>CM038673.1:807810337-809010337 GCA_021605145.1 Aegilops bicornis
AAGAGGCGCTACTACTAAGTATTTTAGCTGCAGTGCTTGTTTAGAAGCGCGCTACTGTTAAATAATAGCTGTAGCGCCCTAGCAGTAGCGCGGGTGCCCGCGCTACTGATATGTAAAAACCAACGTCACTAGTATGCTTTTCTCTAGTAGTGCACCCCCCAGGGCCGCCGCCCCGGGATCCAGACGGAACATCGCCGCTGCCACCGGCCATGTTCCGCCGTCGCCGACCGGCCAAGCCGCCGGCCACTGCGACCTATGCCGCCATGATCAAGCACGCCCACCGAGCAACTGGCACCACCAGATCTTCCATGAAGCTCGCCGCTCCGCCGCCTCCTCCCATCACCACGCCGCTAAGGCACCGTCGGCGGCCCCAGATCGGCCGCTCGGCCGCAACGACGGCTCAGATCGGGGAGGAGGGCCCCTGCACCCCGTGTGACCCGCCTCACCCAAAGGAAAGCGGGGGTGAAGGGAGCCTCCGCCGTCGCCGTCTGCCGCTCGGGGCTTTGGCCACCGGCCTCCTCCAACATCGGCGGAGGGGAGGGGAGGTGAGGGAGGGGTTGCGAGCCAGCGGCTATGGGGGTAGGGTTCCGCCCGAGCCACCCTAGCGGGGGCGACACGGGGGCTCTACCATAGCTGATTTGAAGGACCACTGCTGATATACCACAGGTACTACTATAGCAGGTATTACTCATGTACAATAGTCCGCTGATTTGGAGGACCGCCGCTATTTGGCATAGCCCACTATTTGAAACACTGCCAAGAACATATTGCTTTCTCTAGCGTCTCCTGTAGTTATCCAATCTTGTACAGTTCTGCAAAACATACGACAACCCAAGCGTTAAAGCTCAGTTCATTCAATACCACGCAAAAAAGGAAGCTCATTTCATTCAAGGGCTGAGATCAACCAATTGAGTTCAGAAGGAACATTAGCATTAATCTTGAGCATAACAGAGAGTAACACTAATCTTTCTCGATATCTATCTATAATTTGGTACTTAAACATCACACATTTTCATTAACACAGTCCATACGTTCTAAGTTATACACTAGATTGTCCATTTATTTCTATACCTTCACATTCTGTGACATAATGGACTAAATAACACCAGTTGTACTATACCGCCTAGAACAGAATACCGGGTCAGCAAACACAATTGCTGATCCTTTTGTTACTCATGCAGCTGACAAGGGACTGAGAATAGCAGGTACTACTATAGCAGAAGGACCCAAATTTTTGAACCGTAATCATGGGGAAAGGAAAGCAGAGACTTATATTCCACAGGTAGAGAGTGCCATGTGCACTCCAGTGCTGTTGAATGTGAAGAAATCAACTAAAAAACATTTCACACTGCTACAGACATATTCAGGTACGATTATCATCCTCAACTGAACATATATGTCAGGTTAATGAATGAACTGCCATGCCCTGATGCTAAACAAAACAGGTCTCTCACAGAACAGATTCAAACTCAAGATTGGATACCCCGCGCGTTGCTGCGGAAATTGTAGCCAAAAATATCAGTGGAAAAAGTGCAAATTTTATAAGATAATTATGGTAGCTTGTTAGCGGGAAACACACACTTACGTAAGGCCTCTCGCCAACTGATTACTTGAATGTGTGTTAGTTTGTTCCTTGAATGTTGCCTACCATGTCTTTTGCTTTTCTGGTTTTGTACAATCAGGGCGACATTCTGCAATTGTTAGTTTGTTACCGTGACACAGATGCATATTTGTCTTCTCCTTTACCTCACTTCTTAATGTTATGTACAGACCAATAAGCAACACAGGAAAACAAAATTTTATTAACTCCCTATGTATGAAACAACTTGAGAATAAAAAGAGGAACATCTCTTACATTTTAAAGACAGTAAAATGTATGATTGCAGAAATCGCAGTACCAGTACAAATATTGGTTTTCTTACATGATCAACAATAGTCTATAAATCAAAGATTCAAATGTAAATGACTAAACATGTAGAAGCAACATGAGGAAGATAAAATTATCCTTTGACTATATCATAAAGACTACATTGGTTCACCTATTGCAACATGTTTGAATTTTCATCGATTACCTTGTTGACATGACAAAATAAAGATCTGCAGAAACGACACGGGTGGGAAAGGAGTTAATTTTAGAGGATTAGTGTTGCCACGAGATGTTGGTGTTGCTGGTCAATCTAAATGAGCTGCAGCAACACTATCCATCGAACCATATGTATATATATCCAATCAGAACAGAACTTTAGTTTGCCTGGAGCCTGCCTAGGGAATGGATGACGACAAAATCTTGTGTACGGGACCATTGTCTACTCAATTGCTAGTGCAAAGGAGATCAGAGAATGGTTGCAGAGGTCGCAAGGAAATGTAAGGTGAAACCAGAACAGAGTTGGAACCTGCGGACAGGACGGGCAAATTGAGGTGCTTTTGAGTGTGTCGACAACTGCAGGTGCTTTTAAGATGCAACCAAAGCGGTTGACCGGGCTAGAAGCTCGGTTCATACCGGCAGGCGTGCACATGGTTCTCTCCATGCCCTGCTGACTGCTGTTGAGGAACAATGGACTGAAGCATCCTGGCGACGGCGCTGTTGAAAATTTAGCCTCAGGATCGATCACATAAAATAGCACGAACACACGCGTGCACAAAAACTGATAGCCAAGGGGCTCTTGTCGTGCCGTCTTTTTTTCCTCTTTATCTTTTTTCTCCTTTTTCTCTGTGTTACAATATCGATGCCATGGCTCACTTATATATATAGGCGCAGCCATAACTCCTAAAACCGACTCCAAGCTGGACTCGTGAGCTAAACTGACTAGTACACGGATTACACCGTCCAACTCCAACTTGGCTAGCATAACCGTCACAGCAAGCTCTCCTAATCTACTTGCACAAAGGCATCGGACACTTTCCTATAAGCTAATCAACCGGCAACGTTGATCACCCTAGTATTAATCCTAATTGAACTAGACAAAAACCTCACACACGTATAACTTATATTTGTCAAATTAACTACCATATTGTTTTGATTATTCCAACATTCACCCCCTAATCCAAACATCCGACGCTTTTTTACTCAACGAGACACGCATAAGCGATCACATCTTCATCTTATCCCTACAATTGCCTCCGGTGACGCGACTTACCGGACCACAGCTTCTTTCTTCTTGCAACAATGGCCACCACATCACCACCATCATACTTTTGTGCCGACTTGAAAACTGAAACCAACGATTATCTGGACTACCAGCCACGCTGCCAGAACTTAGCGTGCTACATGCAGACTAAACGCTTAGCCTTATGCAGGAACTCAACTTAACCGGTGCGCGTCCATCTTCACGTTGATCTTCATCTTCACATAGGTTGCTTGTACACGGGGAGACGCATCTCTTCACCCGTCACATCTTCTCAGTGTCGCTGATGCCACGTCTTATCGAGCGACATCTCCTGTCTAAGCGGCAACACAACTCGCCATATACGTGCAACTCATCTTCGCCATTATATGAACTCGCCGGAACTCCTTGATCACGAACGGAAACGCAAGGCACGAATTCCTTTTTCCGCCCGATCTCGCTCGCAATTCTCCTCCGCCCGGTGGCGCATCTCAACTGCAGCAGAAGATTCACACACCTGAGCTCTTGGGCGCACCTTACGAGAACTCATGTGCACACCTTGATGAGGGCTCGCAACCGCCATCTCCACCTTGCACCCTCCAACGATGATCTCGATGATTTCCTCAGTGTCGCAACTTCGCCACCTCCATAACCATCAACGATCACCAACGCCTTGCCGACGACAGCCCTATCGCCCTCTTACGGATCGTCCGCCAAACGACAATCACGCGGCGCCTCGCTTGCGACAACACCTTCACCGCCTTCTCGTCGCCGCTACGCCGAACGACGACTGCCCGACCCTCCACGTTGTTGCACCACCCAATGACTATATCACCCGCCCCGAGGCGCTAGTCGGGTCGCCACCCCAGGGCAAACGCAGCTTCACTCGAACCTTGCTCTAGATACCAATTGTTGAAAATTTGGCCTCAGGATCGATCACATAAAATAGCACGAACACACGCGCGCACAAAAACTGATAGCCAAGAGGCCCTTGTCGTGCCCTCTTTTCTTCCTCTTTATTTCTTTTTCTCCTTTTTCTCTGTGTTACGATATCGATGCAATGGCTCACTTATATATATAGGCGCAGCCATGACTCCTAAAACCGACTCCAAGCTGGACTCGTGAGCTAAACTGACTAGTACACGGATTACACCGTCCTACTCCTACTTGGCTAGCACAACCGTCACAGCATGTTTTCCTAATCTACTTGCACAAAGGCATCGGACACTTTCCTATAAGCTAATCAATCACCCTAGTACTAATCCTAATTGAACTAGACAAGAACCTCACACACGTATGACTTGTATTTGTCAAATTAACTATCATAATGTTTAGATTATTCCAACAGGCGGCTCCGTAGTCGCACGAGCCACAGTCGATGCAACCCATGCAGTCAAAGTCGTCGGCTCCATGTAGCGATGGCAGATCTGGTGCCCGTTGCTGCAGTGCGCCACGAAAAAGGTTAGTCACGATATAATCAAGAATCTGGAGAAATCAAGATAAAAAATCTACTCCTTTTAAGCTCGATGATGAACCAACCTCATAGATGTGAGAGGAGAGAAGGTCGTTGCTAGCGTTGCAGTGGAGGCACTCTGTAAATAACACGAGCAAACCAGAGAGGGAGAGGTGACCTGCAGACAAAGATAGCCGATTAGACAAAGACACCGGAGTGATTTTTTTCCTTCGCGGTCAACTCAGAAGATGTATTGAGTCAAGATGGGGCAGACTATTGTGAGATCAACCTTGTGAGGCGGCGGTGATCCTGGCAGGCGGAGACCATCCTCATCGTGCATTGGGCTTGGACTGCACCTTCGATGTTGAACAGTGGCAGTCTGGCAGACTGTTAGGATGACACTGCGTGACGAACGGTGATTGCGAAGGAGATTAAGCGGAGCTGTGGAGAGGAGAGAAGGGGTATTTATTTTACGGAAATGTTAACGCCCACACGTGTGGGCGTTAGCCAACTCGCCCTGCGCCTCCATCACCGTGCAACGCCTTTTGCACGAATCTTGGCATAAAAAGGCTGATTTTGTGTGCCACGTGGGACCACTTGTGTGTGTGGCATGTGGGGAGTTCGCCCACACGCCTGTTTTCTCTCCGCGACCAACGTTCGCCAGTCGGGGCGTGCGATGGAACTGCTGTCGCGCCCGTACGCCACGCACCACTCCTGTTCCCCATCTCCCACGACTGCCATTCTCCCACTCTCCCACACCCAAGCTGTCATTCGCCATGTTTTCGAAGGGTACATGGCAACTGCCCTATTTGTGATTGTAAGCATCCGCAACTCTCTTTTTACCCGAACATGTTGTTGTTGCCATGGCAACTGTCTAGTGTTAGTAGGTGGCAACTCCTAAAAGATACCACCGTCACCCGGATGCCTGTCTCCTCTCCCACACACCAAAAGCCATCGGTTGCCATGTGTTTTGCAGGATACATGGCAACTGCCCTCCCGTCTCCTCTCCCACACACCAAAAGCCATCAGTTGCCATGTGTTTTGCAGGATACATGGCAACTGCCCTAGCGTGCTTGTAAGCAGATGGCAACTCTCTTTTTACACGCAACATGTTTTTTAGTGCTACATGGCAACTGTCCAGTGTTAGTAGGTGGCAACTCTTAAAGTTTTCCAAATCATGATAACTGTAGTTGTCCGACATGGCAACAACTGCAGTTGCCCAAAAATGGCATCCGACACTTGACCTAAGATGGCAACTGCAGTTGAGCAACCATGGCAACTGTAGTTGTCCGACATGGCAACTGTAGTTCAGCAACATGGCAACTGCAGTTGAGCAACATGGCAACTGAAGAGGGTCCGGACCATGGCAATCGCGGCCGGGGCCGTGATTCTTGACACTGTGGGCGTGTGACTCGCATGAGGGGAGGCGGCGGCGAGGCGGGTCGTCTGCGGCGTGCTCGCTTGACCGGACGCGCTCGTGCAGGGCGATCGCGCTGCACCGGATGTGCGGGCTGTGGCTGCGCGCGCCCGGACGCGGTCGTGTGGGCGGGGTCGTCTCCGTGCCACACAGGGCGTGCAGCACAACCACCCGATACACCACACGTGTGGCAGTTATCGGCGTCCTTATTTTAGGACGTCGATAACTGCCACACGTGTGGCAGGAAAGGAGACGCATCACATATCTCTAATGCAAATAGATTGCCACATTATCGCATGCATGCATGCGAGAATCTTTTTGGATTTTCAATTTTTAAAATGTTCTCTTAAATGAAAAATCCGATTGAAGATCCGTTTTCATCATTAAATTCCTCGCGGCGAGATCTTCAAAACTAGATCTCATATCGATATATTTGGGCGAATTTTTTCTTTGGTTAAAATTTGCCATGTCTATTGCACATGAATTGCTATGATATTTACACTGAAGTTGCCATGATATGTTTCAACTATTTTCTTTTATATTTAAAAGTAAATTTTAACATATTATAAAACGAAGAATTAAGAAACTAGACTTGCCATGCACCATAAACTAAAATTGCCATGATACATGAACTTAAAATTATCATGGTTCAATAAAAAACATATTTTCATGGTCAAAGTACTGGAATTGCCATCATAAAAAAACTAAAATTGCGATGATCTACAAACTAAAATTGCCACATGGCAACTTTAGTTTAAACACTATGGCAACTATAGTGTAAACATCATGGCAACTTCTGGGCAAAAAAAAAAATCGTCAAAACATATCAACATGGGGTCTAGTTTTGAAGATCTCGTCGAGACGAATTTAATGATGAAAATGGATTTTTAGTTTTCTTTTTTATTTAGGAGATAAAACATTTTTAAGCCGAAAACCAAAATGATTTGGCTGATGTCATCTATTCATACGTGGCAAAATGAGTGGTGATGGGCGTGTGGGCGATCTGCAAACGCCCACACATGTGGGCGTTGGTTTTTCCGTTATTTTATTTCCGGTAGAAGGAAATGGATGGGAATGGAGAAGACGGGGAGGCGAGAGAGAGAGAGATTGTTTATCTTCCAGTAGATAAACTGCTCATGGTGTTATCCGGTGGCTAATGAAAAGACTGTTGGACTTAATGGTGACTGGTAGATTATGAGGGCAGAAAAAATGCCATGCATGTAGGAGCGGAAGGATTAGTGAAGTGGAGGGTTAGTGGTGACATGGCCGTGGGAGATTGGATGCTGATGTGGATAGCCTACATGTTGAGTTAAATAGGTTAGTGGGGATGTGCTATTTAGGTATTACTAGATGATGCCCCCGCGCGTTGCTGCGGGATATTTTTCACAATTTTATGAGAAAGGTCGGGATCTAATCTGAAATGCCATAAACTACTGACTTTGCACATTCTGCATCATAGTGGATGTTTGCAGAAAATGTCTGGATGATATCAACATAGTTGGTGCAAATAAATATAGTCTCACATGATGATATATTTGTACCTTTTGCATCGATCCCTCAAAACACCTAGAAGATGAGAATGTTTCTCAGTTACAATTGGTGACCATTGTTCTGGGGTATGGAAATGGTCTGGGCATGAATTATATGTTGCAAATTAGAATACTATCTATTCAACATGTACATTATGATTTATCATATACATTTGCATTAATTGTACGTGTTTCTTTTTTTGAAAAGGGTAACCCAGGTATCTGCATCATTGTGATACATGAATTGTAGGTGTGCACCCATCATTAAAATAAAGTGTGCAGATATTACCCAATTGTATCATTGTACATGAACTGCTATTCTTTAGCGTTGGTAGAAGAATAGCTCTCTTGAGCATTGCATAATCTGTCTAAAAAAATAAACACAATCTGTTAGATGTTAAACGTAGGTAGCCAAAAAATTGTGTAGTTTCCATATAATATACTACTGACTATAAGAACTTTCTTTTTTGAACTGCTGATTATAAGATCTGAAAGTAGCAAAGTTGTTACTTGCACGGTTATTATAGAAGAGTACCTCCAGTCAAAAAAATAAAACATAAAATAGAAGAGTACCTCTCACAACATGGGCAGCCCTCGGTCAGGCCGTGGGCGACGTCTTATCGCTTCGCCTGTATTTTGACCAGGAGCTTTGACATCGTGTACACGCGGCAAGAGCAGGGGTCAGTCATGGCGGCGGTGAGGCGGCTGCCGATGATGTGCGGAGCAAGAGGCAAGGGATCGTCGGCTCCTGTGGAGATGATCGGCGGCGGAGAGATAGCCAACGACGGCGCATGCAGCAAGTCGTAATGGTTCAACGTCTCTCACGGTGATGATCCGCAGTGGTTCCGCCACGGTGAAATGGCCGATGATGACGCGTGGAGCAAGCAGCAAGAGTTCGCTGGTTCCCGTCGCGGTGATCTGTCCGAGGTGAGACGGCCGACAACGACACACAAAGCAAGCAGCAAGGGATCGCCGTCTCTCGCGGCGATGATCTGCAACACAGCGAGAAGGCTGATGACCAAACGTGTAGCAAGAGGCATGTGATCATCATCTCCCCTGGCGATTATCTCGCCGTGGCGCCCCTGAGCGGTTAGCGGTCGCAGGTTATCATGGTTCTGTGGGCGACACTTCGACAACATCAGGAACGTGGAGAGCTCGGTGGCACCATGGGCGATGGACGCGGGATGTCGCAGTTCGTGATGTAGCTCGGCCTTGTGCTCTTCCTACGCGTGTGTCACTTGAGCGTTGCGTACAGAAGCAAGCTCAATATAAGATCAAATGGCAGACGGGGAAAAGACAACAGAAGCGGAGATCAAACACTTGTACTTCAGAGCTACTTAAGCTCCAATTTAATCTAGGATGGCTACCAGAAGGGCAAGAGTGTTTTCTCATGCGGACCTACCTTTTCATCCACCGCATCCTATTTAAAATGCCCGAGTTGTTTAACTTTCCTAATTCATTGCAACGGTTAGTGCGATATTTGCTTTGGACGTGCATGCATTGTGGTTGCATGCACCTGTTCTTATTAATGCGGATTTCTTTGCTCAAGGGGCACACGTATAGGAGGGAGACCGAGGTAAACAAAACTGATGTTCAGCCTGTAAAGACGGACGACGCTTTGTGTCCTGTCGACCTAATTAGCTCGGACAAATGGAGTACTATTTACTTGTGAAAATAATTCCACAAAATAAATGATGACAAGGCTGCTGAGGTGGATAGTTTGCATGTTAAGAGAAATAGGATAGTGGGGATGAACTATTTAGGTATTATAGATAGATATCAAAGCATCCTTGACATCCTTATGCCACTTTCTACAAACTGACCGTATATCTTAATTAAGAATGAGACATGCAAAGATATCACAAATTTATGAAAAATTGGCTACATCATATTACTGAGAAACACATATACCTTAAGAAGTGTTGGAAATTAGGCAAGTTCATGCTTACTTCCAATAAATAATTCATGACTAGGACAGAAACTAGCATGCAACAATCTAGCAAACTAGAAGAGCAACAAATCATGTATAGCAGCATCGCTCAGAAAATAGCAACTTGAAATAGACATAAACAGATCGCAGTTGGTGTACTGTTCGGTAGTTCCAGTAGTTGCGACGGTGTTGATGACTATGTTGGCAACGATCTGTTGTTGACGGCGATGAAGACGACATTAAGTAGCACCGCCGGACGGAAGAGCGACCCGTGATAACAAACTTAAGCAGTCGCAGAGCGCTTCCCAAAAACATAATTCGTCTTCTCTCGGTGCAGGATCGCAAAGGCGAACGGTTTCATAACTTGCTCTCCCGCACGCCCGATGCACGTCGATGTTGAATAGAGTAGACTACGTTGGCGCCGCAAGTCATGATATGAGACAAAACCCTAGGTGTTTTCCGTGTGTCTATGGCGGAATAGAGTAGACTACGTTGGCGCCGCAAGTCATGATCTGAGACAAAACCCTAGGTGTTTTCCGTGTGTCTATGGTCGCATCCGGTAGCAGTATATATATATATATATATATATATATATATATATATATATATATATATATATATATATATATATATATATATATATATATTAGGACCCGAGGCGGTATTGTGTCGTGATCACGATCTCAAACCGACTTGGTTTCTAAGTCGTATTGCAAGGCAATGGACTGGATTTGGAGGACCATTCATGCGCATGTCGCACGTACGCGCCGCCTATCCTCTCCACGGCCCGGCCCGGCGAGGCGAGCAAGCGCGCGCGTATGGTCTTCCCTTTCTCTTTCAACACATCATTAACGACGTCCAATATATAAAGAGGTCCAATTGTTCTTCAACTTCCGGGGTGGCCCTAAACTTTAGCACCACCAATTGCCATTTTACACATGGGCTCATTTGAGATTCAGATTTTCTTAATGGACTACACCCATTAATTCTAACATCCCCCCACCAGATCTCAAATACCCATTTAGAGTTTTCTCTTTTCTCACCACTTGTTTAATATACTAGTGTTTCAGCGGAGACTGTTAAGTTGAACTTCTGCCTAGAACTTTAAGCTACACCGATTCGCAACTTGACAGTGGACTATGCCTTGAATTGCTAGTTTTCTGTGAACAGATTTCACTCAAAGTCTTAACCAGTACTTGACTGCCAGTAGGCTACCCAGCGGTTTGTCATACTCCCTGGTCTCTTCGTGAGCTTACCAGAGATCACCCAAATCTCATAGACTGCGACGTTTACAGTCGGAACTCATATAGGTGTGCTCCGTGGGACAATATCTTTGCTAATCATAGCCAATAGAACCACATTAAGGCATGTTTCCAACCTGCCTACAACTCTGAGCCTTACAGCTCTGCGAGTTTTGCATCCTCGACGGTCATTAATTACTCTCTTGATTAACCGATAGCTTGTTCTTCATAGATCCTAATTCATGGGATCTCCGATCATAATGGTTGGGTTACTACTATGGTGTAACATTCATGGGTCTCATACGTACCCATCTCCCTCAATGCAATATCTATCACATTTCGTGATAGTCCCTTTGTAAAGGGACCTGCCAGGTTGTTGTCTGTTTTAATATATGTAAAAGTTATCACTCGGAGTTTCTTAACTTCATGACATACTTCAAACGTTGTCGTGGGAAACCACAACCACCTATGGGGCCATGAGCTCCTTTTTGGTTCGACAGGGCTTTGGGCACGTTGCAAAAAAAGCGGAGAAGTGCAACACAACCTGACAGAGATCACACATGCAGTTTTACCCAGGTTCTCGCCGCGAGGTATAAAACCCTACTCCTACTTTGGTTGAATAATTGGGTGGATAATGGTGGGATGTGTTGCGCTCTTGCCCAGCAGGGTTGCCTCGGGGCAAGAGTAGCTACAGCGTATGAGGACCCGAATGGCGAATCCCGAACCCTTTCTACGATTGCCATGGGCCTCCTTTAATAGAGCAAGGGGTCACCACAATGGCAACTCAGTCTTTTATGTACTGATTTGATAGCAAACAGTGCTAACATACCTAATTCTGCGGTGGACAGAGCGCATTAAATGCCCCACTTAGTGTCACATCACAGCATGCCCAGCAAGCCTTGCCGGGCTGCTTTGCTAACCAGCGCTGCTTGCTTGACACATCTCAAGGCGTGTGTCATTTGGAGGTGTTTTCTATAGGAAGTGGATGCCATGTGGTAGGAAACAACCACTCAGTCACTTGGGGACTTGACACCGCACTGATCGATGACTTGCGTCATGGTGAGGTGGAGCGGTAAACCCTTGGCGGGTAAACCGCCCTTGCTGTGCCCGGCAAGCCTGCGGCCTTGATCTGGAGAGCTTGTTTTCGGGGCAGCCTCGCCCTCGCCGAGCTCTCCTACCCGGCAAGGAAGGTTTTTCCCTTAGCGACGTCTTGCTCCTCTAGCTTGACTTTGTCTCTTTGATCTACACTCTGATTCTTCAAAGAGCAGAACTCTTATGCTTGGTCTTTGTCTTGGATGCTGCAATCTTTATTCTTGGACCTGTGCACAGTCTGGGCAACAGACCTAGGGTTTGTTGCACCGACATGAGCCCCAGGGCCTGGCCCGAACACGCCGTCGGGCGTCGTCGAGGTAGGCCCTAACCGGTGCACTGGAAGGAGGGTATTAGTTGCTCGTCATTGCTCGTCCTTTGAGATCTTCGTTGCTTCTACATTAACTTGAGCCTAGGTCGGTTCTCCCGTGCGCCGCATAACGCCAATCTTAGTGGGGCCACTTTTGTATTGGCCCGTGAATGACTTTAACGCACAGGCGAGTAGCTGCCAATTCACTCTTCCCACCATGCCCTTATCCTTAGCCAGGTATGCTGGATGCATTGAGTGGGGTAGGTAGCAGGCGCGTGGCGTGGGAGAGTATCAAAGGCGGGGGCCCGACCTTCTCGAATTGGTGAAGGAGGATGGCGGCCACCCGCCGGGATATCAACCCCCCGGCTCCAGCCCGCCTATAAAAGGAGGAGCGGGCAAGGAGTGGGAGTACCCATTCATACGCCTCTCTTCATCCACCTTCTGCTTTCTTCTGGTTATCTTTGAAGGGAGAGTCGAGGCCAGGCCGGGCCTGGCTTGAGGTCGGTGACGCCAAATGCTCGTGATGATGCTTGGGGAGTGAGTGGAGGGTATGATTATGCCTTCGCTTGGGCAGGATCCCTCTCTCATCTTCATGCGAGCCCCAGGAGGGCGCGTAGGTGATACGTCTCCAACGTATCTATAGTTTTTGATTGCTCCATGCTACTTTATCTATTGTTTTGGACTATATTGGGCTTTATTTTCCACTTTTATATTATTTTTGGGACTAACCTATTAACCGGAGGCCCAGCCCAGAATTGCTGTTTTTTCCCTATTTCAGTGTTTCGAAGAAACAGAATATCAAACGGAGTCCAAACGGAAAAAAATCTTGGCGTGATTTTCTCACCGAACGTGATCTAGGGGACTTGGACCCTACTCCAAGGAACAAAAGAGGCGGTCATGAGGGTGGGGGGTGCGCCCCCCCCTAGGGCACTCCCCCTGCCTCGTGGGCCCCCTGTTGCTCCACCGACGTACTCCTTCCTCCTATATATACATACGTACCCCCAAACGATCAGAATAGGAGCCAAAAACCTAATTCCACCGCCGCAACTTCCTGTATCCACGAGATCCCATCTTGGGGCCTGTTCCGGAGCTCCGCCGGAGGGCATCCACCACGGAGGGCTTCTACATCATCACCATAGCCCCTCCGATGAAGTGTGAGTAGTTTACTTCAGACCTTGGGTCCATAGCTAGTAGCTAGATGGCTTCTTCTCTCTTTTTGGATCTCAATACAATGTTCTCCCCCTCTCTCATGGAGATCTATTCGATGTAATCTTCTTTTTGTGGTGTGTTTGTTGAGATCGATGAATTGTGGGTTTATGATCCAGATTATCTATGAATAATATTTGAATCTTCTCTGAATTGTTTTATGTATGATTGGTTATCTTTGCAAGTATCTTCGAATTATCCGTTTGGTTTGGCCAACTAGATTGGTAGTTCTTGCAATGGGAGAAGTGCTTAGCTTTGGGTTCAATCTTGCGGTGTCCTTACCCAGTGACAGAAAGGCTTGCAAGGCACGTATTGTATTGTTGCCATCGAGGATAACAAGATTGGGTTTTTATCATATTGCATGAATTTATCCCTCTACATCATGTCATCTTGCTTAAGGCGTTACTCTGTTTTTAAATTAATACTCTAGATGCATCTTTGGATAGCGGTCGATGAGTGGAGTAATAGTAGTAGATGCAGGATCGTTTGGTCTACTTGTCTCGGTCGTGATGCCTATATACATGATCATACCTAGATATACTCATAACTATGCTCAATTTTGTCAATTGCTCAACAGTAATTTGTTCACCCATCGTAGAATACTTATGCTCTTGAGAGAAGCCACTAGTGAAACCTATGGCCCCCGGGTCTATTCTCATCATATCAATCTCCATCACTTTAATACTGCTTACTTTTCACTTTGCATCTCTATATCAAAAATACCAAAAATATTATTTATCATCTCTATCAGATCTCACTCTAAGTAAGTGACCGTGAAGGGATTGACAACCCCTAATCGCGTTGGTTGCGAGGAGCTATCGTTTTGTGCAGGTACGAGGGACTTGTGCGTGGCCTCCTGTTGGATTGATACCTTGGTTCTCAAAAACTGAGGGAAATACTTACGCTACTTTGCTGCATCATCCTCTCCTCTTCGGGGAAATCCAACACAGTGCTCAAGAGGTAGCAGTGGGCGGCGCGGTGGTAGCACTGGATGTGGAGACTCTGTTGTGCTCGTCGCCGGGCCGCTGGTGGCTTGAATTTTAGTGAGGGGCAACGCAAACGACACCACGCCAAGGCCCGTACTGGACGCGGGGCGTGGTAGCCGATCGTGGGCTATTCCCCCTCTTCCCGTGGCATCAGATGAAGGTCGCAGAGGTGGTTTGCCGTTGGTGAAGGCGGGCACTACCTCCCAGGGCACTGCCCGCCGGGCGCATGGGAGAGCCTCTTGTCCTCATACATGCTTCCTTAATGAGCGGTGGCTTCCTATTTCTGGGCCGTCGGACAATGCTCTGTGTGGAGTTACCCAGAGCGCACGACATTCGATTCAGCTGGCATGGTGGGAGCCTCGAGCGACAGCGGTACGGAGGGTGGCGGTAACCCACGACACGTCAAGAACAGGGGTGACCGTTCCGACGAGCCGTGCTTGCCGGCAGCACCATCGTCTCTGGGCTTCCTGGGCGCCACCTCCGCACCTGCCCTCCTGTTTCTTCCTCCAAGCCTGTGAATGGTGCCATCCTGATCCTGGGGAAGCACCGAATCCCATCCAGGCCTTCCCTCTGGCTTCTTCGTCTCTCCCTGTAGTTTCGAAGAAGGGGAGGAAAAAGTGAGGGCAACATGGGTTTTTTAATCTTTTTTCAATCTTAAACCTCTAGGCACTATGCAACTTTTAGTTCAAATTATGTAATCTCTTTAATGAGTTTATGTGTTTTGATGTACCCAAGGTTGTTAGGAGTCCGGATATGATAACGGACATGACGAGGAGTCTCAAAATGGTCGAGACATAAAGATTGATATATTGGAAGGCTATGTTTGGACACCGGAAAGGTTTGAGTGGTTCGGGCATTTTCCGAGTCTGGGACCGGAACCCCGGGAGTTAATGGGCCTTAATGGGCCATGGTGGAAGAGAGGAGGAGACGGACAAGGTGCCTCCCCAAGCCCAATCCGAATTGGGAGGGGGCCCGGCCCCCCTTTCCTTCTCTCCCTCTCCCTCTTCCTTCTTCTCCTATTCCAACTAGGGAAGGGGGGAAACCTACTCCTACTGGGAGTAGGACTCCCGCCGTTGGGCGCACCATAGAGGGCCGGCCCTCCCCCTCCTCCACTCCTTTATATACGGGGGAGGAGGGCACCCCGACAAGTTGATCAAGTTGATCTTTTAGGCGTGTGCGGTGACCCCCTCCACAGATTTCCACCTCGGTCATATCGTCGTAGTGCTTAGACGAAGCCCTGCGCCGGTAACTTCATCATCACCGTCATCACGCCGTCGTGATGACGAAACTCTCCCTCGACCTCAGATGGATCTAGAGTTCGTGGGACGTCACCGAGCTGAACCTGTGCAGATCGCGGAGGTGCTGTACCTTCCGTGCTAGCATTGGTCGGATCGTGACGACGTACGACTACATCAACTGCGTTGTCATAATGCTTCCGCTTTCAGTATACTAGGGCACGTAGACAACACTCTCCCTCTCGTTGCTATGCATCACATAGATAGATCTTATGTGATCGTAGAATATTTTTCAAATTACTGCGTTCCCCAACACTGGCATCTGACCAAGGTCTATGCGTAGATGTTATATGCACGAGTAGAACACAAAGAGTTGTGGGCGATAATAGCCATACTGCTTACCAGCATGTCATACTTTGATTCGGCGGTATTATTGGATGAAGCGGCTCAGACTGACATTACGCGTATGCTTATGCGAGAATGGTTCTACTGACGTGCTTGGCACACATGTGGCTAGTGAGTGTCTGTTTCTCCAACTTTAGTTGAATCGAGCGTGGCTACGCCCGGTCCTTGTTGAAGGTTAAAACAACACACTTGACGAAAAATCGTTGTGGTTTTGATGCGCAGGTAAGAGCGGTTCTTGCTAGAAGCCCGTAGAAGCAACGTACAACTTGCAACAACAAAGTAGAGGACGCCTAACTTGTTTTTGCAGGGTTGCTGTGATGTGATATGGTCAAGGCATGATGTGATATAAATTGTTGTATGATATTATCATGTTTTGTAACAAAGTTATCGGCAACTAGCAGGAGCCATATGGTTGTCACTTTATTGTATGCAATGCAATCGCCATGTAATTGTTTTACTTTACCACTAAGCGGTAGCGATAGTCGTAATAACAATAGTTGGCGAGACAACAACGATGCTACGATGGATCAAGGTGTCACGCCGGTGACGATAGAGATCATGACGCACTAGTTGAAAAAGGGCCATTCGAACCGGTTCGTGAGGGCCATTTGTCCCGGTTCCTGAACCGGGACTAAAGGGTCGTAACTAAAGCCCTCTACCTTTAGTCCCGGTTCGATCGGGAACCGCGATAGATAGGGCTCCACGTGGCGGAGTGGCTTGCCGAGGCAAGTGGACCTTTTGTCTCGGTTGGTGCCACCAACCGGGGCCAAAAACTTCCCACGTCGGCAGTTCAGGGCTAGGTTTTTTTCTTCTGAAGGGGAGGTGTTGGGGGGTTTTGGGGGTTATGTAGGGTTAATTTAGGGGTTTCATATATTGTGTTAGCTAGCTAATAGAGAGGAGTGTCCTCTCTTATCTCTGTGCTTGGTCGACGCTACGTATAGAGAGGACTCGACATGCTAGCTAGCTAGTAAGCAAATGAAGGAAACCATTAAGTACATAAGATCGTCATGAACATATATACACAGAGAGATGTGATCGACCTCTCCTTCTCCGATAGATTGGTCCAACAACAACTTTCGTATATCTATCCGACGGTACTGGCTACATATATATATATATATATATATATATATATATATATATATACACACACAATATAAGATCTCTTACGTCCCCTAACATCTGAACTCAACTTCCACATGGTATTCTCCGTGTTTTATCGATGACGTGGTCAAGAAAGAACCCCGCCAATTCCTCTTGAATTGCTCGTATGCAATCTTGTGGTAGGTGTTCATCCCGCGTCTGCCACATCTAATTTCAAGAAGGGGGTCAACACATATATATGAATGAAACTGAACATATACAAATGATGGTAATAAAATAAAATTGCGAAAATTATGGCTTATGCACTTCATATTGTTGTTTAGAGTAGCCCCGCTCACAGGTGGTGTGGTGGATGAAGTCGCAAATGTAGTAGCCAACCAAATCATTTCCGGGTTCCTGCCACAACCACTTTACAAGAAATAGAGGTCAATCAAACTGATAAGCAAACAGGCTAAATGGTATTGATGAAACTAGCTAGCATCAATGGGAGATCTGTGGAACTAGCTAGTAGCTAATACCTACTATCGGGTGGTCAATTAGCGATTGTGCGGCAGTCCAGGAGCTTGTGCAGTGAACTTTTTCCAAACCCTGCCAGACAAAGAAAACAATTACTTGATATCAGGAAATGAACGAAGTTGCCGATATGGTGCGATAATGATCGATTGAACTTACTTCTCGATCATTTTAGTCATGGTCGCATACTCCTCCGAATTTTTTCGTTTGGACTCTATGACGGTTACTAGTCTCTAGCAGAATAAAGTGGAACCTGCGCATGCATGCATAACTCATCAATTATATTACTATAACCTCAAGTAATAAGGGAAACCGAATATGCACAAGACAGTAACACTCACTTGTATTCGTAAGGAAAGAGTATTGTAGCTTTGTTTTGATTGCGAAGTAACGATGCGAGCAACTTGGCCTCGATTTGTCTGGCATCATGTTTAACACTCCATTCATCCATGAGATTTGTGTTAATGAACCCAATATCCCCTACTTGTCTTTTCTTCAATTCGGCAATCTTCAATCTGCATAATATAGTGAGGATAATTATATTTACATGCAATGAAAGAGTTGAGCTATATATAGAGACTTAACTAATTACAGAGAAGTAGTACTTACAGACAGTAGCAAGTGATGATTGTTTTATCAAGGGCCTTTAGATTGAAAAAAATGGAAGAACTCCTCATATGGAACTAACAACAGATCAATTCCAACGAGTTCGTGCTCCACTTTAACCGATAGCGACAAAGTATTTTTCCCAGACTTCCTGCAGATGTCCATGTACTAATCATGGAATCTTCGCATCATCATTGTTAGGGAAGTACCAGGTCTGATGAGAGGATTCCCGTGCTCGATTCTTAATGTGTCCACCTCCATTGTTCCAAAAATATTGGATAATCATCGGCCATGTAATCTCCAGGATTGGTACCGGCAGCACCCCGGAAGATTAGCGACAATATCGCTAGACACATTGAGCGGGCGCATACGATTGCTTCGCTTGTTCGCCGAGGTGGGGAATTTGTTTTCCTTTTAAATAGCTTACGCTTACGGCTGTACTGCCTCCCGTTCTAGAGGCTTGAGAGGCGATGGACCGTATATGTATTGCCTCCCGCCTCTGGCTGTACTGCTAGGCGTCGGAGCAGCGGGCGGCTGCGGCTGTCTTCTTTCGTTCGTCAAGAGGCGGAGCAGCCGAAGGCGGACTACTACGACACGCTGGAGCAGCCGGAGCGGTGGCGTATGTGTTTCGTCGTTGCTTACGAGGCGGCGAAGGAGGAGGCGGGCTGCTCGGACGGGCCAGAGCAGGCGGAGAAGGAGGCGGAGTAATGCCGCCCTGACTCACCGGAGCAGGAGGCGGAGTGCCACGATCACTGCCGGAGGAGGAGGAGGAGGCGGAGTGCCTAGGTGACTAGCAGGAGCCGGGGGTATATATCGACCCCACCTCTTGTCGAAGTTATCAGAGAGGGGGTATATCGACCGCCTCTCTCTCATGATTGTTCGACGTTTGTGTAGTGTCAAAGGATTCAAACAAAATCATGTCTTCATTATTAGGCAAAAGTAACAGGCGCATGATGGTGCAAGCTCTCCAAAGTTGTTTGAGCGGAGTCCCGGATAGGATAATTAAGCTTTTTGGTACAAAGTACATCAAGAGCCTTCTGAATATCGCTATTTGGAAGCCTTTGCTGAAACTCATACCAAAATGCGGATCATCCTATCCGGGACTCCATCCCAAAACAACTTTGGAGAAATTCGTACCATCATGCCCTGGTTACTTCCTGCTAATGATGAAGCCATGGATTTCCAGAATACTTTGACACTAGGCCACCTCTCGACCCCTCGGCGATCCTCGACCCCTCGACCCTAGCTAGTTGACGACCCTCGACCGCTCGATGATCCAATACCCTCTACCCTAGTTCCCGACCCTCGACCCCCTCATGTCACGTTTGTCTAGTGTCAAAGGATTCAACAAAACCCTGTCTTCATCATTAGGCAAAAATGCAGTAGCATGATGATGCAAGCTCTCCAAAGTTGTTTTGGAGCAGAGTCCCTGATAGGATAATTAAGCTTTTTGGTACAAAGTACATAAAGAGCCTTCCGAATATCGCTATTTGGAAGGCATTTGCTGAAATTGCGTGCCAAAAGGCGGATCATCCTATCCGGGACTCCATTCCAAAACAACTTTGGAAAATCATATCATCATGCCTCGTTACCGACTAATGATGAAACCATGAATTCTTCAATACTTTGACACTAGGCCACCCTCTCGACCCTCGGCGATCCTCGATCCTCGACCCTTGACCCCTCAACGACCCTCGATTCTGGACCCTCGACCCTCGAGCCCTCGGTGACCCTCGACCCTCTACCCTAGTTTACGACCCTCGACCGCTCGGCGATCCACGATCCTCTACCCTAATTCACCACCCTCGACCCCTAGGCGATCCTCTACACCCTCGATCCCGATAAGAAGAGGAAGAAGAAGAAGAAGAAGAAGAAGAAGAAGAAGAAGAAGAAGAAGAAGAAGAAGAAGAGGAAGAAGAAGAGGAAGAAGAAGAGGAAGAAGAAGAAGAGGAAGAAGAAGAAGAAGAGGAAGAAGAAGAAGAAGAGGAAGAAGAAGAGGAAGAAGAAGAAGAAGAAGAAGAAGAAGAAGAAGAAGAAGAAGAAGAAGAAGAAGAAGAAGAAGAAGAAGAAGAAGAAGAAGAAGAAGAAGAGGAAGAGGAAGAAGAGGAAGAGGAAGAAGAAGAAGAAGAAGAAGAAGAAGAAGAAGAAGAAGAAGAAGAAGAAAGAGAAGAAGAAGAAGAAAAAAAATTCTTCTTCTCCTCTTTTCCTTCTTCTTCTCCTTTTTTCTTGTACTTCCTCTTCTTATTTTTTCTCCTCCTCTTCTCCTTCTTCTTCTCTTTCTTCCTCTTATTATTTTCCTTTTTCCTCTCCTTCTTTTTCTTCTTAAATTGATATCTACTAACAACCTAAAATGCACTAACCTAAAATCGATATCTACTAACAACCTAAATAAAAAAATTAATACGTATATAGCCACATCCATACATACCTATATGAAAAAAACATATATGAACAAAAAATGCTATAAACATTATATCCATACATACATAGCCACATCCATACATACCTATATCGACATACATATATACATTATATATATGAACAAAAAATCATCACATAAAAAAAAATTGCAGCAGGCGGCTCTAGCAGGGGTGGCGGCGAGGCGACAGGCGTGGCGGGCTGTGAGGCGGCAAGCGAGGCATAGGGCTGCGGCAGGCGATGCGCTCGAGGCGGGGCAGGGGTGGGGCAGGGCAGCAGTGAGGCGCGGCCGCAGCCTTCGAGACCTGGCTGGAGCAGGCGTCTTGAGCTCGAGACGGCCGGCGACAGCGCAGCGACGATGAGGCACGCGACACAGAGCGGTGGCGATGGCGTCGGAGGCGAAGCGGCGTTAGCGGCAGGCGTGGGCGGCGAGGCGAGGCGGTGTCGGCGGCGGGAGATTGAGAGGAGCTGAATGAAAATTTCACAAGTGTTGATTATATAGACAGAGCATTGGTCCCGGTTCGTGGCATCAACTAAGACCAATGCCCCCCTTTAGTCCCGCTTGGTGCCACCAATCGAGACCAAAGGCCTCTTTTCAAGAGCCCAAAGGGCGGCAAGCGAAGGCCTTTGGTCCCGGTTGGAAGGCACCAACCGACCAAACGGGGCATTGGTCCCGGTTGGTTCCATGTGCGTCTGGCATGGACACAGACGATCACACACACTTCAACTCGGTTGGGTGGAAGAACTTCCTCGTCGGCAAGAATCTTCATGTTGGACATGCAATCCTAATTACTATCAGAACACACACGCCCGGGCTTGAGGATGATGGTCGTCATCAATATCATCTAGAACTACATATGCATGCGTGTGGCTGTTGAACCATATATATGCTAGTATGACTACCTAGTAGACTTATCAACTATGATCTATCCATGCATTGTTGACTACTATATATGAGTTTGTGAGATTGTGTGGTTATATTAAATGTGGTACTGTCGTTAATGTTTGTGAGATGGTTCTCTGAACCTAGTTTATTTACCTTTGGACTTGTCTTGATTTCCATGAATATTGCACCTGACTGCTTTTTTTATCTTTTATTTCTATTTACCTAGTTGTAGCGTGGGGAGAAAATAGGGCGCTACTACTACGTGATGATAGTAGTAGCGTTGGTAGAGAAATAGGCGCTACTACTAAGTATTTTAGCTGCAGTGCTTGTTTAGAAGCGCGCTACTGTTAAATAATAGTTGTAGCGCCCTAGCAGTAGTGCGGGTGCCCGCGCTACTGATATGTAAAAACCAACGTCACTAGTATGCTTTTCTCTAGTAGTGCACCCCCCAGGGCCGCCGCCCCGGGATCCAGACGGAACATCGCCGCTGCCACCGGCCATGTTCCGCCGTCGCCGACCGGCCAAGCCGCCCGGCCACTGCGACCTATGCCGCCATGATCAAGCACGCCCACCGAGCAACTGGCACCACCAGATCTTCCATGAAGCTCGCCGCTCCGCCGCCTCCTCCCATCACCACGCCGCTAAGGCACCGTCGGCGGCCCCAGATCGGCCGCTCGGCCGCAACGACGGCTCAGATCGGGGAGGAGGCCCCTGCACCCCGTGTGACCCGCCTCACCCAATGGAAAGCGGGGTGAAGGAGCCTCCGCCCGTCGCCGTCTGCCGCTCGGGGCTTTGGCCGCCGGCCTCCTCCAACATCGGCGGAGGGAGGGAGGTGAGGGAGGGTTGCGAGCCAGCGGCTATGGGGGTAGGGTTCCGCCCGAGCCACCCTAGCGGGGGCGACACGGGGGCTCTACCATAGCTGATTTGAAGGACCACTGCTGATATACCACAGGTACTACTATAGCAGGTATTACTCATGTACAATAGTCCGCTGATTTGGAGGACCGCCGCTATTTGGCATAGCCCACTATTTGAAACACTGCCAAGAACATATTGCTTTCTCTAGCGTCTCCTGTAGTTATCCATGAAGGAAATATGCCCTAGAGGCAATAATAAAGTTATTATTTATTTCCTTATATCATGATAAATGTTTATTATTCATGCTAGAATTGTATTAACCGGAAACATAATACATGTGTGAATACATAGACAAACAGATAGTCACTAGTATGCCTCTACTAGACTAGCTCATTAATCGAAGATGGTTATGTTTCCTAGCCATAGACATGTGTTGTCATTTGATTAATGGGATCACATCATTAGGAGAATGATGTGATTGACATGACCCATTTCATTAGCTTAGCACTTGATCGTTTAGTATGTTGCTTATGCTATCTTCATGACTTATACAAAGTTCCTGCAACTATGAGATTATGCAACTCCGTTTACCGTGAGGAACACTTTGTGTGCTACCAAAGCGTCCTGGCAATAACTGGGTGATTATAAAGGTACTCTACAAGTGTCTCCGAAAGTATATGTTGAGTTGGCATGAATCAAGATTAGGATTTGTCACTCCGATTGTCGGAGAGGTATCTCTAGGCCTTCTCGGTAATACACATCACATAAGCCTTGCAAGCATTGCAACTAATGAGTTAGTTGTGAGATGATGTATTACGGAACGAGTAAAGAGACTTTCCGGTAACGAGATTAAACTAGGTATTGGATACCGACGATCGAATCTCGGGTAAGTAACATGCCGATGACAAAGGGAACAACGTATGTTGTTATGCGGTTTGACCGATAAAGATCTTCGTAGAATATGTAGGAACCAATATGGGCATCCAGGTTCCGCTATTGGTTATTGACCAAGAATAGTTCTAGGTCATGTCTACATAGTTCTCGAACCCGTAGGGTCCGCACGCCTAAGGTTTCGATGTGGTTATATTCTGAGTTTATGAGTTTTGATGTACCGAAGGAGTTCGGAGTCCCGGATGAGATCGAGGACATGACGAGGAGTCTCGAAATGGTCGAGACGTAAAGATCGATATATTGGACGACTATATTCGGAGTTCGGAAAGGTTCGAATGATTCGGGTATTTTTCGGAGTACCGGAGAGTTACGGGAATTCGCCGGGGAGAAGTATTGGGCCTTATGGGCCATACGGGAAAGAGAGAGGGGCTGCCCTAGGCAGGCCGCGCGCCCCCCCTTGCCCTAGTCCGAATTGGACTAAGGGGAGGGGCCGCACCCCCTCCTTCCTTCCCTTCTCCCTCCCCTTTCCTAGTCTCCTACTCCTAATACATGGAAGGTCTCCTAGTTGGACTAGGAAAGGGGGAATCCTACTCCCGGTGGGAGTAGGACTCCCCAGGGCGCGCCATAGTAGAGGGCCGGCCCTCCCCTCCTCCACTCCTTTATATACGGGGGCAGGGGGCACCCCATGGACACACAAGTTGATCTTCGTGATCGTTCCTTAGCCGTGTGCGGTGCTCCCCTCCACCATATTCCACCTCGATCATATTGTAGCGGTGCTTAGGCGAAGCCCTGCGACGGGAGAACATCAAGATCGTCCCCACGCCGTCGTGCTGATGGAACTCCTCCCCGAAGCTTTGCTGGATCGGAGCCCGGGGAGCGTCATCGAGCTGAGCGTGTGCTAAGAACTCGGAGGTGCCGGAGTAATGCGGTGCTTGGATCGGTCGGATCGTGAAGACGTCACGACTACATCAACCGCGTTGATATAACGCTTCCGCTTTCGGTCTCACGAGTGCGTGGGCGGACACTCTCCCCTCGTTGCTATGCTATCACCATGGTCTTGCGTGTGCGTAGGAAATTTTTGAAATTACTCGTTCCCCAACAGTGGTATCAGAGCCTGGTTTTATGCGTTGATGTCATATGCACGAGTAGAACATAAGTGAGTTGTGGGCGATACAAGTCATACTACCTACCAGCATGTCATACTTTGGTTCAGCGGTATTGTGAGATGAAGCGGCCCAGCCCGACATTACGCGTACGCTTACGCGAGACTGGTTTCACCGCTGTGAGCACTCGTTGCTTAAAGGTGACTGGCGGGTGTCTGTCTCTCTCACTTTAGTTGAACCGAGTGTGGCTACGCCCGGTCCTTGAGAAGGTTAAAACGGAGTCTATTTGACGGAAATATCGTTGTGTTTTGATGCGTAGGTAAGAACGGTTCTTGCTCAGCCCGTAGCAGCCACGTAAAACTTGCAACAACAAAGTAGAGGACGTCTAACTTGTCTTTGCAGGGCATGTTGTGATGTGATATGGTCAAGGCATGATGCTATATTTTATTGTATGAGATGATCATGTTTTGTAACCGAGTTATCGATAACTGGCGAAACCATATGGTTGTCGCTTTATTGTATGAAATGCAAGCGCCATGTAATTGCTTTACTTTATCACTAAGCGGTAGCGATAGTCGTAGAAGCAATAGTTGGCGAAAGCGACAACGATGCTACGATGGAGATCAAGGTGTCGGCGCGGTGGCGATGGTGATCATGACGGTGCTTGGAGATGGAGATCACAAGCACAAGATGATGATGGCCATATCATATCACTTATATTGATTGCATGTGATGTTTATCCTTTATGCATCTTATCTTGCTTTGATTGACGGTAGCATTTTAAGATGATCTCTCACTAAAAATTATCAAGTAGTGTTCTCCCTAAGTATGCACCGTTGCCAAAGTTAAATGCGTGCGAGACACCACGTGATGATCGGGTGTGATAAGCTCTCGTCCATCTACAACGGGTGTAAGCCAGTTTTGCACACGCAGAATACTCGAGTTATACTTGACGAGCCTAGCATATGCGAGATATGGCCTCGAACACGGAGACCGAAAGGTCGGCGTGAATCATATAGTAGATATGATCAACATAAGATGTTCACCATTGAAAACTACTCCATCTCACGTGATGATCGGTTATGGTTTAGTTGATTTGGATCACGTGATCACTTAGATGACTAGAGATGTCTGTCTAAGTGGGAGTTCTTAAGTAATATGATTAATTGAACTTAAATTTATCATGAACTTAGTCCTGGTAGTATTTTGCAAATTATGTTGTAGATCAATAGCTCGCGTTGTTGCTTCCCTATATTTTTATATGTGTTCCTAGAGAAAATTGTATTGAAAGATGTTAGTAGCAATGATGCGGATTGGATCCGTGATCCGAGGTTTATCCTCATTGCTGCACGTAAGAATTATGTCCTTGATGCACCGCGAGGTGACAGACCTATTGCACGATCAGATGCAGACATCATGATCGTTTGGCTAGCTCAATATGATGACTACTTGATAGTTAAGTGCACCATTCTTTACGACTTAGAAACGGGACTTCAAAGACGTTTTGAACATCATGGACCATATGAGATGTTCCAGGAGTTGAAGTTAATATTTCCAGCAAATACCGAATTGAGAGATATGAAGTCTCCAACAAAGTTCTAAAGCTAAAAGATGGAGGAGAATCGCTCAACTAGTGAGCATGTGCTCAGATTGTCCAGGTACTTCAATCGCTTGAATCAAGTGGGAGTTAATCTTCCGGATAAGACGATGATTGACAGAATTCTCTAGTCACCTTCACTAAGTTACTAGAACTTCGTGATGAACTATAGTATGCAAGGGATGACGAAAACGATTCCCGAGCTCTTCGTGATGTTGAAATCGTGAAGGTAGAAATCAAGAAAGAGCATCAAGTGTTGATGATTGACAAGACCACTAGTCTCAAGGAAAAGGGCAAAGGGAAGAAGGAGAACTTCAAGAAGAGCGGCAAGCAAGTTGCTGCTCGAGTGAAGAAGCCCAAGTCTGGACCTAAGCACGAGACTAAGTGCTTTTGCTGCAATGGAACTGGTCACTAGAAGCGGAACTACCCCAAGTATTTGGCGGATAAGAAGGATGGCAAAGTGAACAAAGGTATATTTGATATACAGATTATTGATGTGTATTTTACTAGTGTTCGTAGCAACCCCTCGGTATTTGATACTGGTTCGGTTGCTTAGAGTAGTAACTTGAAGCAGGAGTTGCAGAATGAACAGAAACTAGTTGAAGAGGAAGTGACGATGAGTGTTGGAAGTAGTTCCAAGATTGATATGATCATCATCGCAAACTCCCTATTCTTTCGGGATTAGTGTGGAACCTAAATAAGTGTTATTTGGTGTTGAGCATAAATATGATTTGATCATGTTTAGTGCAATACGGTTATTCATTTAAGTAAGAGAATAAATTGTTGTTCTGTTTACATGAATAAAACCTTGTATGTTTACACACCCAATGAAAAGCAGTTCATTGGATCTCGATCATAGTAATACACATATTCATAATATTAAAACCAAAAGATGCAAAGTTAATAATGATAGTGCAACTTATTTGTGGCACTGCCGTTTAGGTCATATTGGTGTAAAGCGCATGAAGAAACTCCATGCTGATGGATTTTTGGAATCACTTGATTATGAATCATTTGATGCTTGCGAACCGTGCCTTTTGGGCAAGATGACTAAAACTCCGTTCTCCGGAACAATGGAACAATCTACTGACTTATTGGAAATAATACATACCGATGTATGCGATCCAATGAGTGTTGATGCTCGTGGCAAGTATCGTTATTTGTTGACCTTCACAAGATGATTTGAGCAGATATGGGTATATCTACTTGATGAAACACAAGTCTGAAACATTTGAAAAGTTCAAAGAATTTCAGAGTGAAGTGAAGAATCATCGTAACTAGAAAATAAAAGTTTCTACGATATGATCGCAGAGGAAAAATATTTGAGTTCTGAGTTTGGCCTTGATTAAAACAATGTGAAATAGTTTCACTACTCACGCCCACAGAACACCACAGCATAATGTTGTGTCCGATCGTCGTAACCACACTTTATTGGATATGGTGCGATCTATGATGTATCTTACCGATTTACCACTATCGTTTTGGGGTTATGCATTAGAGACAGCTGCATTCACGTTTAATAGGGCACCATCTAAATCCGTTGAGGCGACACCGTATGAACTATGGTTTAACAGTAAACCTAAGCTGTCGTTTCTTAAAAGTTTGGAGTTTTGATACTTATATGAAAAAGTTTTCACCTGATAAGCTCAAACCCAAATCGGAGAATGCGTCTTCATAGAATACCCAAAGGAAATAGTTGGGTACACCTTCTATCACAGATCCGAAGGCAAGATATTCGTTGCTAAAAAATGGATCCTTTCTAGAGAAGGAGTTTCTCTCGAAAGAAGTGAGTGGGAGGAAAGTAGAACTTGATGAGGTAATTGTACCGTCTCCCTTATTGGAAAGTAGTTCATCACGAAATCAGTTCGATGATTCCTACACCAATTAGTGAGGAAGTTAATGATGATGATCATGAAACTTCAGATCAAGTTGCTACCAAAACTCGTGGGTCTTCGAGCAAAATCCGCACAGTGGTATGGTAATGCGTGTTCGGAAGTCATGTTACTAGACCATGATGAACCTCACGAACTATGAGGAAGCGATGATGAGCCCAGATTCATGAAATGGCTCGAGGCCATAAAATCTGAGATATGATCCAAGTAAGAGAACAAAGTATGGACTTTGATTGACTTGCTCGATGATCAGCAAGCCATGTTAAGTAAATGGATCTTCAAGAGGAAGACTGACACTGATAGTAGTGTTACTATCTACAAAGCTAGACTTGTCGAAAAAGGTTTTTGACAAAGTTCAAGATGTTGAATACAATGAGATTTTCTCACTCGTATCGATGCTTAAAAGTCTGTCCGAATCATGTTAGCAATTGCCACATTTTATGAAATCGGCAAATGGATGTCAAAACTACATTCCTTAATGGATTTATTAAAGAAGAGTTGTATATGATGCAACCAGAAGGTTTTGTCAATCCTAAAGGTGTTAACAAAATATGCAAGCTCCAGCGATCCATCTATGGACTGGTGCAAGCATCTCGGAGTTGGAATATACACTTTGATAAGTTGATCAAAGCATATAGTTTTATACAGACTTGCGGTGAAGCCTGTATTTACTAGAAAGTGAGTGGGAGCACTACAGCATTTCTGATAAGTATATGTGAATGACATATTGTTGATCGGAAATAATGTAGAATTATTCTGCAAAGCATAAAGGAGTGTTTGAAAGGAGTTTTTTTAATGAAAGACCTCGGTGAAAGCTGCTTACATATTGAGCATCAAGATCTATAGAGATAGATCAAGGCGGCTTGATAAGTTTTTCAATAAGTACATACCTTGTCAAGATTTTGAAGTAGTTCAAAATGGAGCAGTCAAAGAAAAGTTCTTGCCTGTGTTGCAAAAGCGTATGAAATTGAGTAAGACTCAAATCCCGACCACGGCAGAAAATAGAAAAGAGAATGAAAGTCATTCCCTATGCCTCGATCCATAGGTTCTATAAAGTATGCTATGCTATGTACCAGACCTATTGTATACCTTGCTCCGAATTTGGCAAGGGAGTACAATAGTGATCTAGGAAGTAGATCCTTTGGACATTGGTCAAAGACATCCTTAGTGAGGACTAAGGAAATATTTCTCGATTATGGAGGTGATAAAAGAGCCCGTCGTAAAGGGTTACGTCGATGCAAGTTTTAACACTAATCTAGATGACTTTGAATCTCAATCTGGATACATATTGAAAGTGGGAGCAATTAGCTAGAGTAGCTCCGTGCAGAGCATTGTAGATATATAAATTTGCAAAATACTCACGGCTCTGAATGTAACAGACCCGTTGACTAAGCTTCTCTCACGAGCAAAACATGATCACCCCTTAGAACTCTTTGGGTGTTAATCACATAGCGATGTGAACTAGATTATTGACTCTAGTAAACCCTTTGGGTGTTGGTCACATGACGATGTGAACTATGGGTGTTAATCACATACAGATGTGAATATTAGTGTTGAATCACATTATGATGTGAACTAGATTTTTGACTCTAGTGCAAGTGGGAGACTGAAGGAAATATGCCCTAGAGGCAATAATAAAGTTATTATTTATTTCCTTATATCATGATAAATGTTTATTATTCATGCTAGAATTGTATTAACCGGAAACATAATACATGTGTGAATACATAGACAAACAGATAGTCACTAGTATGCCTCTACTAGACTAGCTCATTAATCGAAGATGGTTATGTTTCCTAGCCATAGACATGTGTTGTCATTTGATTAATGGGATCACATCATTAGGAGAATGATGTGATTGACATGACCCATTTCATTAGCTTAGCACTTGATCGTTTAGTATGTTGCTTATGCTATCTTCATGACTTATACAAAGTTCCTGCAACTATGAGATTATGCAACTCCCGTTTACCAGAGGAACACTTTGTGTGCTACCAAACGTCCTAGCGTAATCGGGTGATTATAAAGGTACTCTACAAGTGTCTCCGAAAGTATATGTTGAGTTGGCATGAATCAAGATTAGGATTTGTCACTCCGATTGTCGGAGAGGTATCTCTAGGCCTTCTCGGTAATACACATCACATAAGCCTTGCAAGCATTGCAACTAATGAGTTAGTTGTGAGATGATGTATTACGGAACGAGTAAAGAGACTTTCCGGTAACGAGATTAAACTAGGTATTGGATACCGACGATCGAATCTCGGGTAAGTAACATGCCGATGACAAAGGGAACAACGTATGTTGTTATGCGGTTTGACCGATAAAGATCTTCGTAGAATATGTAGGAACCAATATGGGCATCCAGGTTCCGCTATTGGTTATTGACCAAGAATAGTTCTAGGTCATGTCTACATAGTTCTCGAACCCGTAGGGTCCGCCGCCCTAAGGTTTCGATGGCGGTTATATTATGAGTTTATGAGTTTTGATGTACCGAAGGAGTTCGGAGTCCCGGATGAGATCGGGGACATGACGAGGAGTCTCGAAATGGTCGAGGCGTAAAGATCGATATATTGGACGACTATATTCGGAGTTCGGAAAGGTTCCGAATGATTCGGGTATTTTGAAGTACCGGAGAGTTACGGAATTCGCCGGGGAGAAGTATTGGGCCTTATGGGCCATACAGGGAAGAGAGAGGGGCTGCCCTAGGCAGGCCGCGCCTGCCCTAGTCCGGGTGGACTAAGGGAGGGCCGCACCCCTCCTTCCTTCCTTCTCCCTCCCTTTCCTAGTCTCCTACTCCTAATACATGGAAGGTCTCCTAGTTGGACTAGGAAAGGGAATCCTACTCCGGTGGGAGTAGGACTCCCAGGCGCGCCATAGTAGAGGCCGGCCCTCCCTCCTCCACTCCTTTATATCTGAGGCAGGGGCACCCCATGGACACACAAGTTGATCTTCGTGATCGTTCCTTAGCCGTGTGCGGTGCTCCCCTCCACCATATTCCACCTCGATCATATTGTAGCGGTGCTTAAGGCGAAGCCCTCGGCAGTAGAACATCAAGATAAATCCTGCCTTGCGTCGTCTTGTGGAACTCCTCCCCGACGCTTTGCTGGATCGGAGCCGGGGATCGTCATCGAGCTGAGCGTGTGCTAAGAACTCGGAGGTGCCGGAGTAACGGTGCTTGGATCGGTCGGATCGTGAAGGCGTCGACTACATCAACCGCGTTGATATAACGCTTCGCTTTCGGTCTCACGAGTGCGTGGACGGACACTCTCCCCTCTCGTTGCTATGCTATCACCATGGTCTTGCGTGTGCGTGGGAAAATTTTGAAATTACTCGTTCCCCAACAGTGGTATCGAGCCTGGTTTTATGCGTTGATGTCATATGCACGAGTAGAACACAAGTGAGTTGTGGGCGATACAAGTCATACTACCTACCAGCATGTCATACTTTGGTTCAGCGGTATTGTGAGATGAAGCGGCCCAGACCGACATTACGCGTACGCTTACGCGAGACTGGTTTCACCGCTGCGATCACTCGTTGCTTAAAGGTGACTGGCGGGTGTCTGTCTCTCTCACTTTAGTTGAACCGAGTGTGGCTACGCCCGGTCCTTGAGAAGGTTAAAACGGAGTCTATTTGACGAAGTATCGTTGTGTTTTTGATGCGTAGGTAAGAACGGTTCTTGCTCAGCCCGTAGCAGCCACGTAAAACTTGCAACAACAAAGTAGAGGACGTCTAACTTGTTTTTGCAGGGCATGTTGTGATGTGATATGGTCAAGACGTGATGCTATATTTTATTGTATGAGATGATCATGTTTTGTAACCGAGTTATCGGCAACTGGCAGGAGCCATTAATCTTGAGCATAACAGAGAGCAACACTAATCTTTCTCGATATCTATAATTTGGTACTTAAACATCACACATTTTCATTAACACAGTCCATACATTCTAAGTTATACACTAGATTGTCCATTTATTTCTATACCTTCACATTCTGTGACATAATGGACTAAATAACACCAGTTGTACTATACCGCCTAGAACAGAATACCGGGTCAGCAAACACAATCGCTGATCCTTTTGTTACTCATGCAGCTGACAAGGGACTGAGAATAGCAGGTACTACTATAGCAGAAGGACCCAAATTTTTGAACCGTAATCATGGGGAAAGGAAAGCAGAGACTTATATTCCACAGGTAGAGAGTGCCATGTGCACTCCAGTGCTGTTGAATGTGAAGAAATCAACTAAAAAACATTTCACACTGCTACAGACATATTCAGGTACGATTATCATCCTCAACTGAACATATATGTCAGGTTAATGAATGAACTGCCATGCCCTGATGCTAAACAAAACAGGTCTCTCACAGAACAGATTCAAACTCAAGATTGGATACCCCGCGTTGCTGCGGAAATTGTAACCAAAAATATCAGTGGAAAAAGTGCAAATTTTATAAGATAATTATGGTAGCTTGTTAGCGGAAACACACACTTACGTAAGGCCTCTCGCCAACTGATTACTTGAATGTGTGTTAGTTTGTTCCTTGAATGTTGCCTACCATATCTTTTTGCTTTTCTGGTTTTGTACAATCAGGCGACATTCTGCAATTGTTAGTTTGTTACCGTGACACAGATGCATATTTGTCTTCTCCTTTACCTCACTTCTTAATGTTATGTACAGACCAATAAGCAACACAGGAAAACAAAATTTTATTAACTCCCTATGTATGAAACAACTTGAGAATAAAAAAGAGGAACATCTCTTACATTTTAAAGACAGTAAAATGTATGATTGCAGAAATCGCAGTACCAGTACAAATATTGGTTTTCTTACATGATCAACAATAGTCTATAAATCAAAGATTCAAATGTAAATGACTAAACATGTAGAAGCAACATGAGGAAGATAAAATTATCCTTTGACTATATCATAAAGACTACATTGGTTCACCTATTGCAACATGTTTGAATTTTCATCGATTACCTTGTTGACATGACAAAATAAAGATCTGCAGAAACGACACGGGTGGGAAAGGAGTTAATTTTAGAGGATTAGTGTTGCCACGAGATGTTGGTGTTGCTGGTCAGTCTAAATGAGCTGCAGCAACACTATCCATCGAACCATATGTATATATATCCAATCAGAACAGAACTTTAGTTTGCCTGGAGCCTGCCTAGGGAATGGATGACGACAAAATCTTGTGTACGGGACCATTGTCTACTCAATTGCTAGTGCAAAGGAGATCAGAGAATGGTTGCAGAGGTCGCAAGGAAATGTAAGGTGAAACCAGAACAGAGTTGGAACCTGCGGACAGGGCCGGGCAAATTGAGGTGCTTTTGAGTGTGTCGACAACTGCAGGTGCTTTTAAGATGCAACCAAAGCGGTTGACCGGGCTAGAAGCTTCGGTTCATACCGGCAGGCGTGCACATGGTTCTCTCCATGCCCTGCTGACTGCTGTTGAGGAACAATGGACTGAAGCATCCTGGCGACGGCGCTGTTGAAAATTTAGCCTCAGGATCGATCACATAAAATATACGAACACACACGTGCACAAAAACTGATAGCCAAGGGGCTCTTGTCGTGCCGTCTTTTTTTCCTCTTTATCTTTTTTCTCCTTTTTCTCTGTGTTACAATATCGATGCCATGGCTCACTTATATATATAGGCGCAGCCATAACTCCTAAAACCGACTCAAGCTGGACTCGTGAGCTAAACTGACTAGTACACGGATTACACCGTCCAACTCCAACTTGGCTAGCATAACCGTCACAGCAAGCTCTCCTAATCTACTTGCACAAAGGCATCGGACACTTTCCTATAAGCTAATCAACGGGCAACGTTGATCACCCTAGTATTAATCCTAATTGAACTAGACAAAAACCTCACACACGTATAACTTATATTTGTCAAATTAACTACCATAATGTTTTGATTATTCCAACATTCACCCCCTAATCCAAACATCCGACGCTTTTTAACTCAACGAGACACACAAACGATCACATCTTCATCTTATCCCTACAATTGCCTCCGGTGTGCGACTTACGGACCACAGCTTCTTTCTTCTTGCAACAATGGCCACCACATCACCACCATCATACTTTTGTGCCGACTTGAAAACTGGAACCAACGATTATCTGGACTAGCAGCCACGCTGCCAGAACTTAGCGTGCTACATGCAGACTAAACGCTTAGCCTTATGCAGGAACTCAACTTAACCGGTGCGCGTCCATCTTCACGTTGATCTTCATCTTCACATAGGTTGCTTGTATACGGGGAGACGCATCTCTTCACCCGTCACATCTTCTCAGTGTCGCTGATGCCACATCTTATCGAACGACATCTCCTGTCTAGCGGCAACACAACTCGCCATATACGTGCAACTCATCTTCATCATATGAACTGCCGAACTCCTTGATCACGAGCGGAAGCATGCAAGGCCGCGAATTCCTTTTTCCGCCCGATCTCGCCGCAATTCTCCTCCGCCCGGTGGCGCATCTCAACTGCAGCAGAAGATTCACACACCTGAGCTCTTGGGCGCACCTTACGAGAACTCATGTGCACAGCTTGATGAGGGCTCGCCAACCGCCATCTCCACCTTGCACCCTCCAACGATGATCTCGATGATTTCCTCTGTGTCGCAACTTCACCACCTCCATAACCATCAACGATCACCAACGCCTTGCCGACGACAGCCCTGTCGCCCTCTTACGGACCGTTCCGCCGAACGACAATCACGCGGCGCCTCGCTTGCGACAGCACCATCACCGCCTTCTCGTCGCCGCTATGCCGAACGACGACTGCTCGACCCTCCACGTCGTTGCACCACCCAATGACTATATCACCCGCCCCGAGGCGCTAGTCGGGTCGCCACCCCAGGGCAAACGCAGCTTCACTCGAACCTTCCTCTAGATACCAATTGTTGAAAATTTGGCCTCAGGATCGATCACATAAAATAGCACGAACACACGCGCGCACAAAAACTGATAGCCAAGAGGCCCTTGTCCGTGCCCTCTGTTCTTCCTCTTTATTTCTTTTCTCCTTTTTCTCTGTGTTACGATATCGATGCAATGGCTCACTTATATATATAGGCAGCAATGACTCCTAAACCCGACTCCAAGCTGGACTCGTGAGCTAAACGACTAGTACACGGATTACACCGTCCTACTCCTACTTGGCTAGCACAACCGTCACAGCATGTTTTCCTAATCTACTTGCACAAAGGCATCGGACACTTTCCTATAAGCTAATCAATCACCCTAGTACTAATCCTAATTGAACTAGACAAGAACCTCACACACGTATGACTTGTATTTGTCAAATTAACTATCATAATGTTTAGATTATTCCAACAGGCGGCTCCGTGAGTCGCACGAGCCACAGTCGATGCAACCCATGCAGTCAAAGTCGTCGGCTCCATGTAGCGATGGCAGATCTGGTGCCCGTTGCTGCAGTGCGCCACGAAAAAGGTTAGTCACGATATAATCAAGAATCTGGAGAAATCAAGATAAAAAATCTACTCCTTTTAAGCTCGATGATGAACCAACCTCATAGATGTGAGAGGAGAGAAGGTCGTTGCTAAGCGTTGCAGTGGAGGCACTCTGTAAATAACACGAGCAAACCAGAGAGGGAGAGGTGACCTGCAGACAAAGATAGCCGATTAGACAAAGACACCTTTGGAGTGATTTTTTCCTTCGCGGTCAACTCAGAAGATGTATTGAGTCAAGATGGGGCAGACTATTGTGAGATCAACCTTGTGAGGCGGCGGTGATCCTGGCAGGCGGAGACCATCCTCATCGTGCATTGGGCTTGGACTGCACCTTCGATGTTGAACAGTGGCAGTCTGGCAGACTGTTAGGATGACACTGCGTGACGAACGGTGATTGCGAAGGAGATTAAGCGGAGCTGTGGAGAGGAGAGAAGGGGTATTTATTTTACGGAAATGTTAACGCCCACACGTGTGGGCGTTAGCCAACTCGCCCACACACCTCCATAACCGTACAACGCGTTTTGCACGAATCTTGGCATAAAAAGGCTGATTTTGTGTGCCACGTAGGACCACTCGTGTGTGCGGCATGTGGGGGAGTTCGCCCACACGCCTGTTTTCTCTCCGCGACCAATGTTTGTCAGTCGGGGCGTGCGATGGAACTGCTGTCGCGCCCGTACGCCACGCACCACTCCTGTTCCCCATCTCCCACGACTGCCATTCTCCCACTCTCCCACACCCAAGCTGTCATTTGCCATGTTTTCGAAGGGTACATGGCAACTGCCCTATTTGTGATTGTAAGCATCTGGCAACTCTCTTTTTACCCGAACATGTTGTTGTTGCCATGGCAACTGTCTAGTGTTAGTAGGTGGCAACTCCTAAAGATACCACCGTCACCCAGATGCCCGTCTCCTCTCCCACACACCAAAAGCCATCAGTTGCCATGTGTTTTGCAGGATACATGGCAACTGCCCTCCCGTCTCCTCTCCCACACACCAAAAGCCATCAGTTGCCATGTGTTTTGCAGGATACATGGCAACTGCCCTACTTGTCTTGTAAGCAGATGGCAACTCTCTTTTTACACGCAACATGTTTTTTAGTGCTACATGGCAACTGTCCAGTGTTAGTAGGTGGCAACTCTTAAAGTTTTCCAAATCATGATAACTGTAGTTGTCCGACATGGCAACAACTGCAGTTGCCCAAAAATGGCATCCGACACTTGACCTAAGATGGCAACTGCAGTTGAGCAACCATTGCAACTGTAGTTGTCCGACATGGCAACTGTAGTTCAGCAACATGGCAACTGCAGTTGAGCAACATAACTGGCCCGAAGAGGGTCCGGACCATGGCAATCAGCGGCGGGCAGCGTGGTTCTTGACTGCAGGCGTGTGACTTCATGACGAGGAGGCGATGGCGAGGCAGGTCGTCTTGCGGCGTGCTCGCTTGACCGGACGCGCTTCGTGCGAAGCGATCGCGCTGCACGGATGTCGCGGGCTGTGGCTGCTTGCGCCCGGGCCTTGATGCGTGTGGCGGGTCGTCTCCGTGCCACACAGGCGTGCAGCACAACCACCGATACACCACCGTGTGGCAGTTATCGGCGTCCTTATTTTAGGGCGCCGATAACTGCCACACGCAACGAAAGGAGACGCATCACATATCTCTAATGCAAATAGATTGCCACATTATCGCATGCATGCATGCGAGAATCTTTTTGGATTTTCAATTTTAAAATGTTCTCTTAAATGAAAAATCCGATTGAAGATCCGTTTTCATCATTAAATTCCTCGCGGCGAGATCTTCAAAACTAGATCTCATATCGATATATTTCGGCGAATTTTTTCTTTGGTTAAAATTTGCCATGTCTATTGCACATGAATTGCTATGATATTTACACTGAAGTTGCCATGATATGTTTCAACTATTTTCTTTTATATTTAAAAGTAAATTTTAACATATTATAAACGAAGAATTAAGAAACTAGACTTGCCATGCACCATAAACTAAAATTGCCATGATACATGAACTTAAAATTATCATGGTTCAATAAAAAACATATTTTCATGGTCAAAGTACTGGAATTGCCATCATAAAAAAACTAAAATTGCGATGATCTATAAACTAAAATTGCCACATGGCAACTTTAGTTTAAACACTATGGCAACTAGTGTAAACATCATGGCAACTTCTGGGCAAAAAAAAAACATATCAACATGGGGTCTAGTTTTGAAGATCTCGTGGAGACGAATTTAGTGATGAAAACGGATTTTTAGTTTTCTTTTTTATTTAGGAGATAAAACATTTTTAAGCCGAAAACCAAAATGATTTCGGCTGATGTCATCTATTCATACATGGCAAAATGAGTGGTGATGGAGACGTGTGGGCGATCTGCAAACGCCCACACATGTGGGCGTTGGTTTTTCCGTTATTTTATTTCCGGTAGAAGGAAATGGATGGGAATGGAGAAGACGGGGAGGCGAGAGAGAGAGAGATTGTTTATCTTCCAGTAGATAAACTGCTCATGGTGTTATCCGGTGGCTAATGAAAAGACTATTGGACTTAATGGTGACTGGTAGATTATGAGGGCAGAAAAAATGCCATGCATGTAGGAGCGGAAGGATTAGTGAAGTGGAGGGTTAGTGGTGACATGGCCGTGGGAGATTGGATGCTGATGTGGATAGCCTACATGTTGAGTTAAATAGGTTAGTGGGGATGTCCTATTTAGGTATTACTAGATGATGCCCCCGCGCGTTGCTGCGGGATATTTTTCACAATTTTATGAGAAAGGTCGGATCTAATCTGAAATGCCATAAACTACTGACTTTGCACATTCTGCATCATAGTGGATGTTTGCAGAAAATGTCTGGATGATATCAACATAGTTGGTGCAAATAAATATAGTCTCACATGATGATATATTTGTACCTTTTGCATCGATCCCTCAAAACACCTAGAAGATGAGAATGTTTCTCAGTTACAATTGGTGACCATTGTTCTGGGGTATGGAAATGGTCTGGGCATGAATTATATGTTGCAAATTAGAATACTATCTATTCAACATGTACATTATGATTTATCATATACATTTGCATTAATTGTACGTGTTTCTTTTTTCGAAAAGGGGTAACCCAGGTATCTGCATCATTGTGATACATGAATTGTAGGTGTGCACCCATCATTAAAATAAAGTGTGCAGATATTACCCAATTGTATCATTGTACATGAACTGCTATTCTTTAGCGTTGGTAGAAGAATAGCTCTCTTGAGCATTGCATAATCTGTCTAAAAAATAAACACAATCTGTTAGATGTTAAACGTAGGTAGCCAAAAAATTGTGTAGTTTCCATATAATATACTACTGACTATAAGAACTTTCTTTTTTGAACTGCTGATTATAAGATCTGAAAGTAGCAAAGTTGTTACTTGCACGGTTATTATAGAAGAGTACCTCCAGTCAAAAAAATAAAACATAAAATAGAAGAGTACCTCTCGCAACATGGGCAGCCCTCGGTCAGGCCGTGGGCGACGTCTTACATCGCTTCGCCTGTATTTTGACCAGGAGCTTTGACATCGTGTACACACGGCAAGAGCAGGGGTCAGTCATGGCGGCGGTGAGGCGGCTGCCGATGATGTCGCGGAGCAAGAGGCAAGGATCGTCGGCTCCTGTGGAGATGATCGGCGGCGGAGAGATAGCCAACGACGGCGCATGCAGCAAGTCGTAATGGTTCAACGTCTCTCACGGTGATGATCCGCAGTGGTTCCGCCACGGTGAAATGGCCGATGATGACGCGTGGAGCAAGCAGCAAGAGTTCGCTGGTTCCCGTCGCGGTGATCTGTCCGAGGTGAGACGGCCGACAACGGCTTTCAGTATACTAGGGTACGTAGACAACACTCTCCCCTCTCGTTGCTATGCATCACATAGATAGATCTTATGTGATCGTAGAATATTTTTCAAATTACTGCGTTCCCCAACACTGGCATCTGACCAAGGTCTATGCGTAGATGTTATATGCACGAGTAGAACACAAAGAGTTGTGGGCGATAATAGCCATACTGCTTACCAGCATGTCATACTTTGATTCGGCGGTATTATTGGATGAAGCGGCTCAGACTGACATTACAGCGTATGCTTATGCGAGAATGGTTCTCTTGGCGTGCTTGGCACACATGTGGCTAGTGAGTGTCTGTTTCTCCAACTTTAGTTGAATCGGCGTAGCTGCGCCCGGTCCTTGTTGAAGGTTAAAACAACACACTTGACGAAAAATCGTTGTGGTTTTGATGCGCAGGTAAGAGCGGTTCTTGCTAGAAGCCCGTAGAAGCAACGTACAACTTGCAACAACAAAGTAGAGGACGCCTAACTTGTTTTTGCAGGGTTGCTGTGATGTGATATGGTCAAGGCATGATGTGATATAAATTGTTGTATGAGATTATCATGTTTTGTAACAAAGTTATCGGCAACTAGCAGGAGCCATATGGTTGTCACTTTATTGTATGCAATGCAATCGCCATGTAATTGTTTTACTTTACCACTAAGCGGTAGCGATAGTCGTAATAACAATAGTTGGCGAGACAACAACGATGCTACGATGGATCAAGGTGTCACGCCGGTGATGATAGAGATCATGACGCACTAGTTGAAAAGGGCCATTCGAACGGTTCGTGAGGGCCATTTGTCAGTTCTGAACCGGGACTAAAGGGTCGTAACTAAAGCCCTCTACCTTTAGTCCCGGTTCGATCGGGAACCGCGATAGATAGGGCTCCACGTGGCCGGAGTGGCTTGCCCAGGCAGGTGGACCTTTTGTCTCGGTTGGTGCCACCAACCGGGGCCAAAAGGCCTCCACGCGTCAGTAGTTCAGGGGCTAGGTTTTTTTCTTCTGAAGGGGAGGTGTTGGGGGGTTTTGGGGGTTATGTAGGGTTAATTTAGGGGTTTCATATATTGTGTTAGCTAGCTAATAGAGAGGAGTGTCCTCTCTTATCTCTGTGCTTGGTCGATGCTACGTATAGAGAGGACTCGACATGCTAGCTAGCTAGTAAGCAAATGAAGGAAACCATTAAGTACATAAGATCGTCATGAACATATATACACAGAGAGATGTGATCGACCTCTCCTTCTCCGATAGATTGGTCCAACAACAACTTTTCGTATATCTATCCGACGGTACTGGCTACATATATATATATAGACACACACACACACACAATATAAGATCTCTTACGTCCCCTAACATCTGAACTCAACTTCCACATGGTATGCTCCGTGTTTTATCGATGACGTGGTCAAGAAAGAACCCCGCCAATTCCTCTTGAATTGCTCGTATGCAATCTTGTGGTAGGTGTTCATCCCGCGTCTGCCACATCTAATTTCAAGAAGGGGGTCAACACATATATATGAATGAAACTGAACATATACAAATGATGGTAATAAAATAAAATTGCGAAAATTATGGCTTATGCGCTTCATATTGTTGTTTAGAGTAGCCCCGCTCACAGGTGGTGTGGTGGATGAAGTCGCAAATGTAGTAGCCCCTGCCACAACCACTTTACAAGAAATAGAGGTTAATCAAACTAATAAGCGAACATGCTAAATGGTATTGATGAAACTAGCTAGCATCAATGGGAGATGCGCGGAACTAGCTAGTAGCTAATACCTACTTTCGGGTGGTCAATTCGCAGTTGTGCCGGCAGTCCAGGAGCTTGTGCAGTGAACTTTTTCCAAACCCTGCCAGACAAAGAAAACAATTACTTGATATCAGGAAATGAACGAAGTTGCCGATATGGTGCGATAATGATCGATTGAACTTACTTCTCGATCATTTTAGTCATGGTCGCATACTCCTCGAATTTTTTCGTTTGGACTCTATAGCGGTTACTAGTCTCTAGCAGAATAAAGTGGAACCTGCGCATGCATGCATAACTCATCAATTATATTACTATAACCTCAAGTAATAAGGGAAACCGAATATGCACAAGACAGTAACACTCACTTGTATTCGTAAGGAAAGAGTATTGTAGCTTTGTTTTGATTGCGAAGTAACGATGCGAGCAACTTGGCCTCGATTTGTCTGGCATCATGTTTAACACTCCATTCATCCATGAGATTTGTGTTAATGAACCCAATATCCCCTACTTGTCTTTTCTTCAATTCGGCAATCTTCAATCTTCATAATATAGTGAGGATAATTATATTTACATGCAATGAAAGAGTTGAGCTATATATAGAGACTTAACTAATTACGTAGAAGTAGTACTTACAGACAGTAGCAAGTGATGATTGTTTTATCGAGGGCCTTTAGATCGAAAAAAATGGAAGAACTCCTCATATGGAACTAACAACAGATCAATTCCAACGAGGTCGTGCTCCACTTTAACCGATAGCGACAAAGTATTTTCCCGGACTTCCTGCAGATGTCCATGTACTAATCATGGAATCTTCGCATCATCATTGTTAGGGAAGTACCAGGTCTGATGAGAGGATTCCCGTGCTCGATTCTTAATGTGTCCACCTCCACTGTTCCAAAAAATATTGCATAATCATCGGCCATGTAATCTCCAGGATTGGTACCGGGCAGCACCCCCAGAAGATTAGCGACAATATCGCTAGACAGATTGAGCGGGCGCCACGATTGCTTCGCTTGTTCGCCGAGGTGGGGAATTTGTTTTCCTTTTCGCTGCTCGCTTCGCTGTACCGCCTCCCGTTCTAGAGGCTTGAGAGACGATGGACCGTATATGTATTGCCTCCGCCTCTGGCTGTACTGCTAGACGTCGAACGGCAGGCGGCTGCGGTTGCCTTCTTTTGTTGGTTAAGAGGCGGAGCAGCCGGAGGCGGACTACTACGACGCGCTGGAGCAGCCGGAGCGGCGGCGTCTGTGTTCCTACGTTGCTTACGAGGCGGCTAAGGAGGAGGCGGGTTGCTCGGATGGGCAGGAGCAGGCGGAGAAGGAGGCGGAGTACTATCGCCCTGACTCGCCGGAGCAGGAGGCGGAGTACCCTGATCACTCGCCGGAGGAGGAGGAGGAGGCGGAGTGCCTAGCTGACTAGCAGGAGCCTAGGGGGTATATATATCGACCCCACCTCTTGTCGAAGTTATCAGAGAGGGGGTATATCGACCGCCTCTCTCTCATGATTGTTCGACGTTTGTGTAGTGTCAAAGGATTCAAACTAAATCATGTCTTCATTATTAGGCAAAATGTGCGCATGATGATGCAAGCTCTCAAAGTTGTTTGAACGGAGTCCCGGATAGGATAATTCTCTTTTGGTACAAAGTACATCAAGAGCCTTCAATATCTCTATTTTGAAGCCTTTGCTGAAACTCATACCAAAAGGCGGATCATCCTATCCGGGACTCCATCCCAAAACAACTTTGGAGAAATTCGTACCATCATGCCCTGGTTACTTCCTGCTAATGATGAAGCCATGGATTTTGTAGCGACCTGACCCAAAATCGGTCAAATCTCTGTGTCTGTACCATCCCAAGATCATGCTGGTACTCACAGTACATCGATGAAATAATCAAAGTTCAATCACACCTAAATTTATTACACGATTCTCATATAGAGTCTTTATTACAAGAGAATAAATTCGCTCAAGGCCAACTCATGAGAAATAAACTACTAATGCTGCGGAAGCGTAGAAGATAAAGCGAGTCCATCCGACTCCAAAGGGCAATCGCCAAGCGCGGAGCGTAGCCTCACTCCTGATCGGAATAAATCTCTGCAACATAAGACGTTGCAGCCGTGTAGGTCAGCTTTTTGAATAAGCTGGCAAGTCATGAAGAGAATAACAATAATAAAATTACTAACACTATATGCATTTTTGGCTGTGGGGCTCTAAGTTTCATCATTTTGCGAAAAAGCCAATTTTCTTCTACTACAGTGGACTTGCTTGCAAAAATTACTACAAATTGTTGGTAGTTATTGAGATGGTTCCGCCAACCAATATCTCATTCCCAAATTATTAAGTCATAAAACCTCAAATTAATTCATTAGTTTTAGTGTTGAGATTTCCGAATACTTCCAAGTTCCAGAGGCTCAAATTGTCCGTAACGGGGACACGGCTAATCGATTAGATCTTTAACTCTGCAGAGGTTTATGACTTTACCCGCAAGAATCATTCCCTCCTTTTAAGTCTTCGCACTTCATGGTGTTTGAAGACGGGACGAATGAAACAGGGTCTTCCAAAGAGTTCTTCGGCTCTGCGGTACCCATCCAATCCTACCGTTCTTCTACATCTCGTAGTACCGTCCAGCCAGCGTCACTACTAGGGTTGACCCAGCCAGAGCCGATAATGGCTTGCGGCTGCTCAGGTAAGCTTCTGGTCTATGGGGCATCCATCCGTCTCTTCGTGGCTGGGTGAAGCTTTCGGCATGATGTCATGGCTCTTCTCCATGCATCCAGGCCAACCACTGGGTTCTCCAGGGTGCCCGTCAACCGTCCTCCACCCAGTAGTGAATTCCGAAGTCCGTCTTGATCTTGTAGTTCATGGGGTTGTCATCATCATTGACTCTCACATCTTGCTTATGAATTTCACTCAACCAAAACCCGTCTACGAGCATAGCAAAATAAACTACTGGCCCGGGGTCATGGTAACAAGGGGATTGGTTCATCCTACCACATGATACTACTCAAGATTAATAACTTCAAAATTTCAACTACTGCATGCATGGTGGTGTGGTGATAATTTCTAATGCACAAAAACATAGGTATAGAAAAATAACATGATCAAAACTTGCCTTGCTGATGATCCTCGTAAGCTAAAGATTCGTAGTAGCAAGCTTCGCACTCCGGAAACTCTACCGAGACAAACAATGATCACAATAAGCATATAGCATAGGATCACATAATACGATAGTATAACAATAGCAACATAACACACCAAAACAACCAAATCAAAACCCAAGGGAAAACTCAAAGAAAAACCAACTCAAGTTTCCTACTTCAAACAACAACTAGAATAGTTTTATATAACAAAATTTTTCTCAACATAACCTAATCATGGTTTTATGTTAACTTAACAGAAAAGATTTCATTAGGCAACTAGGAGCAAAAAGAATTAATTTAAATCTATTATGAAACTCCTATTAGGCCTAATTCAATTTCTGTTAAGAAAAAATAAAGTAAAACTTTTATTTATTATAAATAAAAGTTCATCCTATAAAGTGACAGAAACTATCCTAGAATAATCAATCACATGTGAAAAATAAATTTATTTTCTAATTAAAATAATGGGAAAACAGTAGCTAGTTAATTAATTAAGAATAACAAGATTCTGCTTAAAACTATTTTTTTATTAATCCTAAAATACCCAAATTAATTCCTATGGTTTGGCAATGTCAAAATAAAGTTGGGACAAAAAGAATCATCCAAAAATAATTTTTCTAGCTCATGTTATAACAGATTTACTATTCTGACTAAAACTAAAATAAAGCAATTTTAATTAATTTTAACATAGCGATATATATTTTCTGAAGAAACTATAGAAAATTTGCAAACCAACAAAAAAAGAATCACCTAAAAATAATAAACAGAATAAAAGATATGAATTTTTCAAAACAGGAACTATTCTGTTAAAACAGAAAATGAAAATAAAAGAAAAATGGCCTAATGGGCCTAGCCTACGCACTGAGCGTAAAATAAACTAAACGGGCCCTAGGGTTAAATGAGTCGGGCCGGGCTAAATAAAAAAAAACCCTAACTAGAAACTAAACCGGACTAAACCGGTCGAACCGGGTTTTTATATAAAGAATATACCCCTTCGGGGGTGTTCTAATCTACGCCGTAGATTTGAGATCCGACGGCCGGGTGGAGCTCCGGCGACTCACCGGAGTTTGGACGGCGGCGGCGGCTCGGTGGCGAGTGTGCCGACGGCTCCGGTCGTCGGGGAGGTCGACGGAGAGCTCCAGAGTCTTGAGACGAGCTCGGGAGGTGTTTGGTGGAGTCGGTGGAGGTCGGGAAGGCTAGAGGCGGCGACGGCGACGCAAATGGCGGCGGCGGTAGGCTCGAGGCGAAAGCGAGAGAGAGAGGAGAGGTTCAGGGGCGAGGGGGGAATGGGGTGCGGGGCCCGGTATTTATAGGGGGGCCTCGGCGTGGCAAGGGAGGCGATCGGGAGGATCGGATCCCGGATCTCACGGATCCCGCGATCGGCGGCGCGCGGCGTTGCGTGGGCGGGGGGTTGAATACGGGTGGTGGCCCACCTGCCAGAGAGAAAGAGAGAGAGGGGTGCGGGGCGGGCGGTCGACCGAGCCGAAGGCTGTTCGGGCGAGGGGGTGGCCTGGTCGGCTCGCTGGCTCGCTGGGCTGGCCAGTTGGGCCGCCTGGTGGGCAGTCTTGGTAGCTGGGCCGGGCCAGGGTTTGGCGCGCTTGGGGGATTTAAATTTATTTTTTTAAATAAAACAAAAACAGAGATAACTTAATAAATATAAATATTTTATATAGGACATATATATACCAAAATGATCAGAATATTCCTATCATTTGAACATTTTCCAAAGGCAAAATCCAAACTTTATAAAATTTCATTTTTTTTAAATTCAAATAAATCTCAAGTTTGAATTCATAACTTTTGGCAAGGTTTTCCTCTGATATTTTTGGAGTGTCATGTTTACTCCTCTCATACTTTTGCTCAAGTATTTATCGGTATAGTTTTTGAAATGATTCCCACTTGCCATAGTTTGAATTCAAATTCAAAACTCAAATCTCTTACGAAACTCCAAATGGCATTCAAATTCAAACAGGATGCATAGATGCTTAGCTATAATTGTAAAACATCCCAAATAGGAAATTTGGGATGTTACAAACTCTACCACCTTAAGATGAATCTCGTCCTCGAGATTCGGGTTGGCTAGCAAATAGGTGCGGGTGGTCTCGAAGAAGGTCTTCTTCACGCTCCCAGGTGGCTTCTTCCTCGGAGTGGTGACTCCACAGCACCTTGCAAAACTTGATGAACTTGCTGCGGGTGACTCTGCTCGCGGTCTCGAGAATTCGGACGGGTTTCTCCTTGTAGGTCAGATCACTGCCTAGCTGTATGGCCTCTAGGGGCACTGTGTCTCTCAACGGAACATCGGCCATGTTGGCATGACACTTCTTCAGCTGAGAAACATGGAAGACATCATGAACCCCGGACAATCCTTCCGGCAATTCCAACTTGTAAGCAACTTCTCCACGGCGTTCGAGGATTTTGTAGGGGCCAATGAATCGGGGTGCTAACTTCCCTTTGACACCAAACTTCTTGATTCCACGAAGTGGGGACACACGAAGATATGCTCGGTCTCCCACGTCGTATGTTACTTCCTTGCGCTTACTGTCTGCATAACTCTTCTGTCTCGACTGTGCTATCTTGAGTCTGTCTCGAATCAGCTTGACTTTCTCTTCGGAATCCCTGATAAGGTTGGAACCGAAAAGTGATCGATCTCCAACACTATCCCATAGCAATGGTGTTCTGCACCTCCTTTCGTATAGAGCTTCGAAAGGGGCCATCTTCAGACTGGATTGATAACTGTTGTTGTATGAGAACTCTGCGTATGGCAAATTATCATCCCAGCTAGACCCATAGTCTAGCACACAAGCTCTCAACATGTCCTCCAGAATCTGGTTGACTCTCTCGGTCTATCCATCATCTGCGGATGAAAAGCTGTACTGAATTCCAGCCTCGTACCCAAAGTTTCATGCAACTGCTTCCAAAACTTTGAGGTAAACTGTGTTCCTCTATCTGACATGATTTTCCTCGGAACTCCATGCAGACATACGATCCTGGTCATGTATATCTTGGCCAACTTAGCACTGGTATAGGTAGTCTTCACGGGAATGAAGTGAGCTACCTTAGTCAAACGATCAACTACTACCCAGATAGAATCATAACCTGAGCGGGTCCCGGTAATCCTGTGATGAAATCCATTCCAAGTTTCTCCCATTTCCAATCGGGAATCGGCAAAGGTTGAAGTAACCTGCTGGCTTCGATGTTCTGCCTTTACTCGTTGACAAACATCGCATACGGCTGACTCGTGCTCGGCAATATCCTTCTTCATACCATCCACCGAAACTTTCCTTCAAATCCAGGTACATCTTGGTGTTGCCGGGGTGAATCGAGACTGGTGAATCATGAGCCTCCTGAAGAATTAGCTTCACGAGTTCGGGATCATTGGGCACATAAATACGATCCTCGAACCATATAGCTCCGTGTTCATCCTTACGGAACCCTTTAGCTTTTCCATCATTCATCTTTTGCTTTATCTCATCAATTTCCTTGTCAGACTTATGGGCTTCACGAATCCTTTCGGCCAAAGTGGACTGAACTTCCAGAGTTGCAACATATCCTCTCGGAACTATCTCCAGTCAGAGATCTCTGAGGTCATCGACTAACTCCTGGGGTAATCCTCCTGCTGTGAGAGTATTCACATAACTCTTACGGCTCAAAGCATCTGCTACAACATTAGCTTTACCGGGGTGGTAATGCAATCTCATGTCGTAGTCCTTTATCAACTCTAGCCATCTCCTTTGCCTGAGGTTCAATTCCTTCTGCGTGAAAATATACTTCAAGCTCTTGTGATCTGTGTAAACATCGCAACGGTTTCCGATGAGGAAATGTCTCCAGGTCTTGAGTGCATGCACTACGGCTGCTAACTCCAAATCATGTGTGGCATAATTCATCTCGTGAGGTCGTAGCTGTATGGAGGCATAAGCTAGAATTTTTCCTTCCTGCATTAGTACTCCTCCGAGTCCTTGACGAGAAGCGTCACAATAAACCTGGTATTCCTTGTGTATGTCCGGCAAAATCAGTACTGGGGCTGTGACCAACCGTTTCTTCAATTCCTGAAAACTGGCTTCACATTCCTCGGTCCAAACATACTTGGCTTCCTTCTTCAACAGCTCAGTCATGGGCTTGGCAATCTTCGAGAAGTTCTCAATAAACCTCCGATAATATCCTGCGAGTCCGAGAAAACTGCGGATCTCCTTGACTGAGGTGGGTGACTGCCAATCGGTGACTGATTCAACCTTGGCGGGATCAACTGCTATTCCTTCTCCTGAAATAACATGTCCGAGGAATCCAACTTCCTTCAGCCAAAATTCACATTTGCTGAACTTGGCATACAACTGATGTTCTCGAAGTTTCTCCGGAACTAGACGCAAATATTCCTTATGCTCTTCCTCGCTCTTAGAGAAAATCAATATATCATCGATGAACACCACGACAAACTTGTCCAGATATTCCATAAACACCTTGTTCATCAAATTCATGAAGTATGCAGGAGCATTAGTCAATCCAAATGACATGACGGTATACTCATATAAACCATACCTGGTAGTGAATGCTGTTTTGGGTATATCCTTTTCACGGATCTTCAACTGATGATACCCTGATCGAAGATCGATCTTAGAGAATACCTTGGCTCCAACTAGCTGATCAAACAGATCATTAATCATCGGCAGAGGGTACTTGTTCTTGATGGTTACTTCGTTCAACGCACGATAATCCACAACCATCCTCAAGCTTCCATCCTTCTTCTCTACCAAAAGAACTGGGGCTCCCCAAGGTGATGAGCTTGGCCGGATGTATCCTTTCTCCAATAACTCATTAATTTGATCCTTGATCTCTTTCAACTCATTCGGTGGCATCCGATAAGGTCTCTTGGATATTGGGGCTGTGCCGGGCAATAACTCGATCAGAAATTCAATGTCTCTGTCCGGTGGCATTCCTGGTAATTCCTCCGGAAACACATCGGGAAAGTCTTGCACTACTGGCACTTCCTCCTGAACAACTCCCGTGAGGGAATGCACCTGATTCTTCATCTGGCTGTGCCTGGCTACATACTTGATCCTCTTCTGCTCCGGGGTGGTGAGCAGAATAGACTTCTTGAGCACGATCTATGTTCCCTTCAAACTTCGTCAACCAATCCATGCCTAGGATTACATCCAAGGTCTGGGTTTCCAACACTATGAGGTCTGCGGAAATTTATGGTTCCCGATGTTGAGGGTTGCATGACAGCCTAAACCTGCCATCATTTCTCCTCCTCGGGCCCGGCCAGCGAAGAGGGCTTCTAAGGGTTTTAGTGGGCAACCCGTACTTTTCCACAACTACCCTTGATATGAATGAATGCGTTGCACCAGAATCAAAGAGTACCAAAACTGAGCGTGAATTCAATAGAAACTTACCAACCACGATTATACGGCTGATCATAGACGTCCTCCACGTCGATGTGGTTCACCTGAGCACGAGGGAACGGATTGGGCTTCTTCGCTAAGCCTCCATTGCCGTTTCCATTCCTCTGCTTGGCCTCCGGGCAGTCGGTGGCATAGTGCCCTGTCTTCTGGCACTTGAAGCAGGTGATGTGGCTCAGATCCTTCGGAGCCGGGGCAGAACGATGCTGATTGCCATTACCGTTTCCATTGCCATTGCCATGGCCTGACTTGTTGTCCTGGCTGCGGTTGTTCCCATTTCCTCCATGGTTATGACCTCCATGGTTATGATGGGTGTGCCCTCCTGAGTATGGTGCATAACGGGGCTTCTGCTGAGCTCCTGAGTTGTGCTTCCCCTGGCTGTACTTCCGCTTGCGGCTTTCTATCTGCTGCTGCTTGCCTTCAAGTATGGTGGCCTTGTCTACCAGCTCCTGGTAGTTGTTGAAAGTAGCCACAATAAGCTGCATACTCAGCTCGTTGTTGAGTCCCTCGAGAAATTTCTCCTGCTTTGCGGCATCTGTGGCCACATCATCCGGGGCATAGCGAGCTAGCTTGCTGAACTCATCCACGTCTTTGCGCCCACGATGCGGTTCCCTGGCGTAAGTTGCGGAACTCACGCTTCTTCAGGCTCATGGCTCCAGCTGAAACATGAGCGGTGCGGAAGGCCTGCTGGAATTGATCCCATGTGATGGCACCAATGGGATAAGTGGCGGTGTAGTTCTCCCACCAAGAAGCTGCAGGTCCATCAAGTTGATGCGCGGCAAAGCGCACCTTCTCTGCATCAGTGCATCCAACAGTGATTAGCTCTCTTCCGACTTTGCGGAGCCAATCATCAGCCACAATCGGCTCAGTGCTACTAGAGAACACTGGCGGATTCAGCCTCAGGAATCGAGTCAAGTTGTCCACAGGGGGTGGTGGCGGTGGATTGTTGGTGTTGTTGTTCTGATTCTGGATGAGTAGCTGCATGAGGGCATTCTGCTGCTGGAGCAGCTGGGTGAGCTCTGGCGGAAAAACGGTGTCACGTCTCGGAGGCATCTGGTGTTTTGGAGTGGACGAGAGAATTAGAATAGAACAATGGTCTATGAGAAATAACACTACCCATATGAATGCACAATCATAAACACACCAATCATTTATTCATTCCACTCAAACATGGTTCAATCTCGAATACAAAAGCTCATGACTAATCGAAAATATCGGCCTAACTGATCGATGAAAAAAGTAAAAATAACATGGTGGTCGACTAAAAAGTCTTCATCAATAATCCTTGCGTCCTCTGGTGTGATGTCCTCTGTTGTGGCGCGTCCTCTTGCGACTTCCTCCGGTGGAACTCCCTTCATAATCCTGATCATTGCTCACGAGGGGTCCGTCATCTCCACTCGGAAAAAGGTCCTCTCCCAAGTCCATCTTTTCCTCTATCGCGGCAAGCTTCATCTTCAGGTCGTCGACTGTCTCCATGAAGTCCGCGACTTCTTCCTCATGGTTAAGGAAGTCTGCGTGTGCCTTCTCCTCCAGTTCCAGTTCACGGAACAAAAGCCTCCTATGTGCCTTCGAGTTACGGCGAGTCTGAATCTCCCGTTTCCTGAGGAGACACTCCAAGTCCTGGATGTACGAGAGAATGGAGTCGTCCTCCACGGTACGGATGATATCTCCATTCCTTGCCCTGCGATAAACCATGGCGAGGTCTGAGGGATCGAGCTCGGCCCTGTACTCCTCTCGGAGATGTCCAAGGGCACGATAGATCACCATGTCCCTTCCGATGATCCAGTTGAAGTCGGTGAACTCAAAGTCAATAGGCTCCGTATGTCCTCCGAAGGTTCTCCCTGGGATATGCACCTCAATCCTGTAGCGGGTGTCCGTCGGAAGTGCATTGGTTGGCTTCCCGGTGATCGAGGGCAGAGCAATATTCAGCTTCTTCACCATCCGGACCAGCTTCCTTCCGAAGGGCATCGTCTCGTCGGGCTGGCAAAACTCCGGTAGCAAAACTGGGGTGAACTCGACGGCCATCTAGAATGTTGAAAATCGGAGAAGAGTCAGAATTGAACAGGGGAGAATTACAGAATGATAAGGATATAAAGTAAATGGTCTGTTCCTATGGCTTTTCCGATCCTAGGGGTTACGATCCTACGGTCAGCGTGTGCTCTGATACCATCTCTGTAGCGACCTGACCCAAAATCGGTCAAATCTCTGTGTCTGTACCATCCCAAGATCATGCTGGTACTCACAGTACATCGATGAAATAATCAAAGTTCAATCACACCTGAATTTATTACACGATTCTCATATAGAGTCTTTATTACAAGAGAATAAATTCGCTCAAGGCCAACTCATGAGAAATAAACTACTAATGCTGCGGGCGTAGAATATAAAGCGAGTCCATCCGACTCCAAAGGGCAATCGCCAAGCGCGGGCGTAGCCTCACTCTGATCGGAATAAATCTACGCAACATAAGGCGTCATGGCCGTGTAGGTCAGCTTTTGAATAAGCTGGCAAGTCATGAAGAGAATAACAATAATAAAATTACTAACACTATATGCATTTTTGGTGTGGGGCTCTAAGTTTCATCATTTTGCGAAAAAGCCAATTTTCTTCTACTACAGTGGACTTGCTTGCAAAAATTACTACAAATTGTTGGTAGTTATTGAGATGGTTCCGCCAACCAATATCTCATTCCCAAATTATTAAGTCATAAAACCTCAAATTAATTCATTAGTTTTAGTGTTGAGATTTCCGAATACTTCCAAGTTCCAGAGGCTCAAATTGTCCGTAACCGGGGACACGGCTAATCGATTAGATCTTTAACTCTCCAGAGGTTTGCGCACTTTACCCGCAAGAATCATTCCCTCCTTTTAAGTCTTCGCACTTCATGGTGTTTGAAGACGGGACGAATGAAACAGGGTCTTCCAAAGAGTTCTTCTGGCTACTGCCGGTACCCATCCAATCCTACCGTTCTTCTACATCTCGTAGTACCGTCCAGCCAGCGTCACTACTAGGGTTGACCCAGCCAGAGCCCATAATGTCTTGCGGCTGCACAGGTAAGTTTACGGTCATGGGGCATCCATCCGTCTCTTCGTGGCTGGGTGAAGCTTTCCGCAAGATGTCATGGCACTTCTCCATGCATCCCGGCCAACCACTGGGTTCTCCAGGGTGCCCGTCAACCGTCCTCCACCCAGTAGTGAATTTCCGAAGTCCGTCTTGATCTTGTAGTTCATGGGGTTGTCATCATCATTGACTCTCACATCTTGCTTATGAATATCACTCAACCAAAACCCGTCTACGAGCATAGCAAAATAAACTACTTCGTCCCGGGGTCATGGTAACAAGGGGATTGGTTCATCCTACCACATGATACTACTCAAGATTAATAACTTCAAAATTTCAACTACTGCAGGCATGGTGGGGTGGTGATAATTTCTAATGCACAAAAACATAGGTATAGAAAAATAACATGATCAAAACTTGCCTTGCTGATGATCCTCGTAAGCTAAAGATTCGTAGTAGCAAGCACTCCGGAAACTCTACCGAGACAAACAATAATCACAATAAGCATATAGCATAGGATCACATAACACAATAGCATAGCAATAGCAACATAACACATCAAAACAACCAAATCAAAACCCAAGGGAAAACTCAAAGAAAAAACCAACTCAAGTTTCCTACTTCAAACAACAACTAGAATAGTTTTATATAACAAGAATTTTCTCAACATAACCTAATCATGGTTTTATGTTAACTTAACAGAAAAGATTTCATTAAGCAACTAGGAGCAAAAAGAAATAATTTAAATCTATTATGAAACTCCTATTAGGCCTAATTCAATTTCTATTAAGAAAAAATAAAGTAAAACTTTTATTTATTATAAATAAAAGTTCATCCTATAAAGTGGCAGAAACTATCCTAGAATAATCAATCACATGTGAAAAATAAATTTATTTACTAATAAAAATAATGGGAAAACAGTAGCTAGTTAATTAATTAAGAATAACAAGATTCTGCTTAAAACTATTTTTTTATTAATCCTAAAATACCCAAATTAATTCCTATGGTTTGGCAATGTCAAAATAAAGTTGGGACAAAAAGAATCATCCAAAAATAATTTTTCTAGCTCATGTTATAACAGATTTACTATTCCGACTAAAACTAAAATAAAGAAATTTTAATTAATTTTAACATTGCTAAATATATTTTCTACAGAAACTATAGAAAATTTGCAAACCAACAAAAAAAGAATCACCTAAAAATAATAAACAGAATAAAAGATATGAATTTTTCAAAACAGGAACTATTCTGTTAAAACAGAAAATGAAAATAAAAGAAAAATGGCCTAATGGGCCTAGCCTACGCACTGAGCGTAAAATAAACTAAACGGGCCCTAGGGTTAAATGAGTCGGGCCGGGCTAAATAAAAAAAAACCCTAACTAGAAACTAAACCGGACTAAACCGGTCGAACCGGGTTTTTATATAAAGAATATACCCCTTCGGGGGTGTTCTAATCTACGCCGTAGATTTGAGATCCGGCAATGAGGTGGAGCTCGGCGACTCACCGGAGTTTGGACGGCGGCGGCGGCTCGGTGGCGAGTGTGCCGACGGCTCCGGTCGTCGGGGAGGTCGACGGAGAGCTCCGGCGGGTGCGGACGAGCTCGGGGAGGTGTTTGGTGGAGTCGGTGGAGGTCGGGGAAGGCTAGGGCGGCGACGGCGACGCAAATGGCGGCGGCGGTAGGCTCGGCTCTGGCGAGCGCGTGAGAGAGAGAGGAGAGGTTCCGGCGAGGGGCAAGGGGGGGGGGAATAGGGTGCGGGGGCCCGGTATTTATAGGGGAGGCCTCGGCGTGGCAATGGAGGCGTTCGGGAGGGGATCGGATCCCGGATCTCACGGGATCCCGGCGATCGGCGGCGGCGCGGCGTTGCGTGGGCGGGGGGTTGAAGATGGGTGGTGGCCCACCTGCCAGAGAGAGAGAGAGGGGTGCGGGGCGGGCGGTCGGCCGAGCCGAAGGCGGTTCGGGCGAGGGGTGGCCTGGCTCGGCTGGCTCATTGGCTGGCAGTTGGGCACTGGTGGGCAGTCTTGGTGGGCGAGGCTGGCCTGGTGGCGCTGAGAGGGGGTTTCTTTTTATTTTTTTTAAACTTATTTTTTTAAATAAAACAAAAACAGAGATAACTTAATAAATATAAATATTTTATATAGGACATATATATACCAAAATGATCAGGGGAATATTCCCTATCATTTGAACATTTTTCCAAAGGCAAAATCCAAACTTTATAAAATTTCATTTTTTTTAAATTCAAATAAATCTCAAGTTTGAATTCATAACTTTTGGCAAGGTTTTCCTCTGATATTTTTGGAGTGTCATGTTTACTCCTCTCATACTTTTGCTCAAGTATTTATCAGGTATAGTTTTTGAAATGATTCCCACTTGCCATAGTTTGAATTCAAATTCAAAACTCAAATCTCTTCTGAAACTCCAAATTGCATTCAAATTCAAACAGGATGCATAGATGCTTAGCTATAATTGTAAAACATCCCAAATAGGAAATTTGGGATGTTACAGATTTCCAGAATACTTTGACACTAGGCCACCTCTCGACCCCTCGGCGATCCTCGACCCCTCGACCCTAGCTAGTTGACGACCCTCGACCGCTCGATGATCCAATACCCTCTACCCTAGTTCCCGACCCTCGACCCCCTCATGTCACGTTTGTCTAGTGTCAAAGGATTCAACAAAACCCTGTCTTCATCATTAGGCCAAAGTAACAGCGCATGATGGTGCAAGCTCTCCAAAGTTGTTTTGGAACAGAGTCCCAGATAGGATAATTCGCTTTTTGGTACAAAGTACATAAAGAGCCTTCCGAATATCGCTATTTGGAAGGCATTTGCTGAAATTCGTACCAAAAGGCGGATCATCCTATCCGGGACTCCATTCCAAAACAACTTTGGAGAAATTCATACCATCATGCCTCGGTTACTTCTGACTAATGAGGAAGCCATGAATTTCTTCAATACTTTGACACTAGGCCACCCTCTCGACCCCTCGGCGATCCTCGATCCTCGACCCCTTGACCCCTCAACGACCCTCGATTCTGGACCCTCGACCCTCGAGCCCTCGGTGACCCTCGACCCTCTACCCTAGTTTACGACCCTCGACCGCTCGGCGATCCACGACAATCTACCCTAATTCACGACCCTCGACCCCTAGGCGATCCTCTACACCCTCGATCCCGATAAGAAGAGGAAGAAGAAGAAGAAGAAGAAGAAGAAGAAGAAGAAGAAGAAGAAGAAGAAGAAGAAGAAGAAGAAGAAGAAGAAGAAGAAGAAGAAGAAGAGGAAGAAGAAGAGGAAGAAGAAGAGGAAGAAGAAGAGGAAGAAGAAGAGGAAGAAGAAGAAGAAGAGGAAGAAGAAGAAGAAGAGGAAGAAGAAGAAGAAGAGGAAGAAGAAGAAGAAGAAGAAGAAGAAGAAGAAGAAGAAGAAGAAGAAGAAGAAGAAGAAGAAGAAGAAGAAGAAGAAGAAGAAGAAGAAGAAGAAGAAGAAGAAGACGAACAAGAAGAAGACGAAGAAGAAGAAGAGGAAGAGGAAGAAGAGGAAGAGGAAGAAGAAGAGGAAGAAGAAGAAGAAGAAGAAGAAGAAGAAGAAGAAGAAGAAGAGAAGAAGAAGAAGAAGAAGAGGAAGAAGAAAGAGAAGAAGAAGAAGAAAAAAAATTCTTCTTCTCCTCTTTTCCTTCTTCTTCTCCTTTTTTCTTGTACTTCCTCTTCTTATTTTTTCTCCTCCTCTTCTCCTTCTTCTTCTCTTTCTTCCTCTTATTATTTTCCTTTTTCCTCTCCTTCTTTTCTTCTTAAATTGATATCTACTAACAACCTAAAATGCACTAACCTAAAATCGATATCTACTAACAACCTAAATAAAAAAATTAATTCGTATATAGCCACATCCATACATACCTATATGAATAATACATATATGAACAAAAAAATGCTATAAACATTATATTCGTACATACATAGCCACATCCATACATACCTATATCGACATACATATATACATTATATATATGAACAAAAAAATCATCACATAAAAAAATTGCAATGGGCGGCTCACGGGGTGGCCGAGGGCGACGGGGCGACGGCGACGTGTGGGATCGACGCACGAGGCATAGGGATGCGGGCGGGCGATGCGCTGGGCGGGCAGGGGTGGGGGCAGGGGCACGTAGGCGCGGCCCGGCCGGCTGGGCCACGGCTGGAGCAGGGCGTAGGGAGCTCGGGGGACGACGCGGCGGCAATGACGGCGACGATGAGGCACAAAGCGACAAATAGGGCGGCGCGCGATGGCGTCGAGGCAGGCGACATTGGCGACGGCGCGGCGACGAGGCAGAGGCGGTGTCGGCGGGGGAGATTGAGAGGAGCTGAATGAAAATTTCACAAGTGTTGATTATATAGATGAGCATTGGTCCCGGTTCGTGGCATCAACTAAGACCAATGCCCCCCTTTAGTCCCGCTTGGTGCCACCAATCGAGACCAAAGGCCTCTTTTCAGTAGCCCAAAGGGCGGCAAGCAGAGGCCTTTGGTCCCGGTTGGAGGCACCAACCGGTACCAAAGGCCTCGTGCTGCCCGAACCCAAAACTTTAGTCCCACCTCGCTAGTTGAGAGGGACGCGCAGTGGTTTATAAGCCCCACTACCGCACCCCTCTCGAGCTCCTCTCGATTACGTGCCTAACTGTCAGTGCTATGCCTGATGGGCCTACTGGGCCTTCTGCGGGCTTGATTCCTGGCCCATGTTAGAGTTTCTAGTCATATTCAGGCCGCGGTGGCCCAGTAGGTGGCATTTTTTATTTTTCCCAGTTTTTTTCTATTTTTTGCATTATTTATTTTATTTTGTTTTTTGCTTTATTTTTTAGTTCCTTTTGCTTTCAGGTAATAAAAAATATAAATTTTCTGTTAGTGCCATTTGTTTTCCAATTTAAATAGTTTCAATTTGAATTTTTTGAAATTTGTGTAAATCACTAGTTTTTGAATAAGTTTAATATAAACATAGATTTTTGAGTGATTCTTTTTCTTGCTATTTAATATTACTGTGTTTTATCATTATATTGAAAAATAGATTTTGTTATTTTAGTTTCCAACAGAAAAATTCTTTATGATAATTCTTTTTTCTATTAAAGTTTCTAACAAAAAAATTCTTTATGAAAATTCTTTTAGCTTTTAATGTTTTGAACAGAAAATACTTTGATAATTTTGGTTGCATAAATTTTATATAATTTTAGATTCAATAATACTAGAGGTTTATAAAAGTTTTTGAGTTGATTCCTTTCGCTATTGGAGTTTTATAAAAGCTTTTTAGTTGATTCTTTTTGTTGTTGAAGGATATTATAGTTAAAACTGGATGCACTTCGTGTGCAAAATGGGCAATCTCTTTTGAAGTATCAGGGTTTCGGACGGAAACTCATCTGTTACAAAGGGATTCCATTTTTTTGAACTTATTTGAACACCATACTTTTTTGTGTTCAAAATGCACCATTGAAAGCCACATCATCAATTTTCAACCCTCTCTGACTTCATTTGGTATTTTTCATGCATGTACAGATTTTTTTGAGCTAAATGACCCTTAAATTGAAAAGCACTACAAATGAACTCTGAATAGGTTGAAAGTTGGCATGGTATCATAATTTCACCCACATAGCACGTGCTAAAAAGTTGAGAGGGTTATGACAAAAAATGGATGCACTTCCTGTACAAAACAGATAATCTCTTTGGAAGTATCAGGGTTTCGGACGAAAACTCATCTGTTACAAAGGGATTTCATTTGTTCAAATGTAACTGCAGTGATATTCTACATCAAAGGCATCATCATAATAGTTGTTGATAGAAAGTCTTCACTTTTTCTTCGCTTGTGTTCTTTGCTTATTGTGACGTAACCATGGATAATCTTCATCGTTTAACAGGATGCTTGGGTCAGCCTTGACTTTGAAGGGAGGAATTTCATGAAACTTTTCATAATCTTCAGACACGTCTGTCTTGCCCAATCCCACGATGTCTCTATTTCCTGAAAGAACTATGTGGCGCTTTGGCTCATCTATGATGTATCCGCTTCCTTATCTTTTCTTTTTCTCGGTTAGGTAGACATGTCCTTCACATAGAAAACCTGCGCCACATCAAATGCTAGGAAGAATGGCTCGTGTGTGTACCCTAGATTGTTTAGATCCACTGATGTCATTCCGTACTATGTGTCTACCTGTACCCCGCCTCCTGACAGATTGACCCATTTGCACTTAAACAAAGGGACCTTAATATCATTTCCATAGTCAAGTTCCCATATGTCCACTATGTAACCATAATATGTGTCATTTCCCCTCTTGGTGTGACACTCCAAAAATTTTTGTTTTGGTTTTCAGCAAAAACCTTGTTGGTTTTGAAGGAGGTCATTTAAACCCTTCCACAAATCTCTTTCTCTCAAGAATTTTCCCTTTGACAAAAGATTTTACTTTGGCACCTTCTTCAACTCTGGTGTTGGTTATTAAAAACCTTTCTTCTGATTTCCCCCTTCTCAAATTTTATTTTTTGGGATTTATTTCCTTTTAGAAGAAAACCCTAGGAGTTTTGGGTCTTCTCTTATATTGAATCCATCCATACTTTTTTACCATGTCTCATGTGGTAAATCTCCCCAAAACCCCTCCTTCCACTTTGGGGCAATCCAAATATTCTGTCCCAACAGGTCCAACTCATTTTTGGATTTTATTTCAATTATTCCTTTCCCCCAAACAAATTATGTCCACTATGATTGAGCCTAGGTGATTTGCAAAGCAAGTACATACATGCCTTTAAGTTTTGTTCTCAAACCAACTACTCTCGATAGTCCCTGGCACCCACAACCTAGAACCTTCAAGATCCACTCTTCTTCTTTTCAAAATTTTCAAGTTTCAGCTTCTGCAAGTTTGGACCAGATTTGTCAAATTTGGTGAAATTCATATCTCCTTTTCTCCAAAAATTCCACCAAAATTCAGGCAACCTCCAGTTGCAATGAGAAGCCACTCCACCAAAAATCAGCTCAAGGAAAAATCCCACATGCCAAAAGCATTCTGTCGAACACCTAGCATGCCTTGTCACTTTGCACTTTCGATGAATTGAGAAATTCAGACTTTCAGTGCCGTTTCTTACGTCGGTCGGGTCACACATCAACAAGGCGCCTAGCGCGCGCTGCAACCTCTCCTCCTGGTCGGAGCGCCAGCACGCCCCTTGGGACGGATGCAGGCGTCTGGGGCGGCGAGCCTCGCCGGCGTTGGCGGTTTCTGTGGAGGCTGCGCCACCCGTGGCAGCCAGCGAGGGCCCGAGCCCGCTCGCCACGCCACCCGTCGCCGCCCATCGTTCCCTGGCCCTCCGCATGGCTCATGGACGCCAGCTCACCCCCGTTGCACCGTCGCCGTGGCCGGCAAGCACAGGGCGCGCCCTCTGGCGCCGACGGGCCCGCGCCGCCCCGTTCCGTCGAACTCCCCCACAGCTTCTCGTCCAAACTCGTTTAGCGTCCAAATGGAGCCAATAGACCTCCACGTTGATGCTCAACCGCTAAACCACCCCGACCAAGCCCTGCGCCGCCGTAACCTTCACCGGAGAACTCCGTTCACGGCCACCCCCCTGATCGCCTATAAAAAGGGGCCCCGAGCTCGCCCTCGAGCACGCACCATCCCTACACCTCACCAACACTCCGCCAGGCTACTAGGAGGACCTCGAGGAGGTCTCCTCCCCCAACTCCGGCCGCCCCGTTCCGCCTCGGCCTCCACCTCGATTCACTCCGGTGAGGCCGTCCCGGCGCCTAACCTCGTCAGAACCCTCTCGAGCACCCAGTAGCCTAACCCCACCTCAATTTGCTCTTCGCAGCACTCTCCGTGAGATCCAACCCCTCCCGAATCGCCGTCCGCCGGAGCAAGGGCCGCCGTCGACGTGGTACCCACCGGCGACCACCACCACCACCCACCGACGCGGAATGGCACCCTGAGCACGGAGGTACCACCCGATCCTCCTGCCTCGCCGTGGATGGCCGCCGGCGACCACCGCAGCCCTCGGGCGCCGGCGAGCTCTCTGCCCCCCCCCGTTTGTATTTTTGAACCTGACGGGTGGGACCCGCCCGTCAGCCTCTCTGTTCTTTATTTTGAAACGTTTTCTGAAAGCGGATTCTGATAAAAGCGCTTTCCAAACCGAATCGTTTTCTGAACTTTCCTGTTCGCCTCGAGTATTTTCTGTTTCATTACAGAAAGGTCCTTGGACCAAAACACTTATAACTTTTAAACAGAAAAGGATTTTTGAGTGATTCTTTTTTTGTCCTCTTCAAAATTTTGTCTAGGTTTTTTATCAGATTTATTTGAAAAATATTTGGAATAATTTTGAGCACCCATTGGTATTTACGTTAGTGCGTATATTTTTGTATACCGTAGATACCGAAGGAGGTGACGGAACCGCGAACTTCACCGAGCTAGGCCCGACTACTCCGAACCAGGCAAGCATGTTTGAACTTTTGATATGATGAGTGTTTGGGCATGTTTGCATTAATTTAGTATCATGGCATGTTCATGAGCATCTCGATGAAAGTTTATCTCGTAAAAGTTGAGGCAAGTGAGTTTCGGGAAATCCATGAGTTGTTGGAAACATGTTACATGGCCATGAGTTGGCATGAGAATCGGTAAGATGGCAGTGTTGTAGCATGCCAGTCTTATGCCAGATCGTTGAACCAGTGTCAACATAAATCAGTCAAATTCCCGTCCGTCTCCCCTTTCGTACTACCACATGTTTTCCGCAAGGGATACAGCTTAGTAAGTTGCAAACCACTTTCTGGTACACACCAAATCGAGAGGCCGGGATGAGGGTTCCATGGCCCTGGATTAAAGCCTATCATCCGTCGGGGCATGGGTGTTTCCGGTTGGGACCGAGAGGGCACCCTTAGAGCGCGCATATATAAATTTGATCCCATGCTATTCGAGATAGTGATCTCCCCGTCTCAATGTTTTTCTTGAACGCTGTCTAGGGTGATTCCTGGCAACACGAGGTAGGATGGGTGTGTACCGGATAGCTGTGTTTTCTCCGAAATACCGTAAACGGAACTAGTCCTTCATGACTACGGAAATCCGTTGGCTGTGGACATTTTAGTACAAACTCTGCAGAGTCAAAAATCCTTGAAATCATTCTATTCATGTCCAAGTGCTCTGTTCATCTTATCTTGTCAAATGCCAGTCCAGGAGACAGTAACTCCTGAGAACCACATGAATGTTAAAAGTTTCTTTCCTGTGGATGGACTAACCCGCTTATTGTCTTGTGATGAATATTTTTTGTGAGCACCATTTCTTGTAAGTTATGAATAATGAATTGTAAGCCCTTTCTGCGATGTCGCTCAGACGTCCGACTGTGGCATTGTTATTTACTTATTTATGATATAAGCCCTTTCTGTGATGTCGCTCAGACGTCCGACTGTGGCATTGTTGTTTACTTATTTATGATATAAGCCCTTTCTGCGATGTCGCTCAGACGTCCGACTGTGGCATTGTTGTTTACTTATTTTTGATATAAGCCCTTTCTGCGATGTCGCTCCGACGTCCGACTACGGCACGCATGCCTTTTCTTTTAGTATAAGCCCTTTATGAGCTGTCGCTTAGACGCCCGACTGTGGCATGCTTTACTTATTTGTTCACCGTTCGAGGTGTCACTTCAGACACCCGATCGGTTTTTGGTTTATTTTCTTTGGGTTTTCAAGCGGACTACCGCCGATTCCCCTTTTACTTACCTTGCTATACTAATTTGATTGCGCATTGTTAAATTATTCATGTCGCATTCGTGCATACATTTTTTATATCTTTTGTCCGAACTGTCTTGCGAGTACTTTCAAAGTACTCACCTGGCTTGTTGATTTGGCCAGATGCTGACGAAGGCGATCTCATGGATGAAGAGTTCGATAGCGAGTCCGACGCCTAGAGGAATCCCAGTCGGTCTCGTACTACCCTGGATTAGTCATCGGTGATATATTCGCTTCCGCTACCCAAATAAATTCACCGAGCCTCACCTCGGCGCCGATGAGCCGCCATGTAGGAGTCATATCACCCACTCCACTGTGTTATTCCACCACTTTACCTCGAGTCAGTAGTATGCCACCACTCCACTGTGTCATATCCGCCACTATGTATAATTATTGGCGTGCTTGTAATAATTTCTTGAGCAACCTCAGCTCGACCCTGTAATATACTGTTTGCTACTGGCTTATTGTATCAAGATTTTGTCCACCAGTATGGAGGATTTTCCTCACACTGGAGTTAAAAGATTGGTTTCTCAATAAATATTTTTATTGGAAAACCGGTCGTGACACTTGGTTGCTGCATCAAAGCGGACACCACTGTTTTGGTTGGTGCTCTTTTGATCTTGGGCGATCGTGTAAAATGTATTCCCATTTATCTTGCACCCTTTGTAGGTCATTACACTCGAAGATGGTTCCCTCGCCAACGAGTACAGGTCATCGGAAACAGTGTTGTCACACCTGAGACGTGTTTGGAACCAACTGCCGAAACTCCTGATGTGTTCACATGTAATCCAGTCCTCACACTGGTCCGGGTGTTTGGAGCGCAGAATGTTCTTGTGTTCATCGACATACGGGGTCACCAAGGTAGAATTCTGTAGAACCGTGTAGTGTGCTTGAGACCAAGAATGTCCGTCCCTACATACTATTGAGTCCCCTCCTAGCGTGCCTTTTCCATCCAGTCTCCCCTCATACCGCGATGAGGGAGACCTATCTTCTTAAGGTCAGGAATGAAGTCAACACAAAACCCAATGACATCCTCTGTTTGATGGCCCATGGAGATGCTTCCTTCTGGCCTAGCGCGGTTATGACATATTTCTTTAGGACTCCCTTGAACCACTCAAAGGGGAACATATTGTGTAGAAATACAGGGCCCAGAACGAAAATCTCGTGGACTAGATGAACTAGGACGTGTGTCATGATATTGAAGAAGGATGGTGGGAACACCAGCTCGAAACTGACAAGACATTGCGCCACATCACTCCTTAACCTTGGTATGATTTCTGGATAAATCACCTTCTGAGAGATTGCATTGAGGAATGAACATAGCTTCACAATGGCTAATCGAACGTTTTCTGGTAGAAGCCCCCTCAATGCAGCCGGAAGCAGTTGCGTCATAATCACGTGGCAGTCATGAGACATACTATTGAGTCCCCTCCTAGCGTGCCTTTTCCACCCAGTCTCCCCTCATAGCGCGATTGAGGGAGACCTCTCTTCTTAAGGTCAGGAATGAAGTCAACACAAAACCCAATGACATCCTCTCTTTGATGGCCCATGGAGATGCTTCCTTCTGGCCTAGCGCGGTTACTACTAGGGAAAACCCTAGTAGTAGCACCGGCTTTGAGGCTATCAGCAGCGCGGGCAGCCGTGCTACTACTAAGGCACTACAGCTAACTGTTAGTAGTAGCGCGGTCCGCACCCGCGCTACTACTATTGACTATATCAGCAATGCTTTTCTGGAACGCGCTTCTATTAGTTAGTTGTAGTGGTTTCCTAGCCCCTCACTACTGCTATATCTTTCATCATTTTCCCCTGCTTCCTGCCCCGTTTCAGTTTCAATAAACTGCAATTTCCAGATACTAGGTACTACTAGATATCAATTTCATAAAGCATTATAGGTACTAGGTAGTACTCCCTCCATTCCAAATTACTCGTCGTGGGTTTAGTTCAAAACACGACAAGTAATTTGGAACGAAGAGAGTACTAGATAACAATTTCACGTATAGTCAACATGCATCCTCAAGTAGTTCAAGGTCATATCGACGACGATCATCATATGTAGTTCTAGATCATATCGACGACGATCATCATATGTAGTTCTAGATGATATCGACGACGATCATCATATGTAGTTCTAGATGATATAGTCACACACACACACATGTAGTTCTAGATGATATCAAAGACGATCATCATCCTCAAGCCTGGGCGGTTGGTGTTCCTGATAGTAATTAGGATGGCCTGTCCAACACAAAGATTCTTGCCATCGAGGAATTTCTTCCACCCAACTGAGTTTAAGTGTGTGCGACCGTCCGTGTCCACGCGGTAAGTACAGGTTGTGATGGAGCCCCCTGCGGTAAGGCGTAGTCCAGCTGAGCCTTCTTCATCAGGCTCGATACCATAACTCACAGAAAGGCTCTTTGCCAATTTTTGAATAAGAAAAACATATCAATTAATAAATAGCCTTACACATACTCTTGTAAATAAGTATATATGGATTATCTACACTATTAATAGTTCCTTAGATTCTACACTAATAAGCATGTGATCGAACTCTACACTAAAGCATATCATCGACTAGATTCCACACAACATATCATTAGACTCTACACTAAGCATATCATCGGATAATTTGCATTTGTATGTATACCATACCATATCATTTCGATCGACCATGGTACTTGTCTGGTGGGTCACGAATGGCACCCCGACAAAGTCAACACGTGGCGGAATTATGTGCCATAGGTTGCACACCTCTTCCTCGCTCAGCCTCATTCTTTGAGCTATGATGGCTTCATGAAGTGGGTCCTCATCATCTTCATCGAGTGGGTCCTCATTATCTTCATCGTCTTCGTCATCTTCATCATCTTCCACCAGGTTGATATAAATGACAACCAAATTGGGTCTTTCTGCTCTGAAGGAGAAGCTGATCAACTCACCACCAGTAAGACGCATGCGGGCGACGAAACGGGCCCATCTATCCCCTCCAATCTGCAAAGTATTTTGTCCTTTCTCGACCTCCATAGTGTACGGCCCCCCAGGAGCCTCAAATGTCATAGTGTCTCCTGTTATCTTGTTGAATTTCAACCTCACATTGCATGGGACGATCTGTATAAAAAAAGCAAAATGACGCATTGCAGTAATGCCAACACTAAAAATAAAATAGTTGTTACATTTCATACAATTTCTTACCGCCGCATGACGAAAACTCGGCTGGAAGTAGATGCCAAACAGTTTGCCAGTTGCAAGGCTACTGGCACCTTGACTTGCACAATTGACATGGTGGTGGTGGTGGTGGCACCATTTTCCTAAAGAAATATGCAGAGTGCCAAATCTTCAGAGCTATCAACTAGTATACTAAATAACCTAAATCAAAATGTTCTATAACAAATCAACTAAATAAACTAGCCTATTAAATCAACTTGCCTACTAAATCAACTAAATCAAAATGTTCTATAAATCAACTAAATCAACTAGCCTACTAGATCAACTTGCCTACTAAATCAACAAAATCAAAATGTTCTAAATCAACTAAATCAACTAGCCTACTAAATCAACTAAATCATATGAACTAAATCAAAATGTTGCATATGAACTAGCCTACTAAATCAAAATGTAGTAGGGAGGAGGGATTGTGGATGGAGGAGGGAGGAGGGAGAAGGAGGGTCGGCTGGAGGAGGGAGGAGGGAGAAGGAGGGGCGGCTGGAGCAAGGATGGAGGTGGAAGGGCGGAGCAAGGAGGGGCCGGGAGGCGGCGAGTCGAGGGAGGACAAGAGGAGCAGGGCGGTACCGAGTCCAGCGAGGAGGAGGTGACGGCGGCGCAGAGGGAGGAGGGGTAGGCGACGGCGGCCGGCGGGGGAGGACCGGCACGGGGGAGGGGGGGGGGGGGTTGAGGGCGAGGTCGAGTGAGTGTGAGTGTGGATAGGATAGAGCGTGGGTGGTGGGAGGTTGCTAGTTTTAGCAGTAGCGCGGTACAGGTAAATGCGCAACTGCTAAACTACCTAGCAGTAGCGCCCTTCTAATTAACACGTTGCTGCTATAACTAGCTTCGCGGCGGGGTCGTGGGAATAGTAGAAGTAGCATGGCTTAGTGGAGGCGCGCTACTGCTACTTTTATTTCAGCAGCGTGTTCTGTTGAAGCGCGCTACTGACAAATTGCAGCAGCGCCTTATTTTAAAACTCGCAGCTGCTAAGATCCTGTGTATAGGCTTTTCCCTAGTAGTGGGTTACGGGCATATTTGTTTAGGACTCCCATGAACCTCCCAAAGGGGAACATATTGTGTAGAAATACATGGTCCAGAACGACAATCTCGTCGACTAGATGAACTAGGACGTGCGTCATGATATTGAAGAAGGATGGTGGGAACACCAGCTCGAAACTGACAAGACATTGTGCCACACTCCTTAACCTTGGTAGGATTTCTGGATTGTTCACCTTCTGAGAGATTGCATTGAGGAATGAACATAGCTTCACAATGGCAAATCAAACGTTTTCTGGTAGAAGCCTCCTCAATGCAACCGGAAGCAGTTGCGTCATAATCACGTGGCAGTCATGAGACTTTAGGTTCTGGAAGTTTTTCTCTGCCATATTTATTATTCCCTTTATATTCGATGAGTAGCTAGACGGGACATTCATACTGAGTAGGAATTCAAAGAAGATTTCCTTCTCTTCTTTGGTAATGTCGTAGCTGGCAGGACCTTCATACTTCTTTGGAGGCAAGCCGTCTTTTTTGTGTAAATGTTGCAGGTCCTCCCGTGCCTCCGCTGTATCTTTTCTCTTCCCATACACACCCAAGAAGCCTAGCAGGTTTACGCAAAGGTTCTTCGTCACGTGCATCACATCGATCGAAGAGCGGACCTCTAGGTCTTTTCAAGTAGGGTAGGTCCCAAAATATAGATTTCTTCTTCCACATGGATGCGTGTCCCTCAGCGTCATTGGGAACAGATAGTCTGCCGGGACCCTTTTCGAAGATTACTTTAAATCATTAACCATAGCAAGTACGTGATCACCAGTACGCATGGCGGGCTTCTTCCGGTGATCTGCCTCACCTTTGAAGTGCTTGCCTTTCTTTCGATATTGACGGTTGGTCGGAGGGAATCGACGATGCCCTAGGTAAGCATTCTTCCTGCATTTGTCCAGGTGTATACTTTGGGTGTCATCTAAACAGTGCGTGCATGCGTGGTATCCCTTGTTTGTCTGTCCTGAAAGGTTACTGAGAGCAGGCCAATCATTGATGGTAACAAACAGCAATGCATGCTGGTCAAATTCCTCCTGTTTGTGCTCATCCCACACACGTACACCTTTTCCAATCCACAGCTGTAAAAGTTCTTCAACTAATGGCCTTTGGTACACATCAATGTCGTTGCCGGGTTTCTTAGGGCCTTGGATGAGAACTGGCATCATAATGAACTTCTGCTTCATGCACAGCCAAGGAGGAAGGTTATAGATACATAGAGTCACGGGCCAGGTGCTGTGATTGCTGCTCTGGTCCCTGAAAGGATTAATGCCATCCGCGCTCAAACCAAACCATATGCTCATTGCATCACCTTCAAACTCCTCCCAGTACTTTCTCTCGATTTTTCTCCACTGCGACCCGTCAGCGGGTGCTTGATACGTCTCCCACATATCTATAATTTTTTATTGTACCATACTATTATATTACCCGTTTTGGATGTTTATGGGCTTTACTCTACACTTTAATATCATTTTCGGGACTAACCTACTAACCGGAGGCCCAACCCGAATTGCTGTTTTTTTGCCTATTTCAGTGTTTCAAAGGAAAGGAATATCAAACGGGGTCCAAACGGAATGAAACCTTCGGGAGCGATCTTTTTGGAACAAACACATTCTAGGAGACTTGGAGTTTACGTCAAGAAGTAAACAAGGCGACCACGAGGGTGCCCGTCGCGCCCTAGGGGGGCAGGCGCGCCCCCACCCTCGTGGGCCCCTTGTGGCTCCCCTGACTTACCTCCTTCGCCTATATATATCAACGTACCCCGAAAACATCCAGGAGCACCACGAAATACTATTTCCACCGCCGCAACCTTCTGTATCCGCGAGATCCCATCTTGGAGCCTTCACCGACGCTCCACTGGAGGGGGAATCGACCACGGAGGGCCTCTACATCATCTCCAAGGCCTCTACGATGAGTTGTGAGTAGTTGACCGCAGACCTTCGGGTCCATAGTTATTAGCTAGATGGCTTCTTCTCTCTCTTTGAATATCAATACAAAGTTCTCCTCGATCTTCTTGGAGATCTATTCGATGTAACTCTTTTTGCGGTGTGTTTGTCGAGATCCGATGAATTGTGGGTTTATGATCAAGTTTATCTATGAGAAGTATTTGAATATCCTCTGAGTTCTTTTATGTGTCATTGGTTATCTTTGCAAGTCTCTTCGAATTATCAGTTTGGTTTAGCCTACTAGATTGATCTTTCTTGCAATGGGAGAAGTGCTTAGCTTTGGGTTCAATCTTGCGGTGTCCTTTCCCATGACAGCAGGGACAACAAGGCACGTATTGTATTGTTTCCATCGAGTATAAAAAGATGGGTTTATATCATATTGCTTGAGTTTATCCCTCTACATCATGTCATCTTTCTTAATGCGTTACTCTATTCTTATGAACTTAGTACTCTAGATGCAGGCAGGAGTTGGTCGATGTGTGGAGTAATAGTAGTAGATGCAGAATCGTTTCGATCTACTTGTTGCGGACGTGATGCCTATATGCATGATCATGCCTAGATTCTCATAACTATGCACTTTTTTTATCAATTGCTCGATAGTAATTTGTTCACCCACCATAATACTTATGCTATCTTGAGAGAAGCCACTAGTGAAACCTATAGCCCCCGGGTCTATTTTTTATCATATAAGTTTTCATCTACTTTTATTTGCATCTTTTATTTTCCAATCTATATCATAACAATACCAAAAATATTTATCTTATATTATTATCTCTATCAGATCTCACTTTCGCAAGTTACCGCGAAGTGGATTGATACCTTGGTTCTCAAAAACTGAGGGACATACTTACGCTACTTTGCTGCATCACCCTTTCCTCTTCAAGGGAAAACCAACGCAGTGCTCAAGAGGTAGCAACGACATGAAGCATCGACTTGGCATGCTCTTTGTTTCTGAACAGGCATTTCAACCGTGGTATTATAGGAGCATACCACATCACCTTGGCAGTAACCCTCTTCCGAGGGCGCTCGCCATCAACATCACCAGGGTCATCTCGTCTGATCTTTTACCGCAATGCACCGCATACCGGGCATGCGTTCAAATCCTCGTACGCACCACAATACAGGATGCAGTCATTAGGGCATGCATGTATCTTCTGCACCTCCAATCCTTGAGGGCAAACAACCTTCTTTGTTGCATACATACTGTCGGGCAATTCGTTATCCTTTGGAAGCTTCTTCTTCAATATTTTCAGTAGCTTCTTAAATCCTTTGTCAGGCACAACATTCTCTGCCTTCTACTGCAGCAATTCTAGTTAGGTACCGAGCTTTGTGTTGCCATCTTCGCAATTGGGGTACAATCCTTTTTTGTGATCCTCTAGCATGCGATCGAACTTCACCTTCTCCTTTTGACTTCCACATGACTCCTTGCATCAACAATGACCCGGCGGAGATCATCATCGGGCACATCGTCTGGTTCCTCTTGATCTTCAATAGCTTCCCCCGTCGCAGGATCACCGTATTCGGGGGGCACATAGTTCTCATCATCCTTGTCGGTGTCAAAACCGGCGAATCTCCGGTAGGGGGTCCCGAACTGTGCGTCTAGGCGGATGGTAATAGGAGACAAGGGACACGATGTTTTTACCCAGGTTCGGGCCCTCTCGATGGAGGTAATACCCTACTCCTGCTCGATTAATATTGATGATATGGGTAGTACAAGAGTAGATCTACCACGAGATCAAGGAGGCTAAACCCTAGAAGCTAGCCTATGGTATGATTGTTGTTAGATCCCACGGACTAAAACCCTCCGGTTTATATAGACACCGGATAGGTTAGGGTTACACAGAGTCGGTTACAATGGTAGGAGATCTACATATCCAGACGCCAAGCTTGCCTTCCACGCCAAGGAAAGTCCCATGCGGACACGGGACAAAGTCTTCAATCTTGTATCTTCATAGTCTTGTAGTCCGGCCGTGATGATAGTTCGGCTATCCGGACACCCCCTAGTCCGGGACTCCCTCAGTAGCCCCTGAACCAGGCTTCAATGACGAGTCCGAGTCCGCGCATATTGTCTTCGGCATTGCAAGGCGGGTTCCTCCTCCGAATACTTCATAGAAGGTTTTGAACACCAGGATAGTGTCCGACTCTGCAAAACAAGTTCCACATACCACCGTAGAGAGAATGACTTTTGCACAGATCTGCTGACGTGTTCCGCGGTGTGACATCACACCACGGCCAGGCCTTTTTATGAATCGTTTTTTACCGTTCCACCTTAGCGCGTTTAGCGAGGCGGTTTCCTTGGCACGTCTTATCAAAGCATAGATCGTGCCCCCTTATTCCGGGATTCTCATCAATATGGACGTGGGTAACACATCCGCGCCATTGATAACGCCGCTTGGGAGATAAGCGAGTTTTACAAGGCTGGAGGGGGACGCATAGCTTCGTCCATTCCATATAAGGGATAAGGATCCACCTTTTCACCTACGCCTTCTTCCTCCTTTGCTCATCCATTTCCGCGCACTCGAGCTCCAGCGCCCAAGTCCGCACATTCCACCTCAACCTTCTCCAACCATGTCAGGAGCGGGAGGCAGGTGGATGGCCTCCTCCGTCACGGAGGGACACATCACAAGGCTGCAGGAGGCCGGATACTTGTCCGGCGATATCGCGCACAGGCTGCCCGACACGGGGCAACTCATTCCAACCCCCAGGCCCCATGAGAGGGTGGTGTTTCTCCCTCACTTCCTCCGCGGACTAGGTTTTCCACTTCACCCATTTGTCCGGGGGCTCATGTTCTACTACGGCCTGGACTTCCACGACCTGGCCCCGAATTTCGTCCTCAACATCTCGGCGTTTATCGTCGTGTGCGAGGCCTTCCTCTGCATCCAGCCCCACTTTGGCCTATGGCTGAAGACCTTTAATGTCAGGCCGAAGGTTGTGGGTGGCCGTCAGCCGGAGTCGGAGGCGCCATGGTTGGCAAGATGGCCAAAGTCCTATGGCTCGAGGGCTCCTTTATGGAGACAATAAAGGGGTGGCAATCGGGGTGGTTCTACATCACCGAGCCACGCGACCCTGAATGGGTGGCGGCCCCCGAATTTAGATCTGGCTTCCCCACACGACTCTCGTCATGGAAAGAGACGGGCCTGACGTGGGGGAATTCGAACAAGCTATCCGGACTCCAAACATGCGTCTGAAACCTTGTGGACAAGAATCTCAGGCTTGTCGACGTAATCCAGGTGATGCTCATCCGCCGGATTCTCCCACGCCAACAACGGGCCTTCAATTTGTGGGAGTTTGATCCGGCACAGCATCGAACCTTGAGCCGGCTCTTCGACACTACGTACGAAGATGCCTGGAAGGTGTTGTTCAAGGGCGCCGAAGCCCCCGCATCCGCCAACAAAGATCGCGGATACAGCTCGCGGCGTCAAGCCGGCGAGGTAAGTTATTTTACCCTTTATGGGACTCTTTTTTCATTGATTGACTCTACGTGGGATCTGAAAATTCCCTATTCTTTGACAGGATTGGCTGAAGACGTCCGGAGAGATTAACTGTCCGGCTCCTTTGCCAGAAGACCCAGCGGACGCCCGATTGACGGGGCTGCTGGCTCCGGCACCCCCTGTGGTGCCGGAGAAGAAGGCCAAGGAGGCCACGGGAACTCGAAGGAGCTCCCGACGCCAGGTGCTGTCAGATTCTGAAGCAGAATCTTCTCATAAAGACGAGGAGGAGGAAGAAGAAGCTTCTCCCCCAGCGAGGGAGGAGAGGAAAAGGAAGGCCGCCCCAACTGGGGAGGCCGGAGGGTCCAAGAAGGGAAGAACCCTTCATCCGGACTTCTCCACCAACGTCGGCGACGGCGAGGAGGATTGGCCAACAAGGGCCAAGCCCTGGCGAATCGTAAGTGTCCAGATACCCATGGCTTTTCATCATTGCATAGTGTTCTCTAATACCGAACCATCATGCAACCCGCCCAAGGGCGAAGTTTGCCTTCGACGGCGGGTCCACAGGTTAAATCGGAAATGGAGAGTGCTTCACTTCCGACCGCCTCCTCACCTCACGCCGCGGACGCGGCCGCGGTGGGGCCCCAAGAGGGGCTGGGTCAAGAGGAAGTGGCGCAGGGGGCGCCACAAGGCACCCTCCCGGACTCCCGGCGCGTGGGGGGCAAGACCCCCAGGGGATCTAAGCCCGACCCTTGTCCGAGACACCATGCCGGAACCTTCAGCGGTTCCAGTAGTCCGCAAGCGGTCCCTTCGCAAGAAGGTAAGACGCCGTGTCCTCCGTCCAACCGGAGGCACCGGATAGCTCTGAGGCGCTTGACAGCGCTTCCATCAAGGAGGAGCACCGCACTGTTATGAGTGCGGTGATCCGGACAGTTCAGTCCGCCAAGAGCGGGCTGACCGAAGCCTGTACCAGCCTTCTAACAGGCTTTGAGGTAAGTTTTAGAATATGTAAAAGTATTACCAGATAGACAGTAGCCCCTGATGCTTAGTTCGGTGTTTGGAAAGAAAAGCCGGACTAAGGATCTAAAAAGATATACGCAGGAGTCTAACATAAGTATGTCAATATGGGAATGCAGGCTGCGCTGCTGACCTCTGCCACACTGTCTGCGGAGGTCGATGCGTTAAAGCAGAGCCTCGAGCGGTCCGAGAACGAGCTCGGCCAAGCCAAGAAGCAGTTCGAGGACAAGGAAGGTACATAGTACCTTATTAAATAAATACCATATAGAAAGGTTTCGGTTGCAAAAGATAACAGGAATAACATGGGTACTGCAGGGGCCATGAACGAGGTGTCGACCCTGAAGGAAGCGGTGTCCGTGGCCGAAAACAAAGCTCATGATTCGGAACGCACCGAGCGAGAGAAGGGGGAGGCGCAGCTGGCCAAGGTACGGCAAGAGCTCCAAGCTCTCGTGGAAAAAACACGAGAGTTTGGAGCGTGACTCGAAGACTCAAGAGCCCGAGCTCGCCTCGGCTCTTGAGAGTGCCAAAGCTGCTAAGGCCGAGGCCCAAAAAGCCCTCCAAGAAATTGAGTCGTTAAAGAAGATAGCGGCGGGTAAGGCATTCTTTATGCAAAGCAAGCATGTGAAAGTGAATTACCTATTACTTACCCGGATTCGGAGCTCTCCAGGAGCATTCGCATATTTGCCCCATAGTGTGTCTGATGCTGCCGCATTCTACCGCGCCAAGGAGGGGAGCTCGACAGAAAAGGTGTTTTGGTCTCAGTATGCTGAGGCCGGACATCCGGTGCCCCTAAGCAACCAGCTGAAGCAGCTGGTCGAGCTCCACAAGGTCGCCGAACAGGCCACGAAGGGCCTTATAGCGCGGCTGTGGCCCTTGGAGGCCATGCCCGGGAGCTACTTCGGCTTGGTGCAACGGCTGGTGGATGCCTGTCCACGGATTGAAGTCATCAAGCGCTCCGTCTGCATTGAAGGTGTCCGTCGGGCCCTTGCCCGTGCTAAAGTGCACTGAGGCAAGCTGGATGCTGAGAAGCTTGTGACGGACGGGTCACCGAAGGGCAAGGAGCATCGCGCCCGAAATGTACTATGAGGGCCTCTGAAGGGTGCCCGCCAGATAGCGGATGAGTGCTCCAAAGATGTAATTTTGAATAGGCTCGCATTTGTTATCTTGCACGCTGAAAACTTGTTCATATCGCTAAGCAACGCTTGTTAATTTAAAATATTACCTTCAGGCGGCCGTTTATCAAATTTGAGAGATGGCAAGTCGTTGGCTTCAGCCCCCATGCCACAGTCTTTGGGGTGTTCGGGGTAAACTTGAGCACTCTTGTTCCCATTCTTGGGTCCGTCTAGGGAGGCGCTCAACACAACGAACAAGGCAACCGGACTTATAATGCTTGAACACTCTCACTTAGCCATAGAATTCTATAATTTTAAATTTCGCGAAGCCCCTAGTATTCGGAAGACCGAGTTCGGGGCGCTATCCACGCCTTGGCCGGACTATTCCGGTTCCTCACTCTAAGCGGCATAAATCTTTAGGGACCCGAAAAAACCTCTCGAACAGCGACCGGCTCTCGCCCTGTCATGACGGTCAGTTTTAGCTTTCTCCACTGAAGTGCTCGACCCAGCTCAACTGGGGGACAATCGCAGTGGTTCTCCCGGTGCTACCTTAGCCGATATAACGGAGCGTAAGGTACCAAAACACGGGAGCCGGGCAAACCCAACTATTGACCCAAGACATGATTCGGAGCCGATTCATATAATGCTATAAGTTCGGGGTGCCGTACTTGTGAAAGTGTTCGGACTTATCACACCATAATTTTGGGATACTTAAACCCCTGGTGTATTGGCCGTACAAAAGTGTACGGTTGCAACATGTCGTGAAATGAACATATGTGTAGATAAAGGAAGTAGAGCAATAATAAGCAAAAGCTATGTACTGTTTATTCAAAAATGTACTGCAATGAAAGCAGAACGATACAAATAGTGCGATAAGCAAGGGATGGGACTATCTAACATGTCCCCTTCCAGGGGTAAGCTGCGGGATGGTATGTAAAACAGGTATAATGCTCGTAATAGAGACCACCTGAACACTTCGACATGGCTTACTACTTCCCTGGCTGTTGCATCGTGAGATCGGCGAGTCTAGTGCCGGACAGGACTTCTGAAAGACGGAGTCCTGAAAGTAAGAAAAAGGAAGAAAGAGAAAAAAGGAAAAGAATGACACAATCGGGAACCCCTGGTACGGTCGAGCCGCATTCTTGGCGTGCCATGGTCTTGCCCCTCCCCATATGCCCATGGTATCTTCAGAACGTAATTATGTACGCGTAACACTAGCTTCGCAATTTTGCGAGGGCTAGGGTTTGGGCCAGATTGCTACGCGTGCTTGAATCGTGCCAGGCGGTCTTGTTGTAGGTTACTCCGGGCGCGCTTGACGTACAGTGTCCGGATGCTTAATGGCCGGACTCGAGAGTTGCTGTGAGAGGCTGCTTTGTACCTCCGCCAGGAGGGCCGCCGTGTGCTCCTCCGTTCGGAGAGAGCGTTCGGTGTTTCCATTGACCGTGATTACTCCTCGAGGGCCTGGCATCTTGAGCTTGAGGTATGCGTAGTGCGGCACCGCATTGAACTTTGCAAATGCGGTTCGTCCGAGCAAAGTGCATGATAGCCGGCGCGGAACGGGACGATGTCGAAGATTAACTCTTCGCTTCAGAAGTTATCCGGGGATCCGAAGACCACTTCGAGTGTAACCGAGCCCGTACAACTGGCCTCTACACCCGGAATGACGCCTTTAAAGGTCGTCTTCGTAGGTTTAATCCTTGAGGGGTCTATGCCCATTTTGCGCAATGTATCCTGATAAAGCAGGTTCAGGCTGCTGCCGCCGTCCATCAGGATTCTGGTTAGGTGAAATCCATCGATAATTGGGTCAAGAACCAATGCGGCAAAACCGCCGTGACGGATGCTAGTGGGGTGGTCCCTTCGATCGAAGGTGATCGGGCAGGAAGACCATGGGTTGAACTTCGGGCGACTGCCTGCATCGCATATAGGTCCCTTAGTGCACGCTTCCGCTCCCTTTTGGGAATCTGGGTTGTGTATATCATGTTCACCGTCCGCACTTGCGTGGGACAACACTTCTGTCCTCTATATATTGTTCGGCGGCCGGGGCTCTTCCTCGTCATCGATATGCAGCCCCTTGTCATTGAGTTCGGCACTTAACTTGCCTGCTTGCTTGAACACCCAACAGTCCCTGTTGGTGTGATTTGCTGGTTTTTCGGGGGTGCCATGTATCTGGCACAAGCGATCGAGTATTCGGTCCAAGTTGGACGGGCCCTGGGTATTTCTTTTGAATGGCTTCTTCCGCTGATCGGGTTTAGAGCCTCTGAATCCGGCATTGACGGCCGTATCTTCAGTGTTATCACCGTTAATGCGGCGCTTGTTCTTGTTGTGATGCGACCTGCCATTGCTATCCTTGGTATCCGAACTATCAGGATGTTTGGCCAAGTTGTTGCTTCGAGCTAGCCAGCTGTCCTCTCTCGTGCAAAAGCGGGTCATGAGTGTTGTGAGGGCTGCCATGGATTTTGGCTTTTCTTGTCCTAGGTGCCGGGTAAGCCACTCGTCGCGGATGTTATGTTTGAAGGATGCAAGGGCCTCTGCATTCGGACAGTCAACGATTTGATTTTTCTTTGTTAGGAACCGTGTCCAGAATTGTCTGGCTGATTCTTCTGGCTGCTGGATTATGTGGCTAAGGTCATCGGCGTCTGGTGGTCGCACATATGTGCCCAGGAAGTTATCAAGGAACGCGCTTCCGTGTCCTCCCAACAACCAATTGATTCTCCGCAAGCTGTTGAGCCAATGCCGACCTGGTCCTTTAAGCTTGAGTGGGAGGTATTTGATGGCATGTAGATCATCACCATGGGCCATGTGGATATGGAGGAGATAGTCCTCGATCCGCACCGCAGGATCTGTGGTACCATCGTATCATTCGATGTTTACGGGTTTGAAGCCCTCGAGGATTTGATGATCCATTACTTCATCCGTGAAGCATAGTGGGTGTCTTGGCGCCTCAGATTGGGCTATATCACGGCGTAGCTCATATGAGCTTTGTCTACTGTGTTCGGCCCGGCCGGGTTTGCTGTATCCAGCGCGACGGTAATCATCCCGCGTCGTTGGGCGCCCACGCGATCCGTAGATCGATCTGGTATGTTTTGCCTTGTCCTCCAATATATCTCGCAAGTCCGGCACGTTTTCCCGTGCCTTGGTACTTTTTGAGCACCATCGGGGTGTGGCTTGAGCGGAGGGCCGAGAGGCTTCTCTGTCGTGCCCACGGGGTGGCCGGTCTGCCATGTCGTGCGCCGGTGACTTGGGTGCTTCCTCCTCTGATCGAGGCAACGTCCTACGTTTGTGGTAGCTTTTGGAGGGGCGTTCGAGTTCATACTCTTCGGCTGCAAGGACTTCAGTCCATCCGCTGCCTAGCAGGTCTTGGTCAGCTCTAAGCTGTTGCTGCTTTTTCTTGAGGCTGCTTGCCGTGGCTATAAGCCTGCATTTGAAACGCTCATGTTCGGCGGGATCCTCAGGCACGACAAATTCGTCGTCGTCGAGGCTTGCCTCATTTTCGGAGGAAGGCGCGTAATTATCGTCCTCGACCTCTCTTTCTGCCGCACTGTCGTGTGGACTGGCTTCTCCCTCCTCCTGCGCTGAGTCCTGCTGGAGGGGGTTGTCTTTGGTACTGTCCAGGGTGTTATTATCTCCCGTACCGGAATCACCGTTTTTATTGTGGCGGGATTTAGAGTTGCGCCGCTGACGTTGGCGCTTTGGTTGTTTTCTGGAGGGGTCATTCTCCGTTGTTCCATCACCGTTCCCATCTTTTGGGATATCCACCATGTATATGTCGTATGATGAGGTGGCCTTCCAGTGCCTTGTAGGCGCTGGGTCTTGGTCGTCTCCGGCATCGTCGTCCATACTGTCGATTTCTTCGGAGTCCAAGTCTAGCATGTCGGTTAAATCATCGACAGTGGCTACAAGGTGGGTGGTGGGTGGGCGTTGAATTTCTTCGTCGTACGCATCCCAACCTTCCGGTCCGTAGTCCGGCCAGGGCTCTCCGGATAAAGAGAGAGACTTTAGTGAATTCAGGATGTCGCCAAAGGGCGAGTGCTGAAAGATGTCCGCGGCAGTGAACTCCATGACCGGCGCCCAATCGGATTCGATTGGCAAGGGCGCGGAGGGTTCGGAGTCCGGGGAGGACTCCGGCATCCTGGAGTCGAGGTCTTCGCAAAGGACAGGGACGGAGTTCGGCTCAATCACCGTGGAGATTGTAGCCCCCGAGGCGGTGTCCAACCGCTCGTCCTCGATCGGGGAATCCGGCTCCAGATTAATTGTCGGAGCGGATGCTGGAGCGGCCTCCAGGGCACTGTTCGGCTGCAGAGCTAGATCATGCCCATCAAGACAGTGCGGCACGCTTGGCCGCGGCTCGAATCCGTTGAAGATCAAGTCTCCGCGGATATCGGCCGTATAGTTCAAACTTCCAAATCTGACCTGATTGCCAGGGGCGTAGCTTTCGATCTGCTCCAGATGGCTGCGAATTGCCCGCAGTGCAAAGCCCCGAATCTGAAGTTCTGTCCGGGGAGAAAAGTCTCACCCTGGACCGCGTTGTTGTTGGTGATCGAAGGAGCCATCGGGCCCATCGGTGACGACACATAGGAACTCTCAATGAAAGCACCAATGTCGGTGTCAAAACCGGCGGATCTCGGGTAGGGGGTCCTGAACTATGCGTCTAGGCGGATGGTAACAGGAGACAAGGGACACGATGTTTTTACCCAGGTTCGCCCTCTCGATGGAGGTAATACCCTACTCTGCTTGATTAATATTGATGATATGGGTAGTACAAGAATATATCTACCACAAGATCAAGGAGGCTAAACCCTAGAAGCTAGCCTATGGTATGATTGTTGTTCGTCCCACGGACTAAAACCCTCTGGTTTATATAGACACCGGATAGGTTAGGGTTACACGTAGTCGGTTACAATGGTAGGAGATCTATATATCCAGACGCCAAGCTTGCCTTCCACGCCAAGGAAAGTCCCATCCGGACACGGGACGAAGTCTTCAATCTTGTATCTTCATAGTCTTGCAGTCGGCCGTGATGATAGTTCGGCTATCCGGACACCCCCTAGTCCGGGACTCCCTCAGTCCTCTTCTTCTTCGTTGTCTTCCATCATAACCCCTATTTCTCCGTGCTTGGTCCAAACATTATAGTGTGGCATGAAACCCTTATAAAGCAGGTGCGGGTGTGAATGATTTTTGAGTCAGAGTAAGATTTCGTATTCACACATATTGGGCATGGACAACACATAAAACCATTCTACTTGTTTGCCTCAGCCACTTCGAGAAAATCATGCACACCCTTAATGTACTTGGAGGTGTGTTTGTCACCATACATCCATTGCCGGTTCATCTGCGTGCGTTATATATAATTAAGTGTGTCAAAAACCATTACAAAACATCATGAATAGATAATTAAGTGACCAAATTAATAGAAGTTCCTCATCACATTAAAATCAAAGTACATACATAGTTCTCATCTGACAACATATAGCTCTCCAGAGCATCTAATTAATTAAACCATACATTAAAACATTTCAATGCCAAAACAAATGCGATCATAATCGCAACCAAGATAACAATTGATCCAATGACATAATGACACCAAGCCTCGGTATGAATGGCATATTTTCTAATCTTTCTAATCTTGAAGCGCATTGCATCCATCTTGATCTTGGACGACATCCGCAACATGCAACTCCAATATCATCTTCTCCTCCTCAAATTTTTTAGTTTTTCCTTCAAGAAATTGTTTTCTTCTTCAACTAAATTTAACCTCTCGACAATAGGGTCGGTTGGAATTTCTGGCTCACATACCTCCTAGATAAATAAAATCTATGTCACGTTGGTCGGCGTAATTGTCATGAACAATATGTTGGAAATATGCCCTAGAGGCAATAATAAAAGTATTATTATTATATTTCCTTGTTCATGATAATTGTCTTTTATTCATGCTATAATTGTATTATCTGGAAATCATGTGAATACATAGACCACAAAATGTCCCTAGTGAGCCTCTAGTTGACTAGCTCGTTGATCAACAGATAGTCATGGTTTCCTGACTATGGACATTGGATGTCATTGATAACGGGATCACATCATTAGGAGAATGATGTGATGGACAAGACCCAATCCTAAGCATAGCCCAAGATCGTGTAGTTCGTTTTGCTAGAGCTTTTCCAATGTCAAGTATCTTTTCCTTAGACCATGAGATTGTGTAACTCCCGGATACAGTAGGAGTGCTTTGGGTGTACCAAACGTCACAATGTAACTGGGTGACTATAAAGGTGCACTACAGGTATCTCCGAAAGTATCTGTTGGGTTGACACGGATCGAAACTGGGATTTGTCACTCCGTATGACAGAGAGGTATCACTGGGCCCACTCGGTAGTGCATCATCATAATGAGCTCAAAGTGACCAAGTGTTTGGTCACGGGATCATGCATTACGGTACGAGTAAAGTGACTTGCCGACAACGAGATTGAACGAGGTATTGGGATACCGACGATCGAATCTCGGGCAAGTAAAATACCGATTGATAAAGGGAATAGTATACGGGGTTGATTGAATCCTCGACATCGTGGTTCATCCGATGATATCATCGAGGAGCATGTGGGAGCCAACATGGGTATCCAGATCCCGCTGTTGGTTATTGCCCGAGAGACGTCTCGGTCATGTCTGCATGTCTCCCGAACCCGTAGGGTCTACACACTTAAGGTTCGGTGACGCTAGGGTTGTATGAATATGAGTATGCAGCAAACCGAATGTTGTTCAGAGTCCCGGAGGAGAGCCCGGATGTCACGAAGAGTTCCGGAATGGTCCGGAGGTAAAGATTTATATATGGGAAGTCTTATTTTGGTCGCCGGAAAAGTTTCGCACTTTATCGATGTTGTGCAGGAGTGCCGAAAGGGGTCTGGGTTCCACCGGGGGGGTCCACCTGCCCCAGGGGGGCACATGGGCTGTAGGGGGTGCGCCTTGGCCTATATGGGCCAAGGGCACCAGCCCCAAGAGGCCCATGCGCCAAGGAGACTTGGGGATGGGAGAGTCCTAAAGGGGGAAGGCACCTCTGAGGTGCCTTGGGGAGGATGGACTTCTCCCCCCCTCTTGGCCGCACCCCTTCCTTGGAGGAAGGGGAAAGGCTGCGCCCTCCCCCCGTCTCTTGCACCTATATAAAGGGAGGGGAGGGAGGGGTGGCCGGACCTATAAGCCCTGGCGCCTCCCTCCTCCCTGCAACACCTCCTTCTCCTCCCGTAGTTGCTTAGCGAAGCCCTGCCGGAGTTCTGCTGCATCCACCACCACGCCATCGTGCTGCTGGATCATCATCAACCTCTCCTTCCCCCTTGCTGGATCAAGAAGGAGGAGACGTCATCCGCTCCGTACGTGTGTTGAACGCGGAGGTGCTATCCATTCAGCACTAGGTCATCGGTGATCTGAATCACGGCGAGTATGACTCCATCATCCCCGTTCCATTGAACGCTTCCGCACGCGATCTACAAGAGGTATGTAGATGCAATCACTCTCCCATGACTCGTTGCTAGATGAACTCATAGATGGATCTTGGTGAAACCGTAGGAAAAATTCTAATTTTCTGCAACGTTCCCCAACAGTGGCTCATGAGCTAGGTCTATGCGTAGTTCTCTATTGCACGAGTAGAACACATTTTGTTGTGGTCGTAGATGTTGTCAACTTTCTTGCCGCTACTAGTCTTATCTTGCTTCAGCGGTATTGTGGGATGAAGCGGCCCGGACCGACCTTACACGTACGCTTACGTGAGACTGGTTCCACCGTGTACATGCACTAGTTGCATAAGGTGGCTAGCGGGTGTCTGTCTCTCCCACTTTAGTTGGAGCGGATTCTATGAAGAGGGTCCTTATGAAGGGTAAATAGAAGTTGACAAATCACGTTGTGGCTTTCACGTAGGTAAGAAAACGTTCTTGCTAGAACCCTATTGCAGCCATGTAAAACTTGCAACAACAATTAGAGGATGTCTAACTTGTTTTTGCAGCAAGTGCTTTGTGATATGATATGGCCAAAGTTGTGATGAATGATGAATGATATATGTGATGTATGATATCATGTTCTTGTAATAGGAATCACGACTTGCATGTCGATGAGTATGACAACCGGCAGGAGCCATAGGAGTTGTCTTTATTTTGTATGACCTGCGTGTCATTGAAGAACGCCATGTAAATTACTTTACTTTATTGCTAAACGCGTTAGCCATAGAAGTAGAAGTAGTCGTTGGCCTGACAACTTCACGAAGACACGATGATGGAGATCATGATGATGGAGATCATGGTGTCATGCCGGTGACAGGATGATCATGGAGCCCCGAAGATGGAGATCAAAGGAGCTATATGATATTGGCCATATCATGTCACTACTATATATAATTGCATGTGATGTTTATTATGTTTACGCATCTTGTTTACTTAGAACGACGGTAGTAAATAAGATGATCCCTCATAACAATTTCAAGAAAGTGTTCTCCCTAACTGTGCACCATTGCTAAAGTTCGTCAATGCTTCAAGGACCACGTGATGATCGGGTGTGATAGATCCTTACGTTCACATACAACGGTGTAAGACAGTTTTACACATGCAATACACTTAGGTTAACTTGACGAGCCTAGCATGTACAGACATGGCCTCGGAACACAAGAGACCGAAAGGTCGAACATGAGTCGTATGGAAGATACGATCAACATAGAGATGTTCATCGACGATGACTAGTCCATCTCACGTGATGATCGGACACAGCCTAGTCGACTCGGATCATGTATCACTTAGATGACTAGAGGGATGTCAAATCTGAGTGGGAGTTCATTAAATAATTTGATTAGATGAACTTTATTATCATGAGCAATAGTCTAAAATCTTTGCAAAATGTCTTGTAGATCAAATGGACAACGCTAATGTCACCATGAACTTCAACGCATTCCTAGAGAAAACCAAGCTGAAAGATGATGGCAGCAACTATTCGGACTAGGTCCGGAACCTGAGGATCATCCTCATAGCAGCCAAGAAACAATATGTCCTAGAAGCACCGCTAGGTGATGCACCCATCCCAGAGAACCAAGACATTATGAATGCTTGGCAGTCTCGTGCTGATGATTACTCCCTCGTTCAGTGCGGCATGCTTTACAGCTTAGAACCGGGGCTCCAAAAGCGTTTTGAGCAACACGGAGCATATGAGATGTTCGAGGAGCTGAAAATGGTTTTCCAAGCTCATGCCCGGGTCGAGAGATATGAAGTCCCCGACAAGTTCTATAGTTGTAAGATGGAGGAAAACAGTTCTGTCAGTGAGCACATACTCAAAATGTCTAGGTTGCACAACCGCTTGTCCCAGCTGGACATTAACCTCCCGGACGAGGCGGTCATTGACAGAATCCTTCAGTCACTCCCACCAAGCTACAAGAGCTTTGTGATGAACTATAATATGCAGGGATGGTGAAGACCATTCGAAGTATTTTCAATGCTTTAGTCAGCAGAGGTTGAAATCAAGAAAGAACATCAATTGTTGATGGTAAATTAAACCACTAATTTCAAGTATGGCAAGTGAATGTAGAACTTGAAGAAGGACGGCTAGGATGTTGCCGCCCGTAAGCCGATTGCTGGGAAGAAGTCAAAGAATGGACCCAAGCACGAGGCCAGTGCTTTTATTGCAAAGGGAAGGGTCATCGAAGCGGAACTGCCCCAAATACTTAGCGCATAAGAAGGCCGGCAACACTAAAGGTATATTTGATATACATGTAATTGATGTGTACCTTACCAGTACTCGTAGTAACTCCTGGGTATTTGATACCGTGCCGTTGCTCATATATGTAACTCACACAGCAGGAGCTGCGGAATAAACGGAGACTGGCGAAGGACGAGGTGACGATGCGCGTCGGGAATGGTTCCAAGGTCGATGTGATCGCCGTAGGCACGCTACCTCTACATTTACCTACGGGATTAGTTTTAAACCTCAATAATTGTTATTTAGTGCCAAGTTTGAGCATGAACATTGTATCATGATCTAGTTTAATACGAGATGGCTACTCATTTAAATCCGAGAATAATGGTTGTTCTATTTATATGAGAGAAATGTTTTATGGTCATACTCCGATGGTCAATGGTTTATTCTTAATGAATCTCGAACGTAATGTTACACATGTTCATAGTGTGAATACCAAAAGATGTAAAGTTGATAACGGCAGTGCCACAAGTATGTGGGACTATCATTATGTTCTCACTCTCACTGACGACTTGAGTAGATATGGGTATGTCTACTTGATGAAACACAAGTCTGAGACCTTTTAAAAGTTCAAGGAATTTCAGAATGAAGTAGAGAATCAACGTGACCGAAAGATAAAATTCTTGCGATCAGATCATGGAGGAGAATATTTAAGTCACGAATTTGGTACACACTTAAGGAATTGTGGAATCGTTTCACAACTCACGCCGCCTGGAACACCTCAGCGTAACGGTGTGTCCGAACGTCGTAATCGCACTCTATTGGATATGGTGCGATCTATGATGTCTCTTACTGATTTACCGCTATCATTTTGGGGATACGCTCTAGGGACAGCTACATTCACTTTAAATAGGGCACCGTCTAAATCCGTTGAGATGACACCGTATGAATTATGGTCTGGGAAGAAACCTAAGCTGTCGTTTCTAAAAGTTTGGGGATGCGATGCTTATGTCAAGAAACTTCAACCTGAAAAGCTCGAACCCAAGTCGGAAAAATGCGTCTTCATAGGATACCCTAAGGAAACCATTGGGTATACCTTCTACCTTAGATCCGAAGGCAAGATCTTTGTTGCCAAGAACGGATCCTTTCTGGAAAAAGAGTTTCTCTCGAAAGGAGTAAGTGGGAGGAAAGTAGAACTAGATGAAGTACTACCTCTTGAAACGGACTAGAGAGGAAATTAATGATGATGATCAAGGTACTTCGGATCAAGTTGCTACTGAACTTCTTAGGTCCACTAGGACACGTTCCGCACCAGAGTGGTACGGCAACCCTGCCTGGAAATCATGTTGTTAGACAACGGTGAACCTTCGAACTATGAAGAAGCGATGGCGGGCCCAGATTCCAACAAATGGCTTGAAGCCATGCAATCCGAGATAGGATCCATGTATGAAAACAAAGTATGGACTTTGACAGACTTGCCCAATGATCGGCGAGCAATAGAAAACAAATGGATCTTTAAGAAGAAGACGGACGCGGATGGTAATGTAAACCATCTATAAAGCTCGACTTGTCGCTAAGGGTTATCGACAAGTTCAAGGGATTGACTACGATGAGACTTTCTCTCCCGTAGCGAAGCTTAAGTCCGTCTGAATCATGTTAGCAATTGCCGCATACTATGATTATGAGATATGGCAGATGGACGTCAAACGGCATTCCTTAACGGTTATCTTAAGGAAGAGCTGTATATGATGCAGCCGGAAGGTTTTGTCGATCCTAAGAATGCTAACAAGGTATGCAAGCTCCAGCGATCCATTTATGGGCTGGTGCAAGCATCTCGGAGTTGGAACATTCGCTTTGATGAGATGATCAAAGCGTTTGGGTTTTATGCGCACTTATGGAGAAGCCTGCGTTTACAAGAAAGTGAGTGGGAGCTCTGTAGCATTTCTCATATTATATGTAGATGACATACTTTTGATGGGAAGTGATATAGAACTCTTGGACAGCATTATGGCCTACTTGAATAAGAGTTTTTCAATGAAGGACCTTGGAGAAGCTGCTTACATATTAGGCATCAAAATCTATAGGGATAGATCGAGACGCCTCATAGGTCTTTCACAAAGCACATACCTTGATAAGATTTTGAAGAAGTTCAAAATGGATCAGTCCAAGAAAGGGTTCTTGCCTGTTTTACAAGGTGTGAAATTGAGCTCGGCTCAATGCCCGACCACGGCAAAAGATAAAGAAGAGATGAGTGTCATCCCCTATGCCCCAGCCATAGGATCTATTATGTATGCCATGCTGTGTACCAGACCTGATGTAAACCTTGCCGTAAGTTTGGTAGGAAGGTACCAAAGTAATCCCGGCAAGGAACACTGGACAGCTGTCAAGAATATCCTAAAGTACCTAAAAAGGACAAAGGACATGTTTCTCTTTTATGGAGGTGACGAAGAGCTCGTCGTAAATGGTTACGTCGATGCTAGCTTCGACACAGATCTGGATGACTCAAAGTCACAAACCGGATACGTGTATATGTTAAATGGTGGAGCAGTGCAGCTGCAAGAAGAGCGTCGTGGCGGGATCTACATGTGAAGCGCAGTACATGGCAGCCTCGGAGGCAGCACATGAAGTAATTTGGGTGAAGGAGTTCATCACCGACTAGGAGTCATACCCAATGCGTCGGAGCCGATCAAACTCTTCTGTGACAACACTGGAGCTATTGCACTTGCAAAGGAGCCCAGGTTTCACAACAAGACCAGGCACATCAAGCGTCGCTTCAACTCCATTCGTGAAAATGTTCAAGATGGGGACATAGAAATTTGCGAAGTGCATACGGATCTGAATGTCGCAGATCCGTTGACTAAACCTCTTCCGCCAGCAAAACATGATAAAAACCATAACTCTAAGTGTGCTCGATACAACACAATGTAACTAGATTATTGACTCTAGTGCAAGTGGGAGACTGTTGGAAATATGCCCTAGAGGAAATAATAAAAGTATTATTATTATATTTCCTTGTTCATGATAATTGTCTTTTATTCATGCTATAATTGTATTATCCGGAAATCGTGTGAATACATAGACCACAAAATGTCCCTAGTGAGCCTCTAGTTGACTAGCTCGTTGATCAACAGAAAGTCATGGTTTCTTGACTATGGACATTGGATGTCATTGATAACGGGATCACATCATTAGGAGAATGATGTGATGGACAAGACACAATCCTAAGCATAGCACAAGATCGTGTAGTTCGTTTTGCTAGAGCTTTTCCAATGTCAAGTATCTTTTCCTTAGACCATGAGATTGTGTAACTCCCGGATACCGTAGGAGTGCTTTGGGTGTACCACACGTCACAACGTAACTGGGTGACTATAAAGGTGCACTACAGGTATCTCCGAAAGTATCTGTTGGGTTGACACGGATCGAGACTGGGATTTGTCACTCCGTATGACGGAGAGGTATCACTGGGCCCACTCGGTAGTGCATCATCATAATGAGCTCAAAGTGACCAAGTTTTTGGTCACGGGATCATGCATTACGGTACGAGTAAAGTGACTTGCCGGCAACGAGATTGAACGAGGTATTGGGATACCGACGATCGAATCTCGGGCAAGTAAAATACCGATTGATAAAGGGAATAGTATATGGGGTTGATTGTATCCTCGACATCGTGGTTCATCCGATGATATCATCGAGGAGCATGTGGGAGCCAACATGGGTATCCAGATCCCGCTGTTGGTTATTTCCCGAGAGCCGTCTCGGTCATGTCTGCATGTCTCCCGACCCCGTAGGGTCTACACACTTAAGGTTCGGTGACGCTTAGGGTTGTATGAATATGAGTATGCAGCAAACCGAATGTTGTTCGGAGTCCCGGATGAGATCCCGGACATCACGAGGAGTTCCGGAATGGTCCGGAGGTAAAGATTTATATATGGGAAGTCTTATTTTGGTCGCCGGAAAAGTTTCGCACTTTATCGGTATTGTATCGGGAGTGCCGAAAGGGGTCCGGGGTCCACTGGGGGTCCACCTGCCCAGGGCCACATGGGCTGTAGGGGGTGCGCCTTGGCCTATATGGGCCAAGGGCACCAGCCCCAAGAGGACCATGCGCCAAGGAGACTTGGGGAGGGGAGAGTCCTAAGAGGGGAAGGCACCTCCGAGGTGCCTTGGGGAGGATGGACTCCTCCCCCTCTTGGCCGCACCCCTTCCTTGGAGGAAGGGGCAAGGCTGCGCCCTCCCCCCCTCTCTTGCACCTATATAAAGGGAGGGGAGGGAGGGGTGGCCGCACCTATAAGCCTGGCGCCTCCCTCCTCCCTGCAACACCTCCTCCTCCTCCCGTAGTTGCTTAGCGAAGCCCTGCCGGAGTTCTGCTGCATCCACCACCACACCGTCGTGCTGCTGGATCATCATCAACCTCTCCTTCCCCCTTGCTGGATCAAGAAGGAGGAGACGTCATCCGCTCCGTACGTGTGTTGAACCCGGAGGTGTTGTCCGTTCAACACTAGGTCATCGGTGATCTGAATCACGGCGAGTACGACTCCATCATCCCCGTTCCATTGAACGCTTACGCATGCGATCTACAAGAGGTATGTAGATGCAATCACTCTCCCATGACTTGTTGCTAGATGAACTCATAGATGGATCTTGGTGAAACCGTAGGAAATTTTTTAATTTTCTGCAACGTTCCCCAACACAATAAATGAACCAAATAGTTCTAAAGATAATATATACCACATCCGAATCATAGACAGGACGAAGGCCGACGGGGGCGGATACCAAAACCATCGCACTAAATAATACGAAGCAATAATGAAAGTAAGAAAATTATACAAGTATCTATATAAACATACAAGTAAGCATTTTTTCCTTTCAAAAATAAGATAAGAACAAGAGGCTCACCACGGTGGTGCCGGCGACGAGATCGGCACGGGCGATCGACGGCGGTGAAGTCGGGGACGGGACGTGACGGAATGCTAAACCTAGACAAATATTGAGGAAAATGGAGCTTGGAGGTCGAGCTTGGAGAGGAGAAAGCTTAAGTAGTGTGGCTCGGGCATTCCATCGAACACCTCGTGTGCATAGGAGGTGAGCTAGAGAACCACAAAGCTCTCCCCTCGCCGGCCAGGAAAAATAGAGCAGTGGGAGTGCTCTGCTCGCACGCGAGGGGTATATATAGACAACTCATTGGTCCCGGTTCCTGGCACGAACTGGGACTAAAGGTCAGCCTTTCGTCCCGATTCATGCCACGAACCCTATCCAATGGTGGTGGGCCAGGAGCAAGGACCATTGGTCCTGGTTAGTCCCACCAACCGGGACCAAAGGGCCCAGACGAACCGGGACCAATGCCCCCACTAGGCCCGGCAGGCCCCTGGCCTCACGAACCGGTACCAATGGGCCCATGGGTACCGGTGCGTGACTAAACCGGGACTAATGGGCTTATCTGGTCCGAACGTATGCCCTGTTCTCTACTACTGATGATGCTACGGTGGTGGAGATCATGAGCACAAGATGATGATGGCCATATCATGTCACATATTTTTATTGCATGTGATGTTTATCTTTTATGCATCTTATTTTGCTTAGTACGGCGGTAGAGTTATAAGATGATCCCTTACTAAATTTCAAGGTACAAGTGTTCTCCCTGAGTATGCACCGTTGCTACAGTTCGTCATGCCGAGATACCACGTGACGATCAGGTGTGATAAGCTCTATGTTCACATAAAACGGGTGCAAGCCAGTTTTGCATATGCAGATATGGCCTCGGAACACTGAGATCGAAAGGTCGAGCGTGAATCATATAGTAGATATGATCAACATAGTGATGTTCACCATTGAAAACTACTCCATCTTACGTGATGATCGGACATGGTTTAGTACGTGATCACTTAGATGACTAGAGGGATGTATATCTAAGTGGGAGTTCTTAAGTAATATGATTAATTGAAATTTAATTTATCATGAACTTAGTACCTGATAGTATTTTTCATATCTATGTTGTTGTAGATCAATAACCCGTGCTACCGTTCCTTTGAATTTTAATGCGTTCCTAGAGAAAGCTAGGTTGAAAGATGATGGCAGCAACTACAGGGACTGGGTCCGTAACTTGAGGATTATCCTCATTGGTGCACAGAAGAATTACGTCCTGGATGCACCGCTGGGTCCCAGGCTTGCTGCAAATGCTACTGATGACGTTAAGAACGTCTGGCAGAGCAAAGCTGATGACTACGCGATACTTCAGTCGGCCATGCTTTACGGCTTAGAATCGGGACGTTTTGAATGTCATGGAGCATATGAGATGTTCCAGGAGTTGAAGTTAATATTTCAAGCAAATGTCCGAGTTGAGAGATATGAAGTATCCAACAAGTTCTACAGCTACAAAATGGAGGAGAATGGTTCTGTCTGTGAACGCATACTCAGAATGTCTGGGTACCATAACCACTTGACTCTGCTGGGAGTTGATCTTCAAGTTGATTATGTCATTGACAGAGTTCTTCAATCACTTCCACCAAGCTATAAAGGCTTCGTGATGAACTATAATATGCAGGGGATGAACAAGACTATTCTCGAGCTCTTCACGATGCTAATGGCCGCGGAGGTAGAAATCGAAAAGGAGCATCAAGTGTTGATGGTCAACAAGACCACTAGTTTCAAGAAAAAGGGCAAAGGGAAGAAAGGGAACTTCAAGAAGAACGGCAAAAAGGTTGCTGCTCAAGAGAAGAAATCCAAGTCTGGACCTAAGCCTGAAACTGAGCGCTTCTACTGCAAAGGGACTGGTCACTGGAAGCGGAACTACCCCAAGTATTTGGCGGATAAGAAGGATGGCAAAGTGAAAGGTATATTTGATATACATGTTATTGATGTGTACTTAACTAATACTGGTAGTAGCGTCTGGGTATTTGATACTGGTTCTATTGCTCATATTTGCAACTCAAAACAGGGGCTACGGATTAAGTGAAGATTGGCTAAGGACGAGGTGACGATGCGCGTGGGAAATGGTTCCAAAGTCAATGTGATCGCGTCGGCAGGCTACATCTACATTTACCATCGGGATTGGTTTTAGACCTGAAGAATTGTTATTTGGCGCCGACGTTGACCATAAACATTATATCTGGATGTTGTTTAATGCCAGATGGTTATTCATTTAAATCAGAGAATAATGGTTGTTCTATTTATATGAGTAATATCTTTTATGGTCATGCACCCTTGAAGAGTGGTATATTTATGTAGAATCTCGATAGTGATGGTACACATATTCATAATATTGAAGCCAAAATATGCATAGTTAATAATGATAGTGCAACTTATTTGTGGCACTGCCGTTTGGGTTATATAGGTGTAAAACGCATGAAGAAACTCCATGCTGATGGACTTTTGGAATCACTTGATTATGAATAACTTGGTGCTTGCGAACCGTGCCTCATGGGCAAAATGACTAAAACTCCATTCTCTGGAACATTGGAACGAGCTACTAACTTATTGGAAATAATACATACTGATGTATACGGTCCCATGAGTGTTGAGGCTCGTGGCGGGTATCGTTATTTTCTTACCTTCTCAGATGATTTGAGCAGATATGGTTATATCTACTTGATGAAACATAAGTCTGAAACATTTGAAAAGTTCAAAGAATTTTAGAGTGAAGTGGAAAATCATCGTAACAAGATAATAAAGTTTCCATGATCTGTTCGTGGAGGAGAATATTTGAGTTACGAGTTTGGTCTTCATTTGAAACAACATGGGATAGTTTCACAATTAACGCCACCTGGAACACCACAGCGAAATGGTGTGTCCGAATGTCGTAATCATACTTTATTAGATATGGTGCGATCTATGATGTCTCTTACTGATTACCGCTATGGTTTTGGGGTTATGATTTAGAGACGGCTGCATTCACTTTAAAAGGGCACCATCAAAATCTGTTGAGACGACGCCTTATGAATTGTGGTTTGGCAAGAAACCAAAGTTGTCGTTTATTAAAGTTTGGGGCTGCGATGCTTATGTGAAAAAGCTTCAACCTGATAAGCTCGAACCCAAATCGAACAAGCGCATCTTCATAGGATACCCAAAGGAAACTGTTGGGTACACCTTCTATCACAGATCCAAAGGCAAGATATTTGTTGCTAAGAACGGAACCTTTCTAGAGAAGGAGTTTCTCTCGAATAAGTGAGTGGGAGGAAAGTAGAACTTGATGAGGTAACTGTACCTTCTCCCTTATTGGAAAGTAGTTCATCACAGAAATCAGTTCCAGTGATTCCAACACCAATTTGTGAGGAAGCTAATGATGATCATCATGAAACTTTAGATCAAGTTACTGCCGAACTTCGTAGGTCTTCCAGAGTAAGATCCGCACCAGAGTGGTACGGTAATCCTGTTCTTGAAGTCATGTTACTAAGAACTATGAGGAAGCAATGAAGATCCCAGATTCTGGGAAATGGCTTGAGGCATGAAATCTGAGATGGAATCCATGTATGAGAACAAAGTGTGGACTTTAGTGGACTTGCCCGATGATCGGCAAGCCATAGAAAATAAATGGATCTTAAGAAGAAGACCGACACAGACAGTAATGTTACTGTTTACAAAGCTTGACTTGTTGCGAAAGGTTTTTGACAAGTTCAAGAAGTTGACTATGATGAGACTTTCTCACCCGTAGCGATGCTTAAGTCTGTCTGAATCATGTTAGCATTTGCTGCATTTGATGATTAGGAAATTTGGCAAATGGATGTCAAAACTGCATTCCTGAATGGATTTCTGGAAGAAGAGTTGTATATGATGCAACCAGAAGGTTTTGTCGATCCAAAGGGTGCTAACAAAGTGTGCAAGCTCCAGCGATCCATTTATGGACTGGTGCAAGCCTCTCGGAGTTGGAATAAACGCTTTGATAGTGTGACCAAAGCATATGGTTTTATACAGACTTTTTGAGAAGCCTGTATTTACAAGAAAGTGAGTGGGAGCTCTGTAGCATTTCTAATCTTATATGTAGATGACATATTGTTGATTGGAAATGATGTAGAATTTCTGGATAGCATAAAGGGATACCTGAATAAGATTTTTTCTAGGAAAGACCTCGGAGAAGCTGCTTACATATTGGGCATCAAGATCTATAGAGATAGATCAAAACGCTTAATTGGACTTTCACAAAGCACATACCTTGATAAAATTTTGAAGAAGTTCAAAATGGATCAGTCAAAGAAAGGTTTCTTACCTGTGTTACAAGGTGTGAAGTTAAATCAGACTCAATGCCCAACCACTGCAAAAGATAGAGAGAAAATGAATGTCATCCCCTATGCTTCAGCTATAGGTTCTATCATGTATGCAATGCTGTGTACCAGACCTGATGTATGTCTTGCTATAAGCATAGCAGGGAGGTACCAAAGTAGTCCCGGAGTGGAGCACTCGACAACGGTCAAGAACATCCTGAAATACCTAAAAAGGACTAAGGATATGTTTCTCGTTTATGGAGGTGAAAAGGAGCTCGTCGTAAACGGTTACGTTGATGCAAGCTTTGACACTGATCTGGATGACTCTAAGTCTCAAACCGGATTCGTATTTTTATTGAATGGAGGAGCTGTCAGTTGGTGCAGTTCCAAGCAGAGCGTCGTGGCGGGATCTATGTGTGAACGAGAGTAAATTGCTACTTCGGAAGCAGCAAATGAAGGAGTTTGGATGAAGGAGTTCAAATCCTATCTAGGTGTCATACCTAGTGCATCGGGTCTAATGAAAATCTTTTCTGACAATACTGGTGCAATTGCCTTGGCAAAGGAATCCATATTTCACAAGGGAACCAAGCACATCAAGAGACGCTTCAATTCCATGCGTCTTCAAGTGTCCGAAGGGGACAGGGATTTGCAAGATAGACACAGATCTGAATGTTGCAGACCCGTTGACTAAGCATCTTCCATGAGCAAAACATCATCAGCACCAAAGCTCCATGGGTGTTAGAATCATTACTATGTAATATAGATTATTGACTCTAGTGCGAGTGGGATTCTGAAGGAAATATGCCCTAGAGGAAATAATAAAGTTATTATTTATTTCCTTAATTCATGGTAAATGTTTATTATTCATGCTAGAATTGTATTAACCGGAAACTTAGTACATGTGTGAATACATAGACAAAACTTATAGTCCCTAGTATGCCTCTACTTGACTAGCTCGTTAATCAAAGATGGTTATGTTTCCTAACCATAGACATGTGTTGTCATTTGATGAACGAGGTCACATCATTAGAGAATGATGTGATGGATAAGACCCGTCTGTTAGCTTAGCATTATGATAGTGACAGTTTTAATGCTACTGCTTTCTTCATGACTTATACATGTTCCTAAAACTATGAGATTATACAACTCCCGAATACCGGAGGAACACTTTGTGTGCTACCAAACATCACAACGTAGAAGGGTGATTATGAAGGTGCTCTACAGGTGTCTCTGAAGGTGTTTTTTGGGTTGGCATATATTGAGATTAGGATTTGCCACTCCGTGTTTCAGAGAGGTATCTCTGGGCCCTCTCGGTAATACTCATCACTATAAGCCTTGCAAGCATTGTAACTAATGAGTTAGTTGCGGGATGAAGTATTACAGAACGAGTAAAGAGACTTGGTGGTAACGAGATTGAACTAGGTATGATGATACCGACGATCGAATCTCGGGTAAGTAACATACCGATGACAAAGGGAACAACGTATGTTGTTATGCGGTTTGACCGATAAAGATCTTCGTAGAATATGTAGGAACCAATATGAGCATCGAGGTTCCACTATTGGTTAGTTACCGGAAATGAGTCTTGGTCATGTCTACATAGTTCTCGAACTCGTAGGGTCCACACGCTTAACGTTTGATGACGATCGGTATTATGAGTTTATGTGTTTTGATGTACCGAAGGTTGTTAGGAATCCCGGATGTGATCTTGCACATGACGAGGAGTCTCGAAATGGTTGAGACATAAAGATTGATATATTGGAAGGCTATGTTTGGACACCGGAATTGTTCCAAGTGGTTCGAGCATTTTCCCGGAGTATCGGGAGGTTACCGGAACCCCCCGGGGAGTTAATGGGCCTTAATTGGCCATGGTGGAAGAGAGGAGATGACCAAGGTGGGGGCGCCATCCCCCCCCCCAATCCCAATCCGAATTGGGAGGGGGCCGGCCCCCCTTTCCTTCTCTCCCTCTCCCACTTCCTTCTTCTCCTACTCCAACTAGGGAAGGGGGAAACCTACTCCTACTAGGAGTAGGACTCCCCCCCTTGGGCGCGCCATAGAGGGCCGGCCCTCCCCCTCCTCCACTCCTTTATATACGGGGGAGGGGGGCACCCCATATACACACAAGTTGATCAAGTTGATCTTTTAGCCGTGTGCGGTGTTACCCTCCAGATATTTCCACCTCGATCATATCGTCGTAGTGCTTAGGCGAAGCCCTATGCCAGTAACTTCATCATCACTGCCATCATGCCGTCGTGCTGACGAAACTCTCCCTCGACCTTAGCTGGATCTATAGTTCGTCGGATGTCACCGAGCTGAACGTGTGCAGATCGCGGACGTGCCATACCTTCGGTGCTAGGATCGGTCGGATCGTGAAGATACGACTACATCAACCGTGTTGTCATAATGCTTCCGCTTTCGGTCTACGAGGGTACGTAGACAACACTCTCCCCTCTTCTTGCTAAGATAGATCTTGCGTGATCATAGGAAATTTTTGAAATTACTGCGTTCCCCAACAATTAATAGACCTAAATGCCATGTGTGCCGTCCAGGCTCTTTGCCGTCTGTCAACAGATGGCAAAGCGCTTTGCAGCTTTGCCGTCAGCCAGTAGACAACAAAGAGGCCTTTGCCGTAGCCTATTCAGCCGGGCCTGTTGCCGTCTGCGGGCTGATGGCAAAGGTCTTTGTTGTCAGTGATCCATGCCTTTGCCGTCAAAGTGCCTGATTCCTATTGTGATGGTCTGTCGAGTGTGCATTTTCAGGAGAGTTAGCAAACCTTTTTCCCAGTCATCTGGTCCATGTACATACCAAGTGCTATTTGAAATGAAAATGCAGTTGGCTGCCAATTTTATCTTGCGTGTATGACTGCATTATTTTGTCCTGTTAGTTTTATGTCTATATATTCAGTCCGGTCAGTATATGGATATTTTATTAAGTGTTGAAGTTTGGTACTCTGAGTAAGCACTCAATTCCTTGTTAGGTCCTGCTAGATTCATCTTTAAGGGATCAGTTTAGTCCATTCTCCGACCAAACACGTTACAATTAGTTAAGGATCGTATATTTTGAAGAAGTAACAATTATGCTTCTTATATTCCTGGATATTATTTTGTTGATATTGTTACTTCATCGTTTCTCAATATTTATACCGTGAAAGAGATTACATGATACACATGCTATGTAGCATTTCACATCAAAAAAATTGTTTTTATCATTTACCTACTCGAGGACAAGCATGAATTAAGCTTGGGGATGCTTGATACGTCTCCAATGTATCTATATTTTTTATTGTTTCATTCTACTATATTATCAATATTGGATGCTTTGTATGTACTACATGCTATTATATATCATGTTCGGGACTAACCTATTAACCTAGCTAGTGCCGAGTGCCACTTGTTGTTTTGTGTGTGTTTTGGCTTTTTCAGAAAAACAATACCAAACAAAGTCGACCAAACATGACGAAACTTTATGGTGATTTTTTCTGGACCAGAAGTGGCCCTAGAAGCTTCGGGAGGAGGCTAGAAGATATACAAGAGAACCATGAGCTCACTAGGCGCGCCCCCTGAGCTCGTCGGCCCCTTGTAACTCCGCTTGACCTAGTTTTGACTCTATAAATTCACAAATATTCCAAAACCACCAGGGGCGACCCTAAACACCTTTTCCACCGCCGCAAGTCTATGTTCTTCCGCGAACCCATCTGGAGGCTTTTTCCGCTACTCTACCAGAGGGGGAATCTATCATGGAGGGCTTCTTCATCAACCGTTCTGCCCTTCCTATGATGCGTGAGTAATCCACAGACCTACAAGTCCATAGCTCGCAGCTAGATGGCTTCTTCTCTCTCTTTGATCTTTAATACCATGTGCACCTCAATCTTCTTGGAGTTCTATCCGATGTAATCTTATTTTGAGGTGTGGTTGTTGGGATCCGATAAATTGTGGGTTTATTACCATATTATTCATTGAAAGTAATTGAGTCTTTTGTGAACTTTATTATGCTTGATTATAGTTTTGTATTTCTCTCCGATCTATCCGTTTGGTTTGGCCCACTAGAATGATTAATCCTCAGTGGGAGAGGTGCTTTGTAATGAGTTCAATCTTGCGGTGCTCTATATGCAAGTGACAGAAAGTATTCTTGCCATTAATGATAAAATGATGGGATTTATACATATTGATTGAGTTTAGTTTGCCTACATTATGTCATCTTGCTTAAGGAGTTACTCCGTTTGTTATGAACTTAATATATCATAGATGCATGCTGGATAGTGGTCGATTGGTGGAATAATAGTAGTAGATGTAGGCACGAGTCGGTCTACTTGTCATGGACGTGATGCCTATATGTGTGATCATTGCCATGAATAACATCATAACTATGCGCTTTTCTATCAATTTCCCAACAGAAATTTGTTTACCCACCGTATGCTATGCGTTCAAGAGAGAAGCCTTTAGTGAAAAATCCAAAAAGTCATTGTTGTAATTTATATTCCTTTATGTTATTTTGCATTTTATTTATTTATCTATCACTATCAGTTTTAATCCTTGCAATTAGCGAGTTTAAGAGTATTGATAACCCTCTTGTTCGTGTGGGGTGCAAGTGTTTGGTTCTGCTGTGCAAGTACTACTCACTGGTACTTGCGTGGTTCTCCTTCTGGATTGGTAACATTGGTTCTTAACTGAGGGAAATACCTATCTTTACTGTAATGCATCTCCCCTTCTCTTCGGAGAAAAACCCAACGCAGCTCACAAGTAGCAGGAGGGATTTCTAGCGCCGTTGCCGGGGAGACATCACCAAATCACCACAAGTAGCTTTGTTCGCTTGTTCGTTTTATTATTTACCTTTTTAATAGTCTCGCTAAAAAAATACAAAAATATTTTATCAAGGGGATCAGAAGAGTTGCTACTTCTTGAGCTTGCGTTAGTTTTTCCCGTGAAAAGGAAAGGGTGATGCAGCAAAGTAGAGATAAGTATTTTCCTCAGTTTTTGAGAACCAAGGTATCAATCCAATAGGAGGAACACACAAGTCTCCAATAGTTGTACATGCACAAACAAATAAATACTTGCACCCAACATCATAAATGGGTTGAAAATCCCTTCACGGTTACTTGCAAGGGTGGGAATTCATAGAGATAAATAGATAAAATAAAAGATAATATATTTTTGTGTTATTAGTTTTATAGATCTAAAGCAAAATAATAAGATAGATTGAAAAGTAAATAGTAAGATAGATCTGAAAGCAATATGATAAAAGATAGACATAGGGACTATAGTTTTCACTAGAGGCTTCTCACTCGATAGAAATCATACGGTGCGTAAACAAATCATAGTTGAGCAATTGATAGAAAAGCACATAGTTATGACAATATCCAAGGCAATGATCATGTATAAAGGTGATACGTCTCCAACGTATCTACTTTTCCAAACACTTTTTCCCTTGTTTTGGACTCTAACTTGCATGATTTGAATGAAACTAACCCGGACTGACGATGTTTTCAGCAGAACTACCATGATGTTTTTTTATGTGTAGAAAAGAAAAGTTCTCGGAATGTCCTGAAAATCCACGGAGGCACTTTTCGGAATTAATAAGAATTTCTGGGTGAGAGAAATACACCAGGGGGCCCACGGCCTGTCCACGAGACAGCGGGGCGCCCCCCCCCCCCCTTATAGGGTGCGCCCCTATCTTGTGGGCCCCCTGGAGCTCCACCGACCTCAATTCCAACTCCATATATTCACGTTCGGGGAGAAAAAAATCGGAGAGAAGTTTCATCGCGTTTTACGACACGGAGCCGCCGCCAAGCCCTAATCTCTCTCGGGAGGGCTAATCTGGAGTACGTTCGTGGCTCCGGAGAGGGGAATCCATCGTCGTCGTCATCATCAACCATCCTCCATCACCAATTTCATGATGCTCACCGCCGTGCGTGACTAATTCCATCGTAGGCTTGCTGGACGGTGATGGGTTGGATGAGATTTACCATGTAATCAAGTTAGTTTTGTTAGGGTTTGATCCCTAGTATCCACTACATTCTGAGATTGATGTTGCTATGACTTTGCTATGCTTAATGCTTGTCACTAGGGCCCGAGTGCCATGATTTCAGATCTGAACTTGTTATGTTTTCATGAATATATGTGTGTTCTTGATCCCATCTTGCAAGTCTATAGTCACCTGTTATGTGTTATGATCCGACAACCCTGAAGTGACAATAATCGGGATACTTCTCGGTGATGACCGTAGTTTGAGGAGTTCATGTATTCACTATGTGCTAATGCTTTGTTCCAGTTCTCTATTAAAAGGAGGCCTTAATATCCCTTACTTTCCGTTAGGACCCCGCTGCCACGGGAGGGTAGGACAAAAGATGTCATGCAAGTTCTTTTCCATAAGCACATATGATTATTTACAGAATACATTCCTACATTACATTGATGAACTGGAGCTAGTTCTGTGTGAAAGTGCAACTATCCCTTGGTGGTTTTGGTAATTCCTAACAACATATAGCTCATTGAGCTAACTTCATTCCAAGATGAATATTTCAGGAAAAGCTCAATGGATGGCATGGCATGGATGAGAAAAGTGGATCCCTCAAATTGCTACGGATAAAAGGATTGGCTCAAGCTCAAAAGCTCAAGACTCTACATTTTATATTTTAGTGATCCAAGATCACATTGAGTCTATAGGTGTTGGAAATATGTCCTAGAGGAAATAATAAAATGGTTATTATTATATTTCTTTGTTCATGATAATTGTCTATTATTCATGCTATAATTGTGTTATCCGGAAATCGTAATACATGTGTGAATACATATACCACAACATGTCCCTAGTGAGCCTCTAGTTGACTAGCTCGTTGATCAACAGATAGTCATGGTTTCCTGACTATGGACATTGGATGTCATTGATAACGGGATCACATCATTAGGAGAATGATGTGATGGACAAGACCCAATCCTAAGCATAGCACAAAGATCGTGTAGTTCGTTTGCTAGAGCTTTTCCAAATGTCAAGTATCATTTCCTTAGACCATGAGATTGTGCAACTCCCGGATACCGTAGGAGTTCTTTGGGTGCGCCAAACGTCATAACGTAACTGGGTGGCTATAAAGGTGCACTACGGGTATCTCCGAAAGTGTCTGTTTGGTTGGCACGAATCGAGACTGGGATTTGTCACTCTGTATGACGGAGAGGTATCTCTGGGCCCACTCGGTAATGCATCATCATAATGAGCTCAATGTGACCAAAGGGTTGGTCACGGGATCATGCATTACGGAATGAGTAAAGTGACTTGCCGGTAACGAGATTGAACGAGGTATTGGGATACCGACGATCGAGTCTCGGGCAAGTAATGTACCGATTGACAAAGGGAATTGAATACGGGATTGATTGAATCCTCGACATCGTGGTTCATCTGATGAGATCATCGAGGAGAGTGTGGGAGCCAACATGGGTATCCAGATCCCGCTGTTGGGTATTGACCGGAGAGTCGTCTCGGTCATCTCTGCATGTCTCCCGAACCCGTAGGGTCTACACACTTAAGGTTCAGTGACGCTAGGGTTGTAGAGATATTTGTATGCAGTAACCCGAAAGTTGTTCGGAGTCCCGGATGAGATCCCAGACGTCACGAGGAGTTCTAGAATGGTCCGGAGGTAAATATTTATATATAGGAAGTCAAGTTTCGGCCATCGGGAAAGTTTCGGGGGTCACCGGTATTGTACCGGGACCACCGGAAGGGTCCCGGGGGTCCACCGGGTGGGGCCACCTATCTCTGAGGGCCTCATGGGCTGAAGTGGGGAGGGGAACCAGACCTTGGTGGGCTGGTGCGCCCCCTTGGGCCTCCCCCTGCGCCTAGGGCAGGAAACCCTAGGGGTGGGGGCGCCCCCCTTGGCTCGGGGAGCAAGCCACCCCCTTGGCGGCCGCCCCCCTTGGAGATCCCATCTCCTAGGGCCGGCGCCCCCCCAGGGGGCCTATATATAGTGGCAGGGGGAGGGAGGGCAGCCGCACCCTTGCCCCTGGCGCCTCTCTCTCCCTCTCCAACACCTCCTCCTCTCCGTAGAGCTTGGCGAAGCCCTGCCGAGATCCCTGCTGCATCCACCACCACGCCGTCGTGCTGCTGGATCTCCATCAACCTCTCCTTCCCCCTTGCTGGATCAAGAAGGAGGAGACGTCATCCCAACCGTACATGTGTTGAACGTGGAGGTGCCGTCCGTTCGGCGCTCGGTCATCGGTGATTTGGATCACGACGAGTACGACTCTATCAACCCCGTTCTCTTGAACGCTTCCGCTGGCGATCTACAAGGGTATGAAGATATACTCCTTTTCCCCTCGTTGCTAGATAACTCCATAGATTGATCTTGGTGATGCGTAGAAATTTTTTGATTTCTGCTACGTTCCCCAACAATAGGAAAAGCCAATACTATCAAAGAGGGATGAGGTGTTCCTTAATGAGTTTCTTGCTACACAGTGCTTAGTGATATGCCCCAAAACCCTCAGCTACTTTCTCATATCCACATATGACCTAAACCCAAAGTCAAACTCGGCCCTACCGATTCTTTCTACCCAGCGCCACCGAGTTCAGATGTCATAGCCACTGCCACAAACCCTAGGCAAATCGGTCTCACCGATAGGGATCTCGGTCTCACCAAGATGGGATTGTAATCTCTCTGTTTCCCTTCGTAACGTTTCGGTCCTACCGAGATGAGCGATCGGTCCCACCGAGATTGCAATGTAAACTTCCTATTTCCATTTCATAACATTTCGGTCTCACCGAAAAGAGCAAATCGGTCCCACCAAGTTTACCTGAACAACTCTCTGGTTAGCTTATTACCAAAATCGGTCTCACCGAGTTTGTGTAGTTGGTCTCACCGAGATTACGTTATGCCCTAACCCTAACCATATCGGTCCTACCGATTTGCATGTCGGTCCCACCGGAAATCCTAACGGTCACTAGATTTGCTGAATCGGTCGACCGAGTTTACCAATTTGGTCTCACCGAGTTTGGCAAGTTGTGTGTAACGGTTGGATTTTGTGTGGAGGCTATATATACCCCTCCACCTCCTCTTCATTCATGGAGAGAGCCATCAGAACAAACCTACACTTCCAACTTGCTTTTTCTGAGAAGGAACCACCTACTCATGTGTTGAGGCCAAGATATTCCATTCCTACCATATGAATCTTGAGAATGCAAAGGAAATTTGGGATACTTTGATTGATATGCATGAAGGTACCGACTCCATCAAGGAATCCAAGTTGGATTTGCTCCAAAGTCAACTTGACAAGTTCAAAATGAAGGATGGTGAAGGTGTCACTGAAATATACTCTAGGCTTGCTCTTATCACAAATGAGATTGCCGGCTTAGGAAGTGAAGAGATGACCGACAAATTCATCATCAGGAAAATCCTAAGAGCTTTGGATGGAAAATAAGATACCGTGTGCACATTGATCCAAATGATGCACAATTACAAAGATCTCAAGCCAACAGAAGTCATTGGAAGAATTGTTGCTCATGAGATGTCACTCAAGGATAATGAGGAACTTCACAACAAGTCAAGTGGTGCTTACAAAGCCTCATGTGAAGCCCCCACATCATCAAGTGAGAAACAGACCTTCAATGAAGAATTGAGCTTAATGGTGAAGAACTTCAACAAATTCTACAAAAGTAGAAGCAAAGAGAGAAGCTCCAAGTCAAGGTCCTACAATGACAAAAGCTCTTCTAGTCAGGAGCGTAATTGCTACAATTGTGGAAGACTCGGACACTATTCCAATGAGTGTACGGCACCCTACAAAAGAAGAGAAGATTCTCCAAAAAGAAGAAGTAGAAGAGAAGAACCACCACAAAGAGAGAGAAGAAGTAGAGATGATCGTTATGAACGAAGACCCTCGCGGAGAAGCAAGGATTCGAAAAGGAAGGACAAGTCATCAAGGAGTTACACAAAACGAAGACATCAAGCTCATGTTGGTGAATGGGTATCCGGCTCCGACTCCGACAATCACTCCGAGAGAAGTTATTACTCCGACTCCGAATATACTCAAGATGAAGGTGTTGCCGGTCTAGCACTTGTGTCAACCAACTCCTACGACATATTTGATTCACCAAATGAAGGAATTGGAAGATGCTTCATGGCCAAAGGCCTAAAGGTAACACACCCCGAGTATGTTGATTTCAATAGCGATGAAGATGACTTGCTAGGTGATGATGATTTACTTGTTGACAACTCTAGTGACGAATACTATGATGAAACATCAATTAATCATGCTAATCAAGATAAAACGAATGACAATGATAAGGAGAAGATTGAGCGTCAAACTAAAGAACTAAACACTCTTAAGTTAGCTCATGAAACTATCTTAGAAGATCATCGAGAACTTTTAAGGACTCATGAGAAGTTACGCTTTGAAAAGCTCAATCTTGAGCAAGAGCATGAATTCTTAAAGGCAATCAATGATTATCTTCGTAAGAAAAGTTCTTCTTACATTGCCAAGTGTTTACTCTTATCTACTTACATGCCTCACGTCAAATCCACTAACAAAAACAAGAAGGATTCTTCCTCTAGTAGTAACAATAATCATGCTAAATCAAATGTTGTTGCTTCTAGTAGTTCTCTTGATTCCACTAATGATTCTCTTAGCCAAGTTACACTTGAGCAAGAAAATAGCTTATTGAAGGGAATTATAGAGAAAGGTGTTTACAAGAGCCTTGCCGGGTGTAAGGATTTTGAGGAAATTGTACGCAAGCAAGGAAGGCACCAGAAGAATCAAGGTGTTTGTTTTGAACGAAAGTTCAATGCCTATGGAGTTGAGTGGGAAGAAGATCAATATCCCAAGACGAAGTTTGTTCTTCAACAAGAGAAGTATGATCCTACTTCCTTCAAAGGTACACAAGCTCAAGATGATCTTCCACCACAAGACCACAAGCAAAAAGGCAAGGACAAGCTTCAAGAGGAGATTGATGCATTTGAAGAAGCTCCTAAGGCCTTGGTCAAGTGGGTTCCCCAGACTACGACAAGTTCTACTTCATCAAGTACGACTAAAACTCTAAGGATTCCCATCAAGATGATGTGGATCCCGAAGAAGAAGAACTAGAGGGTTCTTGAGGGTGACTCCGCCAACATATTTCACTCATATCATTTTGGCAACAACGAGTGCAATCAACTTCCACATCTTGCACTAGTTCAAGGAGTCACAAACCCTCTTGTTGGTAAGACAAGGGACAAGGTAACCGAATGCTTTCATAGACATCATCTTATATGTGCATCACTCTATGTTTATGGATATCCTTGTTTGTTCCTTGTGGGACTAACCCATGTAGGTATTGAAAGTGCAACTCACTCCAAAAGGATTGGTCCAAATGATCTTCATCAACATTGAGCGTCCACATCTTCAACACCTACATGAAGTCATCATCGACAAAACCCAAGGTTAGTTCATCCCTCTAAGGGGGGATATCACATCTAGGGGGAGCTTTACTCTAAAGAATTTAGCTAAAGCAACCATAATGGTGTGAACACAACAATGCATTATGTAAAAGTGGTAACCCCACTTGAGCTTAAACGATGCGTATGACCTATGATCAAATGTTCTCATTTGACTCCTAAGTCAATATACTCATATATAGATGACCTAGTCATCGCCAATTGTTTGATAGATGCTAGAATTGTTTGTGCATGCTTTGTCACATATTTCATTTCTCATTTTATTGTGTGAGCAAGTTGGATGAATATTTTACTCATTCGAGGACATCCACTTGTGGTTTTGATTGATTGGTTTCTTTTTCTTTAGCCAAGTGGATGGACAAGAATTCCTAAGAACCTTCTCTAGCTATATATGCTCTTCTCGTCTCAAACTCTATTCATGCTACATCACAAAATTTGATCAAGTCATATTCGAACCACTCTGTGCGAGGAGCACTTGGAGTCCCCGATTCGTCATAGACTTAAACTTCCAAAACTTCTTTGTGCTTTTCGGTCTGACCGATTCCTCCATTTCGGTCATACCGAGATCACTAAGTCGATCTAGGTTTTCAATCTCGGTGCAACCAATTTGAACTTTTCGGTCACATCGAGTTGCTGTAACTGTCAACAGTTATGCATCTCGGTGCCACCGAGTTGTTCCACTCGGTCACACCGACAGGGTTGGGCTATATATACTCACGGGTAAAAATTTGGAAATTTTCTCCAAACCCCTTTGCCCGCGCATAGCTCACTCTGCCTCCAGGGTCTCCGGATCGTCCTCCTCATCACCAGCCGCCTCCTGTCGCTGGTCTCCGCCGTCGTCAACGGAATAAGTCCCCGCCATTGCCGTTGTAGCGAGTTCATCGCCGATCTAGGGTATGGACTCAATCACAGTGCTATCCCCGTCTGATTCCTAGCACATTGTGTTCATCATGACTCCTGCCACGATTGAAACGACTCTATCCAGTCAAAACACTCCGTAGATTAGAGATGAATTGGAAATTTAGGGTTAGGTTTCCGCCGAAACCATCTCGGACCCACCGAGTTGCAGAACTCGGTTCCACCGATTCGGCCAAGGCCATTGCACATGTGGTTCTCGGTCTGACCGAGAATTGCAAATCGGTGTGACCGAGTTCAGTACTTTGTGAAACCCTAGCAGTCTCGGTGCCACCAAACTATGACTCGGTCTGACCGAGTTCACTAGTTTAGGTTCCAAAAGCTGCTTCGGTATCACCGAGTTTGCAAATCGGTTGATCCGAAATGCTTTCTGTGGAAAACTAAAACTATGTTTTTGACTCATTCTTTTGCAAAAATCTCTGAATTTTGTGATGCTCATCCACTCTATCTCATCTATAACTATTCACAGGGTCTGCAGTCAGTGTTTGCAACATGTCTGACCAGAGTGACAGCCAGAACAAGTCAGAGGAGCAGATTCAGATGAGTGAGGGCACTAGTCCCTCTAGCAGCTCAGATGAGGGTAGCAGAAGCACCCCAAGCAACCTGCCCAAAGCTGCTACCAGGACAAGGAAGAAGAAAACCTCAGAATCAGAGGATGAAGATTATGTGGCAGTAGAGGATGAGGCCATTTCAAAGAAAAAGGTGCTCAAGAAGGAGTATAGCTCAGCTGCAGTTAAGCCAGGTCTGAAGATCAAAAGGCCAGTAGGAAAACAACCAATGTCCAAAGCCAGAGCCTCCACTCAAGCATCTTTGGAATCCCAACCCAAAGAGGTTGCTGCAGAAGGAAAGAAAAGGAAGGAAAGGGTCAAGAAGACCATGGCCAGAGTTATTGGAAAGCCTTCCATGATGGAAGAGGAGGAAGCAGAAGAGGTTGCTGCACCAGCACGCAAGGCTCAGAAGCTTATGGGTGATGCTATTAAGTCAGGGGCTGCATCATCAAAGCCCAAAGAAGCACCCAAAGCTGATTCCAAACCAAAGAGTGCACCAAAGAGGAATTCCAGGAACATATCTGCTGCTGAGAAGAACAAGGCCCCAGTGCCTGACACTTTTGCTGAACAAGAAGATGAAGAGCAAATCCTGAGAAAGTTGAAGCCAAAGATTCCAGACCACAATGATGCTAATCCTGTGGCTGAGAACATGAAGATCAGGAGAGATTCAGGGTTGAGGCTATGGAGAGAGTCAGATCCATATGCCACCAGGAGAAGGACTGCTGTTGATTACAGGTTCCACACAAAAGGAACAGCAGGACTTCTATGAAACAATCTTGTTGGACAAGAAGCCTATAGTGTGTGATATGAGGTGGTTCGACTGGACCTACATAAAGGAGAATGAGGAACACTCTCCAGGTGTGTATGATAGTTTCAGTGCTTCTGGAGTTTCAGACTTTGTTGGGCAGAAGCTCACAAAGTGGAATGAGGAGCTCATAATGCAATTCTACTCCACAGCCCACTTCCATCCAGATGGCAGGATAGTATGGATGTCTGAAGGTACAAGGTACCAATCAACTATTGAGGAATGGGCCAATCTGATCAATGCACCTGAGGAGGAAGAGGATGACTTGGATGTCTATGCCAAGAAAAAGATGGATCATAACACAATGGCATGAATGTACAAAGAGATTCCTGAAGCAGATTTTGAGACTCACCAGTTTGGATCAGTGAAACACTTGCTGTCAGGTCTGCCTACAATCAATTGGATCCTTAGGCACACTCTCTTGCCCAAGTCTGGTGATCACAGGATGATCAGAGGCCATGCAATAAACTTGCTACATATATTTGATGCGCCATAGAAATTCAAGGTCATGAGCCTTATAGTTGAGACTATCAAAAGGACAGCTGCTGACTAGAAAAGAAGTTGTGATATGCCCCACAGATCCAGAAGCTGATAAACTCCAAGATGGGCACATGCACATACCTGTTGGATAAGGAGCATATGCCTATTTATCCAGATTTCGATGACAACCAAGTGGTTATGGATGAAGATGAACCATCCTCAGTGCAAGCACAAGCCAAAAAGGAGAAGGCAAGGGCAGAGAAGGCTGCCAAGATGCCAACAATGGAAGAGGCATCCCAAGACCTTCCTCAAGAGCAAACAAGATCAACTTGGCTACTTGATTGCATCCACTCTAAGGATTGAGGAGGGGTTGGCCACCTTAACTCGAAACCGTGGAGAGCTTGGAGAGGATCATGGAGCGAAGTTCTATGACATGGATATAAAGGTGGCGAGATCCGATCTGCTGTTGAGCAGCTTCAGGATGGCATGCAGGAGAGGAAGGGCAAGTCAACCACAGATGCATTTGCCAGAGTGCCTAGAGCTCACAGATCAGCTGCAGTGCCAGTGATAGATACCAGAGCCACTTCATCTGCACCAGCTACATCTTCAGTGCCACCAGCTCCAGCACCTACTCCACCAGCTCCATCTACATCAACAGATGCTTTTGTCCTTGGCGTCCTGTCTACTCCACCACCTGAAGATCAAGCCTGAGAGTCGATTTAGTATTATGCATTTTCTATGAACTTTTTGGTAACTTGTTGCCAAAAAGGGAGAAAAATGTATAGATCATAGTCTTCGAGAGAGAGTGTTGCTTTTTTGTTCTCTCTTGCTTTGGTGGTTAAACTTTATTTGCTTCTTTGAGATACATTATGTCTGTGTGATACTTGGATGATCATGTGTTTGATCATATGCTACAATTATGCTTGTTGGATGACATTATCCTTTTTATCCCTATATGATCATTCATTCTGCTTGGGGATGAGTGCATGTATTTAATCATTATCATTTTGAGCGCTCCACCAAGATGTATGTGACATGGAAGAGTTACCCATGAGCCTAACTCCTTGTGCATTTGTAGTCCAAAGCAAATCTTAAACTATGCACAAATTTAGGGGGAGCTCTTGCTTATCACATACTTCTCAAAGCGACAATGTTTTACACTCTTATTATCATTTGTCGAAGCTTTGATCTATATGTTGTCATCAATTACCAAAAAGGGGGAGATTGAAAGTGCAACTATCCCTAGGTGATTTTGGTAATTCCTAACAACATATAGCTCATTGAGCTAACATCATTCCAAGATGAATATTTCAGGAAAAGCTCAATGGATGGCATGGCATGGATGAGAAAAGTGGATCCCTCAAATTGCTAAGGATAAAAGGATTGGCTCAAGCTCAAAAGCTCAAGACTCTACATTTTATATTTTAGTGATCCAAGATCACATTGAGTCTATAGGAAAAGCCAATACTATCAAGAAGGGATGAGGTGTTGCTTAGTGAGTTTCTTGCTCCACAGTGCTTAGTGATATGCTCCAAAACCCTCAGCTACTCTCTAATATCAACATATGACCTAAACCCAAAGTCAAACTCGGACCTACCAATTCTTTCTACCCGACGCCACCGAGTTCAGATGTCATAGCCACTGCCACAAACACTAGGCAAATCGGTCTCACCGATAGGGATCTCGGTCTCACCAAGATGGGATTGTAATCTCTCTGTTTCCCTTCGTAACGTTTCGGTCCTACCGAGATGAGCAATCGGTCCCACCGAGATTGCAATGTAACCTTTCTGTTTCCCTTTCGTAACATTTCTGTTTCACCGAAAAGAGCGAATCGGTCCCACCGAGTTTACCTGACCAACTCTCTGGTTAGCTTATTACCAAAATTGGTCTCACCGAGTTTGTGTAATCGGTCTCACCAAGATTACGTTATGCCCTAACCCTAACCATATCAGTCCTACCGAGTTGCATGTCAGTCCCACCGAAAATCCTAACAGTCACTAGATTTGCTGAATCGGTCCGACCAAGTTTACCAATTCAGTCCCACCGAGTTTGGCAAGTTGTGTGTAACGATTGGATTTTGTGTGGAGGCTATATATACCCCTCCACCTCCTCTTCATTCGTGGAGAGAGCCATCAGAACAAACCTACACTTCCAACTTGTTGTTTCTGAGAAGGAACCACCTACTCATGTGTTGAGGCCAAGATATTCCATTCCTACCATATGAATCTTGATCTCTAGCCTTCCCCAAGTTGCTTTCCACTCAAATCTTCTTTCCACCAAATCCAAATCCTGTGAGAGAGAGAGTTGAGTGTTGGCGAGACTATCATTTGAAGCACAAGAGCAAGGAGTTCATCATCAACACACCATTTGTTACTTCTTGGAGAGTGGTGTCTACTAGATTGGCTAGGTGTCACTTGGGAGCCTCTGACAAGATTGTGGAGTTGAACCAAGGACTTTGTAAGGGCAAGGAGATCGCCTACTTCGTGAAGATCTACCGCTAGTGAGGCAAGTCCTTCATGGGCGACGGCCATGGTGGGATAGACAAGGTTGCTTCTTCGTGGACCCTTCGTGGGTGGAGCCCTCCGTGGACTCGCGCAACCGTTACCCTTCGTGGGTTGAAGTCTCCATCAACGTGGATGTACGATAGCACCAGCTATCGGAACCATGACAAAAACATCCATGTCTCCAATTGCGTTTGAATTCTCCAAACCCTTCCCTTTGCATTCTTGCAAGTTCCATGCTTTACTTTCCGCTGCCCATATACTATTTTGCATGCTTGCTTGAATTGTGTTAAGATTGCTTCACTTGTGCTAAGATAGCTAAAATCTGCCAAAGACTAAAATTGGGAAAAGGATAAGTTTTTAATTGGTCAAGTAGTCTAATCACCCCCACCCCCCTCTAGCCATACTTTCGATCCTACCCTGTGTCACCCTATGTTATAGCTATTACATGAGGAATCGCATCCGGCATAATTATCCATCACTGATCCATTGCCTACGAGCTTTTCATATATTGTTCTTCGCTTATTTACTTTTTCGTTGCTACTGTTACAACTACTACAAAAACCCAAAAACTATTATTTTTACTTTTGCCACCGTTACCTTTATTATCATACTACTTTGCTACTAAATACTTTGCTGCAAATACTAAGTTATCCAGGTGTGCTTGAATTGACAACTCACCTGCTAATACTCAAGAATATTCTTTGGCTCCCCTTGTGTCGAATCAATAAATTTGGGTTGAACACTTTACCCTCGAAAGCTGTTGCAATCCCCTACACTTGTGGGTTATCAAGACTAATTTCTAGCATCGTTGCCGAGGAGCCTAGATCTATTCTCTGAGTCACTTGGGATTTATATCTGTTGGTCACTATGAAGAACTTGAAAGATGACCAAACTACTATTTTGCCCTCAACTACGAGGGGAGGTAAGGAACTGCCATCTAGCTCTGCACTATATTCTCCTTTCGTTATTAGTAAGCTCGCGACACCTAAACCTGCTACTGCTATGAATTCTGATATGTCGCATGTTATTGATAATGCCACTTCTGCTATGCATGATGAAACTACTTCTGTGTGTGATACTACTTTGCCATTAGGTGAATTTCTTGATGAACAACTTGCTAGAGTTAGGGGGAATGAAAATATTGAAGAAGCTATTGTTGATGATAGTGATGATGAAAATTCTCCCAATGATTATGTATTGCCTGTTGTTCCTGAGGGTTATGTTATGAATGAAGAAGCTGCTAGAGCTATCTTTGCTTGCAATGATAGATATGATCTTAAGAAATTATTAGCTAAATGGAAGAAGCAGTCTCTTAATGCTAGAATAAAACCTGACCCTGCTTTTTCTACTTCACCTATATGTGATACTGATAAGGATTATGAATTCTCTGTTGATCCTGAGATTATTACTTTAGTTGAATCTGATCCTTTTCATGGCCTTGAATCTGAAACTGTTGTGGCACATCTTACCAATTTGAATGATATAGCTACCCTGTTTACTCATGATGAGAAGTCTCGCTATTTTTATATCCTTAAGATATTTCCGTTCTCATTAAAGGGTGATGCTAAGACTTGGTATAATTCTCTTGCTCCTGGTTGTGTGCGTAGTCCCCAGGATATGATTTATTACTTCTCTGCTAAATATTTCCCTACTCATAAGAAACAAGCTGCCTTGCGGGAAATATATAATTTTGTGCAAATCAAAGAAGAGAGTCTCCCACAAGCCTGGGGAGGCTTCTCCGATTATAATGCTTTGCCTGATCATCCTCTTAAGAAAAATGAAATACTTGATATCTTTTATAATGGACTAACCGATGCTTCCAAGGAGTACATGGATAGTTGTGCTGGTTGTGTTTTCAGGGAAAGAATAGTCGACCAAGCTGAATTACTATTGAATAATATGTTGACTAATGAAAATAATTGGACTCTTCCTGAGGCAATTCCTGAACCAATTGAGCCGACTCCTGAGCCTATTGCTAAACCCACTCCGAAGAAGACAGGTGTTTTATTTCTCAGTCCTGAGGATATGCAAGAGGCAAAGAAATCAATGAAAGAAAAAGGTATTAAAGCTGAAGATGTTAAGAATTTACCTCCTATTGAAGAAATACATGGTCTTAATATACCGCCTGTGGAAGAACCATATGGTCTTGATAACCCGACACAGGTAGTAAACGTAAATTCTCTCTATAGATATGATAAAGTTGAAATCCCCTCTACTAAATTTCATAGCCCATGCTTAGACGAGTTTGATAAGTTTATGGCTAGACAAGAAAGTTTTAATGCTTATGTTGGTAGAGAGTTAAAGAACAATGCTTTCGAGATAGGACGTGTGAGCGATAATATGGCTAGAGTTAAATGTGAACTCCAACTCATTAGCAAATATACTTCTATGGTTACTACTCAAGCTGAGCAAGTACTCAAAGCTCAAAATGATTTGCTTGCTGAATTAAATAATAAAAATGACTTTGATGTTAGAGTGGCTACTAGAACTGGTAGAACGACTCAGGAACCTTTGTATCCTGAAGGCCACCATAAGAGAATCGAGCAAGATTGTCAGAGCAATAATTTAGAGGCACCTAGTTCTTCTAAAAAGAAGAAAAAGAAAAACGATAGAACTTTGCATGCTTCTAGTGAACCTACTTTAGACACACCTGAGAATCCCAATGATATTTCTATATCTGATGCTGAAACACAATCAGGTGATGAACATGAACCTAGTGATAATGTTAATGATAATGTTCATGTTGATGCTCAACCCAGCAAAAACAATGAAGTAGAGATTGAACCTGTGGTTGATCTTGGTAACCCACAATCAAAGAATCAACGTTATGATAGGAGAGATTTTGTTGCTAGGAAGCACGGTTAAGAAAGAGAACCATGGGTTCAGAAACCCATGCCCTTTCCTGCTAAACCATCCAAGACAAAGGATGATGAGGATTTTGATAGCTTGGCTGAAATGATTAGACCTATTTTCTTACGTATGCGCTTAACTGATATGCTCAAAGTAAACCCTTATGCTAAGTATATGAAGGATATCACTACAAATAAAAGAAAGATACCGGAAGCTGAAATTTCCACCATGCTTGCTAATTACACCTTCAAGGGTGGAATACCAAAGAAACTTGGAGATCCGGGCGTACCAACTATACCATGCTCCATTAAAAGAAATTATGTTAGAACTGCTTTATGTGATCTTGGAGCCGGTGTTAGTGTTATGCCTCTCTCTTTATATCGTGTACTTGAATTGAATAAGTTGACACCTACTGAAATATCTTTGCAAATGGCGGATAAATCAACTGCTATACCTGTCGGCATTTGTGAGGATGTGCCTGTTGTGGTTGCAAATGTCACTATCTTAACGGACTTTGTTATTCTTGATATTCCCGAGGACGATAGTATGTCTATTATCCTTGGTAGACCTTTTCTTAATTCTGCAGGGGCTGTTATTGATTGCAACAAAGGCAATGTCACTTTTCATGTTAATGGTAATGAGCATATGGTACACTTTCCGAGGAAAAAATCTCAAGTGCATAGCATCAATTCCATTGGAAAAGTTCCAACTATTATTATTGGAGGTTTTGAATTTCCTCTCCCTACTGTCAAGAAAAAGTATGATATTCTTATTGTTGGGGATTTTTCATATCCCCGTTGAGGTAACTTAGTGTTATTCAAAATTTCTCCGGTTCCGTGTTATTCGGAATGAGTTTGTTAACAAGACTTGATCAACCTTGTTAGTGGATTCATTTTGATGATCATGAGATGGATGAAACTAGAAGGCACAACCTTCTGTACCCTCTTTTTACTTTCTGTTATTTAGAATAAATAAAGCAAAAGTAGTATTATCTGTCTACTTTCTGAATTATCCGTGCATTAAAAAATATCCCGAAAATAAAAGTGCTCCAAAGGCCCTGCAAATTTTAGTATGATTTTTTATGGAATATTTGAGGATTTTAGGCACTGAAATCACTGCAGGAGGGGCAAGCACCAGGCCACGAGAGTGGAGGGCGCCCCCCCCCTATAGGGCGCGCCTCCCTGTCTCCTGGGCCCCTGGTGGCCCCCCTCCACTTATGCCAGCACCCACACACTTCATATTCTACCCAAAAAAATCCCCATCCAGCTCAAGCACGAGTTCTAGCTCATTTTGCTGCGATTTTCGATCTCCTTGCTCAAAGCTCCATTTACAAAACTGCTTTGGGAGATTGTTGCTTGGTATGTGACTCCTCCATTGGTCCAATTAGTTTTTGTTCTAGTGCTTTATTCATTGCAAATTTTTGCTGCATAGGTGACCATGTTCTTGAGCTTGCATGTTAAATTTATGAGGTCCCAAGCAATTCTAATGCATGATATATGCTCTAGGCAATTGTAGGAGTAGTTGCTATCAATCTTGTTTAGTTTTATTCACTTTTATTTTGAAGTTACTAAAATTTCAGGAAAAGCTCTCAGGAAAAACAAGCCAAAGAGAAGGAAAAAGCCAAGTATAATCTCCCTCGCTTGGCGGAAGTACGGTCGTGTGAATGGCCATGTGAGGATTTCTTGAAAGAAGCTGGAATTCATGAAGATTTTTATTCTTTGATCGAGACTGCAGGCCTCACTGGTTTCATCAACGACCGAATCGATCAGTATCTCTTACTCACCAATACTTTCGTGCAAAACTTTTATTATTATCCTCAGAAGTCACCGCCTCTGATTATCATTTCATTTATATGATGAATTCAAAGAAATGTCTTTACGTAATTTTTGCGCGGTGTGTAGGATACCTTATGAGGGAGAATTAGAGGAACCCCATCGTGAAGATGTGGATGGCTTTGTTAAGACTATAGCTGTAGAGGAGCCAAAGAAGGGCTCCGAGGCAAAAATCTCTAGCATACATTTTCCTGTTTTACGCTACTTTGTCATATTTGCTAGTAGATGCTTGATTGGTAGTGGAAATAGTGGAAACTTGAGCGTTCCTGATATTATCATTCTTTAACATGCTTTGCTTGGAGACAATACTTTTAGTATGGGTGTCGTCATTGCTAAATGGCTAGCCCTGAATCATACAAAAGGCCCCATATTTGGAGGTATCTATGCTGCACGTCTTGCTAAACATTTTCAGATATCCATTAGGCACCATGAGAAGGAGGAGATAAAATTGCCTCCTCACATTTTTTATTACAAGAGCATGGTAGCACACAAGTTTATTGTTGACAAAGAAGAAAAGATGCTCTTGTATAAACTTAGATTCAATAAGAAACACTTTGAGATTATTATTTTGCTTGCGCCTCTGTTGTTTGATTTGCTTGCAGAAAATTTTCTTGTCACACCGGAAGCGGTGAACAATCATCGAGCCCAAGCTTTTACTCCAGAACCTGAACTTGAGTCGGAACCTGAACTGGACCCTTATCGTGCATCATCTGTCCAGTGGGATCTGGAGATGACCAGCCAGTGGTATCCTGATTACACCTCCCATTACACCGGGGAGAGTAGCGGCGGTCCCTGGTACTAGACCAACTTAGGCCAAAAGCCTAAGCTTGAGGGAGTACGTATTTCTCACCGACTTTACATTCATGCTCACACACTAGTCGTCGGTGCTCATACTCTTTCATTGTATTATCCATGCTAGTTTAATTTTCTTTTTCTATCTTTCTTCTTGTGTGTTTGGTAAACTTTGAGAAAAACCAAAAAAAATAGTTAGTTTAATTTCCATGCTTGTAGTAGAAATTAAAATGAAAACACAAAAAGATTTCTGGTTCTTCTTCTTACTTGTTAGGAGCTTTCCCGTGTAAATAGTTTTATTTTCTTTTCTTTCCTTTGGAGGTCGAGAAGACCATATTGAAATTGTTTAGTGGCTCTCATATGCATGATTGTTTATTTAACTTAGAGTCCATATTACTTGTCTTCTCTCTTGAGTTGAATGCTTCCAGAGTCCAGCTTAGTCCAATGCACGTGCACTATTATTATTATACACATCGTTCGGTCGTGCGAGTGAAAGGCAATCATGACGATATATGATGGACTTATTGAGATGAGAAAAGCTGGTATGAACTCGACCTCTCTTGTTTTTTTAAATATGATGAGTTCATCCTTTCTGAGTCAGCTATTATGAAGTAAACATATTTGCAATGACATTTAGAGATTATAGTTGCTTGTGACATGCTTGATTAGCTATGAGTTATAATGGTTTACCTTGCGTGCCAACATGCTATTAGAATGATTATGATGTGGTATGATGGGATGGTATCCTCCTTTGAATGAATTGAGTGACTCGACTTGGCACATGTTCACGCATGAGTTGAATCAAATCAACATAGCCTTCATGATATTTATGTTCATGGTGGATTATATCCTACTCATGCTTGTATTCGGTGTGAATTAATTTTAATGCATGTTTATGACTGTTGTTGCTCTCTCAGTTGGTCGCTTACCAGTCTTTTGCTAGTCTTCACCTGTACTAAGCGGGAATACTGCTTGTGCATCCAAACTCCTTAAACCCCAAAGTTGTTCCATATGAGTCCACTATACCTACCTATATGCGGTATTTATCTGCCGTTCCAAGTAAATTTGTATGTGCCAAACTCCAAACCTTCAAATGAAATTCTGTTTTGTATGCTCAAGCAGCTCATGTTACAACTAGGGCTGCCTATATCTTCCATGCTAGGTGGGTTATTCTCAAGAGGACTGGACTCCGCTCCTCATTCACGAGAAAGGGCCGGTAACCGGGATGCCCAGTCCCATGATCCAAAGAGATCAAAGCAAAGCAAAATAATTAAACAAAACTCCCCCAGGGCTGTTGTTAGATGGAGGCACTCGTTGTTTCGAGCAAGCCATGGATTGATGCTTGTTGGTGGTTGGGGGAGTATAAACCTTTACCATTCTGTTTGGGAACTGCCTATAATGCATGTAGTATGGAAGATACAACCATCTCATAGTTGTTGCGTTGACAGCAAAAGTATGCCGCTCAAAATGTTATTCAATCTCTATTTTAAAATCGAGCTCTGGCACCTCTACAAATCCCTGCTTCCCTCTGCGAAGGGCCTATCTATTTACTTTTATGTTGAGTCATCACCCTTCTTATTAAAAGCACCATTGGAGAGCACACTGTCATTTGCATTCATTACTATTGGTTTATATTGGGTATGACTTGACTGGATCTCTTTTACCATGAAGTACAATGTTTAGTCTGTCCTTGATCATTAAAGGTGCTCTTTATTTATGTTTTGTGGTCTCACAAAGGGCTAGCGAGATACCATTTTGTTATATCATGTTATGATTATTTTGAGAAAGTGTGTCATCCGAGTTTTATTATTATGGCTCGCTAGCTGATTATGCTATTGATATAAGTAATTGTGAGACCTAGGTGTTATTGTTAGTATGGTTAGTTCATAGTATTTGCTGAAACTTGAATGTTGGCTTTTCATGTTTACAACAACAAGAGCAAATAGAGTTTGTAAAAGTTTTTCTTTATCACTTTCAGTTTATCAACTGAATTGCTTGAGGACAAGCAAAGGTTTAAGGTGGGTGGAGTTGATACGTCTCCAATGTATCTACTTTTCCAAACACTTTTGCCCTTGTTTTGGACTCTAACTTGCATGATTTGAATGAAACTAACCCGGACTGACGCTGTTTTCAGCAGAACTGCCATGATGTTGTTTTATGTGTAGAAAAGCAAAGTTCTCGGAATGTCCTGAAAATCCACGGAGGCACTTTTTGGAATTAACGACAATTTCTAGGCGAAAGAAATACACCAGGGGGCCCACGGCCTGTCCACGAGACAGGGGGGCGCGCTCCCCTATAGGGCGCGCCCCCCTATCTCGTAGGCCCCCTGGACCTCCACGGACCTCAACTCCAACTCCATATATTCACGTTCGGGGAGAAAAAAATCGGAGAGAAAGTTTCTTCACGTTTTACGACACAGAGCCGCCGCCAAGCCCTAATCTCTCTCGGGAGGGCTGATCCGGAGTCCGTTCGGGGCTCCGAAGAGGGGGATTCGTCGCCGTCGTCATCATCAACCATCCTCCATCACCAATTTCATGATGCTCACCGCCGTGCGTGAGTAATTCCATCGTAGTCTTGCTGGACGGTGATGGGTTGGATGAGATTTACCATGTAATCAAGTTAGTTTTGTTAGGGTTTGATCCCTAGTATCTACTACGTTCTGAGATTGATGTTGCTATGACTTTGCTATGCTTAATGCTTGTCACTAGGGCCCGAGTGCCATGATTTCAGATCTGAACTTTTTATGTTTTCATGAATATATGTGTGTTCTTGATCCCATCTTGCAAGTCTATAGTCACCTGTTATGTGTTATGATCCGACAACCCTGAAGTGACAATAATCGGGATACTTCTCGGTGATGACCGTAGTTTGAGGAGTTCATGTATTCACTATGTGCTAATGCTTTGTTCCGGTTCTCTATTAAAAGGAGGCCTTAATATCCCTTAGTTTTGTTAGGACCCCGCTGCCACAGGAGGGTAGGACAAAAGATTTCATGCAAGTTCTTTTCCATAAGCACGTATGACTACTTACGGAATACATACCTACATTACATTGATGAACTGGAGCTAGTTCTGTGTCACCCTATGTTATAGCTATTACATGAGGAATCGCATCCGGCATAATTATCCATCACTGATCCATTGCCTACGAGCTTTTCATATATTGTTCTTCGCTTATTTACTTTTCCGTTGCTACTGTTACAACTACTACAAAAACCCAAAAACTATTATCTTTACTTTTGCCACCGTTACCTTTATTATCATACTACTTTGCTACTAAATACTTTGCTGCAGATACTAAGTTATCCAGGTGTGGTTGAATTGACAACTCAACTGCTAATACTCAAGAATATTCTTTGGCTCCCCTTGTGTCGAATCAACAAATTTGGGTTGAATACTTTACCCTCGAAAGCTATTGCGATTCCCTACACTTGTGGGTTATCAATAGGCATCACGTCCGAGACAAGTAAACCGATTCCTGCCTACATCTACTACTATTACTCCACACATCGATTACTATCCAGCATGCACCTAGTATATTAAGTTAACAAGAACGGAGTAACGCCTTAAGCAAGATGACATGATGTACATGGATAGATCCAATCAATACGAACAAACCCAATCTTTTTCTTTATTGGAAATAATACAAATATGTATCATGTCTCTTTCTGTCACTGGGATTGAGCACCACTAGATTGAACCCATTACAAAGCTCCTCTCCCATTGGAAAAAAATCAATCTAGTTGACCGAACCAACTCAATAGATCGAAGAGAAATACAAATCTATAACAATCATGCATAAAAGAGTTCAGAGAAGACTCAAATATATTCATAGATAATATGATCATGAACCCACAGTTCATCATAGCTCAACAAACACACCGCAAAAGAAGATTACATCGAATAGATCTTCAAGAACATCGTGGAGAACTTTGTATTGAAGATCAAAGAGAGAAAAGAAGCCATCTAGCTACTAGGTATGGACCCGTAGGTCTGTGGTAAACTACTCACACATCATCGGAACGACGGAAAGGTTGATGAAGAAGCCTTCAGCGATCGAAACACCCTCTGGCGGAGCACCAAATAAGGTCCCCAGTTGGGATCCCTTGAGAATAGAAACTTGCGGTGTTGGAAAAGTAATTTTTTTGTGTCCTCCTAGGTCTTCAGGATTTATCTGAGTATTTATAGAAGAAGAATTAGGGTTAGAGGAGGTATGAGGGGCCCACAAGCCCAGGGGCGCCCCTAGGGCGCGCCTCCCGAGCTTGTCCCCAAAAAATGGCTCCGACCTCCTCCACAATAAGGTCCCCACAAAAAACATGAAAAAGTTTCATGACAATTGGAATCCGTTTGCTATTGATTTTCTGGAAAGAGAAAAACAAGGAAAACAACTGGCACTAGGCACTAGGTTAATAGGTTAGTACCAAAAAATGATATAAAATAGCATAATCATGCATATAAACATCGACATTGATAATATAATAGCATGAAACAATCAAAAATTATAAATACGTTGGAGGCGTATCAGTGGTTATCTCACGCCCCTTGTTTTTCACAGTATCAACCATTGCATTCTCGCAACTAACAATGTTGTGTTTATTTCTTAGGACCGCCCCAAGGACTCTGAGTTCCTTGACACACCCATCCAAAACTACAACCAGATGCAACACATCTTCTTCTTTGTGCTCTGATGAGCTTCTTGGTTCGCCTATGCCTGAGTTCCCAAGGACGCCGGACACAGAGGCAGTACTTCCAGACATACCCATTGAGCATGTGCATGTGCTTGATAGGAAGTGTCAGTGTACAGGAGTAGGGGCTCTACTTTGCACCCCTCTATCTGTGCACGGGCACTCAGAGCTGCACCTGCGGCCACACTTAAAAGGGCAGAAGAGGGAGGCCGAAGGCAAGGCAAAGACACGAAGAGCAAGGCGGCGAGGTGGACTCCCCCGGCAAGACCTTTGTCGGGCGGCCTCCACGGCCCTGGCAAGGGCCTTGCCGGGGCAACTTTCCCAACACCAGTCGAGCGTGCCACCCTTGAGCCCGAGGTTTCGAACATCATCGACGACATTGGAACCAAGACCCCACTGTCATTCCCATGCAGCTGCCAGCCCAGCCAGCCAGGCGGGCACCTGCGTGGCGACGTGCGGTCCCGAGGATAACTCAGCAAGCACCTACATGGTGGCATGCAGATCTTCATGAAGATGTCGCCTCCGCGCTAGCTCAGCAGCCTGCCGGCCTACATGGCGCTGCCCGCCTCACTAGCCTGGGCGCGTGTCGAAGTAGGGCGAGGCGGCGATAAAGCGGGGGGACACCTCAGGGGCGCATTTTATGGGTTTTGTCCCGTAATGGCAAGAGATAAACATAGCTACTGTACCCTTTCCACCTCTTGTGTACCACTGTGGCGCCTCCTTCGACTATAAAAGGAAGCCCGGGGCGTACTGGAGAGGGATTCAGCTCTTTGAACAAGTCACGCCCGATAGCTAGCTCAAGAAAACTCATATACACACAAAAGCAGGATTAGGGTATTACGCGATCTCCACGACCTTTGTGCTGGCTCTTAGACCTGCTCTTCTCGCAACCCCGCGCCCGCCGACCACAGTAGGGATCCCGTTGATCCCATAGGTGTCGTTCTCACCAACATCATTGGCGCGCCAGGTAGGGGGCGCAGTTGGGAAAATGGACATTGTGCTCACCAGCCCCAGGATTGCTGTTAGCTGATGACGCACCAACTTGATACAGAAACTCCAAGCAAAATACAAAATATATGTAGTACAAGACCATTCTGGCCTGGGAGTACAACGATGGTTTCTAGTGGTTGATGGCGGAAGCGGTTTGTGGATCATCAGTGTCTATGGGACTCCATTCCCACAGGAAGAGCTGACCAGGTTAACTCCTATCTTCCGAGGCTGCTATCACCATTGCTTAGGTTCCGGGGCTGTCGTCGCGACGCTCCTCTCCATGCAAGAGATCTGGCCAAGACAATAGCCAGGGACAAGCCAGTGAGTACTTTGAATGTACTCGCAAACATTAAGAACACGGGTATAATATAAATGATAAACATGCACGGAAATATTCTATGATCACATTGTCAGTCATAAAATAAAATCTCTGATGCATGCAAACAGGTTATTTATATGTAACAAAAAATATGAAAAAGACAGAGGAAGAAATAAATGCACCATTCGGATGCCTGAAGCGATGTCTCGAAATGATGGTAAGTAACAAGCATGCCTCAGTCGGGCGTCTGAGCGATGCCACATAAAGGGCTTATAAGGGAAATAAATAACAAGTAAGGCCACAGTCGGGCGCCTGAGCGACACCACATAAAGGGCTTATAAGGGGAATAAATAACAAGTAAGGCCACAGTCGGGCGTCTGAGCGACACCACATAAAGGGCTTATAAGGGAAATAAATAACAAGTAATGCCACAGTCAAGCGTCTGAGCGACACCATATAAAGGGCTTATAAGGGAAATAAATAACAAGTAATGCCATAGTCGGGCGTCTCAGCGACACCTCATAAAGGGCTTATGGAGCAAATATATTCATAGTGAATATCCAGGAGGTAGAACCGTCCCAGGGATACTCAATAAATCAAGTAACGGCAATAGTTAGTCCATGATAAAAATAATCATAATCATCATAATCAACACAAGTCACAAATCATGATCCATGTTCTGGTTTAGCAGTTTCTCCTCCGAAGACCGACACTAAGACCGACACTTGACCTGACCCAGACTGTAGTCCTTAACCATGGACACGGCTATTCGAATAGGTTTAATCTCTACAGAGGGTGTACTCTTTACCCACGAGCAACAGATTCCTTTAGTCCATCGGGGCTAATTCCTTCTACGTCCTTTTTGTTGAAAACACACCTAACTTGCACACACCAGCTTAACTCACCGGTGTCTGGAATCACCCACGACACCTGTCAAGCAAAACTCTAAGTGGGGAGGCTACAACCTCGACATAGCATGGGATCACAAAATTTATACCGCGCGCAAACTAGGGGAGCTACCCCTTCGGCTACAACCGAAACACCCATGCCCCCGGGTCAGATGGCATGCCTACCGGATGCCTCTGGTATCTTCCATCATGGCCTCTCTGTACGGTTTGTGCTAGGAAAGGGGTTCACAACTTACTAAACCGTTCCCCACGTATGGCAGGGACAAGTGGTAGTACGAAACAAGTATGGGGGTTACTGGAACAAGACTCGATCTATGGTCGACTCAGGAGGTTTAAGCATTCCCTGCATGATTAGCATAACAAATATATATCAATCAACAGGATCACCGCCCGTTATACCTTACCATGCCATACCGGACGTAACCGTCCAGACGGGGACCGACGACAAGCTCACACCTACCCAAGGCAGAGGCCTACCCGGATTTCCTTTCCAGAATGCATGTAAGGCACATGAGGATGCTTACCATCACAGGTATATTCATTTCCAACAGCAAGGAAAATCACAAATATGCATTCATGCAAAAAATCACATCACCACATAAAATAACGAGCTTTCCCAATGCAAGGTGGTGTTATAACCGCGTCAAGTAACACACCAAAAATATTATGCCATGGTTCAGGATGCTTGCCTTCAGGGTGTGGAGAGGTGGGGTGCTCTCCAAAACTTTTGAAAGTTTTCTCCTCTCTCCAAAATCCTATTTTGAAAATATTGGAATTAACACATAATTTCAAAACAGCACAAACAAGTTGCTTGGAAAATTTTCAAATAAATCTTAAAATAAACTAGTCCGAATTTCAGAGATGTAGGAGAAAGAATCAATTCATTTGGAGTTTTATTTTAAAAGATATAGCCAGTCAAAGTTTAGTCAAATTCTGATTTTTAAATAAAACAGAAAAAAAGAAAAACGATTCGAATAAGAACACGTCGAAGACGTACTGCGGAAATACGCTTTCACTTAACCCACGTGGACAGGAGCGGGGTCACTGACAGTGGGTCCAACACTAGTAGAAAAAGGGGCTATAGTCCAGGGCAGTTTAGCCCATTAGTCCCGGTTCAATCCAGAACCGGGACCAATGGAGCTATTTGCCCCGGTTCGTGAGCCCAGGGGGCCGGCCGGGCCACGTGGGCCATTGGTCCCGGTTCGTCCGGACCTTTTGGTCCCGGTTGGTGGGACGAACCGGGACCAATGGTCCTGCTCCTGGCCCACCACTATTGGTCCCGGTTGGTGGCATGAACTGGGACCAAAGGCTTCCCTTTAGTCCCGGCTCATTCCACCAACCGGACTAATGGTGCTGTTTATATATACCCCCTTGCCATGAAAGCAGAGCACTCCAGTGCTCTGTTTTTCTCTTGCCGAGGGGGAGAGGGCTTGGTGGTGCCCTAGCTCACCTCCTATGCACACAAGGTGTTCGATGGAATGCCCGAGCCACACTACTTAAGCTTTCTCCTCTCCAAGCTCGACCTCTAACCTCCATTTTCCTCAATATTTGTCTAGGTTTAGCGGTCCGTCACGCCCGTCCCGTCTTCACCGTCGTCGATCACCACACGATCTCATCGCCAAGCACCACCGTGGTGAGCCTCTTGTTCTTATCTTCTTTCTCGAAAGGAAAAATATTCTTACTTGTATTATTTTCTTACTTTTATTATTGCATCTTATATAGTGCGATGGTTTTGGTATCCGCCCCGTCGGCCCTCGTCACATCTATGATTCGGATGTGGTATATATTATCTTTTCATAACTATTGGTTCATTTATTGTTTATGAAAATTATGCCGACCAACGTGACATAGATTTTATTTATATAGGAGGTTGTTGAACCGGAAATTCCAACCGACCCTATTGTCGAGAGGTTAAATTTAGTTGAAGAAGAAAACAATTTCTTGAAGGAAAAAATAAAAAACGAGAGGAGGAGAAGATGATATTGGAGTTGCATGTTGCAGATGTAAATCGATGATCACAAGATCAAGATGGATGCAATGCGCTTGAAGATTAGAAAGATTAGAAAATATGCCATTCATACCAAGGCTTGGTATCATTATGTCGTTGGATCAGTTGTTACCTTGGTTGCGATTATGATCGCATTTGTTTTCACATTGAATGGTTTACATAGTTTCAATGTATGGTTTAATTAATTTAGATGCTCTGCAGAGCTTTATGTTGTTAGATGAGAACTATGTATGTACTTTGGTTTTTATGTGATGATGAACTTCTATTAATTTGGTCACTTAATTATCTATTCATGATGTTCTGTAATGATTTTTGACACACTTAATTATATATAATGCACGCAGATGAACCGCAATGGATGTACGGTGATGTACACACCTCCGAGTACATTAAGGGCGTGCATGCTTTTCTCAAGTGGCTGAGGCAAACAAGCAGAATGGTTTTATGTGTTGTCCATGCCCTATATGTGGGAATACGAAGTCTTACTCGACCGGAAAATCCTTCACACCCACCTGCTTTACAAGGGTTTCATGCCACACTATAATGTTTGGACGAGGCACGGAGAAATAGGGGTTATGATGAAAGACGGCGAGGAAGAAGAGTACGATGACAACTATGTGCCCCTGAATACGGTGATGCTATCGAACATCAAGATGCACCAGACGATGTGCACGATGGTGCTGCAACGGGCGAAGCTGCTGAAGATCAAGAGGAACCGCACGATGTGCCCCATGATGATGATCTCCGTCGGGTCATTGTCGATGCAAGGACACAATGCGAAAGTCAAAAGGAGAAGCTGAAGTTCGATCGCATGTTAGAGGATCACAAAAAGGGTTGTACCCCAATTGCGAAGATGGCAACACAAAGCTCGGATCAGACTCGAATTGCTGCGGTGGAAGGCGTAGAATGTCATGCTGATAAAGGATTTGAGAAGCTACTGAAAATAATGAAGAAGAAGCTTCCAAAGGATAACGAATTGCCCGACAAGACATACGCAGCAAAGAAGGTCGTATGCCCTCTAGGATTGGAGGTGGAGAAGATACATGCATGCCCTAATGATCGCATCCTCTACCGTGGTGCCTACAAGGATCTGAACGCATGCCCGATTATGCGGTGCATTGCGGTATAAGATCGCACGAGATGACCCTCGGTGATGTTGATTTATGAGCCTCCCAGAAGAGGGTTCCTGCGAAGGTGATGTGGTATGCTCCTATAATACCACGGTTGAAACGTCTGTTCGTAAACGGAGAGCATGCCAAGTTGATGCGATGGCACGTTGAGGACCGTAAGAAAGACGGAAGTTGAGAGCACCCGACGGGTCGCAGTGGAGAAAAATCGAGAGAAAGTAATCGGGATGAGTATGGTTTGCTTTAAGCGCGGATGGCATTAATCCTTTCGGGAGCAGAGCAGCAATCACGGCACTGGCCCGTGACTCTATGTATGTATAACCTTCCTCCTTGGATGTGCATGAAGCGGAAGTTCATTATGATGCCAGTTCTCATCCAAGGCCCTAAGCAACCCGGCAACGACATTGATGTGTACCTAAGGCCATTAGTTGAGGAACTTTTACAGCTGTGGAATGGAAACGTGTACGTACATGGGATGAGCACAAAAGGAGGAATTTGACCTAAAGGCGTTGCTGTTCGTGACCATCAACGATTGGCCCGCTCTCGATAACCTTTCAGACAGACAAACAAGGGATACCACGCATGCACGCACTGTTTACTTGACACCGATAGTATATACCGAAGCTGCAGGAAGAATGTGTACCTGGGCCATCGCCGATTTCTTCCGACCAACCATCAATGTCGAAAGAAAGGCAAGCATTTCAAAGGCGAGGCAGATCACCGAAGAGGCCCGCCATGCGTGCGGTGATCACGCATTTGCTATGGTCAATGATTTACACGTAATCTTTGGAAAGGGTCCCGCGGACTAGCTGTTCCGAATGACGCCGAGAATCACGCACCCATGTGTAAGAAGAAATCTATATTTTGGGAACTACCGTCTTTGGAAAGACCTAGAGGTCCGCTCTTCGATCGACGTGATGCACGTGACGAAGAACCTTTGCGTGAACCTGCTAGGCTTCTTGGGCGTGTATGGGAAGACAAAAGATACACACGAGGCACGAGAGGACCTGCAACGCTTGGTACCTAAAAAGAGGGCATGCCTCCGAAGCAGTATGAAGGTCCTGCCAGCTACGCTTCTTAAAGGAGAGAAAGAAATATTCTTTCAATGCCTGCTCAAGATGAAGGTCCCGACTGGCTTCGTCGAATATAAAGGGAATAATAAATATGCCGGAGAAAAAGTTCCAGTAACCTAAAGTCTCATGACTGCCACGTGATTATGACGCAACTGCTTCCGGTTGCATTGAGGGGCTTCTACCGAAAAACGTCCGATTAGCCATTGTGAAGCTATGTGCATTCCTCAATGCAATATCTCGTAAGGTAATCGATCCAGAAATCGTAGTAACGCTTAAGGAGTGATGTGGCGCAATGTCTTGTCGGGCTTCGAGCTGGTGTTCCCACCATCCTTCTTCAATATCATGACGCACGTCCTAGTTCATCTAGTCGACGAGATTGTCATTCTGGGGCCCGTATTTCTACACAATATGTACCCCTTTGAGAGGTTCATGGGAGTCCTAAAAAAATATGTTCGTAACCGCGCTAGGCCAGAAGGAAGCATCTCCATGGGCCATCAAACAGAGGATTTCATCGGGTTTTGTGTTGACTTCATTCCTGGCCTTAAGAAGATAGGTCTCCCTTAATCGCGGTATGAGGGGAGATCGACCGAAAAGGCATGCTTGGAAGAGACTCAATAATATGCAGGGACGGATATTCTTGGTCTCAAGCACACTACACAGTTCTCTGAACTCTACCTTGGTGACCCCGTATGTCGATGAACACAAGAACAGTCTGCGCTCCAAACACCCGGAGCAGTGCGACGACTGGATTACATATGAACACATCAGGACTTTCAGCAGTTGGTTGGAAACACGTCTCAGAGGTGACAGCACTGTTTGTGATGAGTTGTCCTTGTTGTCCAGGGGACCATCTTCGACTGTAGTGATTTGGAAAGGATACGAGATAAATGGGAATACATTTTACACGATTGACCAAGATGAAAAGAGCACCAACCAAAACAGCGGTGTCCGCTTTGATGCAGCAACCGACAAGGGAGATGACACATATTATGGTTACATAGTAGACATATGGGAACTTGACTACGGAGTCGATTTTAAGGTCCGTTTGTTTAAGTGCAAGTGGGTCAATCTGTCAGGAGGCGGGGTACAGGTAGACCCACAGTACGGAATGACAAAAGTGGATCTGAAAAATCTTGGGTACACCGAATGAACTGTTCGTCCTAGCCAATGATGTGGCACAGGTTATCTATGTGAAGGACATGTCTACCAGACCGAGGGAAAGAAAAGATAAGGAAGCGAATACATCATACAATGAGCCAAAGCGCCACATAGTTCTTTCAGGAAAAGGGACATCCCGGGAGTGGAGGGCAAGATGTATATGTCTCAAGAGTATGAAAAGTTTCATGAAATTCCCCTTCAAAGTCAAGGCTGACCCAAGCATCCTGATAAACGATGAAGATTATCCATGGTTACGGTGCAATAAGCAAACGACACAAGCGAAGAAAAAGTGAAGACTTTCTCCCGCAACTATTATGATGATACCATGCCAACTTTGTAACAGACGAGTATGATACCATTGTCCGCTTTGTTCATGAACATGCTATGCCAACTTTTTCGTAGTTCATTTGAAAACTATGAATTTGAAAACCTCGCCAACCGAAGGGCGCTCACACCGGTTTATAAGCCCGCCCTCTACGCCTTGTTGAGCTCACAAACTTGTGATTCACACAAATTTGAAAGAATTCAAATTTTATAAAACAAATGGCACAAACAGAAAGTTTATAATTGTTCTAAAACAAATGGCACTAACAGAAAGTTTATAATTTTGCTGACCTAAAAGCAAAAAGAATTAAAAAATAAAGCAAAAAACCAAAAGAAAATAAATAATGCAGAATACAAAACAAAAAAACTTGAAAATAAAAATAAACATAGCAACAATAAGCATTTTGTTGTAAGTAGAAACAAAATAAAATAAATAAAGCAACAAAGAAAACAAAAAAGTGTTTTTGAATTTTAAAACTAATGGCACAAAACAGAAAGTTTATATTTTTCTAAAACTAAAAGCACTAACAGAAAGTTTATAATTTTGCTGACCTAAAAGCATAAAAGAATTAAAAATAAAGAAAAACCAAAAGAAAATAAATAATGCAGAAAACAAAACAAAAACTTGAAAATAAAAATAAAAATAGCAACAATAAGCATTTTGTTGTAAGTAGAAACAAAATAAAATAAATAAAGCAACAAAGAAAACAAAAAAGTGTTTTCAATTTTAAAACTAATGGCACTAATAGAAAGTTTATATTTTTTCTAAAACTAAAAGCAAAAAGAAATAAAATATAAAGCAAAAAAAACTGCCACCCATCGGGCCCCCACGGCCTGAATACGACTAGAAACCCTACATGGGCCAGGATTCAGGCCCTTGAGAGGCCCAATAGGCCCACAGCAGTAGCAAGTTTAGGCCCGAAAGCCTGCATTAGAGAGGAGCTCGAAAGAGGAGGCACACCAAGCTTATAAACCAGTGCCGCGCCCTTGACTAGCGATGTGGGACTAAACTTTTGGGCGTAGGCAGCACAAGGCCATTGATCGGTTGGTGGCACCAATCGGGACTAAAGGGCATTGGTCCCGGTTGGTGGCACCAACCGTGACCATTGCCCCCACCCCGGTTGGTGCCAACCGACAAACCGCCGCTTCCCGCCCTTTGGGCTGCTGAAATTTGGCCTTTGGGCTGCTGATATTTCAGATTCATCGCCCATTTGCCCCCAACCTCCCCGACGCCGCCAGGCTGCCCCGACGCCGTCGTCCCCATCGCCCGTCGCCCACGCCCGTCGTCACCATCGCCGTCGCCGCGCCCGTTATCGCCGCCGTCGCCCGCGCCGTCGTCGCCGCCGTCTGCCCCCGCCGTCGTCGCTGCACCGCACCTGCTAACGCCCTGCCTCGCTCGTCGCCGTCCCGCCCCGTCGCGCGCCCTCGCCCTCGCCACCTGCCTCCCGCGACCTCGCCGACCTCGCCGACCTCGCCGTCGCCGCCCCTACCTCCCGACCTCGCCGTCGCCTCCGCCTCCCGACCTGCCGTCGCCTCTGCCTCCCCCGCCGCCCCGTCGCCGCGACCTCGCCGTCGCCTCCGCCCACAGTGAGCCCCCGCGCGCGCACCTGCCCTCCCCCCTGCCGCCGCCGCCATGATTTTTTTTTGCATATATATATATTGATGTATATATATTGATGTATGGATATATGGATATATGCATATATATACACCTGCCCTGTTGATCTAATGTTTTTTTTTCATGTATATATATTGATGTATGGATATATGTATGATGCTTTTTTGCATATGTTTTGATCTAATGTTTTTTTTCTGCATATATATGTGATGTGTTTATGTTGTTTTCTGCATATATATGTATGATGCTTTTTTATTTTGTTTTCATATGTATGATGCTTTTATTTTGTTCATGAGAGAGGCGGGGACGTCGAGGAAGTTGTACTGTTTAGAGTTAGGGTCGTCGAGGAAGAATGAAAATAAGGAAAAGAATAAAAGAGGAAGAAGGAAGAAGGAGAAGAAGAGGAGAAAAAAATAAGAAGAGGAAGTAGAAGAAAAATGGAGAAGAAGAAGGAATAGAGGAGAAGAAGAAAAAATTTCTTCTTCTCCTCTTTCCTTCTTCTTCTCCTCTCTTTATTTCTTCTATTTTTTTCTTCTTTCTTCTTCTTCTTTTTCTTCTTCTCATTTCTTCTTCTTCTTCTTCTTCTTCTTCTTCTTCTTCTTCTTCTTCTTCTTATTCTTCTTCTTCTTCTTCTTCCTCTTTTTATCGGGAACGAGGGTGTCGAGGATCGCTGAGGGGTCGACGGTCGGGAACTAGGCTAGAGGGTCGAGAAGGTCACAGAGGGGTCGAGGGTCGTCGAGGCCGGTCGAGGGTCAATGTTTTGAGGGTCGAGGGTCATCGAGGACGGTCGAGGTTTCGAGGCACAAGGGTTTGAGGGTTCGAGGGTTCTAGGGTCGAGGGTTCGAGGGTTCTAGGGTTGAGGGTTCGAGGGTTCTAGGATCCGAAGGAAGAAGGAAGAAGAAGAAGAAAAAGAATGAGAGGAAAAAGAAGAAAAAGAAGAGGAGAAGATGAAAGGAATAGAGGAGAAGAAGAAAAAATAGAATTTTTTTTCTATTTTTTCTTCTTCTCCTCTATTCTATTCTTCTTCTCCTCTATTTCTTTCTTCTTTTAGTTCTTCTTCTTCTTCCTTCTTCCTTCTTCCTCTTTTCTTCCTTTTCCTTATTCTCCTTTCTCGAGGGATAAGAAGAAAAAGAAGAAGAGAAGAAGAAAGAAAGGAATAGAGGAGAAAGAAGAAACTTTGACACGAGGGGGGGGGGTACCGATACCCCCTCCCCGATAACATTATTTTCCCATGTATATGTATGTTGCGTCGTTGTCGATATAACGAGGGTGTCGAGGATCGCCGAGGGGTCGAGGGTCGGGAACTAGGGTAGAGGGTCGAGGGTCGTTAAGGGGTCAAGGGTCGAAGGTTTAAGGTCGAGGGTCCCTATAGTGTCAAAGTATTGAAGAAATCCATGGCTTCATCATTAGCCGGAAGTAACCATGGCATGATGGTGCAGAAGTCCTCAAAGTTGTTGGAATGGAGTCCCGGATAGGATAATTTGCCTTTTGCTGAACTTTGTACCAAAAGCTAATTATCCTATCTGGGACTCCGCTCCAAAACAACTTTGGAGAGCTTGCATCATCATGCACCAAGTACTAGCCTAATGATGAAGACATGATTTTGTTGAATCCTTTGACACTAGGCAACCTCCCGACCCTCGGCGATCTTCGACCCTTGACCTCGACCGCCGGGCGATCCACGACCCTCTACCCTACATGGCTTCGATGCCCACGTCACTTGTGGGACATAGATGTACTGTTCAACACCGACCCCTCCCGATAGCTTCAACACGTGGGGGGTCGATGTCACGCACCCTCCTAGCTTGAAGCGTTCTCGAGGCCACCCCCTAATCCTTAAAGCGTTGTCGAGGCCACCCCAAACCCTAGAGAAGCAGCGTCGAGGCCACTAATATGATTCCTTATTGTGATTAGCTAGCTAGTTCTACGTTGCCACTAATATATCCATATCTGTCATGTTTGAATAATAATTGCCATGTTGTAAATATTTGTAGAAACTATGGACACCCCCCGAGACGAAGCACAAGAAGCGTTGTTGAGGGACATAATCACACACGGAGGTGATGCCGTCTCCTCGATGATGTTTCTCAACGTCGACAACGATGGTCTGGAAGGAGAGGGTGAAGAAGCAGCTGGCTATGATTTACATGGCTCCGATGACCCAATGCTGGTGCAAGAAGGAGAGGGTGAAGAAGTAGACCGTGAGGACGGCTCGGTGATCACCAAACCGAGTCCGCCAGGTATATATATTAGTTAAGCCTGTCTTGACTAGCTCTCGCCTTTGTTTTGGTATATATGTACACATATTAATTAACTCTCGTCTTTGTTCTTTTTCTAGCCCTCCGGATCGAGCACAACTTCGGTAAAGAGACGAGGCCCAAGAAAAAGTTGAACTCGGATGAAAAGTTTGAGATCGTACAAATCGCGCATGACGGCCAACCGATTGAACCCTACCGGACAAAGAAGGCATTTGTTGCTCGGTCACGGGGTTACGGTTAGGGACAAGATCCCGATCAGCATCCACCAATGGTATAAGCCTAAGAACGAAGACCCTGAGGTGTCTTGTGTCAATGATATGCTGAAAAATGATCTTTGACTGAGCTGAAGTCAAAATTTACCCTACCGCTAGAGGATGATCCGGAGAAGCCAGCAATAGAGCCATTAATCAAGTCTTTTGCTCTTAAGAAGATGGCAGAACTATTCAGGAATTGGAAGAAAGACCTCAGTACGTATGTCGAAAAATGAGACACCAGAATTCACGGGCAAATATGAGAAGATCGAGATGATCGGCCCGCATTTGTGGCCTACAAGACATCGCAAAAGAGTAAAAAGAATTCAGCGACAAACAAGAGAAATGCTGAGAAGAAGAAGCTTCAACATCGCACGTGGTCAGGTGGCTAACTCATAGCCCGGCCTAAGTGGGCCAAGGCTGAGAATGATCTGCTTGATAAAGGATGGAACCCGAGACAATGAACTGGCGACAGCTTGCCGGACTTGGTTCTTCGGGGCCGGCGGATCCTTGGACCCTATCACGGGGAAGTGCATTTGGACGGACGAACAATTGGACATACCAGTCAAGAGGCTTAAGCATTAGATCGAAGCAGCGCAGCAAGGGAAGTTCGTTCTGCATAGGAGAAGGACGAGCTCACAATGGCCCTCGGGAATCCTGAGCACCCTAGACGGACACGAGGCACGCCAGGCTCCCTTTCGTGGAAGGCTGGATTTCCGGACGCAGGGGGTTACAAAACCCATGAGAGGAGGAAGAAAATCGAGCAGAGCCTAATGCAGGCGCTGCACGAAAGGGTAATGGGGCTAGAGGAACCAGAAGAGCAACGAGAAGCAGCAGATCACAACAAACGACCTGCCGAAGCTTCCCCCGAAGCTACCCCGCCATCTCACCGGAGAAGCAGCGTGGCTTCCACCGAGCTGCTTCAGCCAGAGCAGCATGCCTTGACGGCTCCTGCCAGCTATCCCGTGGATGCTATCACGGATGCTCAAAGTTGCCACCTTAAGTCGCAATGGAGCAATTTGAAGGTCAAGGCGGTTGTTGGCTCTGCTTATCCTACTAAACCCGACTCAACTTTTCACCGCCGCCGATTCCGAAGGATATGCTAAGGTGATGGTCGATGAAATAACGGAGGGATTTGAGGAGCTCCGGCCGACCACCCTACCGGTGAAGGGGAGTATCGGCTGGGTTCTGCTCAAGACTCCATGCCTATGGCGGAAGGATCTCATCAACCTTCCGAACTGGACGCCTCCGCCTCCTCCTCCTCCTCCGGCGAGTCAGGGCACTCCGCCTCCTCCTCCTCCTCCGGCGAGTTAGGGCACTCCGCCTCCTCCACCGCCTCCTCCTCCGGCGAGTGACGATCAGGGCACTCGGCCGGCTCCTTCTCCGGCACGTGGCGGCACTCCGTCTCCTTCTCCGCCTGCACCGGCGCGTCCGGGCAGCCAGCCTCCTCCTTCTCCGCCTCGTCGGCAAAGGGCGGAAGAGACCCGCCGCCCGCTCCGGCTGCTCCGCGCGTCGTAGTCCTTCTCCTCCGCCTCGTAAGCAAGGAAAGAAGACATCTGCTCCGTCTGCTCTGCCGGCGTCTAGCAAGACAGCCAAAGGCGGAGGAGATACAGATTCGGTCCTTCTCAAGACTCCAGAGAAGTTATCGTCTGAGAGGAGCGAGGAGGAAAACGCGAAGATCGTGCGCATCAAGTGGATGACTGGTTTCAAGGGTTGAAAGCAAAGAGACATCCACCTCCGGAGGAGAAGGTAGATCCGTTCAAAGCGAAGCGCACTCTGGCTGCCCTGGCAAAACCACCCAAGTCTCCGCCGAAAGGCAACTATGAGCGCATTATTGGAAAGGCATTTGCCGAAGCGGAGAGATTGGGAAACAAATTGCCCAGCTCGGCGAACAAGCGAAGCAATCGTGCCCCCCGCTCAAGGTGCCTGCTAGCGACATCGTCGATCCGAGGATGGTGCCCGGTTATGGCAATCCTTAAGATTACCTGCCCGACGATGTACAATTTGATTTCTTGGAGGTGCAGATACAAAGATACGAGTACGGGAAGCCTCTCGTCAAAGATGAAAGCTCTCTAACAACGATGATGCGAAGATTGCATGATTGGTACATGAAAACCTGCAAAGAGTCTCGAGGAGGAATACTTTGTATGTGAGAGTTAAAAGGAGCATGACCTCCTTGGAATTGAACTGTTGCCTATTCCATTTGAGGAGTTCTATCAGTTTTTCAATCAATTGGCCCTCGATAAAGCAACGGTCACCTGCTACTGTCTGTAAGTAGTACTACTTCTGTCATTAAGTATCTCTATATAACTCAGCTCTTTCATTGCATGTATTTATAAATATCCTCACTATATTATGCAGATTGAAGATCGCAGAAATGAAGAAAAAACAAGTGGGTGATATTGGGTTCATTAACACATATCTCATCGATGCAATTGAGGTTGAATATCGTGCCAAGGAAACCGAGGCCAACTTGCTATGATCGTTGGAAATAAATGAACACAAAAATACAATACTCTTTCCTTACAACTACACGTGAGTGTTACTGTGTTGTGGCATATTCGGTTTCCCTTATTTAGTCCAGGTTATAGAAATGTAATATTGATGAGTTATGCATGCGCAAGCAGGTTCCACTATATTCTCCTAGAGATTAAGCTTGAGCAGGAGTAGTAACTGTCTTAGACTCGAGACTAAAAGATCCCAAGGAGTATGCGGACATGACCGAAATGCTCGAGAAGTAAGTTAAATCGATCATTATCCACCATATCAGCAACTTTGTTCATTTCTGATATCAAGTAATTGTTTTCTTTGTATGGCAGGGCTTGGGAAAATTCACCAAAAAGCTCCGGGACTACCGAAGAAGCTGCAATTTAGACACCGAAAGTAAGTACTATATAGTAGCATATTCCACGCGCATCTCCTAGTGATTCAAGCGCTAGTTTCATCAATACCATTTAGCATGTGCTTGCTAATTATCAGTTTGATTGACCTCTGTTTCTTGTAAAGTGGTTGTGGCAGGAACAAGGGAATGATTTCTGTGGATACTACGCTTATGCGAGTCCATCCGCCACACGACCTGTGAGAGGGGCTACTCCGACAAACAATTTGAAGTGCGTAAATAAAAATATTCACAATTTTATTTTATTACCATCATTTGTGTTGAGTTTCATTTATATATATATATATATATATATATATATGTATGTATTGACCCCTTTCTTAAAATTAGATGTTTCGGAAGCGGGATGAACTCCTAGCACCAGATCGCATACGAGCAATTCAAGAGGAATTGGCGGCATTCTTTCATGACTATGTGATCGCTGAAGACGGGGAATACCATGTGGACCACGCGTCCGTATTGTAAAAGATAATTATTGTATATATGTAGCCGGTAGTGTCGGATAGATATACGATAACTTGTTGTTCGACCAATCTCTCGGAGAAGGAGAGGTGGTCGATATCATTTCTCTCTGTATGCATATATGTTCATGACGATCTTCTGTTTGCTTAATTACTAGCTAGCTAGCATGTCTAGTTAGTCCTCTCTATACGTATGTATAGTACGTAGCGTCGACCAAGCACGGACAATATAAACGACACTTTTCTCCATTAATTAGCTAGCTATAGCACAATATATGAAACACCTAAATTAACCCCCCAAAACCCCACAAACCCCCCCCCCCCTTTGAAAAAAAAACAAAAACCAGAGCCAAAGAAATGCTGACGCTGGATGCCTATTGGTCCCGTTGGTGCCACCAACCGACCAAAGGCCCTCTACTGAGCTCAGCGGACAGGCCACGTGGAGGCCCATCTGTCCCGGTTCTGGATAGAACCGGGACTAAAGGGTGAGGGTATTAGTACCGACCCTTTAGTACCGGTTCATGAACCGGGACTAAAGGCCCTCACCAACCGGGACTATAGGCCCTTTTTCTACTAGTGCAAGGGCCCACTGGTCAGGTTTGACCGGTCCATATCTCCCTCCTCTTTCTCTGCCCGAACGGCGGCGAGGCAACGGCGATCAACGCCGGCGAACGGCGGCTCCCCGCGGGCGCCAGAGGCCGGGGCGGTCCTCCCGGTGGTCGTTGGGTCGACGGAGGTGGAAGGAGTTGTCGGCGGTGAGCTTCGCGACGGAGGAGCACTACTAGAAAAACCACTACTAATGGCGCACCTAATTTGGCCATTAATGGCGCATCACTGGTGCGCCATTAATAGCACGCCATTAGTAATTTTTACTAATGGCGCACCTCCTGGTGCGCCATCAGTATCTGGTATACTAATGGCGCACCACCTGGTGCGCCATTAGTATATGCCAGGGTGCGCCATTAGTATGCCTCCTGTAAGCATGTATACCAGGTGCTTTGGCATACTAATGGCGCACCACCTCTGGATGCGCCATTAGTAATTATGGCATACTAATGGCGCACTACCCGATGATGCGCCATTAGTATGCACTGTCATACTAATGGCGCACTGTCATGTGATGCGCCATTAGTATGAATATTAGGTTTTTTTTTAATTATTTTTTTCTGTTTTTTGCACAGGTTACAAAATGTATAATTTGACAAAATCTAGACAGCACACATCAACAATAGATTCATCAAATACAATAGAAGATTAGTCTTTGAATACAATTCATCATATTAGTCTCCGAATACAATTCATCATACTAGTCTCCGAATTGAAAAGACCGAACAAAGATAGAACATTATATTACAAGTCTCGAGACCGCGAGTAGCGAGTTTGTCTTCACATTACAAGTCGATATCGATCATCTAAACTACCATCACATAGAAGAGAGCTGCGGTCATCACGATGAGCATCATCACGATGAAACTCGTCTTCATCCGGTTCCTCCAACGCTCCTCCCTCTCCCGCTAGATAGCGGGCGATCTAGATTCGCCTCGGCCCTAGTGGTGTACCCTTTGTAACTGTTACCGCTGAATCGGTGAACCTATCTCCGACACTCCTCCCAGTCATCGTAGACTCCGGGAACCTTACCCTTGTACACGACATACGTCGGCATCGCTATGCACTAGCCAAACGAAACGTTAGTACCAATTCACAGACAATACATAAGCAATATATAAGTATGCAACAGAACGATTGTAACATCCCAAATTTTCAATTTGGAATGTTATACATTAGGTCATCATGCATATCATATTTTTCTCGCATTTTTCCGATCCTAGAAATTTCACGCAACTCAAGGACCCTCGGAGAGAGTTGGAAGTTTCATTATTTTCATATTTGGGATTTTCCAAATTTTGAAAATAGGATCATTGGATTATTTAAATTATCTTCATAAAGTTTTTCCTACAAAAATATCTTGAGAGGGAATAATATGACTTTCCCAAACAATTAGGAAAAATGAAGATATTATAAATAAACCAAATTTGGGTTTTGAAGATTTATTTTGCTTAGGCAAAAATGAGCAATTTAAAAAAAATTATGCATGTATTGGTTTTTAAAGTTCATTTTGTTCGACTCATTTTTAGGAGTCGGGGAAAATTTGTTTTAATTAATTTGGAGTTCATTTGATATTTATTTTATTTGTTTTGTTTTAAATTTTATTTAAAAAAAAAACTGCCCCGACTGAGGCCCGGCCAGCCCAGCCAGCCAGCCCAGCCCAGCGCCCCAGCCCACCTCCTCCTCCTCCCTCGCCTTGCGCCCGCCTGTAGCGGACTCCTCGCCCAAGACGGTGCCCGCCCGCCGAGTCCGGCTCCGCCCGGACCCCTTCGCCCTTCCCAAGCAACCGAGCCCTCCCTCCTTAAATACCCGCCCCCCTCTCTCTCACATCGCCCCACCGCCGCCCTCCCAAGCCACCGCGCCTTTAAATACCCGCCGCCCCCTCTCTCTCTCACCCCAAACCCCGACGCCGGGAGCCGACCGCCGCCCGCGCCCAGCGCCAGCCCGCCGTTCAGCGCCGCCCGGCCGGAACCCGCCGCCCTCGCCTCCGAACCCCGTCGCCCTCGTCGCCGGAGCACGTCGCCGCCGCCGTGGACCCCGCCGCCCTCGACGCCGAACCCCCCGGAGCGCCCGCCGGCGATCCCCGGAGGTAGTCACCGCCGCCCCTCGCCGATTCGGTTTATTCCCCTCGAACCGTCCGGTTTTTTTTTTAAAAAAAAAATAGATGTTCGGTTTTTTAAAAAAAAAAACCTAGATTGGTTTTGTTTTTTTTGGTTTTCTTAATTAACGGACGTTCACCGAACCGTTCGTTTCAGTGAACGCGTTCGTTAGATTCGTTCTGTTAACGAACGTCCGCTTTTTAACTCGTTCGTCGTTTTTCTTTTTAATCGGAATTAATCCGTTATTTTCTGATTTGATTTCAGATCCGATTTTCAAAACTGTTTTATTTCTCGCTCGTTTACCGGAATCAGGTGATTCAAGCGCCTGGAGTTTCGTAACGAAACCGCCGTTCCGATTTCCCTACTTTCACAGAGTTTTGCCACTGTGAAATTTTGACCTAATTTCAGATCGCTAAACCGAGACGTTCTCTCTCGAGTTTCGACTTTCGGAGTTTGTTTTGATTCGATTCTTTTGCAACCAGGGTTCTTAAGTTGAACTTTCTGGTTAGATCTTTTACTCGAGATTTCCCTGTGCATTAGATGAGTACTTATTGTATGCTTGTTGTTTGTCTGCGTTAGATCACCCGGAGTGTGCCGCTTGTTACTTCGAATCTCTAGGACTCGCGGATCATCAGCAAGGCAAGTAACACTTTGATCATACCCTTCTACTACCCAGTTTTATGCATTAGATCTATTCCTCAAACACTTGCATGATTAGGATCTAATTAAATTGTGGGTATTTGGGAAGTAGATTGAGGTAGTACCTATTACCTGTTTTACTTATGAAACCTTGGGAGTTACTTCTACGTTTGCTTGTTCATGCCATGCTATGCTAGTAGACGTGGATTGGGTGAGTGAATATCCATGACAGATGTGAGATTGTTAATTAATGGTTTATCTAAGGTGGCAACCTAACACACATCTGGGTGGATTGAGGCACCTGGTTTCTATCAGGACTTGCCTGTATTTCTTCGGACCGCCACCCAGGCTCTAAGGGATCATAAGATTATTCAAACTGGAAACTTCCGTGTGCAGCCACAAGCCAATTATGGGCTCTGGCGTAGTTGACTAAGTCGTGCGAACTCTTACGGGTAGGCTAGCTGATGTAGGGGATGTAGGTTGGTACGGTCTACCCACATGTAAGGTGCTAAGCGCTTACGAAAGACTATGTCTCGGTCATCCGCTTCTCAAACACCATGCAAAGGTCACGAGAACCAAGCGGAGGCGATCGAGTCTTGTGGGGAAAAGTGCGAAACCTCTGCAGAGTGTATAAACTAGTCATGATTAGCCGTGTCCCCGGTTATGGACGATTTGAGTATCCGGTACTTGATTATCATGTGAATCTCAACATGTTACTTCTAAATAAAAGTTATTGGGTTTTTGATGAGTACTTTTTAATTGGGATTGAGGATGTCATGTCAACCATTCTCAATGTTTAACAACCACCATGATAGTTAAATAAAATTATTCCTTTGATGTAGGGAAAAATCAGCTTTATGCAAATGTAACCGTAGAGCCTTACCACCAGCCATATATGCATGTAGTATAGGCTTATTCATTCATTGCTCTTTACGTGTTACATTGCCAGCATATTCCATGTCTGACCCGTTTTGGCTGCAACTTTTCACGCTATGCAGACTTTTCGCACGACGAGTAAGGTGTTAGGTCGTGGTTCTATACTCAGTGATGCCGCTGGAGTTGATGGACTCGCTTATCTTCCAAGCCTTCCGCTGTTATTATTAGATGGCCTTAAGCCATATTATTGTAGCCAGTTCCCTTGTGGACAACGATGTAATAAGTGTGTGATTGCTACTCTGCTATAAATCCTTCGATGTCTTGTGTGGTGTCAAGACATCGATCCAGGATGACACCGAGCACAGCAGCGCTAGATCCATTCGGTCCGGTCGCTCTGAGAGAATGGTTTCAGAGCACACGCTGACTGTAGGACACGACCACTAAGTTAAAGCCATAGATCACTACTCTCTTCTCATTTCTAACTCCTCATCTTTTCTACTCTCTTTAGGATGACGGACGCGAAGATCAAGTACACCCAACCAGATGAAGGCACACCTTTTGGATTTCACTTGAAGGAAGATACTAAGAACCTGAACATTGGATTACCAAGCTTCACCGACTTTCAACGCCACTCTTCAAGAGGAGCGCTGGAAGATTCATGCTCACGTTCCGGGAAGGACATTCGCCCCAATCACCAAGCCTATAGATAGTGTTTTCAGTGCACCCACTTGGAGTCTGGGAAAGAGCATGGCAGCCCACATCACCATGGGACGCATTGGAGAAGTTTACCAAGAAGACCTCAAGGACACCATCTACCAGATTTGCGGACGCCGAGATGACAAATGGGACATCGTCAACACCAAGAAGGATAGGTCCATTGCAGCTTTCATCCAGGAGTTAAACCAGCACATTCGACGCCAGGAGAATCAAATGTGCAATGACATGTTGGAGTTGCAGAAGACAAAGGAAAGGATCATCGAACTGGAAGAAGAACTAAAGACTACACGCAAGGACTACATGGACGAGATCGTAGCTCTGGCAAGACACAATAACGATCTTAAGTACGAGATCGAAGAACTCAAGAAGAAGTTGGCGCTCAGGAATGAAGACCAGTATGTCGATTACCCAAGCGACTACATCAACATCGACGACACCGATTCGGATCCAAGTGAACCCGATTTTGAAGACGAAGCTGGAGCAGACATCATGGAGTCTTCCACCGGTTCAAATTAGTAGAAGTCCCCCACATATTAGTAGTATTCCCTCCATGTAAACCTTTATAGTACACGCGCTTTTGCGATAGTTAGATCGTTGTAGCCCTTGTTTGATTGAATGAAGTGATTTTGTGTGCATTTGCTCATGTGCATTTGGGTAGTGATTCCCCTTAGACCTTATTCTATTCTACATTTCTCTTCTCTTCTAAACCCATCAGATGCCTCCGAGACGTGACCCCGGATTCGTTTTCCCGCCAGAGATCACCCAATTGATCCAGCAGCAGAATACCCTGATTCAAACATTGGTGCAGAACAACAACAACAACAAAAACAACAACAACCCACCGCCACCACCACCACCTGCGGATCACTTCACTCGTTTCCTTAGACTGAATCCGCCGGTGTATTCCAGTAGCACCGAGTCGATTGTAGCAGATGACTGGCTCCGCAAGATAGGAAGGGAGCTGACCACTGCAGGATGCACGGATGGTGAAAGAGTGAAGTTTGCAGCACATCAGCTTGAAGGACCCGCAGCAGCATGGTGGGAGAATTTCACAGCCACTTATCCCGTAGACACTGTCACATGGGACCAGTTTCAGCAAGCTTTTCGTACAGCCCATGTTTCAAAGGAGCCATGGCCATGAAGAAGCGTGAGTTTCGCAACTTACGCCAAGGAGGAAGGACTGTTGGCACAAGACGTGGATGACTTTAGCAAATTAGCACGTTATGCCCCGGATATGACGTTGCTACAGATGCAGCTAAACAGGAGAAGTTTCTAGAAGGACTGAATGATGAGTTCAGCATGCCGTTGATGGTAGCAAGTTTCAACAACTACCAGGAGTTAGTAGACCGAGCTCTCATGATTGAAGGGAAGCAGCAGCAAATTGAGAACCGCAAGAGGAAATATGGACAAGGGAAGTATAACTCTGGATCCCAGCAGAAGCCTCGTTATACCCCTAAATCAGGAATTCAGTTTCAGCATACCCATGGAGGAAGTAATTCGCACAACCATAATGGCACTAAGAATGGGAACGGGAATGGAGGAAGCAATGGACAGAACCGCACCAACCCGTCAACGCCATCCAAAATAGACTTGAGTCACATTACTTGCTTTAAGTGCCGCAAGACTGGGCACTATGCAAATGACTGTCCAGAAGGCCAGAATGGAAATGGCAATGGAAGCTCTGGAAAGAAGCCCAACCCTTTCAACAGGGGACAAGTGAACCACATTGATGTGGAGGAGGTTGAAGATCAGCCCGATGCAGTAATCGGTAAGTTTTTGGTTAAGTCTTTTACTGCAGTTGTTCTTTTCGATACTGGTGCATCGCATTCATACATATCAAGGGAATTTGTGGATAAGTACAAGTTACCAACCCAAGTCCTTAGGTCACCCATGCTAGTAACCTCACCCGGAGCAGAGTACATGGCTAGTAAATGGTGTGATCGACTGCCACTAAGGATCGGACACTATGTTTTCCCTCGCACCTAATAGTTCTGGAATCCCAAGGATTGGATGTGATATTAGGAATGGATTGGTTATCAAAGTATGGAGGAAACATAGATTGTACCACAAGGTCAATTTTGCTCACCACACCAGAAGGAAGAAGGATTAAGTATGTATCACGGCACGAGCCGAGGAGAGCACAAGTTAATTGCTTATCGTGAGAGGTACAGGAAGAAGTACCAGTGGTGAAGGATTACCCTGATGTATTTCCGGAAGAGTTGCCAGGAATGCCGCCGGATAGAGACATTGAGTTTTTGATCGAGCTGTTGCCAGGAACAGGCCCGATATCGAAGCGACCGTACAGGATGCCCGCAAAGGATTTGGCAGAAATTAAGAAGCAGATTAAGGAACTATTGGATAAAGGTTTTATACGCCCAAGTTCTTCACCTTGGGGATCAACCGTTTTGTTCGTGGAGAAGAAGGATGGATCTTTGAGAATGGTTGTTGATTATCGTGGATTGAATGAAGTAACAATCAAGAACAAGTACCCACTACCTATGATAAATGATCTGTTTGATCGCTTGCAAGGAGCCAAAGTGTTTCCCAAGATCGACTTGCGATCAGGGTACCATCAGTTGAAGATTCGGGAGCAGGACATACCCAAGACAGCATTTACCACGAGATATGGACTGTATGAGTATACCGTTATGTCATTTGGACTGACTAACGCACCAGCCTATTTCATGAACCTGATGAACAAAGTGTTTATGGAGTTTTTGGACAAGTTCGTCGTGGTGTTCATCGATGACATTTTGATTTTCTCGAAGAATGAAGAGGAACACAAGGAACATTTGCGATTGGTTTTGGAGAAACTGAGGGAACACCAGTTGAATGCCAAGTTCAGCAAATGTGAGTTTTGGCTAAAGGAAGTTGGATTTCTCGGACATGTTATATCCGGAGAAGGGATAGCAGTTGACCCCACAAAAGTTGAGACCGTAACCAAATGGGAAGCACCAACGACAGTTGGAGAGATTCGGAGTTTCCTTGGACTCGCAGGATACTACCGAAGATTCATTGAGAATTTCTCAAGGATTGCAAAGCCTATGACAGAATTGTTGAAGAAGGAAAACAAATTCGTATGGACTGAGGACTGTGAGACAAGTTTTCAGGAGTTGAAGAAAAGATTGGTTACCTCACCAGTTTTGATATTGCCAGATCAAACTAAGGATTATGAGGTGTTTTGCGACGCTTCACGTCGAGGACTTGGAGCAGTGCTTATGCAGGAAGGAAGAGTTGTTTCGTATGCTTCACGACAACTTAAGCCCCATGAGTTGAATTATGCCACTCATGATTTGGAGTTAGCAGCCGTTGTACATGCCTTGAAGACGTGGAGACATTTTCTCATTGGAAATCATTGTGAAGTATATACGGATCACAAGAGTTTGAAGTACATCTTCACACGTATGAAGGAATTGAATCTCGGACGGAGGAGATGGTTAGAGCTAATCAAGGATTACGATATGAGATTGCATTATCACCCGGAAAGGCTAATGTCAGAAAGGCAGCATTGAGCCGTAAGAGCCACGTCAATACCCTAATGATGGGAGGAATACCCAATGAGTTAGCCGAGGACCTTCGAGAGCTATGTTTGGAAATAGTTCCGAGAGGCTATGTAGCAGCATTGGAGATTCAATCGACATCGATGGACAAAATCGTAGAAGCCCAAAAGGCAGATAAGGAAGTTGCCTCTATAAAGGAGAAAATGAGCAAAGGAAAAGCTAAAGGATTTCGTGAGGATGAGCACGATACCCTATGGTTTGAAGACCGTGTTTATGTGCCTAATGACCCAGAGATCAGGAAGTTGATTTTACAAGAAGCCCATGATTCACCCTATTCGATTCACCCAGGGAATACCAAGATGTATTTGGAGTTAAAGAATATTTTCTGGTGGACCGGAATGAAGAAGGATATTGCGGAGTACGTAGCAGTTTGCGACGTATGACAGAAAGTAAAGGCAGAGCATCAGAAGCCAGCAGGATTGTTACAACCATTGCCGATACCCGAATGGAAGTGGGATAAACTAGGCATGGATTTCATCACAGGTTTGCCAAAGACCCGCCAGATATGACTCAATTTGGGTCATAGTCGACCGTTTGACTAAGGTAGCTCATTTCATTCCAGTCAAGACTACCTATAGCAGTGCTAAGTTGGCAAAGATATACATGACCAGAATTGTGTGCTTACAGGGAATTCCGAGGAGCATCGTATCAGACAGAGGAACCCAATTTACTTCGAAATTTTGGAACCAGTTGCACGAAACATTGGGAACCCGATTGGAATTCAGTACAACTTTCCACCCACAGACCGATGGACAGACTGAGAGAGTCAATCAGATTTCGGAGGACATGCTGAGAGCTTGTGCCCTAGATTATGGATCTAGCTGGGACGATAATTTGCCGTATGCAGAATTTTCCTACAATAACAGTTAACAAACCAGCTTGAAGATGGCACCTTTCGAGGCCTTGTATGGAAGAAGGTGCAGGACACCGTTGTCATGGGATGAAACTAGAGATCGTCAGTTATTTGGACCAGATTTGATTAAGGAGTCCGAACAGAAGGTTAAGTTGATTCGAGACAGGCTCAAGGTAGCCCAGTCCAGACAGAAGAGCTACGCCGATTCAAAGCGCAAAGCAATCGAGTATGAAGTTGGAGACAGAGTATATCTCAGAGTACCCCCGCTTCGAGGAGTTAAGCGTTTTGGAGTTAAAGGAAAGTTAGCACCCCGTTTCGTTGGACCATATAAGATTTTGCAACGCATGGGAGAAGTTGCGTATAAGTTGGAATTGCCAGAAGGACTGTCAGGAGTTCATGATGTATTCCATGTTTCTCAGTTGAAGAAATGTCACCCCGAGATAGCAGAGGTACCGTTAAGAGACACAGTGCCACTGGAAGCAATTCAGTTGAAGGATGACTTGACATATGAGGAAAAGCCAGTTAAGATTCTCGATTATGCCAGCAGAGTTACCCGCAGCAAGGTTATCAAGTTTTGCAAAGTTCAGTGGAGCCACCACACTGAGGATGAAGCCACACGAAAGAGAGGAAGTTTTGCTTAAGGACCACCCTCACCTATTTTCTAGCCAACCCGAATCTCGAGGGCGAGATTCATCTTAAGGGTGTAGGTTTGTAACATCCCAAATTTTCAATTTGGAATGTTATACATTAGGTCATCATGCATATCATATTTTTCTCGCATTTTTCCGATCCTAGAAATTTCACGCAACTCAAGGACCCTCGGAGAGAGTTGGAAGTTTCATTATTTTCATATTTGGGATTTTCCAAATTTTGAAAATAGGATCATTGGATTATTTAAATTATCTTCATAAAGTTTTTCCTACAAAAATATCTTGAGAGGGAATAATATGACTTTCCCAAACAATTAGGAAAAATGAAGATATTATAAATAAACCAAATTTGGGTTTTGAAGATTTATTTTGCTTAGGCAAAAATGAGCAATTTAAAAAAATTATGCATGTATTGGTTTTTAAAGTTCATTTTGTTCGACTCATTTTAGGAGTCGGGGAAAATTTGTTTTAATTAATTTGGAGTTCATTTGATATTTATTTTATTTGTTTTGTTTTAAATTTTATTTAAAAAAAAACTGCGCCCCGGACCGAGGCCCGGCCTGACCCGGCCAGGCCCGGGCCCAGCGCCACCCCGGCCCACCTCCCTCCTCCCTCGCGCCCGCCCATGAGAGGACTCCGCCGCCGCCACGGTGCCCGCCGCCGCCGAGTCCGGCTCCGCCCAGGACCCTTCGCCCCCTTCCCCAAACAGCAGCCCCTCCCTCCTTAAATACCCGCCGCCCCCCCCCCTCTCTCTCTCACATCGCCCCACCGCCGCCGCCCCTCCCCAAGCCACCGCCGCCCCCCCCCCCTCGCCTTTAAATACCCGCCGCCCCCCCCCTCTCTCTCTCACCCCCAAACCCCAGCCTTGAGCCGCCGCCCAGCGCCCGGCCTTGGCTTGCCCGCCCGCCGCCGCCCGTTCAAGCCGCCGCCGCGGGAACCCGCCGCCCTCGCCTCCGAACCCCGTCGCCCTCGTCGCCGGAACGCATCGCCGCCGCCCGTGGACCCGCCCGCCCTCGGCCTTGAACCCCGGGCGCCCTTGGCGATCGCCGGAGGTAGTCACCGCCGCCCCTCGCCGATTCGGTTTATTCCCCTCGAACCGTTCGGTTTTTTTTTTTAAATAGATGTTCGGTTTTTTTAAAAAAAAAACCTAGATTGGTTTTATTTTTTTTTCGGTTTTCTTAATTAACGAACGTTCACCGAACCGTTCGTTTCAATGAACGCGTTCGTTAGATTCGTTCTGTTAACGAACGTTCGCTTTTTAACTCGTTCGTCGTTTTTCTTTTTAATCGGAATTAATCCGTTATTTTCTGATTTGATTTCAGATCTGATTTTCAAAACTGTTTTATTTCTCGCTCGTTTATCGGAATCAGGTGATTCAAGCGCCTGGAGTTTCGTAACGAAACCGCCGTTCCGATTTCCCTACTTTCACAGAGTTTTGCCACTATGAAATTTTGACCTAATTTCAGATCGCTAAACCGAGACGTTCTCTCTCGAGTTTCGACTTTCGGAGTTTGTTTTGATTCGATTCTTTTGCAACCAGGGTTCTTAAGTTGAACTTTCTGGTTAGATCTTTTACTCGAGATTTCCCTGTGCATTAGATGAGTACTTATTGTATGCTTGTTGTTTGTCTGCGTTAGATCACCCGGAGTGCGCCGCTTGTTACTTCGAATCTCTAGGACTCGCGGATCATCAGCAAGGCAAGTAACACTTTGATCATACCCTTCTACTACCCAGTTTTATGCATTAGATCTATTCCTCAAACACTTGCATGATTAGGATCTAATTAAATTGTGGGTATTTGGGAAGTAGATTGAGGTAGTACCTATTACCTGTTTTACTTATGAAACCTTGGGAGTTACTTCACGTTTGCTTGTTCATGCCATGCTATGCTAGTAGACGTGGATTGGGTGAGTGAATATCCATGACAGATGTGAGATTGTTAATTAATGGTTTATCTAAGGTGGCAACCTAACACACATCTGGGTGGATTGAGGCACCTGGTTTCTATCGAGGACTTGCCTGTATTTCTTCGGACCGCCACCCGTGCTCTAAGGGATCATAAGATTATTCAAACTGGAAACTTCCGTGTGCAGCCACAAGCCAATTATGGGCTCTGGCGTAGTTGACTAAGTCGTCACGAACTCTACGGGTAGGCTAGCTGATGTAGGGGATGTAGGTTGGTACGGTCTACCCACATGTAAGGTGCTAGCGCTTCGAAAAACTATGTCTCGGTCATCCGTTTCTCAAACACCATGCAAAGGTCACGAGAACCAAGCGGAGGCGATCGAGTCTTGTGGGGAAAAGTGCGCAAACCTCTGCAGAGTGTATAAACTAGTCATGATTAGCCGTGTCCCCGGTTATGGACGATTTGAGTATCCGGTACTTGATTATCATGTGAATCTCAACATGTTACTTCTAAATAAAAGTTATTGGGTTTTTGATGAGTACTTTTTAATTGGGATTGAGGATGCTGTCAACCATTCTCAATGTTTAACAACCACCATGATAGTTAAATAAAATTATTCCTTTGATGTAGGGAAAAATCAGCTTTATGCAAATGTAATCAGAGAGCCTTACCACCAGCCATATATGCATGTAGTATAGGCTTATTCATTCATTGCTCTTTATGTGTTACATTGCCAGCATATTCCATGTGCTGACCGTTTTGGGCTGCAACTTTTCACGCTATGCAGACTTTTCGCAATGACGAAGTAAGGTGTTAGGTCGTGGTTCTATACTCAGTGATGCCGTTGGAGTTGATGGACTCGCTTATCTTCCAAGCCTTCCGCTGTTATTATTAGATGGCCTTAAGCCATATTATTGTATTCAGTTCCCTTGTGGACAACGATGTAATAAGTGTGTGATTGCTACTCTGCTATAAATCCTTCGATGTACTGTGTGGTGTCAGCATTACTGATCCAGGGATGACACTGAGCACAGAGCGCTAGATCCATTCGGGTCTGGTCGCTACAACGATCGGAAGAGAAAAGCAAGACATTAATAGCATCGATTACATCTAAGTTGAACGACTCTCGAAACCAAAGAGACATACTACAAGTTCATTAAAGTTTAATTACAACATGAGCCAATCGATGTTTCAGAACTAGACAACTCGACTCAAGGGATCGGAGCGTGGATGAAGCCGCCGTCTATCGTGGGAGTCATGAAAGAACGGGCGTTGTCATCCTGCATTTGTAGCATTGTGTCAATGTCACCGTTGGACGGTTGATTTCGAGGTAGAACTGCCCCGAGGTACGAAGTGACATCTTGATGGATGATTTCCGCAAACTCCGATCGGATGCGAAAGAATTCTTGTCGGAGGTCCGCGTCTGGATTGCCGACACGCCGCAGCCAAATCTTGGAGTTTACTCGGTAGCGGAAGTTGATGATGGTCCCGCACGATCGCCTCGCATGTGATGGATGGCGTAGTAGGCACCCTTCTGACCGCCAGCGGCTGCTTGACGCAGCGTAACGTCAGATTGTGGGAGAACACGTGCTTGCCGTGCATTTACGAATAGGCCTGGTGAAGGTGCCTCCAGATTTGGCGCGTGGCCGGGAGAACATCATCAAGAACCTTCTTGACATTTGTGTAGTCTACGTTCAATCGACGGTCCGGGTCGAAATACGTGGCCATGGAATATTTGGGGCTTAGGAGGATGAGCGTGCAACGTGTGTCACCGCAGAAAACACGGAATGTTAAAAGAAAAACGATCGAAATGTAAGAATTCATATGTTACGGGCGGTTGAGGGAGGACTTACTCGGGAAAGTAAGGCACGAGGAAGTTATCCTTATCTTGGTTTGCCAGAATGACGCCTTCGAGGTAAGAACTCGCGACTTGCCGGTCCCCAGCGCTGCCCAAGATCTTGGCACGCATGTAGAAGGGGTCAACTATCACGATGTTCGGGGTCTTGTCGTGAATGATCCGCATCTCCATACTCTGCGAAAATAGCCGAACGAAGGTGTAGTGCAGCGGATGAAGGTTCAACATAGCGTGGATGTCATCAAAACGCAGGACGATCGTACGCCCGATGGAGTTATCCACAAAGCCCTTGCCCTCTGGCACCTTGGCCGCGAAAACCGGTATGCCACATCCTTCTCCACGAGACGCCGCTTCTCCAAAGAAAGAACATTGTCATGCAGACTCCGCATAGCACCGGTTGCAGCATTGAGCATATTTGTCGGTAGCATCGCCCTACCCGCCACATGCACCCTCCTCGAGATATCCCGCGGTGAAGGTGGCCCGTCCGAGCACGGATCGCACTCGGTGCCGGGCTGGCTCGCACCCTTCTTAGTCTTTCTTTTGTGTGCCTTCTTCTTCTCCTGTAATGGGACCGAGTTTTGCTCACAGCACCGCCTTCTTGAGTGTGTTGGGGCTGATAATATTTCGCACCTCGCCTATCTCGAGGCTCGATGAAGTCGGCAGCCGGAGGCGTCTCCTAAGAGCTGAACGCCAGACGGGCGCGCTGTTGCAACTTGGCTTCTCCGCTGCACGAGCTAGATCGCACACGTCTTTTGTTGGGTTTGGTTCTTGAAGGAGGCCCCATGAAGTCGCCATCGTACCCATGCTCGGCAAAGTACTGATCGACGTTGCCAAATGTATCATAGTCGCCGCCGTCGTTACGATCCCGTGCCATATGCATGTTTGGATCCAGTGGCATAGGGATGTCCGCACCGTTACGGGCGGTCTTGCCATGGGGCCGACTTGGCGCCCGGCACGATCGGGCGGTGTTGTCTTTGGGGTGGTGTCCCCGCCCCCAAACGAATCTGGCTCTTTCGCCAAAGCAGGGCCAGCAGGCGGCCGAGGGTCATCACGTCATCATCGTCGGCCCCGACGGGTCGATTCGGAGGTAACAAGTCGTCGCAGCCTGGCAGCACCCGAACCAGTTGAACCCTAAACAAGTTGGGTGGCATCTGGGTACCGTGGAACAAGGGGTTGCCCGGTTGAACGATTTTGCCCTTGGCGACATCGACCAACTCATTGTTCACGAAGTGGAGGAGAGTGCACGGAACGTCGGCGGCGCCCTGCGAAAACATGTAGGGCGTCAGGGATGCCCAGTCAAAGGCAAGGAGATGAAGTCCTCGGCCGAGAGAGGCTTAATTAGTTACCGTGATGATGGCGTCGAGCTCGGCTAATGCAGAGGCACCGCCAACGGCGGGCGTGCAGTTGACGGAGGGGCCGCTTGCTGCAGATGCACCAATGGCCCCGCCATCGCATTATGCGAGTTGCTGGCCGTGAAGCTAGGAATCGGGCGGCCCTCGTTGGCCGCCCGCAATCCACGCACTCAACCCGAGATCAAGGTAGGCACAAGGGCGGTGATCGTCGCTCCGAGTCATTGTTCCACTTGCTCTTGGACAATCTCCAGAATCCGCGCCACCTGTGCCTTGAGTTCTTGAACCTCTCGCGCCTGGCTTTCCGAGCTGGTCTTTTTCTCCTTCCGCACACCAGCGGTATAGTATGACCCCCATTTTGTCGACAAGCCTTTGCCGGCCACACGACCAGCTGACGTCGGCTTACTGAGCTTATCCTTGTTCTTCATTACATTCAACCCCTATTTAGAGTGGTGTCCCAAGGGTTGCTCTGAGTCGACCCAGCTCATCGCTTTCAATCGCTGCGGAAGGAATGTGAACCATTTAGAAATTCGGCTTCATTCATTAGAATGCAACCATATGGAGCTAATTACGCGGGGGTGTATTCCTTACCAGAACAAGCTCAAGCTGCCTGGTCTTCGGATCCGTGGTAAGCTCCTTTGTTTTCGGGCCCTTCTTGTACCGGGCCCTGACAAAGTTCCTGGTCTGCTTGTCACCGTATGTATCGAAGAGGCGGTAGGCCTTGCTCGCACGGTCCGCCTCCTCCTTGTCCCATATAGGCTCCGCCACTCAGAACCGCCGGGACCGAGTGTGTGTTCCCCTATGTTCAGCTCCGCATTTGTTTCCCCCACTCACTTGATTGGGAGCTTGCGGTGCTCGAGCAATTGATCTTGAAGTCGTTGTAGTCATCTTCGGTGATCGAAGGATTTTTCTCCTTGATCTTCTGATAACTCTCACCTTTCTCGATCATTCTCTTCACATTGCTTTTCCAAGTAGACAGGGCCTTGCTCATCTTCGTGAGGGCAGCATTGTTCACTTTATTCCCTTTGAGGCTTGTGTTTTCAAATTCAGCGGGAACTTGTATCGCTCGTGCAGCTTCGTGAAGAGGAGGTTGCGCAAATTCCCTCGGTCGGGATGCCTCGGGTTCTCGGTGTTGATCGAGACGGTGCTCCGGACAATGCACCCGAGCTGAAGCGAGTACCCTTGACTATTCGCTCGGGCGCCGTTGGATTCCCGTTGGAGTCCACTTCAAGAACTTCCTCCTTGAGGGTGCGGAGCACGATCGGGCGCCGGTCCTTCCGTTGCCTCTTGGTTGGCTGCCATCATGCGCGCCACCATCATCGATGGTGGCATCCTCGGCGCACCATCGGTGGTGGCATCAGTGTGGTCATCCTCGGCGGCACCATCCGTGGTCTCGGGATCGGTGGGAAGGCGGCGGCCTCATACAAGTGAGGTTGTTCCTCCATCTCCTGGGACAGCTCCCTGTAATGCCTTGCCGCCCGAACCCCGGCCTCATCGTTGTGGGCCATGTTTCTCTCTAAATAGAAACAAAGTTTGGTCAAAAGTTGGTTATTGTCAAGGAACAAGATCTCTAAGTTGACCAAATAACCTAATTCTCGAGGAATGTCGTCAAAAGTTGGTTATTGTCAAGGAACAATTGAGAGATGTTTGTGATATTGCCTAGGTGTTTTGGGATAGAACCTGTTAGTGTGTTGTTGCTAAGGTCCAAGTCCACGTTCTCGTGGTAACCTAGTTCTTGAGGGGTGTGTCTAGAAAGTTCACTCTTCTTTTTAGAAGACAAGCGTCTGAAATGGTATTGCCTTTCCTTAATTTGTACTATTTTTCATTGTGCTGAATACTTATGTGGGTGAGTGTATCTGTAATTACTTTTTACTACACATGAGGTGTTCAAACACATGTCAAGCAAGGGTGTCTCGAGTGTGTGAATAAAATACTAAACTAATCCAACCACTAAAGCAAATTAATTTTATTTCGTTGAGAATCGGGCACCTTCTAGGTCAAGAAAATTGGGCATGACCTTTGCTAATTTTCTTGACCTAGGAGTGCCCCATTTCTCAACCAAAACGGAAATTAATCAACGTTTCAGGAAAGGGGTCATTTTAGAAGATCACAAGTAGCAGCAAGATCACTTGACAAAATCACAACTAGCAGCAAGATCACAAGTAGTACAGCAAGAACGCTATCACAAGTAGTACAAAGCAGAAAGATCATCATCACAAGTAATACACTTAGCTACCAGTTCAGAAATACAGCTAAGATAAGATCATCACTTCAAAATAGATTGCTTAGTACTACTGAAACAACACACACCAAGCTCCATCAAAAACAGAATAAAAATGGCCATGTCATGCTTGGCAATAGCACAAGTGACATGAAAATTCAGGAGTAGGAGATCACAAAAGTACAGTCCACAAGGTTACTCCAAGTTTCTGAATTTTCAGTAAATTTTCTGTAAGAAAAGAACTAAAAGAAAATAAATCCTAGGGTTAAAAATCTGGAGCAAGTCCTAGCAGAACCACAAAATGTTCATCTACTCAAATTAATGTCCAAACAGTGTCATATCTGAAATTAACCTGGCACCTCACATGGTGAATTCAGATTCAGAAGTACTTGCTTTTCATTGTGATTTTGTGTCTGAGCGGTTGAGTAGGGGAATCGAGGGTGCGGGCGTCGTGTGGCGGCCGGTGGACTGGGGGTGCTTTCGGCGAGGGACGGATCTGGCGAGGTGGGATAGCGATCGAGATGGAGGATTGAGATCGAGTGTCCATGAAATTTAAAAATATTCATGATAGTTCAAAAAGTACCCATGAAATACAATCGAGAAATGAAGGCTACGATTTAAATACAATCGATCTTAGCTAGCTATCTGTTCACAATCTTCTTGCCCTTCTTTTTCGCAAGTTCTTTTGTGGAACGGACGTCCTTTAGGTAGGGTGGTCCTGCTTCTTCTTGTGGTGTATGCTGCTACTTCATCATCGTCGTCATGTTCGATCCTCGGGTCGCCGTACTTGTCGAAGTCTTGCTCATTGGCTACTCCATCCATTCCGATGATCTTCCTTTTGCCGCTCCTCACGACAACTCGTCTGGGCTTTGGCGGGTCGGGAATGAAGAAGCATTGGTCCACTTGGGAAGCCAGTACCCATGGCTCATTTTTCGCGGTTTCGTTTGCGCCCGCGGTCTTGGATTTGGCTTCGGGTATAACCATGGTGGTGAAATACCGGTCTTCTTTTATGACGTTCTTGGCCCATCGACCACGGAACATCGGGACCTTCTCTCCAACAGTAGCTCGGTTCCCAGATCTCCTCGATCCTTCCGTAGTATCTGTCCTTGTCGTTACGGTGTAGGATTCCATCGTTACCCGGAGTTACGATAACCATCGCTCTTCATGTCCTTGGCCTCGGTGTAGAATGTGTAGCCGTTGATATAAATGCGCCTCATAGGTCATCGAGTTGTGCTCGGCGCCCTGTGACAAGGCGAATATGAGTTGTTCTTCCGCGGAAGAATCCTCATGTAAAGGGTACGCATGTAAGCTTATGCTTGAACCAACGCGTGAAACATGAGTTGTGCTCTTTGAGTGTATCTCCGTCCGCCCTCTGTTGGCCTCGGTCATTGTACGCCTTTTTAATAAAGGTTTTGTGCTCTACCACCCAAGGATCGACCACGTCTATGTGTTGTAGCGCGACTAGGTTTGCTCTTTCAAAGTCGGCGAGTCGACCCTCGAAGTCGACATGCATTTCGCGGCGACCCTCACGGTGACCCCATCCAGCAAGCCTGCCGAGGTGCCTGTTGACGGGCAGACCAACGGGGTTCTCGATGCCTAGATAATTCGTGTAGTAGGAGATGCACTCTTCGGTCAGAAAGCCCCTGGCTATGCTTCCTTCTGGACGTGACATGTTGCGAACGTATCCTTTGAGGACACCATTCATCCTTTCAAACGGCATCATCGTGCAGGAACGTCGGCCCGAAAGTTGGATGATATCCTCCACTATATGGACCAGAAGATGCACCATAACGTCGAAGAATGCGGGCGGAAGTACATCTCAAGCTCGCATAGTATCACCACGATCTCTTCCTCAGCCTTCCGAGTTGCCTCACGCCAATCGACTTCCGAGAGATGACGTCGAAGAAGTTGCATAGGCAAATATCGTTTCACCGGACGTGCGCGTCCATGATCCCAATGGATTGCAATCGGAAGTATCTGCTTCATCGACGCGTGTGGTCGTGAGACTTCATCCCGCTGAACTTCTGCTTCACTTTGGGTCTAGGTATCGCTTATCTTCCCCGCGTAACCGTAAGGAAGTTTTACTCCTAAGAGGCAGGTGAAAAAGTGCTCGATCTCCTCCTGACTTAGAGTGAAGCACGCGGGAGGGTAGTCATTTCCGGTCTTCTTGGCCCTTTTGCCTTTGCGACGACTTTCTGTGTCCTGCTTCGCCTCATCATCATCATCATCATCATCATCATCATCATCATCATCATCATATATAGCGTGAAGCTCCTGCTGATGCCCATTGATTTCAAGTCTGCCCTTGCTTTCGCCCATCTTTGGTCCTCTCGGCATGTTGAGCAGGGTACCAAGCAGACTACGGCACACGTTCTTCGTGATATGCATGACATCAAGGCTGTGAGGCACACGGTGGATCTTCCAAGACGGCAAGTCCCGTAAAACAGACCTCGTTTTCCATACCTTCAGCAGCAGCTCTGGCGCCTTCGCTTCTTTCCGGGCTCTGGCGCCTTTTGCTTCTTTCCCGGCAGTGGGCAGTCTTTCCAATTTTTCAACAGCTTGTCTATTTCCTCGCCGCTCCTCGTACACGGGCGTTTTTGGGGTTCGGTTTCACCATCGAACAGATCCTTGCGTTTCCTCCATGGGTCATCGCCGCGAAGCCACCTTCGATGTCCCATGAACACGGGTTTCGAAGACCCGGGATCTCTATCTAGCTGGCGTCGTTGTGTCATCCATGCACCTTACGCATCCGTAAAATCCGTGGACTACCTGCCCGCGAGATATCCGTAACCGAGATAGTCGTGCACCGTCGTGAGCAGTGCGGCTCTCATAGGGAAATATTCTTTCTCTGCGTCGTCCCACGTATTGGCTGGCGTTTTCCACAGCGTGTCAAGCTCCTCTTTCAGCAGCCCCAGATACAGATTGATGTCGTTCCCTGGTTGTTTCGGCCCTTCAATTAGCATACTCATGTGAATGTACTTCCTCTTCATGCACAACCAGGGGAAGGTTGTACATCCACACAAACACAGGCCAGGTGCTATGTGTGCTTCTCTCGCTGCCAAACGGATTGACTCCATCGGTGCTCGCGCCCAGCACGATGTTCCTTGGATCGTTCCCAAATTCGAGTCTTCGAAGTTCAACGCTTGCCATCGCTCGCATCCTTAGGGTGACTCAGCATCTTGTCTTTTTATCTATCTCCGGATCATTTGCGTCATCTTCTCGCTTCTTCTCCTCCCTATCCGGCGTGCCAACGCAGGAGCTTTGCTACCTTAGGGTCCGCGAAATAGCGTTGCAGACGAGGAGTGATCGGAAAGTACCACACCACTTTTCGAGGAGCTTTCTTCCTCTTCTTGTATCGAGTGACGCCAACACCGGACATATGGTAGACTCAGCGTGCTCGTCCCAATAAATGATGCAATTGTTCATGCACACATGGTATTTCACGTGCGGTAAATTGAGAGGACACACGATTTTCTTCGCCTCCTCCAAACTGGTCGGGCACTTGTTCCCCTTGGGAAGACGTTAGTGCGTAATGACATGTTCTCGCCGAAGCATCGCCGGTCATTTTGTGTTTTACCTTCATCTCCGAGCCATGAGCGTTACTTTCGGCGGTATCCTCGGGCCTGCATCCTTCATACAATGGAGTAACCGCGTCTAACTCAAGTTGATCCATCTTGGCTTTCTCTCGGGCGGCAGCTCTTGCGTTATCCGTCTGCTTGAGAAGCAGCTCTTGAATATGTGGGTCCTGCACCCAACCCATCGATGGTCCAGCGTCGTCTGCTCCGCCGGCATCATCATCTTCATGATCATGCTCGTCGCCTGCTCCGGCATCTTCCTCATCATCATGTCCTGCATCTTCTACATGATGATCGTACGCATCACGCACGTGATCATCTCCTCGGGATTCTTCGTCTTCTCGCCCGAGCCGCGGTGGTTGTCTTGCTGCCCTTCCTCATTTCTTGCCCGGCCCGCATGGACGACTTCGTAGTCATCTTCATCACCTTGCCACCGATAGCCATCCATGAAACCATGCAACAGCAGGTGGCCCCAAGACTCCTGCCCGGAATCCGGGTCCGCAATAAGGCTCTTCAGCTTGCATCTTCGACACGGACATCTTATCTCCGTCTCGTTCTTTTGAAGCATCTCGGCCTTCGCGGACCTCAAAAACCTATTCACGATGCCTTCGGTCATCGTGCGGACTATGGTCGCCTGCGGGGTAGAGCAAAACGATATTTTAGAACCAAACAAAAATTTGGCATGACTTTCCCTAAAAATAGGACCAAAAAGAATGCTTAATGCCAAAATTCTACTTGAAACGGAAATGAATCAACATTCGGCAAAATATTGGCAACTATCGCATTTCAAATACCGTACACCTCCAAACACAAACACATATGCAACACCACAAACATATGCAACACCACGAACATACATAGATCTAGCTAGGCCGTAAAAAGTGCATGTGCACATTGTTGTAGGGAGAACAACCTAAATATAGCTTCGCCCCTTCCTTACCTATTAAAACAAGGTAATTTAACCACTTAATTTGAATGAAACTATGGTGGAAATGAGGTGAAAAAGAGGAGGCACCCAAGACAAGGAGGAGGTGGAGAGAATGAAGTGGGGAGAAAGTGAGTGTGTGGGTAGGAGAGGCGGTCCCAAATATCTTGTTGCTGCCCACTTACTAATGGCGCACCTCTTGCATGGTGCGCCATTAGTAGTTACAACTACTAATGGCGCACTTAAGCAGGATGCGTCATTAGTATGTTTGGATAGGCGCACTAGTTCAAAAAAAAAAATTCTATACTAATGGCGCACCCACTGACTGGTGCGCCATTAGTAGTTACAACTACTAATGGCGCACTTGGGCAGGATGCGCCATTAGTATGTTTGGACAGGCGCACTAGTTAAAAAAAATTTGATACTAATGGCGCACCCATTGCAAGGTGCGCCATTAGTAGTTTAAACTCTAATGGCGCATCAGAAGGTGGTGCGCCATTAGTATATACTAATGGCACACCATCTTTCTGGTGTGCCATTAGTGTCAATCCCATCTATAGCCCTTTTTCTAGTAGTGGAGGTTTCAGGAGCAAAGTGGTTTTGGGGCTGCGGTGGTTCCCGACCAAAATTGAGCAGGGGGATGGGTTCACGGGAGGAAGAGGGAGCTTCGTGGAGAGAGTGGAGAAGGGAGGCACCGGTTGCGCTGAACGGAGCCGGGAGGCGGCGGTGGCGAACTGGCCGGAGTCGGGAAGACGGCTTCTCCCGACGATTGCGGGCTGTGGGGTGCCAAGGGTGGCCTGAGGATGCCTGTCGCCGGATGGGTTCGGGGCCTCCTGTTATAAGCGCGACGAGGTCGGTTCATGGCGGTGGATGAGGATGCCGGCGAACCGCCTCTCTGTAGTTTGCAGGTCGACGTGGAGGCGACGAGAGCTAGCCGACGAGCGAGGGGATAAGCTTGCGCGGCACCTAGGGGCAGGTGGCGAGCCGGGGTGGCTCGGGCGGTGCCGACCGGGGCAGGAGCCACTGCGGACGCCAGCGTGCCGCCAAGAGTGCCCTGACGGCGGTGTTGTAGTGTGCCAGGGCGGTCGGGGTGGCGTGGCGGTGCAAGAGGATACGTGGTGTGCTAGTTGCTGTTGGCCAAGGGCTGGAATGGGTGCGGGGCCAGACACAGCGGCTCGGGCGCACGTGCGGGCCAAACGCATGCTCTGGGCGCGCCCAGAGCACGCCCGGGACGTGTTCGATGAAAAGCCAGGGTAGCCTAGCGTGCTTGAGCGGGGCTGGCAAGTAACAGGGCTAGTCTAGGGTTAGCAAGGGGATCAAGGGACATGGTGGATAGCTCAGGGGCTCAAGTTCACAATATAAACTTGAAATCTTGCCAAATCTGGCTATGCACTCAAGGTGTTTGACAGAATGCCAGAGGCATCTAGGCAGGTCTTGGAGTGGTCAAAAACTCCAGATGGTGGTCTCATTAGGTGAATAAAAGGTTGGTGAGGTTAGGTGGCCAAATAGAGAAACTAGTTAGTGCAAGTTTTGCAAAAACTCAAATCTGGACAGGAGACAAATGGCATCATTTCTTGAACCAAAAATGATCCAATGGGTGCATGCTCCTGGACTTAGGGGTTTAGTAGGGTGGTCTACAAGCAGGGGAAAGAATCAAGGGCCAAAGAGCAAGCAATACTATGGATGCTGTACAAACCATCATGTTGGACCAGAATGAAGATGAGGTTGATTCACTCTAAACTTTCAAATAACAACACTAGGTTTTTGCATAAAGTTGAATCATAGGCTACTACTAACATCCCATAATTTTGGTGGAGGCTAGAAAGAAGTATTTAAATAGGTTGTAGTGCAAAATTGCCCACTGGACCAGAGAAGAAAATTGGGTGTAGAGGTCAAACTATTTAAGGAATGAAATATCTTTTTGCATAAAAGTGGTTTGGTGACATCACAGGACATCCCCAAATTTTGGTGGAATTTTTGAAAGAATTTATAAAAGGGTTGTAGTAAAAAGGACAATAAAACCATGGGAAACCAATTTTTCAAGAAAATAAGGATTCATGGAGATTATTATATAATTAATTCCTCTGATGAAAAGAAAGGATTTTTCTTGAGAGGATATACAAGTCCAATAACATATTTGAAAAGTTTTTACTAGGGGTGAAAACTCCACAACTTAGGGAAAAGAGAGGCTCGAAATCAAGATTAAATCCAGAAAATAAAAATTTAATTTCCTGGCAAAATTTTAATTAAATAAACAAGGTTTAAAATTTTGGGGTGTCACACTACATAATTATTGTTTTTTAGAATAATTGTTTCAAACTCAAACAGTGAAACATGTGACTTCATGCCCAAGCTAAACTCCAGAGGGTTAACAGGATTCACATCTTACTATAGTAAGGAAAACAACAAGTGCAGACTTGGAAACGAGGGAGAATAGAACCCGGAAGTTAAGCGTGCTCAGGCTGGAGTAGTGAGAGGATGGGTGACCAGCCGGGAAGTTAGACGATTTGGAATGAGTGATCCACACTCGAGCAGTTAAGATGGGTGATTAGAGACTAAATCATCAAATAATTCAGAAAATTGAAAATAAAAAAAAACAATTGTTTTCCAAAATTTTCAAAAACAAATTTCAAAAAGATAAACCTTTAGTACCGGTACTAAAGGTCCCCATACCACGACGCCGAGCTCACGCCACGTGGTGGGCCTTTAGTGGCGGTTCGTCTTTGAACACACTAAAGGGGGGGGTTAGTCTCCATCTTGTAGTGCGGTTGCGTAACCGCAATAAAGGCCCTTATGAACCGGTAATAAAGCCCCGTTTTCTACTAGTGTAAGGTAAATATTCCTCACGCCTTTCCTTGTAAACCGGCCCACTATTAATATAAACCGGCCTTCTGGGCCTTGGGCCTTGTCATCCGTCTGTCCCGTCGCCGGGTTACTAGTGAGTCATAATGTTCAGGCAGATTGCTTGTAAACCGTCTGGTCAGGGTGGGTCGCCAGTGAATCGCCAAATGTCATCCGGGTCTTCAAATAAGCCGCCAAGCCCGGACGGGTCATATTTCCGGCCGGTTCGTACCGCGGGGTATATCCCCGACACCCTCCGTGATCGTGTTCCCCTCGGTGGAGTTCGAAAAGGGCTCTAGATTGGATCTCGTGGTTCGGAACTTGCAGCGATCGAAACTATTTTTTCGCAAACTCCCTAGGGTTTCTGGAATATTGGGGTATTTATAGAGTGAAGAGGCGGTACAGGAGGCCATCGAGGTGGGCGCAACCCACAAGGTCGCGCCAGAAAAATTCTCCAAAAAGTTTTGCTGCATTTGGACTTCGTTTGGTATTGATTTTCTGCGAAGTAAAAAATAAGAAAAAAACAACAACTAGCACTGGCATTATCTCAATAGGTTAGTCCCTAAAAATGATATAAAGTTGCTACAAAATGATTGTAAAACATCAAAGAATGATAATATAATAGCATGGAACAATAAAAAATTATAGATACGTTGAAGACGTATCATGCGGTAAAGCTGATGAATGGTGACGGATCCTCCGCGAGCAAGCCCACAAAGGGACAACCCTTTGTTGACAGGGAAGGAGCGGTGGTTGAGCATCACCTAGACCACGTCGGTTAGCGTGATGATAACCCACAAGTATATGGGATCGCAATAGTTTTCGAGGGTAGAGTATTCAACCCAAATTTATAGATTCGACGCAAGGGGAGCCAAAGAATATTTGCAACTATTAGCAGCTGAGTTGTCAATTCAACTACACCTAGAGATTAATTATCTGCAGCAAAGTGATCTGTAGCAAAGTAATATGATAGTTTTGATCAGTAGCAAAGTAATATGATAGTTTTGATAATAGTAGCAGCAACAATAGTAACAACAACATTGATAGCAAGTGATTTATAGCAAGAGCACCAGAGTAACTTAGCAAGAACAATATAAGGTAAATTCTTAGGCATTGGATCGGTAATTCATTGGATGATATTCATCATGAGGCAGTCATAACCTAGGTCGATACGACACTAGCTCCAGTTCATAAATATAATGTAGGCGTGTATTCCGTAAATAGTCATATGTGTTTATGGAAAAACTGGCATGACATTTTTAGCCTACCCTCCCGTGGCAGCGGGGTCCTATTGGAAGCGGTGAATACATGAACTCCTCAAACTACGGTCATCACTAGGAGTGGTCCCGACTCTTGTCACTCTGAGGTTGCTGGATCATAACACGTAGTAGGTGACTATAACTTGCAAGATCGGATCTAGAACATGGATATAATGGTGATAACATAAACGGTTCAGAACTAAAATCATGGCACTCGGGCCCCAAGTGACAAGCATTAAGCATGGCAAAGTCATAGCAATATCAATCTTAGAACATAGTGGATACTAGGGATCTGGCCCTAACAAAACTAACTCAATTACATGATGAATCTCATCCAAATCATCATTGACCAGCGAGCCTATGAAGGAATAACTCACTCCCGGTGGGGAGGATCATGGAATTGGCGATGGAGAAGGGTTGGTGATGACAAAGATCGAAGATCCCCCTCTCCGGAGCTCCAAACGGACTCCAGATCCGGCCTCCCGATGAAGAATAGGAGACTGCGGCGGCTCCATCTCGTGAAACGCGATAATTCTTTCTCCCTGATTTTTTTTCTGAAAAAATAGGATTATATAGCATCGGTTTCAGGGTCTTCGGGGCCACCAGGTGGGGATAACCCACCTGGGCGCGCCTGGAGGGGGTGTCGCACCCTGGTGGGTTGTGCCCACCCAGGTGCCCCCTTCGGATGGTTCTTGGCTCCAGATATATTCTTTTATTGTATAAAAATCCTCGCAAAGTTTTGTTCCATTCCGATAACTTTTATTTCTGCACAAAAAGAACACCATGGTTGTTCTGCTGAAAACAACGTCAGTCCTGGCTAGTTTCATTCAAATCATGCAAATTAGAGTCCAAAACAAGAGGAAAAGCGTTAGGAAAAGTAGATACGACAGAGACGTATCACGTGACTCCCACCTTTATCTCACCCTTAACATGCTTTCGCAACATCTTTACCTCAGCGGGAAGCCCCCAGTAAAGGCTCTTCTCGATCCACGAAGTTAGTCGCACATGGGGTCTAGATCTAAATTCGGGAGCCCCATCCAAAGCAAGGCCCGGTTCCACGATATAGAACCACTCACCTGCCAGACTTTGACAGTTTCAATGAATGTTCCCACCACCCATTTAACATGGGCAAGCTTGCTAATCATTGCTCCACTGCACTCTGCGTGGGCACCACCAACTATCTTCAGTTTGATGTTAAAAACCATTAACCATAGGCCGAAGTGCGGTCAAACCCGCAGGAAGGCCTCACGGATAATGATAAAGGTCAATATGTGGAGGAAGGAGTTCGGGGCTAGATCGTGGAAATCTAGCCCGTAGAAAAACATCAGCCCCCAGACAAATGAGTCAAGGGGAAACCCTAGTCCCCGAATGAAGTGTGGGACAAACACGAAAAAATACGTCCATTTTGCATCATATTTTCCTATTGTTATTTACAATGTTTTTATGCATAATATACCTTTTGGAGTATTTATAATGCCTTTTCTCTCATAAATGCAAGCTTTGCATAAAGAGGGAGAATACCGGCAGCTGCAATTCTGTACCTGGAAAAGCCACGTCAGAGTCACCTATTCTGCACATCTCCAAATAAGCTGAAACTTCACGGATATTTTTTATGGAATATTTATGAATTATTGGAGCAAATAACTACCAGAGGGGGCCCACCAGGTGGGCACAACTCACCTAGGCGCGCCAGGGCCCCCAGGCGCACCCTGGTGGGTTGTGCCCTCCTCGGCCCACCTTCGGTGCCCATCTTTAGGTATATAGGTCATTTTGACCTAGAAAAAAAATAGGAGGACTTTCTGGACGGAACGCCGCCGTCTCGAGGCAGAACTTGGGCAGGAGCACTTTTGCCTTCCGGCGGAGTGATTCTGCTGGGGGGAACTTCCCTCCCGGAGGAGGGAAATCTAAGCCATCGTAATCACCAACAACACGCTCATCTTTGGGAGGCCAATCTTCATCAACATCTTCAATAGCACCATGTCATGTCAAACCCTAGTTAATCTCTTGTGTTCAATCTTTGTACCGGAACCTTAGATTGGTACTTGTGGGGGACTAGTAGTGTTGATTACATCTTGTAGTTGATTACTATATGGTTTATTTTGTGGACGATTATATGTTCAGATCCATTATGCTATTTAATACCCCTCTGATCTTGAACATGTTTATCACTTGTGAGTAGTTACTTTTGTTCTCGAGGCCACGAGAGAAATCTTGCTGTAAGTAATCATGTGAACTTGATATGTTGATGTTATGTATGCTGTTATTCCCTTAGTGGTGTCATGTGAACGTCAACTACATGACACTCCATCATATTTGGGCCTAAGGGAATGCATTGTGGAGTAGTTATTAGATGATGGGTTGCTAGAATGACAGAAGCTTAAACCCTAGTTTATGCGCTACTTCTTAAGGGACCGATTTGGACCCAAATGTTTAATGCTATGGTTAGATTTTATCTTAATACTTTTCTCATAGTTGCGGCTGCTTGCGAGGGGTTTAATCATAAGTAGGAGGCTTGTTCAAGTAAGAAAAACACATAAACACCAGTCCACCCACATATCAAATTATCAAAGTAGCGAACACAAATCAAACCAACATGGTGAAAGTGACTAGATGAAATTCTCGTGTCCTCAAGAAATCTTTGCCTATTATAAGAAATCATTTTGGCATGTCCTTTACCATAAAAGGATTCGCTACCTTGCTGCACTTATTGTTACTATTGCTACTCGTTACTTGTTACAATTATCTTGCTATCAAACAACTTATTACCACTATTTCAGTGCTTGCAGAAATTACCTTGCTGAAAACCACTTGTCATTTCCTTTTGCCCCTCGTTGGGTTCGACACTCTTACTTCTCGAAAGGACAACGATTGACCCCCTACACTTGTGGGTCATCACATGACCCTCTCCCCGGGCCTTGGCATGGGCACGACCTGGCCCTCCTCAGGGGCCTGGTGCGCGACAGATGTTGCAAGTAGCCGGATCACTTCAGATCCTCGATGTCTTTGTTGGTGACGACGGAGGCCTTCCACTTGCCATTTGCGCGGTTCCAGCCATGGCTAGGGTTGAGTGAAGCTGAAAAATAAGATTCTTTGCAAGAGAATAGAAATGGGCGCTGGAGCTTTCGAGATTGGGGAGATGGCGGCGGGAGATGGAAGAAGGCGTGGGTGGATAACGATGGCCGCTCCCCCTTTTGTGGGATCCTAAAATATCAAAGGTTCATTTTTCCATGCCGCGAGCCTCTCCACTTCCTGATACACTTGCGACGTTATGCGGGTGGGATTATCAAAACCATTAACCGTATCCCTAAAAAGCGGGACACGATCTCCACCTTGACAAGATGTGCCAATGAAGGGCCGGCCTCGATCCCCGCATCAAGGTACCCGCAGCAGTTCGGTATTAGGACCGAGTGTGACCTTTAGCCAAAAGGTGTCAGACGAAGATGTTGTTCGCATTGAGGCACTTTGACCTTCATGGCGATGGAAAGCCAATACTTCAAATGCCAAATAGAACCTGATTTGGGACGCATACAAGATAGGATGGAGAACTCGCCCATAAGTCGAAGATTTATGGAGGCCGAACACATGCCTCGGCATTGGAGGCTAGTTCGGGGCTACCGAGGAGTCCTGGACTAAGGGGTACTCAGGTCGCCGCCTATTCCCTATGGGTCGGTCTGGTGGGCCACCATCGGGCCGAGCTAGAGTACTGAACTTCGTGACCGGATGGAAGATCTTCGAAACCTTGGCGTGCTTTCCAAGTTATGATTTAGCGTCATCTTCCTATTATTAAAACCGACCATGTGTAACCCTAGCCCTACCTGTGTCGATATAAACCAGAGGATTTTAGCTTTTAGGGCTTGAAGAGCAACTCCCATACCCATTAGCCTAGGGTTTAGCTCACCTGATCTCGTGGTAGATCGACTTTGTAACCATACCATATACATAAATACAATAAAGAATGACATAGGGTTTTACCTCTTCGAGAGGGCCCGGACCTAGGTAAATACCGTGTTCATCGTCCCTTGTTTCCCATTGACCCTAGATCCATAGCCCGGGACCCCCTACCCGAGATCCGCCGGTTTTGACACCGATATAGTCGCTTCCACATCTCCTTAGCATTAACACATGAGCCAGAAGATGGGTTATATCCTCCACTCCTTGGTGACAAACTGGGCATGCCCCATCCAATCCCACATGCCTGTTAGTGAGTATCGGTCTTAAGGGGTTGATTCAATGTAGTATCCGCCAACAAAATATTTGGACTTTCACGTGGGATTTGCAGCTTCCACAACGAACTCTACACTGATGGTCATGTAGAACTTCCCGGGCGAAGAGACATATTTTCTTGGCCCCAAAAATATGTAACTACTACACATGATATGCGGTTTGAATTGAAAAAAAAATCCTTTCCTGTTTGGATGACATGCAATGAAATAGTCAAAGGCTTGATAGTGCAGTCGTATTTGTAATATCCTACAAGCGTCCACTCGGTTGAAGCATTGCCTTGTGAGTTTCTCATCCCACATCCCAGATTTGGGCTCAATGAGCTCATCGCCCATTGTTAATAAGGTGTGTCTTCTCTGCGTAAGAATTCTCCTGTTCGGGCTAGATGGAACCTATGGTTCCAGTCAAATATGAACATTCTCACATGTGCCAATTCGCCAAATGTATCCACGTTTGAACACCTCAAGCCCTTTCATTATACTATGACATGTAAATGATGATTCATTCTTCAAAGTATCTTCAAGAAGACTACTATGAGGGTAATATTTCTCTTTCAAAACTCTCGCACATAGTGGGTGTGGATTGGCGATCAGTCTCCAACAATGTTTGGCTAGCATAGCCTTGTTGAAGCAATATAGATCTCTAAATCCCATACCTCCTTCAGTCTTCGAATAGGAAAATTTCCACCATGAGTACCAATGCATCTTTGTATTCTCTTCATCATTTTTCCACCGGAATTGTGCAATAATATTAGTGATCTCTTTGAAAATTCCTTTGACATAGCAAAGAGCGAGATAGCTTGGACTACTGATTTTAACAGAATTTCTTTACCTCCTCTAGATAATTGCTTCTGTATCAATCCAATTAGCATCTATTTAATTGTCTCACAAAATTGTTTAAAACAGTCACTCATGTCCACACCCACCATTGCAGGAAGTCCAAGGTACTTGTCGGATAGTGCCTCGGTTTCAATATGTAGCTCCTGACAAATCTCTGATCTTGAAGTAACATTATTATTTGGGCTGAAGAAGACACTTAATTTTGCCAAACTTACCAACTGTCTTGAATTTTGGCAGTAGGTATCTAACACTTGCTGTAAGAAAGCTGCATTTAACACATCTAATTTCATGAGAACCAGAGAATCATTAGCAAATAATAAGTGTGATACTGATGGTGCATTTCTGCACAGTGCCACCAGCTTCTTCTTTAAACCACCACTAGTACACCCGACCGCTAATCACACGGTTTTTATCCCCAATCGGAAACACGTTCCAGAATCGTGGTGCTTCAGTGCGTTAGTGATGGTCCGCCCGGGGGGCATCATTGACGGTAAGGGAAATCATCTACACTGGACAAGTACGTTAACCACCGTCGGAATATCTTTCCTAAAAACAGACGATTGGCTTCTACAAACTGTGCGTGTTGAACTAGTAATGCCAAACGGTTATGTTTTGGATCGTCAGAGCGAATTGGATGATCGGGTCGAGGGCTGGCCCTCTTCCCCTCGCTCTCCTTTCCTTAATATTCATCGTCAAGTCATCAAAGCCATGAACTAATTCAGAGGGGCTTGGCTAGCCCGGTCACCCTAAGCTACCGGCGCTTCCAAAGGATTTTGAAAATGTATGCAATCTTTGTACTCATCCCACACACTTTCCCGATAAGAAATCGTTGAACATAGAGAAAGTGACCGAACTTGATTTTCTTTTACAAATAACCGTTAGATCTCAATCGTGTGATTCAGATTTATTGAGAGCGTAGGGATATTCCAAGACAAGAATAACCATCGGATCTCCATTGTATGATTTAGATTTAATGGGCAGGAGGCATAGTCTGAGACAGGGAGTCTTATTTATCTTAGAAGTCCCGCAAACTTACGAGGCAAAAGATGCTGACCGGATATTGCAAATTCCATTGTTTCGGCAACATACAGAGGATTATATAGCATGGCACTTAAATAAGAACGGCACTTTCTCGGTTCGCTCAGCGTATTACAAACAGTGGGAAGAGACTTATGCCCAGGAAGATTTGATGGGGAACTACCGATCTGGTTCTGGACCACATCCAGTATGGAAGAAGGTTTGGAAGCTCAAACTGCCAGGAAAGATTAAGATCTTCAGAGGTGCTTACACAATGTGCTACCATTCTTCAGCGTTCTAACTAATCGGTGTGTTGGTACTAACTCTCAATGCCCTATCTGCAAGATGGACGCGGAAGATATACGCCATGTACTGTTCTCATGCCCACGTGCTCTAGCTGTTTGGGAAGCCTTGGGCGTTGGCAATATTATCAGGGACGCCATGTGCATAGACCGCTCTGGAGCAGCGATAATAGATTTTCTCTTATGTGATAAAGCTCATCAGCGTATATACTCAGACCCAATAGAATTGCCGTAGATTATTGCTGGAACTAGCTGGTACATCTGGTGGCAGCGGAGACAATTTATGCGCGGAGAAACTGTCCACTCGCCGGAACAAACTGCGATGTCGATCCGGGCTCTAAGCCTAAATTTTGTTCGGGCAGCAGGGAAACCAAAGGAGAGACCTCGACTGAACAAGTGGCATGTTGTTTTGTCCAGCCAACAAGTACTAAACGTTGATGCATCGTTTCATGTTGAAGATCATACGGGCGGGTGTGGAGCAGTAGTAAGAGACAGCCGCTGAAATTCATCGGGCATCAACAGCTTATCTCATGCAAATCCCGGATGTCGCCTCGGCGGAAGCTGCAGCTCTGTTAGAAGGCATAAAACTTCTAAATCCTAGGTTGCAACAATGTGATGCTGAGAATGGATAATATTGTGGTGGTTGATGCTCTACGGATGAATGAAGGTCATGCTATGGTGGCAGCCCCAGTTTTAGAAGAATGTAGATTCTTGCTTCGTGAGTTCGGAAGGTAACTATTGAGCATTGTAATCGAGAGTCAAATGTAGTTGCTCATGAGCTAGCTAGTTGGGGAAGTACAAACTCTCCCTCTGTATGGGTAGACGCACCCCTGAGTTTATTGTAAAATCTCTAGCAAACGATGTATGTGTGATTGATTAATAAAGCTAGCCGCCAAGGCCTTCCGTCAAAAAAAAAAAAACTTACGAGGCAAAAGATGTGTTTCCTATCCCTAAAAAGATCAATTTCCTATTACACTTAAAAAACTATTATTTACTGTACTACAGTATCTTGGAACGGCAACATGCAATTCATGTACGGCTGCACATGCACGAGCAAATATGTACGGCCATTATCCTGCAATTCATGGATGGCTGTTCGCATGCACAAGCAGATATGTACGGCCGTTATCCTCCACTAGTCGTCAACCCGTGCAGTTGCACGGGCTAGTTATTTGGGAAATAGCTTAGGGAATTTAGGGAACACTGGTTATACATGGAGGAATCGAATTAATTACAAATCAGCAGACTTTGTGTTAAGCTCTTGAAAGTGTAATATTTAACGGATGACAATTTGTTCTGGTAACCATGCATTCATGTGATATAGCCAAGTCTTCTTCCATTTTTTAACCCTCCGAAGTATATTTCAAATATATATATATATATATTCAATTTTGGTAACACCAAATATTCCAAATCAAACCAATAAAAAAATGCTCTGTACTTTCTTGAATTTGGTGCATAAGTATTTGAATGTTAGAAAGATTAGTACGGTCTATATAATCATGCCATTATGCCAAATTTCTAAAAAACATGAACCCATTGTACGTTGAAAAGCACATGATTTCTTCCTGCACACTCATTCTATATTAACCAAGTGGAATTGTTGGAAGATAGTATCTCTGTGTTTTCATACAAATAAATTTACTCATGTACACTGTTGCACCTTCAAAAGTACTCCCTCCGTTCCAAAATAGATGACCCAACTTTGTACTACCTTTAGTATAAAGTTGGTTCATCTATTTTGGAACGGATGGAGTAGTAACTATGAAAAGAAATAAGGATCACAAAATGGATATAATATTCTCCTAAACTAAAATCATTTATCAAAACATTTAGTACAAAATAAAAATGTACACAAACTTTGAAGACAGTTGTCCACATGCATCATCTATTCTGTCAATCCACCGGCCAACTAAATATTAGTATAAACTCAGTGATCAAGTGGATTGCAAAGATTTTTTTTGTTGGAAAACATCAATAATGAACTGAAAATGTAAAAGTAATTTGAGAAGCATTTCTTTCTTTTTCAACATCCACTCAGACTCATGTAACATTTTTCTAGAAGATGAAACAAAAATTCTTGAATGTACCAAATATGTCTGAGTAAGGATAAATGCCAGATTCCTTTGTAACTATAACATATAGCAGTATACATACACAAAAGATAAGCCTACCAAGCAACTCCTCTAGGGATAAAACTTTTCAGAGCAATAACTTCTGTCGACTTGCTGCTATCCTGGGTTTCTGGTGCGATGTTGATGATTCCTGCCAACCAAGGTAATTGGTAGTTGTGGAGTAATTACAGAGAATGAAAAAGGTATATTGGTACTTAGTGGCTAGGTATATATAGTATTTACATGTTGATTAAGGTGTACTAAGATAATATTGGAAGAGCGGCTAGAAACAGGAATGGCTTAGAATGTTGGGAAGAATTCGTGCTTATATGATTAGAGGAGCACGATCCAGACCTCGAAAAAGGTTTCCTGGGGCAAAAAGTAAACATCAATTTGTATCAAAAATTGATGGCACCATGGGACACTGTTGAACAACCAAACATATGAGATAATATTATCAACTCCGCCGAAAAAAAGCTAAGCTAAAGCATGCAGTCCTACTTTAATAGAAGACAGGAGGCACATGTGTACATGGTTTTTTTATTGTGCCTTTCATCAAACATAGATGTGACAATTGAGTACAGATGATGGAGAGCAAAAAAGCGTAGTTCGAAAAATATGGTTATACCAAGGTTAGAATTATTATGATAGAAGATAGATTTTTCTAGAACAAATAGTGCCAATTTCAGTATTCTTGAGGAAACACAATATATTTTGAAGACTAATTTTCCTCATTCAAGATACAACGGCATTGATTATATCTTATATCTAACAATTGTATTATAGCCTCGGTTCTAGAGATGCTAAAACACAAAATTAACTGAACTATCAACCTGGCCCTGGAAAAGTAGAAAGGATAAATTTCTCCTAGAACCGGCAGTTTGTGACATCAGCAGACGGCCAGATTACATGGGAAAGATCTGAACGATGTGAACATATAGGAGCGGACGTGTAATTCTGCTGGTCTGGTTTCACATGTGGTGTAACCTTTACTGATGCTCAAATGAACCGGGTAGCCTACAGCCTGCAAGATCAAGAAACTCAATTCCAAAGATGCTACATATCCCAAAATATATTTCATAAATCTTCTTCACATTGTGCTAGACTCTGCAAGATTACGTCTTCATGATTTGAATAGGTGCCTAATTTACTGCATATAAAATAGACACCAAGACTGGCAGCTATATGTGGCAGCCGCAGCTATAATAAACCTGTACTAACAGCAAGACTGTACCTGCGTGCTGACCTGAGATCACGTAGATTTCATGCCTTTCCTGATTCATGATTGACCCAGAGTGCATGGGAATATCTCCTTAGCGCCATAGAATACCTTCCCAGCTCCATGCCTCGACCTCACGTTGTCTCATGGGGCATGGACCATGCTATTTGCCTTCTGCTTCATGGGGATTGCGATGCACTACATCGCTGTCTCTCCTATCCAGGCGACCATGGCAACTTACGTCGCCTTCACAGAGTACTACGTTTCCCACCATGTACGTGCAGCCAGGCATCATGTTGCCTGTGTTCTCATCTGCTGCTCCTGTCCAGCGTACCATGGCAGCAAACAGCGCCTTCACAGAATACTGCTTCTCCCACTATGTACGTGCAGCCATACATCATTTCGTTTCTGCTGCAAAGTAGAGCGAGGAGGTCTCAGAAAGAGAAGAACACGTCTGTAGCCACGATCGAGCTAGTCCATCTCCTTGTCACAGCTCTACCTTACCATCCTGAGCATGAAGATGTAGTCCACGACGGCGGCGGCGTGGGCTGGCGGCGGTAGCGGCTTGGGATAGCAGCGGCACCATGGGATGGCAGCTGCGATGGCGCGGCGGCGGATAGCGGCGGCGATGGCCAATAGGTCGAGGAAGCCAGCTGTGACTTCCTTTTTCTCTATCAGATTGTGACCTATTGTTCCTGGTTTTTTTTGTAGAACGATCATTTATTTCATGGCAAAACAGGTTGCTATATAAATATTCAACTATCTTTTAGAGAAGGATATTCTGCCTCCTTTTAAAGGAGAGATCGGGTCGATGGGAGTCGTGCTACATGTGGCTTGTGCATGGCATGAGTACATCCTACGGATTTACATTGATCTTGGGTTGATTGGATGAGAAAAAAACATATGGAAAGATCTGGACCGTAATAACTCGGCCCCATCAGATTAACGGCTCCTAATTACTGATTAACGTGGTAATTTCTTGGAAGTCTGTAATTATTATAGGTATAGATATCAGCACATCTTCTTCCTCCTGTGTCTTCTCCCTCGCCTCGCTCTTGCCAGGCTGCTGGCCAAGGTCTCCTCCACGTCCTCCATGTTCCATCGCCTCTCCCACGAGGTTCCTCCTCTACGATAAATATGATTGCTTCTGTACATGTTCCCGACCAAGTTACCATGACTTCGCGTTTCTCACAACGTCCGACCAAGTTGGACAAGATAGATATCTGTTCTTGACAGACCGCTGTTGATCAAAGCCGATGCATGGAGGTATTTCTACAGGCTCAGCTCGGCATACCACATCCTGTTCTGGTCATGCACTACATGTTACTTTCTCGAAAGGATCTCAGCAATGTTAATATGCTTAGAAGTATGGAGTGATATTTCCATCCAGAAAATAGTCAAATTGAGCGATATCATTCATCCAGGAAAATAGTATTTGTAGCTTCTTATTTTCCTTCTATTAGTAAAAAAATAACAAAAATAACAGCAGTATTCTATAGTCAGTACTGGAATTCTGATGTACGCCGGGTGTCATGCTCTTCGCCGAGTGCTAAAACACGGACACTCGGCAAAGAAAATAACGTCGAGAGTCATTCTCGGCAAACATAGCTTCACGGCAAACTGTCTTCTTTGCCGTCACTGCCTCACAGCAAAGAGGCACCACACGGCAAACTCTGCAGACGCCGAGAGCTGCTCACAACAAAGAGGGACACTCGGCAAAGGCTTTGCCGGCGGTTTTTGGCCCTTTGCCGGTGTCCGTGGCACCGGCGTACATCAGAATTCCAGTAGTGAGTTGATTTGTTTGTGCCCTTCATACTATGGTTTTTGTAAAGGACGTCAAAGAGAGCAATAGATCAAGTAGCATCGCTTCCTAGCTTAGTCGTTGGAATAGAATCTCTTCGACCGAGATATGAATTGCGGTAAACGTACTTAGTTTGTGGAATTTCTGTTTTCACATGATTTCTTTCGACCGTCTTGAAAATTCAAACATGTATTTGCGCCTGGACATATATTTATTGATTGGATGCACCATAGGAGGCTCCTCTCTAAGAAAAGAACAACAAAACTTGAGGATCCTATTCTCCTCGATTGGGCAACGACGAGTTGATATATCTCGAATTGATTTGCCCAGTGCAAAGGTGCAAAGCAGTTGTTTTGCGCATGGACTCCCTGCTGTCGTATGTGTTAGAATAAATCCGAGGCCATCGTTGATTTATCCGAGGACCAAGCAATCACACGAGACATGACACCGAGATTTGTTAACGAGGTTCACCGAGGCGAATGGATACGGCCTCCTCGTCCTCGTCGGGCTCCTGCTCGTCCGGCGTCACCGGGCGCTCCTCCCTGTTGCCCGCACATCTCGTTGCTTTACGATGGCTTCGCCTACCATCGTCTGCCTTCGGCATCACACCGAATCTACACTTTCCGCAACCAGGACGTTTCACGAGGACATGAACATGACTCACGAAACACCGTGCACACCGCTTCCACTCCAGCGAATCATAAGCAAGATGAGGAATTGGACACGAGGGCGACTCACAGACGTGACTATGACTAATCGTCCAAACTCGCATCGACTCCTTGACTCATCTCGACTCCCCCAATCGACGATCTTGATGAGCTCCAGTGCCGCAGCTCGGCACCACCTCCCCCATCAACGATTTCTTTTCACCGCCTTGTTGATGACAGCCCGCCGTCTCACTCCTTATCGCCCCGCCGAATGATGATCCCTTGATTCTCCTCATCGCTGCACCACCCAACGACTTCCTGGCTCGCCCCGAGTGCAGCTTCAAATCGACCTTGCTCTTGGTACAAATTGATGGAACTTCGTCCATAGGATCGATCACATCAAATCACGATGAACACGCACACACAAAACTGATAGCCAACGGCCCTTTGTCATGCCCTTTGTTTTCCTCTTTATTGCTTTTCTCCTTTTCTCATCGATAATCTCACACGCTGCAGCCTGATACTTATACACTCATATATATATATATATATATATATATATATATATATATATACATAAACACTATTCTGATCACGGGATCAGAATAATATTCTGATCACAACATGAACTTCCCGAGTAACGCGCCTGACCTTCCCCGAGTACTAGGTTGAACTTCAGCTAAAAAGTGTCCAAATGGGGCTTGCGATATACCGTTGGAAAGCTATGGACACCAATATCATAATCCAAGTTAAATTTTTGGCAAAATGTAAGTGGTTTAAGAGCAGTTTTGAAAACCGTTTTTTTCTTCATACAAAAAACGTAAATCGTATTTTCGATCGCATTTCTAAATCGTTTATCGGAATGAGGTAAATAATATAGCGTTGCAAAGCTGCTGCAAAACCGCTCCTTCGACATGTTGAAAGTTTTCTCTAAATCCCAATCGATAAAGAGTAATTTTGAAAATCGTAAAATTTCTCAAACCGAACAACCGAGTTTGTATTTTCAATGTAATTTCTAAACGGCTAATCCATTTGAGGCAAATGATATGGCATTGGAAAGCTTGTGAAAATGCGCTTACGCTTTCATGTTAAAAGTTTTTATAATTTGGAGCGGTTTAAAAGTAATTCAGAAAATGGTACAAGTTCCACCGAGTTCGTATTTTTGAGCTAAAGTTTTAACCGTACGTCCGAATACAACAAATGATACGGAGTTGAAAAGCTTGAGCAAATGCGAAACTTTTTTGTATATATTATTTCTCCTAGTTCTTTACGGTTTTAAGTCAAATTGAAAAATAAATAAAAACGTATTTTTGGCATAATTTCTACATGCTTTATCGGAATGGGTTAAATTATATACCGCTGAAAAGCTATGGAAAATGCGAAACTTTTTCATGTTGATGGTTTTCTCTGATTCCTAGCCGTTTTTGAGTAATTGCTAAAATGGCAAGATCATTCGTTATGCCTTTATCGCGAAACTGATTCTTCGAAAATGCACCGCGTGAAGAACCTGAACTTCTCGGCACGTGTACTTGAACTTCACTCTGTTTTTCACGTGCTTTTTTTTCTCGTATATCACTGTTCTTAGCTCTCCATCAACTCACCGGAATTGAGCAAGTGACTTACCAATGGAAAGCTGTTGTAAACATGCAACTTTCTCGTGTTGATCATTTTTTCATACTCGCAATGATTTTAAAAGTTTTTCATCTAAAATTCATTCAGCGTAGTAGTTGAACTTCATGCTATTTTCACGTTGAACTTCTGTGACGTATTTTTGTTTTGTACAAGCGTCTGAACTTCCCTCTGTACGAACCCGACCTTCGGGCTATCTTTGCAACCGTGGCTTCCCCCGCGAATTATTCTGGTTAGTAGTGTTCTATATAATGTTACTGTAATCTAGAAACGTTTTTAGCAACTAAATACCAGTTTTTAATAGAAATCTCGCTCGCTGGCGGATTTTGCTCTCGGGTCGTGATGAAATTGCGTTTCTTTGCAATTTTACTGCCTGATTTGTTCGACCTGAACTTCCCCTAGTGCTAGGTTGAACTTCTGTCGACATTGCCCAAATGGGGCTTGCGATATACCGTTGGAAAGCTATGGACACCAGTATCATGGTCCAACTTCAAATTTTAACTTTGTTGTTTTTAAAATTTGAACCTTTGTGCCTTTTTATAAACAGGGAAATCATAGGTTTGTAATAAACATCAAACCGTCTCGTTTTCTAAATTTGAACTTCTAAGTATTGTTTAGAAATGGTTAAAACATACAAAAACAAAATTATGGTTTTTCCATTTTTCTACTAAGTTACTATCTTACATCTTGTGTACTTTTGATTCTTTTTTTTTGTCGCGACATTCTATTCATTTTTTGCTTTTGGTGAAATGGCCTAGGCAGTCCTTTTTTCTCATTTGATGAATTTCTTCTCTATGTGGTACACGTGAACTTCGGATTTTCTGAAACATGAACTTCGTGTGCTATTGAAAACCAAGAAAATTATGCACAGCAAAACACATACACTTCGCGTGCTACATGCACGACTAACACATACACTTCCTAGAAATGGAAATAATTTAAGACCAAAAAAACCTAGGACAACAGCAGCACAAACATAGCAAGTGCCTTTCAGACTGTAAACAAGTGCCCCCGGATTAGGCTAGCAACAACAGTTTCAAAACTATGGGATGGTAGCAGCTGTATAAGCAACAACAAAGCATTCTTCGGGTATTGGTAATTCAGCCCCTAGCAGATTAGCTGCACTCTTCATGGTATTAACAACACATGCCTCGGATAAGTCCTTGATCCAGCTTCATGCGGTTTCCCAGCTGCCATCATCCATGATCCATCAGTGTATCTCATAATTTGCTTCAGATTGTTCATACACATTTCACTGACAACACCAGCAAAACAGGGCATGGCATAAAAAAGGCTAAACAACAAAACAATAGTTATCTGCTAGAGTAGGAGTAGGTGCACACATCAGTCATGATGAATTGATAATGTCTCGAGAAACCATCATCATATATAGTACATCGCACAAGCCAATACAATTGAAGTGTTGATTCATAGTACATGAGAAAAATAAACAGAGTCGGGAACAACCATTTTTATCCTCTCAAAAATCTGAATGTGTGACCTTCCGTACAAATAAACAGAGCAGGGAATCAGCAGTTTTATCCTCTCAAGAATCTGAATGTGCGACCTTGCAGACAAATAAATAGAGCAGAGAATCATATGCTTCTGCACTTCTGTTTTAACTAACAATGTGAGAGATGGTGAATAATTTAAGACCAAAAAAGCTAGTACAACAGCAGCAGCTAATCAATTACAACAGGAGAAGCACTAGTAGCTCCGCATGGGACTAGCTTCAACCAGCGCTTCATGTTCTGATACAACACATCCACCTGCCAGCCCCGTCTTGTGCTTCTACAAAAACATAAATCTTGGTCAGTCTAATGCAGTCACGATGGCACAAACATGCAAGAAAACTCTTTTTTGGTTGCATTTTTTAAGAAGGATCTACGAAGAAACTGAAACCACAAATCAAAACACTTGTTTTTTGCACCCACATATACAATTGAACTTCATAAAGCAATAGCAAAGCTAGAACGAAACACGACCTTTTTTAACTAACAATGTGAGAGATGGTGAATTGAAGGACGTATGCACTGAACTTCTGTTTTCTCTGCAAATCGACGGATGGCATCCCGATGCAAAATAGCGATGAGAGATGGCTGATCGCACGAACTGCTTTCATGCGAGCGAGGCGGCGAACTTCTTGTGCGGAGGGAGAAGGTTACGATGGTGTTCGTCCCAAAGTGTTGCAGGTCGCGACGCCAGAGCGGACGACGACTGGCCGCACGGGAGACATTGGACTTCCAAGAAACTTCACCACCGCCTCCCAACTTCGCCTAACAGCGCCGGGCGACCTTGGATTGCGACGGCCGGGTGTCTCAAAATCACATTACTGGTGGCGTCAGGGAGATTCAGCAGCTAGGCAGCCTCTTGGCCGGAGGGGCGTGTGCAAGATCCATGACACAGCCGCCTCTATCTTCGCTGCCGGATGTGGCCACGCAGCTGCAGCTCGTGCCCTCCTCTTGCTGCACGAAAACATATAATAAAACACCTGCACCCAGGCCCTTCCTATCTAGCCATCCGTTCTGCGCATCGCGATTCGTGCAAACACATTTCTCTTTTTTGTTTCTCTCACATAAAACATGTTTTGAAGTTCAAACCTTTGCAGCATTTATCCTAGATTCTAGATAGAAGGCTTTGCCACGCTGCAAAGGATTGAAGTTCAAGACATGTTCTATGCGAGAGAAACAAAAAAGAGAAAATTTCATATAGAAAGTTAGTTGTGTTGCACAGATCTTAAAGTAATATTGGACACCCAAGATAGCAGGGCCCGGGTGCAGATGTTCTAAAAATCCACGTCCTCTTGCTGCAGGCCGAGCCCTCCTCTAGCTGTAGGTTTATCGCAGGTAGGCACGATGGACATCTGGTGGTGGCAGCAGTAGGGACAGCAAGGCTCGCTGCTGACAAGCTCGTTGGATTTGGGCTCGGGATGGACGAGGGAACGAGAGGGAGGAGGGCGCCGTCGGCCCGCCGTGGTCGAGGATGAAGGAGCTCGCCGAGTAGCACAACCTCGCGTGAGCATCCGCAGAACTAGTGGCTAGTGCTCAGATCCGAGGCCACCGGGGTGTCCCTGGCGCAAGTACGGGGTCGGGCCGCTGGGAAGGGGCGGAGGTGGGCATCGCGTCTCTGCGGCCGGTGGATCCGGTAACAGGCGGCCAGAAGCGGTTGGGCGTTGGGGTCGGTGGCCGGCGGTAGGAGGTGGGCGTTGGGGTCGGGTGGACGGCGGCAGGAGGTGCGCTGGGTTGGGGGCGGCGGCGGAGGCGGTTGGTCCGGGCGGCGGAGGTGGTGCGGGAGGTTGGGGGGGGGGGGGGGGATCGACAGAGGTGGTGCGGGAGGTCGGGAGGGGAGGTTGGTTTTTTCGAGTTCGGGATCCACTCCGCGTGAGTCTGTATAGAGCGCCCGTGATTCAAATAGTTATTCTAATCCCAGGATTAGAATAGTGCCATTTATATATAGAGCAAATCTGCACGTTGCAAACCGACTTAGAGCATCTCCAGCCGCTCCCGCAATGGGCCCCTCAGGGTGTCTTTTTTAACGCCGGTGTCCAAAAAAAGGGCCAAGCCGCGCCCCCAGATCCTCGTTTGTCGCCGATTTGGGCCGAAATTACAACCGGCGAACCCAAGCTGAACCCAACACATGGGGGTCACCTGGGGGCACCGGCTGAAGCAAAAAAGACGCGTGGGCCTATGTTGTCGGCGAATACAGCCGACCCCCCTTTCCATCCGCATTACCAACCCCTTCTCCCCCGCCGCTCCCGCCATTTTCCCTCGTATCCGCCCGCCATGCCGCCAAAGAAGTATGCGCCCCCCCTGGCCTAGCCAACAATGCCATCCAACCAAATCAGAGGAAGCCGAGGGCGCTGATGGCAAGGCCCCCGGGCTTGACGAACGCCGAGTGGAAGGCCGACGTTGATCACCGGGCAGCGGTCACCATCGATCGGCGGAACAAGCTCAACATGAAGAAGGCCAGGTACGCGGCGGCAGAGCAGGAGGAGGCGTCTCACGCGGGGATGGCGAACCTTCCACCTCAACAGGTCGGCCAGTACCCACAAGGCGCGTGGGGGAGCCAGCAGAGCGTCGCGTCGCCGACCAACTTCGCGCCGCCACTATGAGGGTAAGCGCCCTCGCTGGCTACGTTAGCGGTGACGCGCATGGCGGTTCAACCCCAACATCACCTTCCCGCATGGCTCGAACCCCGACCGCACTCCCTCCCCATGTTCACCGCCCGGCCTCAACAACCATTACACCTACTCGCCACGACGTACTTAGGCTCGCCTGCGCCGACTCCTCTGCATCATGGGCCCCTACCTTTCGCACATGGCTCGGCATCACCGTTCAGCAGCACCGATGCCGACATGGACGAGATCATCTTGAGCAGCTCGGTCACCGCTTCTTCATGCCCCGGGTTCCGCACGCGAAGATGAAACGCTGGACACCGCCCGTCGACATGGAGGACGAAACGACGATGCCAAAGAGGAGGTGGAGGAGGAAGAACCGCGGAGCCAGTTCCCAAAGGAAGAAAGACAAAGCGGGCGGCCAAAGCCAGGCAGGCGAGCCTCACGCCAAGTGGACGACCAAGGAAGATGAATGCCTCGCGAAGCATGGAAGATCGTTAGCGTGAAACCCGATCATCAGGGCGTGAACCGTAACGCCAAACGCATCGGGAGAAGGATAAAGACGGCGTTCACGAGCGCATGTTGGTCGACCCCAACTTCGCCAACATCCACATGGATCGCAGCGCGATGGCCGTGGCGAACCTTTGGGTGACCATCCTGCAGGCTTGCAACAAGTGGCATGGGATTCAAGAGGAGGTCATGGCTCGCCTGGAAAGCGGCGCCAATGTCGAGCGTCAGGTATGGCCATCGCTCGCCGGCCCAACTCTTCGCCGTGCACTTCGCCGACACTTGTTCTTCGACTGCGTAGATGGTTCGAATTTCGACAAGTTTCACCAGGACAACGCCGAGGCCGAGTGAGGGAGTCCCGGACTAGGGGGTGTCCGGATAGCCGGACTGTTGTCACGGCGGACACCAAGACTATGAAGATACAAGATTGAAGACTTCGTCCCGTGTCCATATGGGACTTTCCTTGGTGTGGAAGGCAAGCTTGGCGATACGGATATGTAGATCTCCTACAATTGTAAACGACTCTGTGTAACCCTAACCTATCCGGTGTCCATATAAACCGGAGGGTTTTAGTCCGTAGGACGAACAACAATCATACCATAGGCTAGCTTCTAGGTTTAGCCTCCTTGATCTCGTGGTAGATCTACTCTTGTACTACCCATATCATCAATATTAATCAAGCAGGAGTAGGGTATTACCTCCATCGAGAGGGCCCAACCTGGTAAAAACATCGTGCCCCTTGTCTCCTGTTACCATCCGCCTAGACGCAGTTCGGGACCCCCTACCCGAGATCCGCGGTTTTGACACCGACATTGGTGCTTTCATTGAGAGTTCCTCTGTCGCCACCGATAGGCCCGATGGCTCCTTCGATCATCAACAACGACGCGGTCCAGGGTGAGACTTTTCTCCTGGACAGATCTTCGTGGTTCGCGGCTTTTGCATCATGGGCCAATTCGCTTGGCCATCGGGAGCAGATCGAAAGCTACGCCCCTAGCCATCAGGTCAGATTTGGAAGTTTGAACTATACGGCCGATGTCCGCGGAGACTTGGTCTTCGACGGATTCGAGCCGCGGACAAGCGCGCTGCACTGTCTCGATGGGCATGATCTAGCTCTGCAGCCGAGCAAAGGCCCCGGAGGCCGCACCAAGATCCGGCTCCGACCCTTAATCCGGAGCCGGATTCCCGATCGAGGACGAGTGGTTGGACACCGCCGAGCTACAATATCTACGGCGATCGAGCGAACTCCATCCCTGTCGCTTTGCGAAGACCTCAACTCCGGTGCGGACTCCTCTCCGGACTCCGAACCCTCCGCGCCCCTAATCGAATCCGATTGGGCGCCGTCATGGAGTTCACATCGTCATGACATCTTTCAGCACTCGCCCTTTGGCGACATCCTGAATTCACTAAAGTCTCTCTCTTTATCCGGAGAGCCCTGGCCGGACTACGGACAGGAAGGTTGGGATGCGGATGACGAAGAAATTCAACGCCCACCCACCACCCACTTGGTAGCCACTGTCGATGATTTAACCGACATGCTAGACTACGACTCCGAAGACATCGACGGTATGGACGACGATGCTGGAGACGACCAAGACCCAGCGCCTACAGGGCACTGGGAGGCCACCTCGTCATATGACATATACATGGTGGATATCCCAAAAGACGGGAACGATGATGGAACAACGGAGGATGACCCCTCCAAGAAACAGCCGAAGCGCCGCCGTCAGCGGCGCCGCTCTAAATCCCGCCACAATAAAAACAGTGATTCCGGCACGGGAGATAATAACACCCCGGACAGTGCCGAAGAGAACCCCCTCCAGCAGGACTCAGCGCAGGAGGAGGGAGAAGCAAGTCCGCACGACAGTGCGGCATAAAGAGAGGCCGAGGACGATAATTATGCGCCTCCCTCCAAAGATGAAGCAAGCCTCGACGATGACGAATTTATCGTGCCTGAGGATCTTGCCGAACAGGAGCGTTTCAAACGCAGGCTTATAGCCACGGCAAGCAGCCTCAAGAAAAAGCAGCAACCTGCTTTATCAGGATACAGTGCGCAAAATGGGCATAGATCCCTCAAGGATTAAACCTACAAAAACGACCTTTAAAGGCGCCATACCGGGTGTAGAGGCCAATTGTACAGGCTCACCACACTCAAGTGGTCTTCGGATCTCCGGATAACTTCCGCCGAAGAGTTAATCTTCGACATCGTCCCATTCCGCAGCGGCTATCATGCACTGCTCGGACGAACCACGTTTGCAAAGTTCAATGCGGTGCCGCACTACGCATACCTCAAGCTCAAGATGCCAGGCCCTCGAGGATTAATCACGGTCAATGGAAACACCAAACGCTCTCTCCGAACGGAGGAGCATACGGCGGCCCTCGCGGCGGAGGTGCAAAGCAGCCTCTCACGGCAATTCTCGAGTCCGCCACTAAGCGTCCGGACACCGCCAAGCGCGCCCGGAGTAACCTGCAACAAGACCACCTGGCACGATTCAAGCACGAGTAGCAATCCGGCCCCAACCCCAACCCTCGCGAAATTGCGAAGCTAGTATTACGCGTACATAATTACGCTCTGGAGATACCATGGGCATATGGGGAGGGGCAAGACAACGGCACGCCAAGGATGCGGCTCGACCGCACTGTGGGCCCCGTTTGTGTCATTCCTTTTTCTTTTTCCTTTTTTCTTCCTTTTTTTTACTTTTAGGACTCCGTCTTTGAGAAGTCCTGTCCGGCACTTGAATCGCCGAACTCACGATGCAACAGCCAGGGAAGCGGAAAGCCACGTCGAGTGTTCAGGTGGTCTCTATTACGAGCATTATACCTGTTTTACATATCATCCAACAGCTTACCCCTGGAGGGGGACATGTTAGATAGTCCCATCCCTTGCTTATCGCACTATTCGTATCGTTCTGCTTCCATTGCAGTACCTTTTTGAATAAACAATACATAGCTCTTGCTTATTATTGCTCTACTTCCTTTATATATACATATGTTCATTTCACGACATGTTGCAACCGTACACTTTGGTACGGCCTGTACACCAGGGGCTTAAGTATCCCAAAATTATGGTGTGATAAGTCCGAACACTTTCACAAGTGCGGCACCCCGAACTTATAGCATTATATGAATTGGCTCCGAATCATGTCTTGGGTCAATAGTCGGGTTTGCCCGGCTCCCGTGTTTTGGTACCTTACGTTCCGCTATATCGGCTAAGGTAGCACCGGGAGAACCACTGCGATTGTGCCCCAGTTATGCTGGGTCGAGCACCTCAGTGGAGAAAGCTAAAACTGACCAAGGCGTGCCGCTTAGAGCGAGGAACCGGAATTGTCCGGCCAAGGCGTGGATAGCGCCCCGAACTCGGTCCTCCGAATACTAGGGGCTTCGCCGAAATTTAAAATTATAGAAGTCTATGGCTAAGTGAGAGTGTTCAAGCATTATAAGTCCGATTGCCTTGTTCGTTGTGTTGAGCGCCTCCCTAGATGGACCCAAGAATGGGAACAAGAGTGCTCATGTTTATCCCGAACACCCAGCACTCGTGGCATGGGGGCTGAAGCCAACGACTTGCCATCTCTCAAATTTGATAAACGGCCGCACAGAAGGTAATATTTTAAATTAATAAGCGTTGCTTAGCGCATATGAACGATCGGGCGCCGGTCCTTCCGTTGCCTCTTCGGTTGGCTGCCATCTGTGCGTGCGCCGCCATCATCAGTGGTGGCATCCTCGGCGGCACCATCAGTGGTGGCATCAGTGTGGTCATCCTCGGCGGCACCATCCGTGGTCTCAGGATCGGTGGGGAAGGCGGCGGCCTCATACAAGTGAGGTTGTTCCTCCATCTCCGGGACAGCTCCTGAATGCCTTGCCCAACCCCGGCCTCATCGTTGCGGGCCATGTTTCTCTCTAAATAGAAACAAAGTTTGGTCAAAATTTGGTTATTGTCAAGGAACAAGATCTCTAAGTTGACCAAATAACCTAATTCTCGAGGAATGTCGCCAAAAGTTGGTTATTGTCAAGGAACAATTGAGAGATGTTTGTGATATTGCCTAGGTGTTTTGGGATAGAACCTGTTAGTGTGTTGTTGCTAAGGTCCAAGTCCACGTTCTCGTGGTAACCTAGTTCTTGAGGGGTGTGTCTAGAAAGTTCACTCTTCTTTTTAGAAGACAAGCGTCTGAAATGGTATTGCCTTTCCTTAATTTGTACTATTTTTTCATTGTGCTGAATACTTATGTGGGTGAGTGTATCTGTAATTACTTTTTACTACACCGCAGGGTGTTCAAACACATGTCAAGCAAGGGTGTCTGAGTGTGTGAATAAAATACTAAACTAATCCAACCACTAAAGCAAATTAATTTTTATTTCGTTGAGAATCGGGCACCTTCTAGGTCAAGAAAATTGGGCATGACCTTTGCTAATTTTCTTGACCTAGGAGTGCCCCATTTCTCAACCAAAACGGAAATTAATCAACGCTTTCAGGAGAAAGGGGTCATTTTAGAAGATCACAAGTAGCAGCAGCATCACTTGACAAAATCACAACTAGCAGCAGCATCACAAGTAGTACAAAGCAGCAACATCATCACAAGTAGTACAAAGAGCAGAAAGCATCATCATCACAAGTAATACACTTAGCTACCAGTTCAGAAATACAGCTAAGATAAGATCATCACTTCAAAATAGGTTGCTTAGTACTACGAAACAACACACACCAAGCTCCATCAAAAACAGAATAAAAAATGGCCATGTCATGCTTGGCAATAGCACAAGTGACATGAAAATTCAGGAGTAGGAGATCACAAAAGTACAGTCCACAGGTTACTCCAAGTTTCTGAATTTTCAGTAAATTTTCTGTAAGAAAAGAACTAAAAGAAAATAAATCCTAGGGTTAAAAAATCTGGAGCAAGTCCTAGCAGAACCACAAAATGTTCATCTACTCAAATTAATGTCCAAACAGTGTCATATCTGAAATTAACCTGGCACCTCACATGGTGAATTCGTATTCAGAAGTACTTGCTTTTCATTGTGATTTTGTGTCTGAGCGGCGGTTGAGTAGGGGAATCGAGGGTGCGGGGGTCATGGCGGCCGGTGGACTGGGGGTGCTCATGCGAGGGGGACCGGATCTGGCGAGGTGGGATAGCGATCGAGATGGAGGGGGATCGAGATCGAGTGTCCATGAAATTTAAAAATATTCATGATAGTTCAAAAAGTACCCATGAAATACAATCGAGAAATGAAGGCTACGATTTAAATACAATCGATCTTAGCTAGCTATCTGTTCACAATCTTCTTGCCCTTCTTTCTCGCAAATGGAGTTCTTTTGTGGAACGGACGTCCTTTAGGTAGGGTGGTCCTGCTTCTTCTTGTGGTGTATGCTGCTACTTCATCATCGTCGTCATGTTCGATCCTCGGGTCGCCGTACTTGTTGAAGTCTTGCTCATTGGCTACTCCATCCATTCCGATGATCTTCTTTTTGCCTCTCCTCACGACAACACGATTGGGCTTTGGCGGGTCGGTAATGAAGAAGCATTGGTCCTCTTGGGAAGCCAGTACCCATGGCTCATTTTTCAGCGGTGACGCTTGCGCCCTTGGTCTTGGATTTGGCTTCGTATAACCATGGTGGTGAAATACGGTCTTCTTTTATGACGTTCTTGGCCCATCTCGACACGGAACATCGGACCTTCTCTCCAGTAGCTCAGCTCCCAGATCTCCTCGATCCTTCCGTAGTATCTGTCCTTGTCGTTACGGTGTAGGATTCCATCGTTACCCGGAGTTCGATAACCATCGCTCTTCATGTCCTTGGCCTCGGTGTAGAATGTGTAGCCGTTGATATCGTGACGCCTCATAGGTCATCGTTGTGCTCGGCGCCCTGTGACAAGGCGAATATGAGTTGTTCTTCCGCGGAAGAATCCTCATGTAAAGGGTACGACAGAAGCTTATGCTTGAACCAACGCGTGAAACATGAGTTGTGCTCTTTGAGTGTATCTTCGTCCGTCCTCTGTTGGCCTCGGTCATTGTACGTCTTTTTAATAAAGGTTTTGTGCTCTACCACCCAAGGATCGACCACGTCTATGTGTTGTAGCGCCGACTAGGTTTGCTCTTTCAAAGTCGGCGAAGTCGACCCTCGAAGTCGACATGCATTTCGCGGCGACCCTCACGGTGACCCCATCCAGCAAGCCTGCCGAGGTGCCTGTTGACGGGCAGACCAACGGGGTTCTCGATGCCTAGATAATTCGTGTAGTAGGAGATGCACTCTTCGGTCAGAAAGCCCCTGGCTATGCTTCCTTCTGGACGTGACATGTTGCGAACGTATCCTTTGATGACACCATTCATCCTTTCGAACGGCATCATGCTGTGCAGGAACGTCGGCCCGAGTTGGATGATATCCTCCACTATATTGACCAGAAGATGCACCATAACGTCGAAGAATGCGGGCGGGAAGTACATCTCAAGCTCGCATAGTATCACCACGATCTCTTCCTGTAGCCTTCTGAGGTGCCTCACGCCAATCGACTTCCGAGAGATGACGTCGAAGAAGTTGCATAGGCCAAATAGCGTTTCACGGACGTGCGCGTCCATGATCCCACGGATTGCAACTGGAAGTATCTGCGTCATCAGACGCGTGGACCGTGAGACTTCATCCCGCTGAACTTCTGCTTCGCTGGGTCTAGGTATCTTCTTATCTTCCCCGCGTAACCGTAAGGAAGTTTTACTCCTACGAGGCAGGTGAAAAACTGCTCGATCTCCTCCTGACTTAGAGTGAAGCACGCGGGAGGGTAGTCATTTCCGGTCTTCTTGGCCTTTTGCCTTTGCGACAACTTTCTGTGTCCTGCTTCACTCATCATCATCATCATCATCATCATCATCATCATCATCATCATATATAGCGTGAAGCTCCTGCCCGATGCCCATTGATTTCAAGTCTGCCCTTGCTTTCGCCCATCTTTGGTCCTCTCGGCATGTTGAGCAGGGTACTAAGCGCACTCTCGCACATCGTTCTTCGTGATATGCATGACATCAAGGCTGTGAGGCACACGGTGGATCTTCCAAGACGGCAAGTCCCGTAAAATGACCTCGTTTTCCATACCTTCAGCAGCGGCTCTGGCGCCTTTCGCTTCTTTCCCGGCTCTGGCGCCTTTTGCTTCTTTCCCGACAGTGGGCAGTCTTTCCAATTTTTCAACAGCTTGTCTATTTCCTCGCCGCTCCTTGTACACGGGCGTTTTCGGGGTTCGGTTTCACCATCGAACAGATCCTTGCGTTTCCTCCATGGGTCATCGTCGCGAAGCCACCTTCGATGTCCCATGAACACGGTTTTCGAAGACCGGGATCTCTATCTAGCTGGCGATACGTTGTGTCATCCATGCACCTTACGCATCCGGAAAATCCGTGGACTACGTGCCCGCGAGATATCCGTAATCGAGATAGTCGTGCACCGTCCCCGAGCAAAGGCGGCTCTCATAGGGAAATATTCTTTCTCTCGTCGTCCCACGTATTGGCTGGCGTTTTCCACAGCGTGTCAAGCTCCTCTTTCAGCAGCCCAGATACAGATTGATGTCGTTCCTCGTTATTTCGGCCCTTCAATTAGCATACTCATGTGAATGTACTTCCTCTTCATGCACAACCAGGGGGAAGGTTGTACATCCACACAAACACAGGCCAGGTGCTATGTGTGCTTCTCTGGCTGCCAAACGGATTGACTCCATCGGTGCTCGCGCCCAAAGACGATGTTCCTTGGATCGTTCCCAAATTCCGAGTCTTGAAGTTCAACGCTTGCCACCGCTCGCATCCTTAGGGTGACTCAGCTGAAGGAAATATGCCCTAGAGGCAATAATAAAGTTATTATTTATTTCCTTATATCATGATAAATGTTTATTATTCATGCTAGAATTGTATTAACCGGAAACATAATACATGTGTGAATATATAGACAAAACAGTATGTCACTAGTATGCCTCTACTTGACTAGCTTGTTAATCAAAGATGGTTATGTTTCCTAACCATGGACAAGGAGTTGTTATTTGATTAACAAGGTCACATCATTAGTTGAATGATCTGATTGACATGACCCATTCCGTTAGCTTAACACTTGATCGTTTAGTATGTTAATGCTTTCTTCATGACCCATACATGTTCCTGTAACTATGAGATTATGCAACTCCCGTTTACGGAGGAACACTTTGGTGCTACCAAACGTCACAACGTAATCGGGTGATTATTAAGGAGTACTACAGGTGTCTCCAAAGGTACTTGTTGGGTTGGCGTATTTCGAGATTAGGTTTTGTCACTCCGATTGTCGGAGAGGTATCTCTAGGCCTTCTCGGTAATACACATCACATAAGCCTTGCAAGCATTGCAACTAAAGAGTTAGTTGTGAGATGATGTATTACGGAACGAGTAAAGAGACTTTCCGTAATGAGATTAAACTAGGTATTGGATACCGACGATCGAATCTCGGAAAGTAACATACCGATGACAAAGGGAACAACGTATGTTGTTATGCGGTTTGGCCGATAAAGATCTTCGTAGAATATGTAGGAACCAATATGAGCATCCAGGTTCCGCTTATTGGTTATTGACCGAGAATAGTTCTAGGTCATGTCTACATAGTTCTCGAACCGTAGGGTCCGCACGCTTAAGGTTTCAATGACGGTTATTATGAGTTTATGTATTTTGATGTACCGAAGGAGTTCGAGTCCCGGATGTGATCACGGACATGACGAGGAGTCTCGAAATGGTCGAGACATAAAGATTGATATATTGGATGGTTATATTCGGACACCGGAAAGGTTCGGAAGTTTCCGGAGAAAACCGGAGTGCCGGAGGGGTTACGGAACCCCCCGGGGAAGTTATGGGCCTTATTGGGCCAAAAGGGGAGAGAGAGGGCTGCACCAGGAGGTGGCGCGCCCCCCCTCCATGGGGAGTCCGAATTGGACTAGGAGGCGCAGCCCCCTTTCCCTCTCCCTCTCCTCTCTTTCCTTCCCCTTCCCTCTTCCTAGTAGGACTAGGAAAGGGAGTCCTACTCCTACTAGGAGGAGGACTCCCTCCCTTGGTGCGCCCCAAGGGCTGGCCGCCCTCCCTTGCTCCTTTATGCTCTGGGGCAGGGGCACCCTAGAACACACAAGTTGATCTTCGTGATCGTTCCTTAGCCGTGTGCGGTGCCCCCTCCACCATATTCCACCTCGGTCATATTGTAGCGGTGCTTAGGCGAAGCCCTGCGACGGTAGAACATCAAGATCGTCACCACGCCGTCGTGCTGACGGAACTCCTTCCCCGACGCTTTGCTGGATCGGAGCCCGGGGATCGTCATCGAGCTGAACGTGTGCCAAGAACTCGGAGGTGCCAGAGTAACGGTGCTTGGATCGGTCGGATCGTGAAGACGTACGACTACATCAACCGCGTTAATATAACGCTTCCGCTTTCGGTCTACGAGTGCGTGGACGGACACTCTCCCCTCTCGTTGCTATGCCATCACCAAGGACTGGCGTGATCGTAGGAAAATTTTGAAATTACTACGTTCCCCAACAGTGGCATCCGAGCCTGGTTTTATGCGTTGATGTCATATGCACGAGTAGAACACAAGTGAGTTGTGGGCGATACAAGTCATACTACCTACCAGCATGTCATACTTTGGTTCAGCGGTATTGTGAGATGAAGCGGCCCGGACCGACATTACGCGTACGCTTACGCGAAACTGGTTTCACCGCTATGAGCACTCGTTGCTTAAAGGTGACCGGCGGGTGTCTGTCTCTCTCACTTTAGTTGAACCGAGTGTGGCTACGCCCGGTCCTTGCGAAGGTTAAAAGCGGAGTCTATTTGTGAAGTATCGTTGTGGTTTTGATGCGTAGGTAAGAACGGTTCTTGCTCAGCCCGTAGCAGCCACGTAAAACTTGCAACAACAAAGTAGAGGACGTCTAACTTGTTTTTGCAGGGCATGTTGTGATGTGATATGGTCAAGACGTGATGCTATATTTTATTGTATGAGATGATCATGTTTTGTAACCAAGTTATCGGCAATCGGCAGGAGCCATATGGTTGTCGCTTTATTGTATGAAATGCAACGCCATGTAATTGCTTTACTTGATCACTAAGCGGTAGCGATAGTCGTAGAAGCAATAGTTGGCGAGACGACAACGATGCTACGATGGAGATCAAGGTGTCGCGCAGGTGACGATGGTGATCATGACGGTGCTTTGGAGATGGAGATCACAAGCACAAGATGATGATGGCCATATCATATCACTTATATTGATTGCATGTGATGTTTATCCTTTATGCATCTTATCTTGCTTTGATTGACGGTAGCATTATAAGATGATCTCTCACTAAAAAATTATCAAGTAGTGTTCTCCCTGAGTATGCACCGTTGCCAAAGTTCGTCGTGCCGAGACACCACGTGATGATCGGGTGTGATAAGCTCTACGTCCATCTACAACGGGTGCAAGCCAGTTTTGCACACATAGAATACTCAGGTTATACTTGACGAGCCTAGCATATACAGATATGGCCTCGGAACACGGAGACCGAAAGGTCGAACGTGAATCATATAGCAGATATGATCAACATAAGATGTTCACCATTGAAAACTACTCCATCTCACGTGATGATCGGTTATGGTTTAGTTGATTTGGATCACGTGATCACTTAGATAACTAGAGAGATGTCTGTCTAAGTGGGAGTTCTTTAGTAATATGATTAATTGAACTTAAATTTATCATGAACTTAGTACTGATAGTATTTTGCTTGTCTATGTTTACCGTAGATAGATGGCTCGTCTTTGTTGTTCCGTTGAATTTTAATGCGTTCCTTGAGAAAGCAAAGTTGAAAGATGATGGTAGCAATTACACGGACTGGGTCCGTAACCTGAGGATAATCCTCATTGCTGCACAGAAAAGTTACGTCCTGGAAGCACCGCTGGGTGACAGGCCTGCTGCAGATGCTGAGCCAGAAGTTGTGAACGTCTGGCATAGCAGAGCTGATGACTTCTCTATAGTTCTGTGTGCCATGCTTTACGGCTTAGAACCGGGTCTTCAACGACGTTTTGAACGTCATGGAGCATATGAGATGTTCCAGGAGTTGAAGTTGATATTTCAACAGAATGCCCGGATTGAGAGATATGAAGTCTCCAATAAGTTCCATAGCTGCAAGATGGAGGAGAATAGTTCTGTCAGTGAGCACATACTCAAAATGTCTGGGTATTACAATCACTTGAATCAACTGGGAGTTAATCTTCCGGATGATTGTGTCATTGACAGAATTCTTCAATCACTGCCACCAAGCTACAAAGGCTTCGTGATGAACTATAATATGCAAGGGTTAGTAAAGACTATGACAGAGATCTTCGCAATGCTAAAAGCTGCGGAGGTAGAAATCAAAAAGGAGCATCAAGTGTTGATGGTCAATAAGACCACTAGTTTCAAGAAGAAAGGCAAAGGGAAGAAGAAGGAACTTCAAGAAGAACAGCAAACAAGTTGCTGATCGGGAGAAGAAACCCAAGTCTGGACCTAAGCCTGAAACTGAGTGCTTCTACCGCAAGCAGACTGGTCCTTTGGAAGCGGAACTGCCCCAAGTATTTGGCGGATAAGAAGGATGGCAAAGTGAACAAAGGTATATGTGATATACTTGTTATTGATGTGTACCTTACTAGAGCTCGCAGTAGTACCAGGTATTTGATACTGGTTACATTGCTAATATTTGCAACTCAAACAGGAACTACGGATTGCTTAACAACCGCAAAGGACGAGGTGACGATGCTTGGCGTGGGAAAGCGGTTCCAAAGTCGATGTGATCGCAATCGGCACGCTACCTCTACATCTACCTTCGTGATTAGTTTTAGACCTGAATAATTGTTATTTGGTGCCAGCGTTGAGCATGAACATTATATCTGGATCTTGTTTGATGCGAGACGGTTATTCATTTAAATCAGAGAATAATGGTTGTTCTATTTATATGAATAATATCTTTTATGGTCATGCACCCTTGAAGAGTGGTCTATTTTTAATGAATCTCGATAGTAGTGATACACATATTCATAATGTTGAAACCAAAAGATGCAGAGTTGATAATGATAGTGCAACTTATTTGTGGCACTGCCGTTTAGGTCATATCGGTGTAAAACGCATGAAGAAACTCCATGCTGATGGACTTTTGGAGTCACTTGATTATGAATCACTTGGCACTTGCGAACCGTGCCTCATGGGCAAGATGACTAAAACCCCGTTCTCCGGTACTATGGAGAGAGCAACAGATTTATTGGAAATCATACATACGGATGTATGTGGTCCAATGAATGTTGAAGCTCGTGGCGGATATCGTTATTTTCTCACCTTCACAGATGATTTGAGCAGATATGGGTATATCTACTTAATGAAACATAAGTCTGAAACATTTGAAAAGTTCAAAGAATTTCAGAGTGAAGTTGAAAATCATCGTAATAAGAAAATAAAGTTTCTACGATCTGATCGTGGAGGCGAATATTTGAGTTACGAGTTTGGTCTACATTTGAAACAAAGCGGAATAGTTTCGCAACTCACGCCACCGGAACACCACAGCGCAATGGTGTGTCCGAACGTCAGTGTCGCACTTTCTTTGGATATGGTGCGATCTATGATGTCTCTTACAGATTTACCGCTATCATTTTGGGGTTATGCTCTTGAGACGGCCGCATTCACGTTAAATAGGACACCGTCAAAATCCGTTGAGACGACGCCTTATGAACTATGGTTTAGCAAGAAACCAAAGTTGTCGTTTCGAAAGTTTGGGGTTGCGATGCTTATGTGAAGAAACTTCAACCTGATAAGCTTGAACCCAAATCGGAGAAATGTGTCTTCATAGGATACCCAAAGGAGACAATTGGGTACACCTTCTATCACAGATCCGAAGGCAAGACATTCGTTGCTAAAATGGATCCTTTCTAGAGAAGGAGTTTCTCTCGAAAGAAGTGAGTGGGAGGAAAGTGGAACTTGATGAGGTAATAGTACCAGCTCCCTTATTGGAAAGTAGTTAAATCACGTAAATCAGTTTACGTAACACCTACACCAGTTAGTGAGGAAGATAATGATGAAGATCATGAAACTTCAGATCAAGTTGTCACCGAACTTCAGAGATCAACCAGAACAAAATCCGCACTGAGTGGTACGGTAATCCTATTCGAAGTCATGCTACTAGATCATGATGAACCTACGAACTATGAAGAAGCGATGGTGAGCCCAGATTCCGCAAAATGGCTTGAAGCCATGAAATCTGAGATAGGATCCATGTATGAGAACAAAGTATGGACTTTGGTAGACTTGCCCGATGATCGGCAAGCTATTGAGAATAAATGGATTTTTAAGAAGAAGACTGACGCTGATGGTAATGTAACTGTCTACAAAGCTCGACTTGTTGCAAAAGCTTTTCGACAAGTTCAAGGGGTTGACTACGATGAGACTTTCTCACACGTTGAGATGCTGAAGACTGTCCGAATCATGTTAGCAATTGCCGCATTTTATGATTATGAAATTTGGCAAATGGATGTAAAAACTGCATTCTTGAATGGATTTCTAGAAGAAGAGTTGTATATGATGCAACCAGAAGGTTTTGTCGATCCAAAAGGTGCTAACAAAGTGTGCAAGCTCCAACGATCAATTTATGGTCCTGCAAGCCTCTCGGAGTTGGAATAAACGCTTTGATAGTGTGATCAAAGCATATGGGTTTGTACAGACTTTTGGAGAAGCCTGTATTTACAAGAAAGTGAGTGGGAGCTCGGTAGCATTTCTAATATTATATGTGGACGACATATTATTGATTGGAAATGATATAGAATTTCTGGATAGCATAAAAGGATACTTGAATAAAAGTTTTTCAATGAAAGACCTCGGTGAAGCTGCTTACATATTGGGCATCAAGATCTATAGAGATAGATCAAGACGCTTGATTGGACTTTCACAAAGCACATACCTTGATAAAGTTTTGAAAAAGTTCAAAATGGATCAGGCAAAGAAAGGTTTTTACCTGTATTACAAGGTGTAAGATTGAGTCGACTCAATGCCCGACCACAGCAGAAGATAGAGAGAAAATGAAAGATGTTCCCTATGCTTCAGCCATAGGCTCTATCATGTATGCAATGCTGTGTACCAGACTGACGTATGCTTAGCTGTAAGCTTGGCAGGAAGGTACCAAAGTAATCCAGAGTGGATCATCGACAGCGGTCAAGAACATCCCTGAAATACCTGAAAAGGACTAAGGATATGTTTCTCGTATATGGAGGTGACAAAGAGCTAGTCGTAAATGGTTACGTCGATGTAAGCTTTGACACTGATCCGACGATTCTAAATCGCAAACCGGATACGTGTTTTTATTAAACGGTGGAGCTGTCGGTTGGTGCAGTTCTAAACAAAGCGTCGTGGCGGGATCTACATGTGAAGCGGAGTACATAGCTGCTTCGGAAGCAGCAAATGAAGGAGTCTGGATGAAAGAGTTCATTTCCGATCTAGGTGTCATACCTAGTGCATCGGGACCGATGAAGATCTTCTGTGACAATACTGGTGCAATTGCCTTGGCAAAGGAATCCAGATTTCACAAGAGGACCAAGCACATCAAGAGACGCTTCAATTCCATTCGGGACCAAGTCCAAGTGGGAGACATAGAGATTTGCAAAATACATACGGATCTGAATGTTGCGGACCCGTTGACTAAGCCTCTTCCACGAGCAAAACATGATCAGCACCAAGACTCCATGGGTGTTAGGATCATTACCTTGTAATCTAGATTATTGACACTAGTGCAAGTGGGAGATCAAGGAAATATGCCCTAGAGGCAATAATAAAGTTATTATTTATTTCCTTATATCATGATAAATGTTTATTATTCATGCTAGAATTGTATTAACCGGAAACATAATACATGTGTGAATATATAGACAAAAGCAGTATGTCACTAGTATGCCTCTACTTGACTAGCTTGTTAATCAAAGATGGTTATGTTTCCTAACCATGGACAAGGAGTTGTTATTTGATTAACAAGGTCACATCATTAGTTGAATGATCTGATTGACATGACCCATTCCGTTAGCTTAACACTTGATCGGTTAGTATGTTAATGCTTTCTTCATGACCCATACATGTTCCTGTAACTATGAGATTATGCAACTCCCGTTTACCGGAGGAACACTTTGGTGCTACCAAAGCGTCACAACGTAATCGGGTGATTATAAAGGAGTACTACAGGTGTCTCCAAAGGTACTTGTTGGGTTGGCATATTTCGAGATTAGGTTTTGTCACTCCGATTGTCGGAGAGGTATCTCTAGGCCTTCTCGGTAATACACATCACATAAGCCTTGCAAGCATTGCAACTAAAGAGTTAGTTGTGAGATGATGTATTACGGAACGAGTAAAGAGACTTTCGATAGAGATTAAACTAGGTATTGGATACCGACGATCGAATCTCGGAAAGTAACATACCGATGACAAAGGGAACAACGTATGTTGTTATGCGGTTTGACCGATAAAGATCTTCGTAGAATATGTAGGAACCAATATGAGCATCCAGGTTCCGCTATTGGTTATTGACCGAGAATAGTTCTAGGTCATGTCTACATAGTTCTCGAACCGTAGGGTCCGATCTATTAAGGTTTCAATGACGGTTTTTATGAGTTGTTTTATTTTGATGTTCCGAAGGAGTTAGTCCCGGATGTGATCACGGACATGACGAGGAGTCTCGAAATGGTCGAGACATAAAGATTGATATATTGGATGGTTATATTCGGACACGGAAAGGTTCCGGAAGTTTCGGAGAAAACCGGAGTGCCGGAGGGGTTACCGGAACCCCCCGGGGAAGTTATGGGCCTTATTGGGCCAAGAGGGGAGAGAGAGGGCTGCACCAGGAGGTGGTGCGCCCCCCCTCCATGGGGAGTCCGAATTGGACTAGGAGGGGGGGGCGCAGCCCCCCATTCCCGCTCCCTCATCCTCTCTTTCCTTCCCCCATCCCACTTCCTAGTAGGACTAGGAAGGGAGTCCTACTCCTACTAGGAGGAGGACTCCCCCTCCTTGGTGCGCCCCAAGGGCTGGCCGCCCTCCCCTTGCTCCTTTATATACGGGGCAGGGGGGCACCGCATGACACACAAGTTGATCTTCGTGATCGTTCCTTAGCCGTGTGCGGTGCCCCCTCCACCATATTCCACCTCGGTCATATTGTAGCGGTGCTTAGGCGAAGCCCTGCCACGGTAGAACATCAAGATCGTCCTGCCACGCCGTCGTCTTGTGGAACTCCTTCCCGACGCTTTGCTGGATCGGAGCCCGGGATCGTCATCGAGCTGAGCGTGTGCCAAGAACTCGGAGGTGCCGGAGTAACGGTGCTTGGATCGGTCGGATCGTGAAGACGTCTGACTACATCAACAGCGTTAATATAACGCTTCGCTTTCGGTCTCACGAGTGCGTGGACGGACACTCTCCCTCTTGTTGCTATGCCATCACCATGGTCTTGCGTGATCGTAGGAAAATTTTGAAATTACTACGTTCCCCAACATCAGCATCTTGTCTTTTTTATCTATCTCCGGATCATTTGCGTCATCTTCTCGCTTCTTCTCCTCCCTATCCGCGTGCCAACGCAGGAGCTTTGCTACCTTAGGGTCCGCGAAATAGCGCTGCAGACGAGGAGTGATCGGAAAGTACCACACCACTTTTCGAGGAGCTTTCTTCCTCTTCTTGTATCGAGTGACGCCGCACACCGGACATATGGTAGACTCAGCGTGCTCGTCCCGATAAATGATGCAATTGTTCATGCACACATGGTATTTCACGTCGCGGTAAATCGAGAGGACACACGATTTTCTTCGCCTCCTCCAAACTGGTCGGGCACTTGTTCCCCTTGGGAAGACGTTCGTGCGAATGACATGTTCTCGTCGAAGCATCGTCGGTCATTTTGTGTTTTACCTTCATCTCCGAGCCATGAGCGTTACTTTCAAAGCGGGTATCCTCGGGCCTGCATCCTTCATACAATGGAGTAACCGCGTCTAACTCAAGTTGATCCATCTTGGCTTTCTCTCGGGCGGCAGCTCTTGCGTTATCCGTCTGCTTGAGAAGCAGCTCTTGAATATGTGGGTCCTGCACCCAGCCCATAGATGGTACAGCGTCAATGCGCTCCGCCCGGCATCATCATCTTCATGATCATGCTCGTCGCCTGCTCCGCATCTTCCTCATCATCATGTCCTGCATCTTCTACATGATGACTGTGTACAACATCACAGTCGTGATCATCTCCGGGATTCTTCGTCTTCTCGCCCGCCCGAGCCGCGATGGTTGTCTTGTTGCCCTTCCTCATTTCTTGCCGGCCCGCATGGGCGACTTCGTAGTCATCTTCATCACCTTGCCACCGATAGCCATCCATGAAACCATGCAACAGCAGGTGGTCCCGCACCTGCCCGGAATCCGGGTCCGCAATAAGGCTCTTCAGCTTGCATCTTCGACACGGACATCTTATCTCCGTCTCGTTCTTTTGAAGCATCTCGGCCTTCGCGGACCTCAAAAACCTATTCACGATGCCTTCGGTCATCGTGCGGACCATGGTCGCCTGCGGGGTAGAGAAAAACGATATTTTAGAACCAAACAAAAATTTGGCATGACTTTCCCTAAAAATAGGACCAAAAAGAATGCTTAATGCCAAAATTCTCGCCGAAACGGAAATGAATCAACATTCTGGCAAAATATTGGCAACTATCGCATTTCAAATACCGGTACACCTCCAAACACAAACACATATGCAACACCACAAACATATGCAACACCACGAACATACATAGATCTAGCTAGGCCGTAAAAAGTGCATGTGCACATTGTTGTAGGGAGAACAACCTAAATATAGCTTCGCCCCTTACTTACCTATTAAAACAAGGTAATTTAACCACTTAATTTGAATGAATCTATGGTGGAAATGAGGTGAAAAAGTGAAGGAAATATGCCCTAGAGGCAATAATAAAGTTATTATTTATTTCCTTATATCATGATAAATGTTTATTATTCATGCTAGAATTGTATTAACCGGAAACATAATACATGTGTGAATACATAGACAAACAGATAGTCACTAGTATGCCTCTACTAGACTAGCTCATTAATCGAAGATGGTTATGTTTCCTAGCCATAGACATGTGTTGTCATTTGATTAATGGGATCACATCATTAGGAGAATGATGTGATTGACATGACCCATTTCATTAGCTTAGCACTTGATCGTTTAGTATGTTGCTTATGCTATCTTCATGACTTATACAAAGTTCCTGCAACTATGAGATTATGCAACTCCGTTTACGGAGGAACACTTTGTGTGCTACCAAACGTCCTAGCGTAACTGGGTGATTATAAAGGTACTCTACAAGTGTCTCCGAAAGTATATGTTGAGTTGGCATGAATCAAGATTAGGATTTGTCACTCCGATTGTCGGAGAGGTATCTCTAGGCCTTCTCGGTAATACACATCACATAAGCCTTGCAAGCATTGCAACTAATGAGTTAGTTGTGAGATGATGTATTACGGAACGAGTAAAGAGACTTTCGATAGCGAGATTAAACTAGGTATTGGATACCGACGATCGAATCTCGGGTAAGTAACATGCCGATGACAAAGGGAACAACGTATGTTGTTATGCGGTTTGACCGATAAAGATCTTCGTAGAATATGTAGGAACCAATATGGGCATCCAGGTTCCGCTATTGGTTATTGACCAAGAATAGTTCTAGGTCATGTCTACATAGTTCTCGAACCCGTAGGGTCCGCACGCTTAAGGTTTCGATGGCTATATTATGAGTTTATGAGTTTTGATGTACCGAAGGAGTTCGGAGTCCCGGATGAGATCGGGGACATGACGAGGAGTCGAAATGGTCGAGACGTAAAGATCGATATATTGGACGACTATATTCGGAGTTCGGAAAGGTTCCGAATGATTCGGTATTTTTGAGTACCGAGAGTTACGGGAATTCGCCGGGAGAAGTATTGGGCCTTATGGGCCATACGGGAAAGAGAGAGGGGCTGCCCTAGGCAGGCGCGCCTTGCCCTAGTCCGGGTGGACTAAGGGGAGGGCCGCACCCTCCTTCCTTCCCTTCTCCCTCCCTTTCCTAGTCTCCTACTCCTAATACATGGAAGGTCTCCTAGTTGGACTAGGAAAGGGGAATCCTACTCCCGGTGGGAGTAGGACTCCCAGTGCCGCCATAGTAGAGGCAGCCCTCCCTCCTCCACTCCTTTATATACGGGGCAGGGGCACCCCATGGACACACAAGTTGATCTTCGTGATCGTTCCTTGGCCGTGTGCGGTGCTCCCTCCACCATATTCCACCTCGATCATATTGTAGCGGTGCTTAGGCGAAGCCCTGCGTGATAGAACATCAAGATCGTCCTGCGCCGTCGTCTTGTGGAACTCCTCCCCAGCTTTGCTGGATCGGAGCCGGGGATCGTCATCGAGCTGAGCGTGTGCTAAGAACTCGGAGGTGCCGGAGTAACGGTGCTTGGATCGGTCGGATCGTGAAGGCGTCTGACTACATCAACCGCGTTGATATAACGCTTCCGCTTTCGGTCTACGAGGGTACGTGGACGGACACTCTCCCCTCTCGTTGCTATGCTATCACCATGGTCTTGCGTGTGCGTAGGAAATTTTTTGAAATTACTACGTTCCCCAACAGTGGCATCCGAGCCTGGTTTTATGCGTTGATGTCATATGCACGAGTAGAACACAAGTGAGTTGTGGGCGATACAAGTCATACTACCTACCAGCATGTCATACTTTGGTTCAGCGGTATTGTGAGATGAAGCGGCCCGGACCGACATTACGCGTGCAGCTTACGCGAGACTGGTTTCACCGCTGTGAGCACTCGTTGCTTAAAGGTGGTGGCGGGTGTCTGTCTCTCTCTCACTTTAGTTGAACGAGTGTGGCTACGCCCGGTCCTTGAGAAGGTTAAAGCGGAGTCTATTTGTGAAATGTCGTTGTGGTTTTGATGCGTAGGTAAGAACGGTTCTTGCTAAGCCCGTAGCAGCCACATAAAACTTGCAACAACAAAGTAGAGGGCGTCTAACTTGTTTTTGCAGGGCATGTTGTGATGTGATATGGTCAAGGCATGATGCTATATTTTATTGTATGAGATGATCATGTTTTGTAACCGAGTTATCGGCAACTGGCAGGAGCCATATGGTTGTCGCTTTATTGTATGAAATGCAATCGCCATGTAATTGCTTTACTTTATCACTAAGCGGTAGCGATAGTCGTAGAAGCAATAGTTGGCGAACGACAACGATGCTACGATGGAGATCAAGGTGTCGCGCCGGTGCGATGGTGATCATGACGGTGCTTCGGAGATGGAGATCACAAGCACAAGATGATGATGGCCATATCATATCACTTATATTGATTGCATGTGATGTTTATCCTTTATGCATCTTATCTTGCTTTGATTGGCGGTAGCAGTTTAAGATGATCTCTCACTAAAAATATCAAGTAGTGTTCTCCCTAAGTATGCACCGTTGCCAAAGTTAAATGCGTGCGAGACACCACGTGATGATCGGGTGTGATAAGCTCTCGTCCATCTACAACGGGTGTAAGCCAGTTTTGCACACGCAGAATACTCAGGTTATACTTGACGAGCCTAGCATATGCAGATATGGCCTCGGAACACGGAGACCGAAAGGTCGGCGTGAATCATATAGTAGATATGATCAACATAAGATGTTCACCATTGAAAACTACTCCATCTCACGTGATGATCGGTTATGGTTTAGTTGATTTGGATCACGTGATCACTTAGATGACTAGAGAGATGTCTGTCTAAGTGGGAGTTCTTAAGTAATATGATTAATTGAACTTAAATTTATCATGAACTTAGTCCTGGTAGTATTTTGCAAATTATGTTGTAGATCAATAGCTCGGCGTTGTTGCTTCCCTATATTTTTATATGTGTTCCTAGAGAAAATTGTATTGAAAGATGTTAGTAGCAATGATGCGGATTGGATCCGTGATCCGAGGTTTATCCTCATTGTTGCACGGAAGAATTATGTCCTTGATGCACCGCTAGGTGACAGACCTATTGCAGGAGCAGATCTGAGGCGTTATGAGCGTTTGGCTAGCTCAATATGATGACTACTTGATAGTTAAGTGCACCATGCTTAGCGGCTTAGAATCGGGACTTCAAAGGCGTTTTGAACATCATGGACCATATGAGATGTTCCAGGAGTTGAAGTTAATATTTCCAGCAAATACCGAGTTGAGAGATATGAAGTCTCCAACAAAGTTCTAAAGCTAAAAGATGGAGGAGAATCGCTCAACTAGTGAGCATGTGCTCAGATTATGCAGGTACTTCAATCGCTTGAATCAAGTGGGAGTTAATCTTCCGGATAAAGGCGGTGATTGACAGAATTCTCTAGTCACCTTCACTAAGTTACTAGAACTTCGTGATGAACTATAGTATGCAAGGGATGAAAGCGATTCCCGAGCTCTTCGTGATGTTGAAATCGTGAAGGTAGAAATCAAGAAAGAGCATCAAGTGTTGATGATTGACAAGACCACTAGTCTCAAGGAAAGGGCAAAGGGAAGAAGGAGAACTTCAAGAAGAGCGGCAAGCAAGTTGCTGCTCGAGTGAAGAAGCCCAAGTCTGGACCTAAGCACGAGACTAAGTGCTTTTGCTGCAATGGAACTGGTCACTAGAAGCGGAACTACCCCAAGTATTTGGCGGATAAGAAGGATGTTAAAGTGAACAAAGGTATATTTGATATACAGATTATTGATGTGTATTTTACTAGTGTTCGTAGCAACCCCTCGGTATTTGATACTGGTTCAGTTGCTTAGAGTAGTAACTTGAAGCAGGGAGTTGCGGAATGAAGCGAAACTAGTTGAAGAGGAAGTGACGATGAGTGTTGGAAGTAGTTCCAAGATTGATATGATCATCATCGCACTCCCTATTCTTTCGGGATTAGTGTGGAACCTAAATAAGTGTTATTTGGTGTTGAGCATAAATATGATTTGATCATGTTTATTGCAATACGGTTATTCATTTAAGTAAGAGAATAAATTGTTGTTCTGTTTACATGAATAAAACCTTGTATGTTTACACACCCAATGAAAACGGTTCATTGGATCTCGATCATAGTAATACACATATTCATAATATTGAAACCAACAGATGCAAAGTTAATAATGATAGTGCAACTTATTTGTGGCACTGCCGTTTAGGTCATATTGGTGTAAAGCGCATGAAGAAACTCCATCTTGATGGATTTTTGGAATCACTTGATTATGAATCATTTGATGCTTGCGAACCGTGCCTTTTGGGCAAGATGACTAAAACTCCGTTCTCGGAACAATGGAACAAGCTCTTGACTTATTGGAAATAATACATACTGATGTATGCGATCCAATGAGTGTTGATGCTAAATGGCAAGTATCGTTATTTGTTGACCTTCACAAGATGATTTGAGCAGATATGGGTATATCTACTTGATGAAACACAAGTCTGAAACATTTGAAAAGTTCAAAGAATTTCAGAGTGAAGTGAAGAATCATCGTAACAAGAAAATAAAAGTTTCTACGATATGATCGCAGAGGAAAAATATTTGAGTTCTGAGTTTGGCCTTGAGTTAAAACAATGTGAAATAGTTTCACTACTCACGCCACAGAACACCACAGCATAATGGTGTGTCCGAACGTCGTAACCACACTTTATTGGATATGGTGCGATCTATGATGTATCTTACCGATTTACCACTATCGTTTTGGGGTTATGCATTAGAGACAGCTGCATTCACGTTTAATAGGGCACCATCTAAATCCGTTGAGGCAACACCGTATGAACTATGGTTTAACAGTAAACCTAAGCTGTCGTTTCTTAAAAGTTTGGAGTTTTGATACTTATATGAAAAAGTTTTCACCTGATAAGCTCAAACCCAAATCGGAGAAGTACGTCTTCATAGAATACCCAAAGGAAATAGTTGGGTACACCTTCTATCACAGATCCGAAGGCAAGATATTCGTTGCTAAAAAATGGATCCTTTCTAGAGAAGGAGTTTCTCTCGAAAGAAGTGAGTGGGAGGAAAGTAGAACTTGATGAGGTAATTGTACCGTCTCCCTTATTGGAAAGTAGTTCATAACAGAAATCAGTTCCAGTGATTCCTACACCAATTAGTGAGGAAGTTAATGATGATGATCATGAAACTTCAGATCAAGTTGCTACCAAAACTTCGTAGGTCTTCGAGCAAAATCCGCACCCAGTGGTATGGTAATCGTGTTACGGAAGTCATGTTACTAGACCATGATGAACCTACGAACTATGAGGAAGCGATGATGAGCCCAGATTCCGCGAAATGGCTCGAGGCCATAAAATCTGAGATATGATCCAAGTAAGAGAACAAAGTATGGACTTTGATTGACTTGCTCGATGATCAGCAAGCCATGTTAAGTAAATGGATCTTCAAGAGGACGACTGACACTGATAGTAGTGTTACTATCTACAAAGCTAGACTTGTCGAAAAAGGTTTTTGACAAAGTTCAAGATGTTGAATACAATGAGATTTTCTCACTCGTATCGATGCTTAAAAGTCTGTCCGAATCATGTTAGCAATTGCCACATTTTATGAAATCTGGCAAATGGATGTCAAAACTACATTCCTTAATGGATTTATTAAAGAAGAGTTGTATATGATGCAACCAGAAGGTTTTTGTCAATCCTAAAGGTGTTAACAAAATATGCAAGCTCCAGCGATCCATCTATGGACTGGTGCAAGCATCTCGGAGTTGGAATATACACTTTGATAAGTTGATCAAAGCATATAGTTTTATACAGACTTGCGGTGAAGCCTGTATTTACTAGAAAGTGAGTGGGAGCACTACAGCATTTCTGATAAGTATATGTGAATGACATATTGTTGATCGGAAATAATGTAGAATTATTACGCAAAGCATAAAGGAGTGTTTGAAAGGAGTTTTTTAATGAAAGACCTCGGTGAAAGCTGCTTACATATTGAGCATCAAGATCTATAGAGATAGATCAAGGCGGCTTGATAAGTTTTTCAATAAGTACATACCTTGTCAAGATTTTGAAGTAGTTCAAAATGGAACAGTCAAAGAAAAGTTCTTGCCTGTGTTGCAAAAGCGTATGAAATTGAGTAAGACTCAAATCCCGACCACGGCGAGAAAATAGAAAAGAGAATGAAAGTCATTCCCTATGCCTCGATCATAGGTTCTATAAAGTATGCTATGCTATGTACCAGACCTATTGTATACCTTGCTCCGAATTTGGCAAGGGAGTACAATAGTGATCTAGGAGTAGATCCTTTGGACATTGGTCAAAGGCATCCTTAGTGAGGACTAAGGAAATATTTCTCGATTATGGAGGTGATAAAAGAGCCCGTCGTAAAGGGTTACGTCGATGCAAGTTTTAACACTAATCTAGATGACTTTGAATCTCAATCTGGATACATATTGAAAGTGGGAGCAATTAGCTAGAGTAGCTCCGTGCAGAGCATTGTAGATATATAAATTTGCAAAATACTCACGGCTCTGAATGTAACAGACCCGTTGACTAAGCTTCTCTCACGAGCAAAACATGATCACCCCTTAGAACTCTTTGGGTGTTAATCACATAGCGATGTGAACTAGATTATTGACTCTAGTAAACCCTTTGGGTGTTGGTCACATGACGATGTGAACTATGGGTGTTAATCACATACAGATGTGAATATTAGTGTTGAATCACATTATGATGTGAACTAGATTATTGACTCTAGTGCAAGTGGGAGACTGAAGGAAATATGCCCTAGAGGCAATAATAAAGTTATTATTTATTTCCTTATATCATGATAAATGTTTATTATTCATGCTAGAATTGTATTAACGGAAACATAATACATGTGTGAATACATAGACAAGCAGATAGTCACTAGTATGCCTCTACTAGACTAGCTCATTAATCGAAGATGGTTATGTTTCCTAGCCATAGACATGTGTTGTCATTTGATTAATGGGATCACATCATTAGGAGAATGATGTGATTGACATGACCCATTTCATTAGCTTAGCACTTGATGCGTTTAGTATGTTGCTTATGCTATCTTCATGACTTATACAAAGTTCCTGCAACTATGAGATTATGCAACTCCCGTTTACCGGAGGAACACTTTGTGTGCTACCAAAGCGTCCTGGCGTAACTGGGTGATTATAAAGGTACTCTACAAGTGTCTCCGAAAGTATATGTTGAGTTGGCATGAATCAAGATTAGGATTTGTCACTCCGATTATGGGAGAGGTATCTCTAGGCCTTCTCGGTAATACACATCACATAAGCCTTGCAAGCATTGCAACTAATGAGTTAGTTGTGAGATGATGTATTACGGAGCGAGTAAAGACTTTCGATAGCGAGATTAAACTAGGTATTGGATACCGGCGATCGAATCTCGGGTAAGTAACATGCCGATGACAAAGGGAACAACGTATGTTGTTATGCGGTTTGACCGATAAAGATCTTCGTAGAATATGTAGGAACCAATATGGGCATCCAGGTTCCGCTATTGGTTATTGACCAAGAATAGTTCTAGGTCATGTCTACATAGTTCTCGAACCCGTAGGGTCCACTTGCAACAAGGTTTCGATGGCGGTTATATTATGAGTTTATGAGTTTTGATGTACCGAAGGAGTTGAGTCGGATGAGATTGGGGACATGACGAGGAGTCTCGAAATGGTCGAGGCGTAAAGATCGATATATTGGACGACTATATTCGGAGTTCGGAAAGGTTCGAATGATTGGTATTTTGAGTAGGAGAGTTACGAGAATTCGCCGGGAGAAGTATTGGGCCTTATGGGCCATACAGGAAGAGAGAGGGGCTGCCCTAGGCAGGCCGCGCCTTGCCCTAGTCCGGGTGGACTAAGGGAGGCCGCACCCCTCCTTCCTTCCCTTCTCCCTCCCTTTCCTAGTCTCCTACTCCTAATACATGGAAGGTCTCCTAGTTGGACTAGGAAGGGAATCCTACTCCCGGTGGGAGTAGGACTCCCAGGCACGCCATAGTAGAGGCGGCCCTCCCTCCTCCACTCCTTTATATCTGAGGGCAGGGGCACCCCATGGACACACAAGTTGATCTTCGTGATCGTTCCTTGGCAGTGTGCGGTGCTCCCTCCACCATATTCCACCTCGATCATATTGTAGCGGTGCTTAGGCGAAGCCCTCGTGATAGAACATCAAGATCGTCCTGCGCCCGTCGTCTTGTGGAACTCCTCCGGCGCTTTGCTGGATCGGAGCCGGGGATCGTCATCGAGCTGAGCGTGTGCTAAGAACTCGGAGGTGCGAATGCGGTGCTTGGATCGGTCGGATCGTGAAGGCGTCGACTACATCAACAGCGTTGATATAACGCTTCGCTTCGGTCTCACGAGTGCGTGGGCGGACACTCTCCCTCTCGTTGCTATGCTATCACCATGGTCTTGCGTGTGCGTAGGAAATTTTTGAAATTACTCGTTCCCCAACAAAAGAGGAGGCACCCGAGACAAGGAGGAGGTGGAGAGAATGAAGTGGGGAGAAAATGAGTGTGTGGGTAGGAGAGGCTGTCCCAAATATCTTGTTGCTGCCCACTCACTAATGGCGCACCTCTTGCATGGTGCGCCATTAGTAGTTACCACTACTAATGGCGCACTTAAGCAGGATCGTCATTAGTATGTTTGAATAAGCGCACTAGTTCAAAAAAAATTCTATACTAATGGCGCACCCAGCGTAGTGCGCCATTAGTAATTACAACTACTAATGGCGCACTTGGGCAGGAGGCGCCATTATTATGTTTGGACAGGCGCACTAGTTAAAAAAAAATTTGATACTAATGGCGCACCCATTGCAAGGTGCGCCATTAGTAGTTTAAACTCTAATGGCGCATCAGAAGGTGGTGCACCATTAGTATATACTAATGGCGCACCATCTTTGCAGTGCGCCATTAGTGTCAATCCATCTATAGCCCTTTTTCTAGTAGTGGAGGTTTGAGGAGCAAAGTGGTTTTGGGGCTGCGGTGGTTCCCGACCAAAATTGAGCAGGGGATGGGTTCACGGGAGGAAGAGGGAGCTTGGTGGAGAGAGTGGAGAAGGGAGGCACTGGTTGCGCTGAGCGGAGGCTGGGAGGCGGTGGCGAACTGGCGGAGTCGGGAAGGCGGCTTCCCCGGCGATTGCGGGCTGTGGGGGTGCCAAGGGTGGCTTTGAGGGCGCTTTGTCTTCGGATGGGTTCGGGGCCTCCTGTTATAGCTCGACGAGGTCGGTTCCGCGGCGGTGGATGAGGATGCCGGCGAACCGCCTCTCTGTAGTTTGCAGGTCGACGCGGAGGCGACGAGAGCTAGCCGACAAGCGAGGATAAGCTTGCGCGGCACCTAGGGGCAGGTGGCGAGCAGGGGTGGCTCGAGGCGGCGCCCGGCAGGAGCCACTGCGGGCCTTGACGTGCCGCCAAGAGTGCCCTAACTGGCGGTGTTGTAGTGTGCCAGGCGGTCGGGGTGGCGTGGCGGTGCAAGAGGATCGTGGTGTGCTAGTTGCTTTGTTGGCCAAGGCTGGAATGGAGTGCGGGGCGGAACCACGGTGGCTCGAGCGCGCGTCTTGAATAACGCATGCTCTGGCGCGCCCGAGCACGCCCGGGCGTGTTCGATGAAAAGCCGGGGTAGCCTAAGCGTGCTTGGCGGGGCTGGTAAATGTGAGGCTAGTCTAGGGTTAGCAAGGGGATCAAGGGACATGGTGGATAGCTCAGGGGCTCAAGTTCACAATATAAACTTGAAATCTTGCCAAATCTGGCTATGCACTCAAGGTGTTTGACAGAATGCCAGAGGCATCTAGGCAGGTCTTGGAGTGGTCAAAAACTCCAGATGGTGGTCTCATTAGGTGAATAAAAGGGTGGTGAGGTTAGGTGGCCAAATACAGAAACTAGTTAGTGCAAGTTTTGCAAAAACTCAAATCTGGACAGGAGACAAATGGCATCACTTCTTGAACCAAAAATGATCCAATGGGTGCATGCTCCTGGACTTAGGGGTTTAGTAGGGTGGTCTACAAGCAGGGGAAAGAATCAAGGGCCAAGAGCAAGCAATACTATGGATGCTTTGTACAAACCATCATGTTGGACCAGAATGAAGATGAGGTTGATTCACTCTAAACTTTCAAATAACAACACTAGGTTTTTGCATAAAGTTGAATCATAGGCTACTACTAACATCCCATAATTTTGGTGGAGGCTAGAAAGAAGTATTTAAATAGGTTGTAGTGCAAAATTGCCCACTTTGGACCAGAGAAGAAAATTGGGTGTAGAGCTCAAACTATTTAAGGAATGAAATATCTTTTTGCATAAAAGTGGTTTGGTGACATCACAGGACATCCCCAAATTTTGGTGGAATTTTTGAAAGAATTTATAAAAGGGTTGTAGTAAAAAGGACAATAAAACCATGAAACCAATTTTTCAAGAAAATAAGGATTCATGGAGATTATTATATAATTAATTCCTCTGATGAAAAGAAAGGATTTTTCTTGAGAGGATATACAAGTCCAATAACATATTTGAAAAGTTTTTACTAGGGGTGAAAACTCCACAACTTAGGGAAAAGAGAGGCTCTGAAATCAAGATTAAATCCAGAAAAATAAAAATTTAATTTCCTGGCAAAATTTTAATTAAATAAACAAGGTTTAAAATTTTGGGGTGTCACACTACATAATTATTGTTTTTAGAATAATTGTTTCAAACTCAAGCAGTGAAACATGTGACTTCATGCCCAAGCTAAACTCGGAGGGTTAACAGGATTCACATCTTACTATAGTAAGGAAAACAACAAGTGCTTGAGACTTGGAAGCGAGGAGAATAGAACCCGGAAGTTAAGCGTGCTCAGGCTGGAGTAGTGAGAGGATGGGTGACCAGCTGGGAAGTTAGCCGATTTGTAATGAGTGATCCACACTCGAGCATTTAAGATGGGTGATTAGAGACTAAATCATCAAATAATTCAGAAAATTGAAAATAAAAAAAACAATTGTTTTCCAAAATTTTCAAAAACAAATTTCAAAAGATAAACCTTTAGTACGGTACTAAGGTCCCCCACTCTACCTTGAGCTCACGCCACGTGGTGGGCCTTTAGTGGCGGTTCGTCTTGAACACTGTACTAAAGGGGGTTAGTCTCCATCTTGTAGTGCCGGTTGCAGAACCGGCAATAAAGGCCCTTATGAACCGGTAATAAAGCCCCGTTTTCTACTAGTGTAAGGTAAATATTCCTCACGCCTTTCCTTGTAAACCGGCCCACTATTAATATAAACCGGCCTTCTGGGCCTTGGGCCTTGTCATCCGTCTGTCCCGTCGCGGGTTACTAGTGAGTCATAATGTTGAGCAGATTGCTTGTAAACCGTCTGGTCGGGGTGGAGTCGTGATGAATACCAAATGTCATCCGGGTCTTCAAATAAGCCGCCAAGCCCGGACGGGTCATATTTCCGGCCGGTTCGTACCGCGGGGTATATCCCCGACACCCTCCGTGATCGTGTTCCCCTCCAGCGGAGTTCTGGAAAAGGGCTCTAGATTGGATCTCGTGGTTCTGGAACTTGCAGCGACTGAAACTATTTTTCGCAAACTCCCCTAGGGTTTCTGGAATATTGGGGTATTTATAGAGTGAAGAGGCGGTACAGGAGGCCATCGAGGTGGGCGCAACCCACAAGGTCGCATGAGAAAAATTCTCAAAAAGTTTTGCTGCATTTGGACTTACGTTTGGTATTGATTTTCTGCAGTAAAAAATAAGAAAAAACAACAACTAGCACTGGCATTATCTCAATAGGTTAGTCCCTAAAAATGATATAAAGTTGCTACAAAATGATTGTAAAACATCAAAGAATGATAATATAATAGCATGGAGCAATAAAAAATTATAGATACGTTGAAGACGTATCATGCGGTAAAGCTGATGAATGGTGACCGGATCCTCCGCGAGCAAGCACACAAAGGGACAACCCTTTGTTGACAGGGAAGGAGCCGGTGGTTGAGCATCACCTAGACCCACGTCGGTTAGCGTGATGATAACCCACAAGTATATGGGATCATAATAGTTTTCGAGGTAGAGTATTCAACCCAAATTTATAGATTGACGCAAAGAGCCAAAGAATATTTGCAACTATTAGCAGCTGAGTTGTCAATTCAACTACACCTAGAGATTAATTATCTGCAGCAAAGTGATCTGTAGCAAAGTAATATGATAGTTTTGATCAGTAGCAAAGTAATATGATAGTTTTGATAATAGTAGCAGCAACAATAGTAACAACAACATTGATAGCGATTGGCGATAGCGATAGCACCGGTAGTAACTTAGCAAGAACAATATAAGGTAAATTCTTAGGCATTGGATCGGTAATTCATTGGATGATATTCATCATGAGGCAGTCATAACCTAGGTCGATCGACACTAGCTCCAGTTCATAAATATAATGTAGGCGTGTATTCGTAAATAGTCATATGTGTTTATGGAAAAAGCGGCATGACATTTTAGCCTACCCTCCGTGGCAGCGAGGTCCTATTAGGCGGTGAATACATGAACTCCTCAAACTACGGTCATCACTAGGAGTGGTCCCGACTCTTGTCACTCTGAGGTTGCTGGATCATAACACGTAGTAGGTGACTATAACTTGCAAGATCGGATCTAGAACATGGATATAATGGTGATAACATAAGCGGTTCAGAACTAAAATCATGGCACTTTCGGGCCCCAAGTGACAAGCATTAAGCATGGCAAAGTCATAGCAATATCAATCTTAGAACATAGTGGATACTAGGGATCTGGCCCTAACAAAACTAACTCAATTACATGATGAATCTCATCCAAATCATCATTGACCAGCGAGCCTATGAAGGAATAACTCACTCCCGGTGGGGAGGATCATGGAATTAGCGATGGAGAAGGGTTAGTGATGACAAAGATCGAAGATCCCCTCTCCGGAGCTCCAAAGCGGACTCCAGATCTGGCCTCCGATGAAGAATAGGAGGCTGGCGGCTCCATCTCGTGAAGCAGCGATAATTCTTTCTCCCTGATTTTTTTCTGAAAAAATAGGATTATATAACATCGGTTTGAGGGTCTTGGGGCCACCAGGTGGGGATAACCCACACAGGCGCGCTGGAGGGTGTCGCACCACAGTGGGTTGTGCCCACCCAGGTGCCCCCGCCGGATGGTTCTTGGCTCCAGATATATTCTTTTATTGTATAAAAATCCTCGCATAAAGTTTTGTTCCATTCCGATAACTTTTATTTCTGCACAAAAGAACATCATGGTTGTTACTGCTGAAAACAACGTCGATCTGGCTAGTTTCATTCAAATCATGCAAATTAGAGTCCAAAACAAGAGGAAAAGCGTTGGGAAAAGTAGATCTGACGGAGGCGTATCACGTGACTCCACCTTTATCTCACCCTTAACATGCTTTCGCAACATCTTTACCTCAGCGGGAAGCCCCCAGTAAAGGCTCTTCTCGATCCACGAAGTTAGTCGCACATGGGGTCTAGATCTAAATTCGGGAGCCCCATCCAGGCCGCGTCCAGTGGTTCCACGATATAGAACCACTCCGTCTGCCATACTTTGACAGTTTCAATGAATGTTCCCACCACCCATTTAACATGGGCAAGCTTGCTAATCATTGCTCCACTGCACTCTGCGTGGGCACCACCAACTATCTTCAGTTTGATGTTAAAAACCATTAACCATAGGCCGAAGTGCGGTCAAACCCGCAGGAAGGCCTCACGGATAATGATAAAGGTCAATATGTGGAGGAAGGAGTTGAGGGCTAGATCGTGGAAATCTAGCCCGTGAAAAACTATCAGCCCCAGACAAATGAGTCAAGGAAACCCTAGTCCCCGAATGAAGTGTGGGACAAACACGAAAAAATCGTCCATTTTGCATCATATTTTCCTATTGTTATTTACAATGTTTTTATGCATAATATACCTTTTGGAGTATTTATAATGCCTTTTCTCTCATAAATGCAAGCTTTGCATAAAGAGGAGAATACGGCAGCTGCAATTACGTACTGGAAAAGCCACGTCGAGTCACCTATTACTGCACATCTCCAAATAAGCTGAAACTTCACGGATATTTTTATGGAATATTTATGAATTATTGGAGCAAATAACTACGGAGGGGCCCACCAGGTGGGCACAACTCACCTAAGCGCCCGGGGCCCCAGGCGCACCACTGGTGGGTTGTGCCCTCCTCGGCCACCTGCCAGTGCCCATCTTTAGGTATATAGGTCATTTTGACCTAGAAAAAAATAGGAGGACTTTCTGGGCCGGAGCCTTGCCGTCTCGAGGCAGAACTTGGGCAGGAGCACTTTTGCCTTCCGGCGGAGTGATTCTGGCAGGGGAACTTCCCTCCGGGAGGAGGAAATCTAAGCCATCGTAATCACCAACAACACGCTCATCTTTGGGAGGCCAATCTTCATCAACATCTTCAATAGCACCATGTCATGTCAAACCCTAGTTAATCTCTTGTGTTCAATCTTTGTGCGGAACCTTAGATTGGTACTTGTGGGGGACTAGTAGTGTTGATTACATCTTGTAGTTGATTACTATATGGTTTATTTTGTGGACGATTATATGTTCAGATCCATTATGCTATTTAATACCCCTCTGATCTTGAACATGTTTATCACTTGTGAGTAGTTACTTTTGTTCTCGAGGCCACGAGAGAAATCTTACTATAAGTAATCATGTGAACTTGATATGTTGATGTTATGTATGCTGTTATTCCCTTAGTGGTGTCATGTGAGCGTCAACTACATGACACTCCATCATATTTGGGCCTAAGGGAATGCATTGTGGAGTAGTTATTAGATGATGGGTTGCTAGAATGACAGAAGCTTAAACCCTAGTTTATCGCTACTTCTTAAGGGACGATTTGGACCCAAATGTTTAATGCTATGGTTAGATTTTATCTTAATACTTTTCTCATAGTTGCGGCTGCTTGCGAGGGTTTAATCATAAGTAGGAGGCTTGTTCAAGTAAGAAAAACACATAAACACCAGTCCACCCACATATCAAATTATCAAAGTAGCGAACACAAATCAAACCAACATGGTGAAAGTGACTAGATGAAATTCTCGTGTGTCCTCAAGAAATCTTTGCCTATTATAAGAAATCATTTTGGCATGTCCTTTACCATAAAAGGATTCGGCTACCTTGCTGCACTTATTGTTACTATTGCTACTCGTTACTTGTTACAATTATCTTGCTATCAAACAACTTATTACCACTATTTCAGTGCTTGCAGAAATTACCTTGCTGAAAACCACTTGTCATTTCCTTTTGCCCCTCGTTGGGTTCGACACTCTTACTTCTCGAAAGGACAACGATTGACCCCCTACACTTGTGGGTCATCACATGACCCTCTCCCCGGGCCTTGGCATGGGCACGACCTGGCCCTCCTCGGGGCACTGGTCTTGTGACAGTGCCGGCAAGTAGCGGATCACTTCAGATCCTCGATGTCTTTGTTGGTGACGACGGAGGCCTTCCACTTGCCATTTGCGCGGTTCCAGCCATGGCTAGGGTTGAGTGAAGCTGAAAAATAAGATTCTTTGCAAGAGAATAGAAATGGGCGCTGGAGCTTTTCGAGATTGGGGAGATGGCGGCGGGAGATGGAAGAAAGGCGTGGGTGGATAACGATGGCGCTCCCCTTTTGTGGGATCCTAAAATATCAAAGGTTCATTTTTCCATGCCATGAGCCTCTCCACTTCCTGATACACTTGCGGCGTTATGCGGCGGGTGGGATTATCAAAACCATTAACCGTATCCCTAAAAAGCGGGACCACGATCTCCACCTTGACAAGATGTGCCAATGAAGGGCGGCCTCGATCCCGCATCAAGGTACCCGCAGCAGTTCGGTATTAGGACCGAGTGTGACCTTTAGCCAAAAGGTGTCAGACGAAGATGTTGTTCGCATTGAGGCACTTTGACCTTCATGGCGATGGAAAGCCAATACTTCAAATGCCAAATAGAACCTGATTTGGGACGCATACAAGATAGGATGGAGAACTTCGCCCGCAAGCCGAAGGCGATGGAGGCGAACACATGCCTCGGCATTGGAGGCTAGTTAAAGAGACTCTTGAGGAGTCCTGGACTAAGGGGTACTCAGGTGTGACCTATTCCCTATGGAGTCGGTCTGGTGGGCCACCATCGGGCCGAGCTAAATCTGAACTTCGTGACGGATGGAAGATCTTCGAAACCTTGGCGTGCTTTCCAAGTTATGATTTAGCGTCATCTTCCTATTATTAAAACCGACCATGTGTAACCCTAGCCCTACCTGTGTCGATATAAACCAGAGGATTTTAGCTTTTAGGGCTTGAAGAGCAACTCCCATACCCATTAGCCTAGGGTTTAGCTCACCTGATCTCGTGGTAGATCGACTTTGTAACCATACCATATACATAAATACAATAAAAAGAATGACATAGGGTTTTACCTCTTGAGAGGGCCGGACCTAGAGTAAATACCGTGTTCATCGTCCCTTGTTTCCCATTGACCCTAGATCCATAGCCGGGACCCTACCGAGATCCGCCGGTTTGACACCGATATAGTCGCTTCCACATCTCCTTAGCATTAACACATGAGCCAGAAGATGGGTTATATCCTCCACTCCTTGGTGACAAACTGGGCATGCCCCATCCAATCCCACATGCCTGTTAGTGAGTATCGGTCTTAAGGGGTTGATTCAATGTAGTATCCGCCAACAAAATATTTGGACTTTACGTGGGATTTGCAGCTTCCACACCGAACTCTACACTGATGGTCATGTAGAACTTCCCGGGCGAAGAGACATATTTTCTTGGCCCCAAAAATATGTAACTACTACACATGATATGCGGTTTGAATTGAAAAAAAATCCTTTCCTGTTTGGATGACATGCAATGAAATAGTCAAAGGCTTGATAGTGCAGTCGTATTTGTAATATCCTACAAGCGTCCACTCGGTTGAAGCATTGCCTTGTGAGTTTCTCATCCCACATCCCAGATTTGGGCTCAATGAGCTCATCGCCCATTGTTAATAAGGTGTGTCTTCTCTGCGTAAGAATTCTCCTGTTAAGGCTAGATGGAACCTATGGTTCCAGTCAAATATGAACATTCTCACATGTGCCAATTAAGCCAAATGTATCCACGTTTGAACACCTCAAGCCCTTTAATTATAATATGACATGTAAATGATGATTCATTCTTCAAAGTATCTTAAATAAAACTAATATGAGGGGAATAATTATCTTTAAAAACAAAAGCACAAAGTGGGTGTGGATTTGCGATCAGTCTCCAACAATGTTTGGCTAGCATAGCCTTGTTGAAGCAATATAGATCTCTAAATCCCATACCTCCTTCAGTCTTGAATAGGAAAATTTCCACCATGAGTACCAATGCATCTTTGTATTCTCTTCATCATTTTTCCACGGAATTGTGCAATAATATTAGTGATCTCTTTGAAAATTCCTTTGACATAGCAAAAGGCGAGATAGCTTGGACTACTGATTTTAACAGAATTTCTTTACCTCCTCTAGATAATTGCTTCTGTATCAATCCAATTAGCATCTATTTAATTGTCTCACAAAATTGTTTAAAACAGTCACTCATGTCCACACCCACCATTGCAGGAAGTCCAAGGTACTTGTCGGATAGTGCCTCGGTTTCAATATGTAGCTCCTGACAAATCTCTGATCTTGAAGTAACATTATTATTTGGGCTGAAGAAGACACTTAATTTTGCCAAACTTACCAACTGTCTTGAATTTTGGCAGTAGGTATCTAACACTTGCTGTAAGAAAGCTGCATTTAACACATCTAATTTCATGAGAACCAGAGAATCATTAGCAAATAATAAGTGTGATACTGATGGTGCATTTCTGCACAGTGCCACCAACTTCTTCTTTAAACCACCACTAGTACACCCGACCGCTAATCACACGGTTTTTATCCCCAATGAAACACGTTCCAGAATCGTGTGATTCAGTGCGTTAGTGATGGCCGCCGAGGGCATCATTGTGATGAGAAATCATCTACACTGGACAAATCGTTAACCACCGTCGAATATCTTTCCTAAAACAGGCGATTGGCTTCTACAAACTGTGCGTGTTGAACTAGTAATGCCAAGCGGTTATGTTTTGGATCGTCGAGCGAATTGGATGATCGGGTCGAGGGCTGGCCCTCTTCCCCTCGCTCTCCTTTCCTTAATATTCATCGTCAAGTCATCAAAGCCATGAACTAATTCAGAGGGGCTTGGCTAGCCCGGTCACCCTAAGCTACCGGCGCTTCCAAAGGATTTTGAAAATGTATGCAATCTTTGTACTCATCCCACACACTTTCCCGATAAGAAATCGTTGAACATAGAAAGTGACCGAACTTGATTTTCTTTTACAAATAACCGTTAGATCTCAATCGTGTGATTCAGATTTATTGAGGCGTAGGGATATTCCAAGACAAGAATAACCATCGGATCTCCATTGTATGATTTAGATTTAATGGGCAGGAGGCATAGTCTGAGACAGGAGTCTTATTTATCTTAGAAGTCCCGCAAACTTACGAGGCAAAAGATGCTGACCGGATATTGCAAATTCCATTGTTTCGGCAACATACAGAGGATTATATAGCATGGCACTTAAATAAGAACGGCACTTTCTCGGTTCGCTCAGCGTATTACAAACAGTGGGAAGAGACTTATGCCCAGGAAGATTTGATGGGGAACTACCGATCTGGTTCTGGACCACATCCAGTATGGAAGAAGGTTTGGAAGCTCAAACTGCCAGGAAAGATTAAGATCTTCAGAGGTGCTTACACAATGTGCTACCATTCTTCAGCGTTCTAACTAATCGGTGTGTTGGTACTAACTCTCAATGCCCTATCTGCAAGATGGACGCGGAAGATATACGCCATGTACTGTTCTCATGCCCACGTGCTCTAGCTGTTTGGGAAGCCTTGGGCGTTGGCAATATTATCAGGGACGCCATGTGCATAGACCGCTCTGGAGCAGCGATAATAGATTTTCTCTTATGTGATAAAGCTCATCAGCGTATATACTCAGACCCAATAGAATTGCCGTAGATTATTGCTGGAACTAGCTGGTACATCTGGTGGCAGCGGAGACAATTTATCTTGGCGGAGAAACTGTCCACTCGCGGAACAAACTGCGATGTCGATCCGGGCTCTAAGCCTAAATTTTGTTCGGGCAGCAGGAAACCGAAGGAGAGACCTCGACTGAACAAGTGGCATGTTGTTTTGTCCAGCCAACAAGTACTAAACGTTGATGCATCGTTTCATGTTGAAGATCATACGGGCGGGTGTGGAGCAGTAGTAAGAGACAGCCGCGGGAAATTCATCGGGGCATCAACAGCTTATCTCATGCAAATCCCGGATGTCGTCTCGGCGGAAGCTGCAGCTCTGTTAGAAGGCATAAAACTTCTCTAAATCCTAGGTTGCAACAATGTGATGCTGAGAATGGATAATATTGTGGTGGTTGATGCTCTACGGATGAATGAAGGTCATGCTATGGTGGCAGCCCCAGTTTTAGAAGAATGTAGATTCTTGCCCGTGAGTTCGGGAAGGTAACTATTGAGCATTGTAATCGAGAGTCAAATGTAGTTGCTCATGAGCTAGCTAGTTGAGGAAGTACAAACTCTCCCTCTGTATGGGTAGGCGCACCCCCTGAGTTTATTGTAAAATCTCTAGCAAGCGATGTATGTGTGATTGATTAATAAAGCTAGCAGCGAAGGCCTTCCGTCAAAAAAAAAAAAAACTTACGAGGCAAAAGATGTGTTTCCTATCCCTAAAAAAAGATCAATTTCCTATTACACAGAAAAAAACTATTATTTACTGTACTACAGTATCTTGGAACGGCAACATGCAATTCATGTACGGCTGCACATGCACGAGCAAATATGTACGGCCATTATCCTGCAATTCATGGATGGCTGTTCGCATGCACAAACAGATATGTACGGCCGTTATCCTCCACTAGTCGTCAACCCGTTGCAGTTGTGCGGGCTAGTTATTGGGAAATAGCTTAGGGAATTTAGGGAACACTGGTTATACATGGAGGAATCGAATTAATTACAAATCAGCAGACTTTGTGTTAAGCTCTTGAAAGTGTAATATTTAACGGATGACAATTTGTTCTGGTAACCATGCATTCATGTGATATAGCCAAGTCTTCTTCCATTTTTTAACCCTCCGAAGTATATTTCAAATATATATATATATATATATTCAATTTTGGTAACACCAAATATTCCAAATCAAACCAATAAAAAATGCTCTGTACTTTCTTGAATTTGGTGCATAAGTATTTGAATGTTAGAAAGATTAAATACGGTCTATATAATCATGCCATTATGCCAAATTTCTAAAAACATGAACCCATTGTACGTTGAAAAGCACATGATTTCTTCCTGCACACTCATTCTATATTAACCAAGTGGAATTGTTGGAAGATAGTATCTCTGTGTTTTCATACAAATAAATTTACTCATGTACACTGTTGCACCTTCAAAAGTACTCCCTCCGTTCCAAAATAGATGACCCAACTTTGTACTACCTTTAGTATAAAGTTGGTTCATCTATTTTGGAAACAGATAAATAATAACTATGAAAAGAAATAAGGATCACAAAATGGATATAATATTCTCCGAAACTAAAATCATTTATCAAAACATTTAGTACAAAATAAAAATGTACACAAACTTTGAGGACAGTTGTCCACATGCATCATCTATTCTGTCAATCCACCGGCCAACAAAAATATTAGTATAAACTCAGTGATCAAGTGGATTGCAAAGTTTTTTTGTTTGGAAAACATCAATTATGAACTGAAAATGTAAAAGTAATTTGAGAAGCATTTCTTTCTTTTCAACATCCACTCAGACTCATGTAACATTTTTCTAGAAGATGAAACAAAAATTCTTGAATGTACCAAATATGTCTGAGTAAGGATAAATGCCAGATTCCTTTGTAACTATAACATATAGCAGTATACATACACAAAAGATAAGCCTACCAAGCAACTCCTCTAGGGATAAAACTTTTCAGAGCAATAACTTCTGTCGACTTGCTGCTATCCTGGGTTTCTGGTGCGATGTTGATGATTCCTGCCAACCAAGGTAATTGGTAGTTGTGGAGTAATTACAGAGAATGAAAAAGGTATATTGGTACTTAGTGGCTAGGTATATATAGTATTTACATGTTGATTAAGGTGTACTAAGATAATATTGGAAGGCGGCTAGAAACAGGAATGGCTTAGAATGTTGGGAAGAATCCGTGCTTATATGATTAGAGGAGCACGATCCAGACCTCGAAAAGGTTTCCTGGGGCAAAAAGTAAACATCAATTTGTATCAAAAAATTGATGGCACCATGGGACACTGTTGAACAACCAAACATATGAGATAATATTATCAACTCCGCCGAAAAAAAGCTAAGCTAAAGCATGCAGTCCTACTTTAATAGAAGACAGGAGGCACATGTGTACATGGTTTTTTATTGTGCCTTTCATCAAACATAGATGTGACAATTGAGTACAGATGATGGAGAGCAAAAAAGCGTAGTTCGAAAAATATGGTTATACCAAGGTTAGAATTATTATGATAGAAGATAGATTTTTCTAGAACAAATAGTGCCAATTTCAGTATTCTTGAGGAAACACAATATATTTTGAAGACTAATTTTCCTCATTCAAGATACAACGGCATTGATTATATCTTATATCTAACAATTGTATTATAGCCTCGGTTCTAGAGATGCTAAAACACAAAATTAACTGAACTATCAACCTGGCCCTGGAAAAGTAGAAAGGATAAATTTCTCCTAGAACCGGCAGTTTGTGACATCAGCAGACGGCCAGATTACATGGGAAAGATCTGAACGATGTGAACATATAGGAGCGGACGTGTAATTCTGCTGGTCTGGTTTCACATGTGGTGTAACCTTTACTGATGCTCAAATGAACCGGGTAGCCTACAGCCTGCAAGATCAAGAAACTCAATTCCAAAGATGCTACATATCCCAAAATATATTTCATAAATCTTCTTCACATTGTGCTAGACTCTGCAAGATTACGTCTTCATGATTTGAATAGGTGCCTAATTTACTGCATATAAAATAGACACCAAGACTGGCAGCTATATGTGGCAGCCGCAGCTATAATAAACCTGTACTAACAGCAAGACTGTACCTGCGTGCTGACCTGAGATCACGTAGATTTCATGCCTTTCCCGATTCATGATTGACCCAGAGTGCATGGGAATATCTCCTTAGCGCCATAGAATACCTTCCCAGCTCCATGCCTCGACCTCACGTTGTCTCATGGGGCATGGACCATGCTATTTGCCTTCTGCTTCATGGGGATTGCGATGCACTACATCGCTGTCTCTCCTATCCAGGCGACCATGGCAACTTACGTCGCCTTCACAGAGTACTACGTTTCCCACCATGTACGTGCAGCCAGGCATCATGTTGCCTGTGTTCTCATCTGCTGCTCCTGTCCAGCGTACCATGGCAGCAAACAGCGCCTTCACAGAATACTGCTTCTCCCACTATGTACGTGCAGCCATACATCATTTCGTTTCTGCTGCAAAGTAGAGCGAGGAGGTCTCAGAAAGAGAAGAACACGTCTGTAGCCACGATCGAGCTAGTCCATCTCCTTGTCACAGGTATACCTTACCATCCTGAGCGTGAAGATGTAGTCCATGATGGCGGCGGCGTGGGCTGGTGGCGGCAGCGGCGTGGGATAGCAGCGCCACCATGGGATGGCAGCTGCGATGGCGCGGCGGCGGATAGCGGCGGCGATGGCCAATAGGTCGAGGAAGCCAGCTGTGACTTCCTTTTTCTCTGTCAGATTGTGACCTATTGTTCCTGGTTTTTTTTGGAGAACGATCATTTATTTCATGGCAAAACAGGTTGCTATATAAATATTCAACTATCTTTTAGAGAAGGATATTCTGCCTCCTTTTAAAGGAGAGATCGGGTCGATGGGAGTCGTGCTACATGTGGCTTGTGCATGGCATGAGTACATCCTACGGATTTACATTGATCTTGGGTTGATTGGATGAGAAAAAACATATGGAAAGATCTGGACCGTAATAACTCGGCCCCATCAGATTAACGGCTCCTAATTACTGATTAACGTGGTAATTTCTTGGAAGTCTGTAATTATTATAGGTATAGATATCAGCACATCTTCTTCCTCCTGTGTCTTCTCCCTCGCCTCGCTCTTGCCAGGCTGCTGGCCAAGGTCTCCTCCACGTCCTCCATGTTCCATCGCCTCTCCCACGAGGTTCCTCCTCTACGATAAATATGATTGCTTCTGTACATGTTCCCGACCAAGTTACCATGACTTCGCGTTTCTCACAACGTCCGACCAAGTTGGACAAGATAGATATCTGTTCTTGACAGACCGCTGTTGATCAAAGCCGATGCATGGAGGTATTTCTACAGGCTCAGCTCGGCATACCACATCCTGTTCTGGTCATGCACTACATGTTACTTTCTCGAAAGGATCTCAGCAATGTTAATATGCTTAGAAGTATGGGTGATATTTCCATCCAGAAAATAGTCAAATTGAGCGATATCATTCATCCAGGAAAATAGTATTTGTAGCTTCTTATTTTCCTTCTATTAGTAAAAAATAACAAAAATAACAGCAGTATTCTATAGTCAGTACTGGAATTCTGATGTCGCCGAATGTCATGCTCTTAGCCGAGTGCTAAAACACGGACACTCGGCAAAAGAAAATAACGTCGAGAGTCATTCTCGGCAAACATAGCTTCACGGCAAACTGTCTTCTTTGCCGTCACTGCCTCACAGCAAAGAGGCACCACCGGCAAACTCTGCAGGCGCCGAGAGCTGCTCACAACAAAGAGGGACACTCGGCAAAGGCTTTGCGGCGGTTTTGGCCCTTTGCCGGTGTCCGTGGCACCAGCGTACATCAGAATTCCAGTAGTGAGTTGATTTGTTTGTGCCCTTCATACTATGGTTTTTGTAAAGGACGTCAAAGAGAGCAATAGATCAAGTAGCATCGCTTCCTAAGCTTAGTCGTTGGAATAGAATCTCTTCGACCGAGATATGAATTGCGGTAAACGTACTTAGTTTGTGGAATTTCTGTTTTCACATGATTTCTTTCGACCGTCTTGAAAATTCAAACATGTATTTGCGCCTGGACATATATTTATTGATTGGATGCACCATAGGAGGCTCCTCTCTAAGAAAAGAACAACAAAACTTGAGGATCCTATTCTCCTCGATTGGGCAACGACGAGTTGATATATCTCGAATTGATTTGCCCAGTGCAAAGGTGCAAAGCAGTTGTTTTGCGCATGGACTCCCTGCTGTCGTATGTGTTAGAATAAATCCGAGGCCATCGTTGATTTATCCGAGGACCAAGCAATCACACGAGACATGACACGAGATTTGTTAACGAGGTTCACCGAAGCGAATGGATCTGGCCTCCTCGTCCTCGTCGGGCTCCTGCTCGTCCAGCGTCACGGCGCTCCTCCCTGTTGCCCGCACATCTACGTTGCTTTCACGATGGCTTCGCCTACCATCGTCTGCCTTGACATCACACGAATCTACACTTTCCGCAACCAGGGCGTTTCACGAGGACATGAACATGACTCACGAAACACCGTGCACACCGCTTCCACTCCAGCGAATCATAAGCAAGATGAGGAATTGGACACGAGGGCGACTCACAGGCGTGACTATGACTAATCGTCCAAACTTCATACGACTCCTTGACTCATCGGCTCCCCCAATCGGCGATCTTGATGAGCTCCGATTGCGCAGCTCGGCACCACCTCCCCATCAACGATTTCTTTTCACCGCCTTGTTGATGACAGCCCGCCGTCTCACTCCTTATCGCCCTTGAATGATGATCCCTTGATTCTCCTCATCGCTGCACCACCCAGCGACTTCCTGGCTGCGCCCGGTGGAGCTTCAAATCGACCTTGCTCTTGGTACAAATTGATGGAACTTCGTCCATAGGATCGATCACATCAAATCCACGATGAACACGCACACACAAAACTGATAATAGCGGCCCTTTGTCATGCCCTTTGTTTTCCTCTTTATTGCTTTTCTCCTTTTCTCGCCGATAATCTCACACGCTGCAGCCTGATACTTATACGCATATATATATATATATATATATATATATATATATATATATATATATATATATATATACATAAACACTATTCTGATCACGGGATCGAATAATATTCTAATCACAACATGAACTTCCGAATGTAGCTTTGACCTTCCAGTACTAGGTTGAACTTCAGCTAAAAAGTGTCCAAATGGGGCTTGCGATATACCGTTGGAAAGCTATGGACACCAATATCATAATCCAAGTTAAATTTTTGGCAAAATGTAAGTGGTTTAAGAGCAGTTTTGAAAACCGTTTTTTTCTTCATACAAAAAACGTAAATCGTATTTTCGATCGCATTTCTAAACCGTTTATCGGAATGAGGTAAATAATATAGCGTTGGAAAGCTGCTGCAAAACCGCTCCTTCTACATGTTGAAAGTTTTCTCTAAATCCCAATCGATAAAGAGTAATTTTGAAAATCGTAAAATTTCTCAAACTGAACAACCGAGTTTGTATTTTCAATGTAATTTCTAAACGGCTAATCCATTTGAGGCAAATGATATGGCATTGGAAAGCTTGTGAAAATGCGCTACGTTTTCATGTTAAAAGTTTTTATAATTTGGAACGGTTTAAAAGTAATTCAGAAAATGGTACAAGTTCCACCGAGTTCGTATTTTTGAGCTAAAGTTTTAACCGTACGTCCGAATACAACAAATGATACTGAGTTGAAAAGCTTGAGCAAATCGAAACTTTTTGTATATATTATTTCTCCTAGTTCTTTACGGTTTTAAGTCAAATTGAAAAATAAATAAAAAAGTATTTTTGGCATAATTTCTACATGCTTTATCGGAATGGGTTAAATTATATACCGCTGAAAAGCTATGGAAAATGCGAAACTTTTTCATGTTGATGGTTTTCTCTGATTCCTAGCCGTTTTTGAGTAATTGCTAAAATGGCAAGATCATTCGTTATGCCTTTATCGCGAAACTGATTCTTCGAAAATGCAGCGTGAAGAACTGAACTTCTAAACGCGTGTACTTGAACTTCACTCTGTTTTTCACGTGCTTTTTTTCTCGTATATCACTGTTCTTAGCTCTCCATCAACTCACGGAATTGAGCAAGTGACTTACCAATGGAAAGCTGTTGTAAACATGCAACTTTCTCGTGTTGATCATTTTCATACTACTTAATGATTTTAAAGTTTTCATCTAAAATTCATTCGGTAGTAGTAGTTGAACTTCATGCTATTTTCACGTTGAACTTACGTGGCGTATTTTTGTTTTGTACAAGCGTCTGAACTTCCCTCTGTCTGAACCCGACCTTGGGCTATCTTTGCAACCGTGGCTTCCCATGAATTATTACGGTTAGTAGTGTTCTATAAAATGTTACTGTAAACTAGAAACGTTTTTAGCAACTAAATACCAGTTTTTAATAGAAATCTCGCTCGCTGGCGGATTTTGCTCTCGGGTCGTGATGAAATTGCGTTTCTTTGCAATTTTACTGCCTGATTTGTTCGACCTGAACTTCCCCTAGTGCTAGGTTGAACTTCTGTCGACATTGCCCAAATGGGGCTTGCGATATACCGTTGGAAAGCTATGGACACCAGTATCATGGTCCAACTTCAAATTTTAACTTTGTTGTTTTTAAAATTTGAACCTTTGTGCCTTTTTATAAACAGGGAAATCATAGGTTTGTAATAAACATCAAACCGTCTCGTTTTCTAAATTTGAACTTCTAAGTATTGTTTAGAAATGGTTAAAACATACAAAACAAAATTATGGTTTTTCCATTTTTCTACTAAGTTACTATCTTACATCTTGTGTACTTTTGATTCTTTTTTTTGTCGCGACATTCTATTCATTTTTGCTTTTGGTGAAATGGCCTAGGCAGTCCTTTTTCTCATTTGATGAATTTCTTCTCTATGTGGTACACGTGAACTTCGGATTTTCTGAAACATGAACTTCGTGTGCTATTGAAAACCAAGAAAATTATGCACAGCAAAACACATACACTTCGCGTGCTACATGCACGACTAACACATACACTTCCTAGAAATGGAAATAATTTAAGACCAAAAAAACCTAGGACAACAGCAGCACAAACATAGCAAGTGCCTTTCAGACTGTAAACAAGTGCCCCCGGATTAGGCTAGCAACAACAGTTTCAAAACTATGGGATGGTAGCAGCTGTATAAGCAACAACAAAGCATTCTTCGGGTATTGGTAATTCAGCCCCTAGCAGATTAGCTGCACTCTTCATGGTATTAACAACACATGCCTCGGATAAGTCCTTGATCCAGCTTCTGCGGTTTCCCAGCTGCCATCATCCATGATCCATCAGTGTATCTCATAATTTGCTTCAGATTGTTCATACACATTTCACTGACAACACCAGCAAAACAGGGCATGGCATAAAAAGGCGAAACAACAAAACAATAGTTATCTGCTAGAGTAGGAGTAGGTGCACACATCAGTCATGATGAATTGATAATGTCTCGAGAAACCATCATCATATATAGTACATCGCACAAGCCAATACAATTGAAGTGTTCATTCATAGTACATGAGAAAAATAAACAGAGTAGGGAACAACCATTTTTATCCTCTCAAGAATCTGAATGTGTGACCTTCCGTACAAATAAACAGAGCAGGGAATCAGCAGTTTTATCCTCTCAAGAATCTGAATGTGCGACCTTGCAGACAAATAAATAGAGCAGAGAATCATATGCTTCTGCACTTCTGTTTTAACTAACAATGTGAGAGATGGTGAATAATTTAAGACCAAAAAAAGCTAGTACAACAGCAGCAGCTAATCAATTACAACAGGAGAAGCACTAGTAGCTCCGCATGGGACTAGCTTCAACCAGCGCTTCATGTTCTGATACAACACATCCACCTGCCAGCCCCGTCTTGTGCTTCTACAAAAACATAAATCTTGGTCAGTCTAATGCAGTCACGATGGCACAAACATGCAAGAAAACTCTTTTTTGGTTGCATTTTTTAAGAAGGATCTAAGAAGAATCTGAAACCTCAAATCATAACACTTGTTTTTGCACCCACATATACAATTGAACTTCATAAAGCAATAGCAAAGCTAGAACGAAACACGACCTTTTTAACTAACAATGTGAGAGATGGTGAATTGAAGGACGTATGCACTGAACTTCTGTTTTCTCTGCAAATCGACGGATGGCATCCCGATGCAAAATAGCGATGAGAGATGGCTGGTCGCCACGAACTGCTTTCATGGCGAAGCGGCGAACTTCTTGTGCGGAGGGAGAAGGTTACGATGGTGTTAGATCCCAAAGTGTTGCAGGTCATGACAGCGTAGCGGACGCACTGGCCGCCGCAGGAGACATTGGACTTCAAGAAACTTCACCACCGCCTCCCAACTTGACCTAACAGCGCGGCGACCTTGGATTGCGACGGCGGGTGTCTCAAAATCACATTACTGGTGGCGTCAGGGAGATTCAGCAGCTAGGCAGCCTCTTGGCCGGAGGGGCGTGTGCAAGATCCATGACACAGCCGCCTCTATCTTCGCTGCCGGATGTGGCCACGCAGCTGCAGCTCGTGCCCTCCTCTTGCTGCACGAAAACATATAATAAAACACCTGCACCCAGGCCCTTCCTATCTAGCCATCCATTGTGCGCATCGCGATTCGTGCAAACACATTTCTCTTTTTTGTTTCTCTCACATAAAACATGTTTTGAAGTTCAAACCTTTGCAGCATTTATCCTAGATTCTAGATAGAAGGCTTTGCCACGCTGCAAAGGATATAAGTTCAAGACATGTTCTATCTTGAAGAAACAAAAAGAGAAAATTTCATATAGAAAGTTAGTTGTGTTGCACAGATCTTAAAGTAATATTAGACACCCAAGATAGCAGGGCCCGGGTGCAGATGTTCTAAAATCCACGTCCTCTTGCTGCAGGCCGAGCCCTCCTCTAGCTGTAGGTTTATACTTGAGTAGGCACGATGGACATCTGGTGGTGGCAGCAGTAGGGACAGCAAGGCTCGCGGTTGACAAGCTCGTTGGATTTGGGCTCGGGGATGGGCGAGGAGCGAGAGGGAGGAGGCGCCCGTCGGCCCGCCGTGGTCGAGATGATGGAGCTCGCCGGAGTAGCACAACCCTCGCGTGAGCATCCGCTGAACTAGTGGCTTGTGCTTTGATCCGAGGCCACGGGGTGTCCCGATGCAATCTGAAGTCGAGGTCGCCGGGGAAGAAGCGGAGGTGGGCATCGCGTCTCTGCGGCAGTGGATCCGATAACGGCGGCGAAGCGGTTGGGCGTTAGGGTCGGTGGCGGTAGGAGGTGGGCGTTGGGGTCGGGTGGGCGGCAGGAGGTGCGTCCGGGGTTAGAAGCGGCGGCGGAGGCGGTTGGTCCAGGCGGAGGTGGTGCGGGAGATTGGGGGAATCGGCGGAGGTGGTGCGGGAGGTCGGGAGGGAGGTTGGTTTTTTACGGGAGTTCGGGATCCACTCCAGTAGTCTGTATAGAGCACTCCGTGATCCAAATAGTTATTCTAATCCCAGGATTAGAATAGTGCCATTTATATATAGAGCAAATCTGCACGTTGCAAACCGACTTAGAGCATCTCGGCCGCTCCCCAATGGGCCCCTCGAGTGTCTTTTTAACGCCGGTGTCCAAAAAAGGGCCAAGCAGCGCCCCAGATCCTCGTTTATGCCCGATTTGGGCGAAATTACAACCGCGAACCCAAGCTGAACCCAACACATAGGGGTCACCTGGGGGCACCGGCTGAAGCAAAAAAGACGCGTGGGCCTATGTTGTCGGCGAATACAGCCGACCCCCCTTTCCATCCGCATTACCAACCCCTTCTCCCCCGCCGCTCCCGCCATTTTCCCTCGTATCCGCCCGCCATGCCGCCAAAGAAGTATGCGCCCCCACAGCCTAGCCAACAATGCCATCCAACCAAATCGGAGGAAGCCGAGGCGCTGATGGCAAGGCCCCGGGCTTGTGAGCGCCCAGTGGAAGGCCGGCGTTGATCACCGGGCAGCGGTCACCATCGATCGGCGGAACAAGCTCAACATGAAGAAGGCCAGGTACTGGCGGCGGAAGCGGGAGGCGTCTCCGCAGCGGGGATGGCGAACCTTCCACCTCAACAGGTCGGCGGTACCCACAAAGGCGGCGTGGGGAGCCAGCGAGCGTCGCGTCGCCGACCAACTTCTCGCCGCCACTATGAGGTAAGCGCCCTCGCTGGCTACGTTAGCGGTGGCGCAGCATGGCGGTTCAACCCCAACATCACCTTCCGCATGGCTCGAACCCCGACCCGCACACTCCCTCCCCCATGTTCACCGCCGGCCTCAACAACCATTACACCTACTACTTGCCCGGCGTACTTAGGCTACTGCGCCGACTCCCTCTGCATCATGGGCCCCTACCTTTCGCACATGGCTCGGCATCACCGTTCAGCAGCACCGATGCCGACATGGGCGAGATCATCTTGAGCAGCTCGGTCACCGCTTCTTCATGCCCCGGGTTCCATACGCAAGATGAAAGCGCTGGACACCGCCGTCGACATGGAGGGCGAAACAGCGATGCCAAAGAGGAGGTGGAGGAGGAAGAACCGCGGAGCCAGTTCCCAAAGGAAGAAAGACAAAGCGGGCGGCCAAAGCCAGGCAGGCGAGCCTCACGTCAAGTGGGCGACCAAGGAAGATGAATGCCTCGCCGAAGCATGGAAGATCGTTAAGCGTAAACCCGATCACTGGCGTGAACCGAGCGCGAAGCGTCTTGGAGAAGGATAAAGGCGGCGTTCACGGCGCATGTTGGTCGACCCCAACCGCCAACATCCACATGGATCGCGTAGCGATGGCCGTGGCGAACCTTTGGGTGACCATCCTGCGGGCTTGCAACAAGTGGCATGGGATTCAAGAGGAGGTCATGGCTACGCTGAAAGCGGCGCCAATGTCGGCGTCGGTATGGCCATCGCTCGCCCGGCCCAACTCTTCGCCGTGCACCGCCGACACTTGTTCTTGACTGCGTAGATGGTTCGAATTCGACAAGTTTCACCAGGACAACGCCCGAGGCCGAGTGAGGAGTCCGGACTAGGGGTGTCCGGATAGCGGACTATTGTCACGGCGGACTCCAAGACTATGAAGATACAAGATTGAAGACTTACGTCCCGTGTCCATATGGGACTTTCCTTGAGTGTGGAAGGCAAGCTTGGCGATACGGATATGTAGATCTCCTACAATTGTATAGCGACTACGTGTAACCCTAACCTATCCGGTGTCCATATAAACCGGAGGGTTTTAGTCCGTGGGGCGAACAACAATCATACCATAGGCTAACTTCTAGGGTTTAGCCTCCTTGATCTCGTGGTAGATCTACTCTTGTACTACCCATATCATCAATATTAATCAAGCAGGAGTAGGGTATTACCTCCATCGAGAGGGCCCGAACACAGGTAAAAACATCGTGCCTTGTCTCCTGTTACCATCCGCCTAGGCGCACAGTTCGGGACCCCCTACCGAGATCCGCGGTTTTGACACCGACATTGGTGCTTTCATTGAGAGTTCCTGCGTATGCGTCACCGATAGGCCCGATGGCTCCTTGATCATCAACAACGGCAGCGGTCCAGGGTGAGACTTTTCTCCTGGACAGATCTTCGTGTTCGGCGGCTTTACCTTGCGGGCCAATTAAGCAGCCATCTGGAGTAGATCAAAAGCTTCGCCCCTGGCCATCAGGTCAGATTTGGAAGTTTGAACTATCGGCCGATATCCGCGGAGACTTGATCTTGACGGATTCGAGCCGCAATAGCGATGCCGCCTTTGTCTCGATGGGCATGATTTAACTCTGCAGCCAAAGCGGTGCCACGGAGGCCGCACCGATATCCGCTCCGACCCTTAATCCGGGCGGATTCCCGATCGAGGGCGAGTGGTTGGACACCGCCTCGGGAGCTACAATATCTCTGACGATCGAGCGAACTCCATCCCTGTCGCTGCGAAGACCTCAACTCCGGTGCGGACTCCTCTCCGGACTCCGAACCCTCCAGCGCCCCCTTGTCGAATCCGATTGGGCGCCCGGTTATGGAGTTCACTTCCGCGGACATCTTTCAGCACTCGCCCTTTGGCGACATCCTGAATTCACTAAAGTCTCTCTCTTTATCCGGAGAGCCCTGGCCGGACTACGGTCAGGAAGGTTGGGATGCGGATGATGAAGAAATTCAACGCCCACCCACCACCCACTTGGTAGCCCGCGCCGATGATTTAACCGACATGGTAGACTACGACTCCGAAGACATCGGCCGGTATGGGCGGCGATCTTTGGAGCGACCAAGACCAGCGCCTACAGGGCCTTTGGGAGGCCACCTCGTCATATGACATATACATGGTGGATATCCCAAAAGGCAGGAGCGATGATGGAACAACGGAGGATGACCCCTCCAAGAAACAGCGAAGCGCCGCCCGTCGTGGCGCCGCTCTAAATCCCGCCACAATAAAAGCAGTGATTCCGGCACGGAGATAATAACACCCGGACGGTGCGAAGAGAACCCCTCGGCAGGACTCGGCGCGGGAGGAGGGAGAAGCAAGTCCGCCTGACGGTCTGCATAAAGAAGGCCGAGGGCGATAATTATCGCCTCCCTCCAAAGATGAAGCAAGCCTCGGCGATGGCCAATTTATCGTGCACGAGGATCTTGCCGAACAGGAGGCGTTTCAAGCGCGGGCTTATAGCCACGGCAAGCAGCCTCAAGAAAAAGCAGCAACCTGCTTTATCGAGGATCTGATCGCCAAAATGGGCATAGATCCCTCAAAGGATTAAACCTACAAAAGCGACCTTTAAAGGCGTCATACCGGGTGTAGAGGCCAATTATGCAGGCTCGGTCACACTCGAAGTGGTCTTGGATCTCCGGATAACTTCCGAGCGAAGAGTTAATCTTGACATCGTCCCATTCATGGCGGCTATCATGCACTTTGCTCGGACGAACCACGTTTGCAAAGTTCAATGCGGTGCCGCTTTTCGCATACCTCAAGCTCAAGATGCCAGGCCCTCGAGGATTAATCACGGTCAATGGAAACACACGAGCGCTCTCTCGAGCGGAGGAGCATCTGGCGACCCTCGCGGCGGAGGTGCAAAGCAGCCTCTCACGGCAATTCTCGAGTCCGGCCACTAAGCGTCCGGACACCGCCAAGCGCGCCCGGGTAACCTGCAACAAGACCACAGCACGATTCAAGCACGAGTAGCAATCCGGCTAACCCCAGCCCTCGCGAAATTGCGAAGCTAGTATTACGCGTACATAATTACGCTCTGGAGATACCATGGGCATATGGGGAGGGGCAAGACAACGGCACGCCAAGAATGCGGCTCGACCGCACCAGGGGCTCCCGTTTGTGTCATTTCTTTTTTCTTTTTCTTTTTTTTCCTTTTTTTACTTTCAGGACTCCGTCTTTGAGAAGTCCTGTCCGGCACTTGAATCGCCGAACTCACGATGCAACAGCCAGGGAAGCGGAAAGCCACGTCGAGTGTTCAGGTGGTCTCTATTACGAGCATTATACCTGTTTTACATATCATCCAGCAGCTTACCCCTGGAGAAGGACATGTTAGATAGTCCCATCCCTTGCTTATCGCACTATTCGTATCGTTACGCTTCCATTGCAGTACCTTTTGAATAAACAATACATAGCTCTTGCTTATTATTGCTCTACTTCCTTTATATATACATATGTTCATTTCACGACATGTTGCAACCGTACACTTTAGTGCGGCCTGTACACCGAGGGCTTAAGTATCCCAAAATTATGGTGTGATAAGTCCGAACACTTTCACAAGTCGGCACCCGAACTTATAGCATTATATGAATTGGCTCGAATCATGTCTTGGGTCAATAGTCGGGTTTGCCCGGCTCCGTGTTTTGGTACCTTACGTTCCGCTATATCGGCTAAGGTAGCACCGGGAGAACCACTGCGATTGTGCCCCAGTTATGCTTTGGGTCGAGCACCTCGATGGAGAAAGCTAAAACTGACCGTCATGATAAGGCGAGAGCGATACGCTGTTCGAGAGGGTTTTTGAGTCCCTAAAGACTTATGCCGCTTAGGCGAGGAACCGGAATTGTCCGGCCAAAGGCGTGGATGGCGCCCGAACTTCGGTCCTCCGAATACTAGGGGCTTCGCGAAATTTAAAATTATAGAAGTCTATGGCTAAGTGAGAGTGTTCAAGCATTATAAGTCCGATTGCCTTGTTACGTTGTGTTGGCGCCTCCCTAGATGGACCCAAGAATGGGAACAAGAGTGCTCATGTTTATCCGAACACCCGGCACTTTCGTGGCATGGGGGCTGAAACCAACGACTTGCCATCTCTCAAATTTGATAAGCGGCCGCCTGAAGGTAATATTTTAAATTAATAAGCGTTGCTTAAGCGCATATGAGCGATCGGGCGCCGGTCCTTCCGTTGCCTCTTGATTTGGCTGCCATCATGCGTCTTGCGCCGCCATCATCGATGGTGGCATCCTCGGCGGCTTTCATCGGTGGTGGCATCTGTGTTGTCATCCTCGGCGGCACCATCCGTGGTCTCGGGATCGGTGGGGAAGGCGGCGGCCTCATACAAGTGAGGTTGTTCCTCCATCTCCTGGGACAGCTCCCAGAATGCCTTGCCGCCCGAACCCCCGGCCTCATCGTTGTGGGCCATGTTTCTCTCTAAATAGAAACAAAGTTTGGTCAAAAATTTGGTTATTGTCAAGGAACAAGATCTCTAAGTTGACCAAATAACCTAATTCTCGAGGAATGTCGCCAAAAAGTTGGTTATTGTCAAGGAACAATTGAGAGATGTTTGTGATATTGCCTAGGTGTTTTTGGATAGAACCTGTTAGTGTGTTGTTGCTAAGGTCCAAGTCCACGTTCTCCGGGTAACCTAGTTCTTGAGGGGTGTGTCTAGAAAGTTCACTCTTCTTTTTAGAAGACAAGCGTCTGAAATGGTATTGCCTTTCCTTAATTTGTACTATTTTTCATTGTGCTTTGAATACTTATGTGGGTGAGTGTATACATAATTACTTTTTACTACACATGAGGTGTTCAAACACATGTCAAGCAAGGGTGTCTGCAGTGTGTGAATAAAATACTAAACTAATCCAACCACTAAAGCAAATTAATTTTATTTGGTTGAGAATCGGGCACCTTCTAGGTCAAGAAAATTGGGCATGACCTTTGCTAATTTTCTTGACCTAGGAATCCATTCTCAACCAAAAGCGAAATTAATCAACGTTTCAGGAGAAAGGGGTCATTTTAGAAGATCACAAGTAGCAGCAGCATCACTTGACAAAATCACAACTAGCAGCAACATCACAAGTAGTACAGCAGCAACATCATCACAAGTAGTACAGCAGCAGCGACATCATCATCACAAGTAATACACTTAGCTACCGGTTCGAAATACAGCTAAGATAAGATCATCACTTCAAAATAGGTTGCTTAGTACTACGAAACAACACACACCAAGCTCCATCAAAAACAGAATAAAAAATGGCCATGTCATGCTTGGCAATAGCACAAGTGACATGAAAATTCAGGAGTAGGAGATCACAAAAGTACAGTCCACGAGGTTACTCCAAGTTTCTGAATTTTCAGTAAATTTTCTGTAAGAAAAGAACTAAAAGAAAATAAATCCTAGGGTTAAAAATCTGGAGCAAGTCCTAGCAGAACCACAAAATGTTCATCTACTCAAATTAATGTCCAAACAGCGTCATATCTGAAATTAACCTGGCACCTCACATGGTGAATTCGTATTCAGAAGTACTTGCTTTTCATTGTGATTTTGTGTCTGAGCGGGGGTTGAGTAGGGGAATCGAGGGTGCGGGGGGTCGGCGGCGGCGGCCGGTGGACTGGGGGTGCTTTCGGCGAGGGGACGGATCTGGCGAGGTGGGATAGCGATCGAGATGGAGGGATCGAGATCGAGTGTCCATGAAAATTTAAAAATATTCATGATAGTTCAAAAAGTACCCATGAAATACAATCGAGAAATGAAGGCTACGATTTAAATACAATCGATCTTAGCTAGCTATCTGTTCACAATCTTCTTGCCCTTCTTTTTCGCAAATGGAGTTCTTTTGTGGAACAGACGTCCTTTAGGTAGGGTGGTCCTGCTTCTTCTTGTGGTGTATGCTGCTACTTCATCATCGTCGTCATGTTCGATCCTCGGTCGCCCGTACTTGTCGAAGTCTTGCTCATTGGCTACTCCATCCATTCCGATGATCTTCCTTTTGCCTCTCCTCACGAAAACACTGTTGGGCTTTGGCGGGTCGGTAATGAAAAGCATTGGTCCACTTGGGAAGCCAGTACCCATGGCTCATTTTTCGCGGTGGCGTTTTGCGCCCTTGATCTTGGTTAACCCGGGTATAACCATGGTGGTGAAATACGGTCTTCTTTTATGACGTTCTTGGCCCATCGACCACGGAACATCGGGACCTTCTCTCCGGCGTAGCTCAGCTCCCAGATCTCCTCGATCCTTCCGTAGTATCTGTCCTTGTCGTTACGGTGTAGGATTCCATCGTTACCCGGAGTTACGATAACCATCGCTCTTCATGTCCTTGGCCTCGGTGTAGAATGTGTAGCCGTTGATATAAATGCGCCTCATAGGTCATCGAGGTTGTGCTTTACGGCATACATGACAAGGAGAATATGAGTTGTTCTTCAGCGGAAGAATCCTCATGTAAAAGTGCAATGAAGCTTATGCTTGAACCAACAGCGTGAAACATGAGTTGTGCTCTTTGAGTGTATCTTCGTCCGTCCTCTGTTGGCCTCGGTCATTGTCGTCTTTTAATAAAGATTTTGTGCTCTACCACCCAAGGATCGACCACGTCTATGTGTTGTAGCGCGACTAGGTTTGCTCTTTCAAAGTCGGCGAGTCGACCCTCGAAGTCGACATGCATTTCGCGGTGACCCCATCCAGCAAGCCTGCCGAGGTGCCTGTTGACGGGCAGACCAACGGGGTCCTCGATGCCTAGATAATTCGTGCAGTAGGAGATGCACTCTTGATTGAAAGCCCCGGCTATGCTTCCTTACGGGCGTGACATGTTGCGAGCGTATCCTTTGAGGACACCATTCATCCTTTCGAGCGGCATCATGCGTGCGAGAGCGTTGGCCCGAGTTGGATGATATCCTCCACTATATGGACCAGAAGATGCACCATAACGTCGAAGAATGCGGGCGGGAAGTACATCTCAAGCTCGCATAGTATCACCACGATCTCTTCACTGTAGCCTTACGAGTTGCCTCACGCCAATCGACTTCCGAGATGGCGTCGAAGAAGTTGCATAGGCCAAATAAGCGTTTCCGCAGACGTGCGCGTCCATGATCCCTGATTGCAACTAGAAGTATCTGCGTCATCGGCCGCGTGGACGGTCGTGAGACTTCATCCCGCTGAACTTCTGCCCGCTGGGTCTAGGTATCTGCTTATCTTCCCAGCGTAACCGTAAGGAAGTTTTACTCCTAAGAGGCGGTGAAAAACTGCTCGATCTCCTCGACTTAGAGTGAAGCCGCAGCGGGAGGGTAGTCATTTCCGGTCTTCTTGGCCTTTTTGCCTTTTGCGACTTTACGTGTCCTGCTTCGCCTCATCATCATCATCATCATCATCATCATCATCATCATCATATATAGCGTGAAGCTCCTGCACGATGCCCATTGATTTCAAGTCTGCCCTTGCTTTCGGCCCATCTTTGGTCCTCTACGGCATGTTGAGCAGGGTACTAAGCGGAACTCGCACTTTGCGTTCTTCGTGATATGCATGACATCAAGGCTGTGAGGCACGGTGGATCTTCGATGCGGCAAGTCCCGGAAAACAGACCTCGTTTTCCATACCTTCAGCAGCTGACTCTGGCGCCTTCGCTTCTTTCCGGCTCTGGCGCCTTTTGCTTCTTTCCGGCGGTGGGCAGTCTTTCCAATTTTCAACAGCTTGTCTATTTCCTCGCCGCTCCTTGTACACGGGCGTTTTAGGAGTTCGGTTTCACCATCGAACAGATCCTTGCGTTTCCTCCATGGGTCATCGTCGCGAAGCCACCTTGATGTCCCATGAACACGGTTTTCGAAGACCGGGATCTCTATCTAGCTGGCGATCGTTGTGTCATCCATGCACCTTACGCATCCGGAAAATCCGTGGACTCGTGCCCTTGAGATATCCGTAACCGAGATAGTCGTGCACCGTCGTGAGCGGTCACGGCTCTCATAGGGAAATATTCTTTCTGCGTCGTCCCACGTATTGGCTGGCGTTTTCCACAGCGTGTCAAGCTCCTCTTTCAGCAGCCCCGGATACATATTGATGTCGTTCCACTGGTTGTTTGACCTTCAATTAGCATACTCATGTGAATGTACTTCCTCTTCATGCACAACCAGGGGGAGGTTGTACATCCACACAAACACAGGCCAGGTGCTATGTGTGCTTCTCACGGCTGCCAAGCGGATTGACTCCATCGGTGCTCGCGCCCGTACGATGTTCCTTGGATCGTTCCCAAATTCCGAGTCTTGAAGTTCAACGCTTGCCAGCAGCTCGCATCCTTAGGGTGACTCAGCTGAAGGAAATATGCCCTAGAGGCAATAATAAAGTTATTATTTATTTCCTTATATCATGATAAATGTTTATTATTCATGCTAGAATTGTATTAACGGAAACATAATACATGTGTGAATATATAGACAAAACAGTATGTCACTAGTATGCCTCTACTTGACTAGCTTGTTAATCAAAGATGGTTATGTTTCCTAACCATGGACAAGGAGTTGTTATTTGATTAACAAGGTCACATCATTAGTTGAATGATCTGATTGACATGACCCATTCCGTTAGCTTAACACTTGATCGTTTAGTATGTTAATGCTTTCTTCATGACCCATACATGTTCACTGTAACTATGAGATTATGCAACTCCGTTTACGGAGGAACACTTTGGGTGCTACCAAAGCGTCACTGGCGTAATGTGGGTGATTATAAAGAATTACTACAGGTGTCTCCAAAGGTACTTGTTGGGTTGGCGTATTTGAGATTAGGTTTTGTCACTCCGATTGTCGAAGAGGTATCTCTAGGCCTTCTCGGTAATACACATCACATAAGCCTTGCAAGCATTGCAACTAAAGAGTTAGTTGTGAGATGATGTATTACGGAACGAGTAAAGAGACTTTCCGGTAACGAGATTAAACTAGGTATTGGATACCGACGATCGAATCTCGGGAAAGTAACATACCGATGACAAAGGGAACAACGTATGTTGTTATGCGGTTTGACCGATAAAGATCTTCGTAGAATATGTAGGAACCAATATGAGCATCCAGGTTCCGCTATTGGTTATTGACCGAGAATAGTTCTAGGTCATGTCTACATAGTTCTCGAACCGTAGGGTCCACGCTTAAGGTTTCAATGGCCGGTTATTATGAGTTTATGTATTTTGATGTACGAAGGAGTTGAGTCCCGGATGTGATCACGGACATGACGAGGAGTCTCGAAATGGTCGAGACATAAAGATTGATATATTGGATGGTTATATTCGGACACGGAAAGGTTCCGGAAGTTTCGGAGAAAACCCGGAGTGCGGAGGGGTTACGGAACCCCGGGGAAGTTATGGGCCTTATTGGGCCAAGAGGGAGAGAGGGCTGCACCAGGAGGTGGTGCGCCCCCTCCATGGGGAGTCCGGGTGGACTGGGAGGCGCAGCCCCCTTTCCTCTCCCTCTCCCTCTCTTTCCTTCCCCTTCCCTCTTCCTAGTAGGACTAGGAAGGGAGTCCTACTCCTACTAGGAGGAGGACTCCCCCTCCCTTAGTGCGCCCCAAGGGCTGGCAGCCCTCCCCTTGCTCCTTTATGCTCACGGGGCAGGGGGCACCCTAGAACACACAAGTTGATCTTCGTGATCGTTCCTTAGCCGTGTCTGGTGCCCCCTCCACCATATTCCACCTCGGTCATATTGTAGCGGTGCTTAGGCGAAGCCTGCGGCGATAGAACATCAAGATCGTCCTGCACGCCGTCGTCTTGTGGAACTCCTTCCCGGCGCTTTGCTTTGGATCGGGCCGGGGATGCGTCATCGAGCTGAGCGTGTGCCAAGAACTCGGAGGTGCGGAGTAGCGGTGCTTGGATCGGTCGGATCGTGAAGGCGTCTGACTACATCAACAGCGTTAATATAACGCTTCCGCTTTCGGTCTCACGAGTGCGTGGACGGACACTCTCCCCTCTCGTTGCTATGCCATCACCATGGTCTTGCGTGATCGTAGGAAAATTTTGAAATTACTACGTTCCCCAACAATTGGCATCCGAGCCTGGTTTTATGCGTTGATGTCATATGCACGAGTAGAACACAAGTGAGTTGTGGGCGATACAAGTCATACTACCTACCAGCATGTCATACTTTGGTTCAGCGGTATTGTGAGATGAAGCGGCCGGACCGACATTACGCGTGCGCTTCTGGCGAGACTGGTTTCACCGCTATGAGCACTTTCGTTGCTTAAAGGTGACTGGCGGGTGTCTGTCTCTCTCACTTTAGTTGAACCGAGTGTGGCTACGCCCGGTCCTTGAGAAGGTTAAAAGCGGAGTCTATTTGTGAAATATCGTTGTGGTTTTGATGCGTAGGTAAGAACGGTTCTTGCTCAGCCCGTAGCAGCCACGTAAAACTTGCAACAACAAAGTAGAGGGCGTCTAACTTTTTTTGCAGGGCATGTTGTGATGTGATATGGTCAAGGCGTGATGCTATATTTTATTGTATGAGATGATCATGTTTTGTAACCAAGTTATCGGCAAGGCAGGAGCCATATGGTTGTCGCTTTATTGTATGAAATGCAAGCGCCATGTAATTGCTTTACTTTATCACTAAGCGGTAGCGATAGTCGTAGAAGCAATAGTTGGCGAGGCGACAACGATGCTACGATGGAGATCAAGGTGTCGCGCCCGGTGGCGATGGTGATCATGGCGGTGCTTTGGAGATGGAGATCACAAGCACAAGATGATGATGGCCATATCATATCACTTATATTGATTGCATGTGATGTTTATCCTTTATGCATCTTATCTTTCTTTGATTGACGGTAGCATTATAAGATGATCTCTCACTAAAAAATTATCAAGTAGTGTTCTCCTGGTATGCACCGTTGCCAAAGTTAAATGCGTCTTAGAGACACCCACGTGATGATCGGGTGTGATAAGCTCTCGTCCATCTACAGCGGGTGCAAGCCAGTTTTGCACACGCAGAATACTCGAGTTATACTTGTGAGCCTAGCATATACTGAGATATGGCCTCGGAACACGGAGACCGAAAGGTCGAGCGTGAATCATATAGCGAATATGATCAACATAAGATGTTCACCATTGAAAACTACTCCATCTCACGTGATGATCGGTTATGGTTTAGTTGATTTGGATCACGTGATCACTTAGATAACTAGAGAGATGTCTGTCTAAGTGGGAGTTCTTTAGTAATATGATTAATTGAACTTAAATTTATCATGAACTTAGTACCTGATAGTATTTTGCTTGTCTATGTTTACTTTGTAGATAGATGGCTCGTCTTTGTTGTTCCGTTGAATTTTAATGCGTTCCTTGAGAAAGCAAAGTTGAAAGATGATGGTAGCAATTACGGACTGGGTCCGTAACACGAGGATAATCCTCATTGCTGCACGAGAAAAAGTTACGTCCTGGAAGCACCGTTGGGTGACAGGCCTGCTGCGAATCTTTGAGCGAAGTTGTGAGCGTCGGCAAAGCGAGCTGATGACTACTCTATAGTTCGATTGTGCCATGCTTTACGGCTTAGAACCGGGTCTTCAACGGCGTTTTGAGCGTCATGGAGCATATGAGATGTTCCAGGAGTTGAAGTTGATATTTCAACAGAATGCGGATTGAGAGATATGAAGTCTCCAATAAGTTCTATAGCTGCAAGATGGAGGAGAATAGTTACATCAGTGAGCACATACTCAAAATGTCTGGGTATTACAATCACTTGAATCAAATGGGAGTTAATCTTCCGGATGATTGTGTCATTGACAGAATTCTTCAATCACTGCCACCAAGCTACAAAGGCTTCGTGATGAACTATAATATGCAAGGGTTAGTAAAGACTATGCACGAGCTCTTCGCGATGCTAAAAGCTGCGGAGGTAGAAATCAAAAAGGAGCATCAAGTGTTGATGGTCAATAAGACCACTAGTTTCAAGAAGAAAGGCAAAGGGAAGAAGAAGGGGAACTTCAAGAAGAACAGCAAACAAGTTGCTGATCGGGAGAAGAAACCCAAGTCTGGACCTAAGCACTGAAACTGAAGTGCTTCTCTGCCAAGCGCACTGGTCCTTTGGAAGCGGAACTGCCCCAAGTATTTGGCGGATAAGAAGGATGGCAAAGTGAACAAAGGTATATGTGATATACTTGTTATTGATGTGTACCTTACTAGAGCTCGCGATAGTACACAGGTATTTGATACTGGTTACATTGCTAATATTTGCAACTCGAAGCAGGAACTACGGATTAGCGAACAACGGCAAAGGGCGAGGTGACGATGCGGCGTGGGAAAGCGGTTCCAAAGTCGATGTGATCGCGATCGGCCGCGCTACCTCTACATCTACCTTGAGGATTAGTTTTAGACCTGAATAATTGTTATTTGGTGCCGGCGTTGAGCATGAACATTATATCTGGATCTTGTTTGATGCGAGGCGGTTATTCATTTAAATCGAGAGAATAATGGTTGTTCTATTTATATGAATAATATCTTTTATGGTCATGCACCCTTGAAGAGTGGTCTATTTTTAATGAATCTCGATAGTAGTGATACACATATTCATAATGTTGAAACCAAAAGATGCAGAGTTGATAATGATAGTGCAACTTATTTGTGGCACTGCCGTTTAGGTCATATCGGTGTAAAACGCATGAAGAAACTCCATGCTGATGGACTTTTGGAGTCACTTGATTATGAATCACTTGGCACTTGCGAACCGTGCCTCATGGGCAAGATGACTAAAACCCGTTCTCGGTACTATGGAGAGAGCAACAGATTTATTGGAAATCATACATACGGATGTATGTGGTCCAATGAATGTTGAAGCTCGTGGCGGATATCGTTATTTTCTCACCTTCACAGATGATTTGAGCAGATATGGGTATATCTACTTAATGAAACATAAGTCTGAAACATTTGAAAAGTTCAAAGAATTTCAGAGTGAAGTTGAAAATCATCGTAATAAGAAAATAAAGTTTCTACGATCTGATCGTGGAGGCGAATATTTGAGTTCTGAGTTTGGTCTACATTTGAAACAAAGCGGAATAGTTTAGCAACTCCGCCACCGGAACACCACAGCGCAATGGTGTGTCCGAGCGTCGTAATCGCACTTTCTTTGGATATGGTGCGATCTATGATGTCTCTTACAGATTTACCGCTATCATTTTGGGGTTATGCTCTTGAGGCGGCCGCATTCACGTTAAATAGGACACCGTCAAAATCCGTTGAGGCGACGCCTTATGAACTATGGTTTTAGCAAGAAACCAAAGTTGTCGTTTCGAAAGTTTGGGGTTGCGATGCTTATGTGAAGAAACTTCAACCTGATAAGCTTGAACCCAAATCGAATGTGTCTTCATAGGATACCCAAAGGAGACAATTGGGTACACCTTCTATCACAGATCCGAAGGCAAGACATTCGTTGCTAAAAATGGATCCTTTCTAGAAGGAGTTTCTCTCGAAAGAAGTGAGTGGGAGGAAAGTGGAACTTGATGAGGTAATAGTACCAGCTCCCTTATTGGAAAGTAGTTAAATCACGAAATCAGTTTACGTAACACCTACACCAGTTAGTGAGGAAGATAATGATGAAGATCATGAAACTTCAGATCAAGTTGTCACTTTGAACTTAGTAGATCAACCAGAACAAAATCCGCACTGAGTGTGGTACGGTAATCCTATTCTGGAAGTCATGCTACTAGATCATGATGAACCTACGAACTATGAAGAAGCGATGGTGAGCCCAGATTCCATAAAATGGCTTGAAGCCATGAAATCTGAGATAGGATCCATGTATGAGAACAAAGTATGGACTTTGGTAGACTTGCCCGATGATCGGCAAGCTATTGAGAATAAATGGATTTTTAAGAAGAAGACTGACGCTGATGGTAATGTAACTGTCTACAAAGCTCGACTTGTTGCAAAAGCTTTTCGACAAGTTCAAGGGGTTGACTACGATGAGACTTTCTCACCCGTAGCGATGCTTAAGTCCGTCCGAATCATGTTAGCAATTGCCGCATTTTATGATTATGAAATTTGGCAAATGGATGTAAAAACTGCATTCTTGAATGGATTTCTAGAAGAAGAGTTGTATATGATGCAACCAAAAGGTTTTGTCGATCCAAAAGGTGCTAACAAAGTGTGCAAGCTCCAACGATCAATTTATGGTGCGGTGCAAGCCTCTCGGAGTTGGAATAAGCGCTTTGATAGTGTGATCAAAGCATATGGGTTTGTACAGACTTTTGGAGAAGCACTGTATTTACAAGAAAGTGAGTGGGAGCTCAGTAGCATTTCTAATATTATATGTGGACGACATATTATTGATTGGAAATGATATAGAATTTCTGGATAGCATAAAAGGATACTTGAATAAAAGTTTTTCAATGAAAGACCTCGGTGAAGCTGCTTACATATTGGGCATCAAGATCTATAGAGATAGATCAAGGCGGCTTGATTGGACTTTCACAAAGCACATACCTTGATAAAGTTTTGAAAAAGTTCAAAATGGATCAGGCAAAGAAAGGTTTTTACCTGTATTACAAGGTGTAAGATTGAGTCGGACTCAATGCCCGACCACAATGAGAAGATAGAGAGAAAATGAAAGATGTTCCTATGCTTCAGCCATAGGCTCTATCATGTATGCAATGTTGTGTACCAGACCTGGCGTATGCTTAGCTGTAAGCTTGGCAGGAAGGTACCAAAGTAATCCAGGAGTGGATCCTTTGGATAGCGGTCAAGAACATCCTGAAATACGAAAAGGACTAAGGATATGTTTCTCGTATATGGAGGTGACAAAGAGCTGAGTAAATGAAATGGTTACGTCGATGCAAGCTTTGACACTGATCCCACGATTCTAAATCGCAAACCGGATCGTGTTTTTATTAAGCGGTGGAGCTGTCGGTTGGTGCAGTTCTAAACAAAGCGTCGTGGCGGGATCTACATGTGAAGCGGAGTACATAGCTGCTTGAAGCAGCAAATGAAGGAGTCTGGATGAAAGAGTTCATTTCCGATCTAGGTGTCATACCTAGTGCATCGGGACCGATGAAGATCTTCTGTGACAATCTTTGGTGCAATTGCCTTGGCAAAGGAATCCAGATTTCACAAGAGGACCAAGCACATCAAGAGACGCTTCAATTCCATTCGGGACCAAGTCCAAGTGGGAGACATAGAGATTTGCAAAATACATACGGATCTGAATGTTGCGGACCCGTTGACTAAGCCTCTTCCACGAGCAAAACATGATCAGCACCAAGACTCCATGGGTGTTAGGATCATTACCTTGTAATCTAGATTATTGACTCTAGTGCAAGTGGGAGACTGAAGGAAATATGCCCTAGAAGCAATAATAAAGTTATTATTTATTTCCTTATATCATGATAAATGTTTATTATTCATGCTAGAATTGTATTAACCGGAAACATAATACATGTGTGAATATATAGACAAAACAGTATGTCACTAGTATGCCTCTACTTGACTAGCTTGTTAATCAAAGATGGTTATGTTTCCTAACCATGGACAAGGAGTTGTTATTTGATTAACAAGGTCACATCATTAGTTGAATGATCTGATTGACATGACCCATTCCGTTAGCTTAACACTTGATCGTTTAGTATGTTAATGCTTTCTTCATGACCCATACATGTTCCTGTAACTATGAGATTATGCAACTCCCGTTTACAGGAGGAACACTTTGGGTGCTACCAAAGCGTCTAGCGTAAGCTGGGTGATTATAAAGGAGTACTACAGGTGTCTCCAAAGGTACTTGTTGGGTTGGCGTATTTCGAGATTAGGTTTTGTCACTCCGATTGTCGGAGAGGTATCTCTAGGCCTTCTCGGTAATACACATCACATAAGCCTTGCAAGCATTGCAACTAAAGAGTTAGTTGTGAGATGATGTATTACGGAACGAGTAAAGAGACTTTCCGTAGCGAGATTAAACTAGGTATTGGATACCGACGATCGAATCTCGGAAAGTAACATACCGATGACAAAGGGAACAACGTATGTTGTTATGCGGTTTGACCGATAAAGATCTTACGTAGAATATGTAGGAACCAATATGAGCATCCAGGTTCCGCTATTGGTTATTGACCGAGAATAGTTCTAGGTCATGTCTACATAGTTCTCGAACCGTAGGGTCCATGCACGCTTAAGGTTTCAATGACGGTTATTATGAGTTTATGTATTTTGATGTACCGAAGGAGTTCGAGTCCCGGATGTGATCACGGACATGAAGAGGAGTCTCGAAATGGTCGAGACATAAAGATTGATATATTGGATGGTTATATTCGGACACGGAAAGGTTCCGGAAGTTTCCGGAGAAAACCGGAGTGCCGGAGGGTTACGGAACCCCGGGGAAGTTATGGGCCTTATTGGGCCAAGAGGGAGAGAGAGGGCTGCACCAGGAGGTGGTGCGCCCCCTCCATGGGGAGTCCGAATTGGACTAGGAGGGGGCGCAGCCCCCTTCCTCTCCTCTCCCTCTCTTTCCTTCCCCTTCCCTCTTCCTAGTAGGACTAGGAAAGGGAGTCCCTACTCCTACTAGGAGGAGGACTCCCCCTCCCTTAGTGCGCCCCAAGGGCTGGCGGCCCTCCCCTTGCTCCTTTATATCACGGGGCAGGGGCACCCTAGAACACACAAGTTGATCTTCGTGATCGTTCCTTAGCCGTGTGCGGTGCCCCCTCCACCATATTCCACCTCGGTCATATTGTAGCGGTGCTTAGGCGAAGCCCTGACGGTAGAACATCAAGATCGTCCTGCGCCCGTCGTCTTGTGGAACTCCTTCCCGACGCTTTGCTGGATCGGAGCCGGGATCGTCATCGAGCTGAGCGTGTGCCAAGAACTTCGGAGGTGCCGGAGTAACGGTGCTTGGATCGGTCGGATCGTGAAGACGATGACTACATCAACCGCGTTAATATAACGCTTCCGCTTTCGGTCTACGAGGGTACGTGGACGGACACTCTCCCCTCTCGTTGCTATGCCATCACCATGGTCTTGCGTGATCGTAGGAAAATTTTGAAATTACTACGTTCCCCAACATCAGCATCTTGTCTTTTTTATCTATCTCCGGATCATTTGCGTCATCTTCGCTTCTTCTCCTCCCTATCCGGCGTGCCAACGCAGGAGCTTTGCTACCTTAGGGTCCGCGAAATAGCGCTGCATTTAGGAGTGATCGGAAAGTACCACACCACTTTTCGAGGAGCTTTCTTCCTCTTCTTGTATCGAGTGGCGCCAAGACACCGGACATATGGTAGACTCAGCGTGCTCGTCCCGATAAATGATGCAATTGTTCATGCACACATGGTATTTCACGTCGGTAAATCGAGAGGACACACGATTTTCTTCGCCTCCTCCAAACTGGTCGGGCACTTGTTCCCCCTTGGGAAGACGTTCGTGCCGAATGACATGTTCTCGTCGAAGCATCGTCGGTCATTTTGTGTTTTACCTTCATCTCCGAGCCATGAGCGTTACTTTCAAAGCGGGTATCCTCGGCCTGCATCCTTCATACAATGGAGTAACCGCGTCTAACTCAAGTTGATCCATCTTGGCTTTCTCTCGGGCGGCAGCTCTTGCGTTATCCGTCTGCTTGAGAAGCAGCTCTTGAATATGTGGGTCCTGCACCCAGCCCATAGATGGTACAGCGTCGTCTGCTCCGCCGGCATCATCATCTTCATGATCATGCTCGTCGCCTGCTCCGGCATCTTCCTCATAATCATGTCCTGCATCTTCTACATGATGACTGTGTACAGCTGTTGGGGAACGTAGTAATTTCAAAAATTTTCCTACGATCACACAAGACCATGGTGATGGCATAGCAACGAGAGGGAAGAGTGTCCGTCCACGTACCCTCTTAGACCGAAAGCGGAAGCGTTATAACAACGCGGTTGATGTAGTCGTACGTCTCCACGATCTGACCGATCCAAGCGCCGAACGTACGGCACCTCCGAGTTCTGCACACGTTCAGCTCGATGACGATCCCCGGACTCCGATCCAGCAAAGTGTCGGGGATGAGTTCCGTCGACACGGCGTGGTGGCGATGATGATGCTCCACCGACGCAGGGCTTCGCCTAAGCTCATGACGATATGACTTCTCCCAGCGAGGCTTCGCCTAAGCTCATGACGATATGACCGAAGTGGAATATGGTGGAAGGGGCACCGCACACGGCTAAGGCAAGATCCGTAGATCAACTTGTGTGTCTTGGTGCCCCCTGCCCCGTGATATAAAGGAGGCAAGGGGAAGGTGGCCGGCCCTAGGGGAGGCGCGCAGTCCTACTCCGTCCGGGAGTAGGACTCCCCCCCCCATCCTAGTTGGACTTGGATTCCCGGAGGGGGAGAGAGAGAGAGGGGGGCCGGCCCACCTTTCCTAGTCCTACTCGGACTAGGGGAAGGGGGGGGGGCGCGCGGCCACCTAGGGCTGCCCCTTCTCCTTTCCTCCAAGGCCCACTATGGGCCCATGTAGTTCCCGGGGGGTTCCGGTAACCTCCCGGTACTCCGGTAAATTACCGATTTCACTCGGAACCTTTCCGATGTCCAAATGTAGGCTTCCAATATATCAATCTTTATGTCTCGACCATTTCGAGACTCCTCGTCATATCCGTGATCACATCCGGGACTCGAACAACCTTGATTGCATCAATACTTATAAACTCATTATGAACTGTCATCGAAGCGTTAAGCGTGCGGACCCTACGGGTTCGAGAACTATGTAGACATGACCTAGAACCATTCTCGGTCAATAACCAATAGCGGAACCTGGATGCCCATATTGGTTCCTACATATTCTACGAAGATCTTTATCGGTCAAACCGCATAACGACATACGTTGTTCCCTTTGTCATCGGTATGTTACTTACCCGAGATTCGATCGTCGGTATCCAATACCTAGTTCAATCTCGCACGTAAGTCTCTTTACTCGTTCCGTAATACATCATCTCACAACTAACTCATTAGTTGTAATGCTTGCAAGGCTTTAAGTGATGTGCATTACCGAGAAGGCTCGAGATACCTCTCCGACAATCGGAGTGACAAAACCTAATCTCAAATACGCCAACCCAACAAGTACCTTTGGAGACACCTGTAGTACTCCTTTATAATCACCCGATTCGTTGTGACGTTTGGTAGTACCCAAAGTGTTCCTCCGTAAACGGAGTTGCATAATCTCATAGTTATAGGAACATGTATGGGTCATGAAGAAAGCATTAACATACTAAACGATCAACTGTTAAGCTAACGGAATGGGTCATGTCAATCAGATCATTCAACCAATGATGTGACCTTGTTAATCAAATAACAAATCCTTGTTCATGGTTAGGAAACATAACCATCTTTGATTAACAAGCTAGTCTAGTAGAGGCATACTAGTGACATACTGTTTGTCTATATATTCACACATGTATTATGTTTCCGGTTAATACAATTCTAGCATGAATAATAAACATTTATCATGATATAAGGAAATAAATAATAACTTTTATTATTGCCTCTAGGGCATATTTCCTTCAGTCTCCCACTTGCACTAGAGTCAATAATCTAGATTACAAAGTAATGATCCTAACACCCATGGAGTCTTGGTGCTGATCATGTTTTGCTCGTGGAAGAGGCTTAGTCAACGGGTCTGCAACATTCAGATCCGTATGTATTTTGCAAATCTCTATGTCTCCCATTTGGACTTGGTCCCGAATGGCATTGAAGCGTCTCTTGATGTGCTTGGTCCTCTTGTGAAACCTGGATTCCTTTGCCAAGGCAATTGCACCAAGATTGTCACAGAAGATCTTCATCGGTCCCGATGCACTAGGTATGACACCTAGATCGGAAATGAACTCTTTCATCCAGACTCCTTCATTCGCTGCTCAAGCAGCTATGTACTCCGCTTCACATGTAGATCCTGCCACGACGCTTTGTTTAGAACTGCACCAACTGACAGCTCCACCGTTTAGTAAAAACACGTATCCGGTTTGCGATTTAGAATCGTCCGGATCAGTGTCAAAGCTTGCATCGACGTAACCATTTACGACTAGCTCTTTGTCACCTCCATATACGAGAAACATATCCTTAGTCCTTTTCAGGTATTTCTGTGATGTTCTTGACCGCTGTCCGATGATCCACTCTGGATTACTTTGGTACCTTCCTGCCAAGCTTACAGCTAAGCATACGTCAGGTCTGGTACACAGCATTGCATACATGATAGAGCCTATGGCTGAAGCATAGGAACATCTTTCATTTTCTCTCTATCTTCTGCTGTGGTCGGGCATTGAGTCCGACTCAATCTTACACCTTGTAACACAGGTAAAAACCTTTCTTTGCACGATCCATTTTGAACTTCTTCAACTTTATCAAGGTATGTGCTCTGTGAAAGTCCAATTAAGCGTCTTGATCTATCTCTATAGATCTTGATGCCCAATATGTAAGCAGCTTCACCGAGGTCTTTCATTGAAAACTTTTATTCAAGTATCCTTTTATGCTATCCAGAAATTCTATATCATTTCCAATCAATAATATGTCATCCACATATAATATCAGAAATGCTACAGAGCTCCCACTCACTTTCTTGTAAATACAGGCTTCTCCGAAAGTCTCAGATAAACCCATATGCTTTGATCACACTATCAAAGCGTTTATTCCAACTCCGAGAGGCTTGCACCAGACCATAAATTGATCGTTGGAGCTTGCATAATTTGTTAGCACCCTTTGGATCGACAAAACCTTCTGGTTGCATCATATACAACTCTTCTTCTAGAAATCCATTCAAGAATGCGGTTTTACATCCATTTGCCAAATTTCATAATCATAAAATGCGGCAATTGCTAACATGATTCGGACAGACTTAAGCATCGCTACGGGTGAGAAAGTCTCATCGTAGTCAACCCCTTGAACTTGTCGAAAAACCTTTTGCAACAAGTCGAGCTTTGTAGACAGTTACATTACCATCGGCGTCAGTCTTCTTCTTAAAGATCCATTTATTTTCAATGGCTTGCCGATCATCGGGCAAGTCAACCAAAGTCCATACTTTGTTCTCATACATGGATCCCATCTCAGATTTCATGGCTTCCAGCCATTTTGCGGAATCTGGGCTCACCATTGCTTCTTCATAGTTTGTAGGTTCGCCATGGTCAAGTAACATGACTTCCAGAATAGGATTACCGTACCACTCTGGTGCGTATTTTACTCTGGTTGACCTACGAGGTTCAGTAGCAACTTGATCTGAAGCTTCATGATCATCATCATTAGCTTCTTCACTTATTGGTGTAGTGGTCACAGGAACCATTTCTTGTGATGAACTACTTTCCAATAAGGGAGCAGATACGGTTATCTCATCAAGTTCTACTTTCCTCCCACTCACTTCTTTTGAGAGAAACTCTTTCTCCGAAGGATCCGAATTTAGCAACGAAAATCTTGCCTTCAGATCTGTGATAGAAGGTGTACCCAACAGTCTCCTTTGGGTATCCTATGAAGACACATTTTTCCGATTTGGGTTCGAGCTTATCTGGTTGAAGTTTCTTCACATAAGCATCGCAGCCCCAAACTTTAAGAAACGACAACTTTGGTTTCTTGCCAAACCATAGTTCATAAGGCGTCGTCTCAACGGATTTTGACGGTGTCCTATTTAACGTGAATGCGGCCGTCTCTAAAGCATAACCCCAAAGCGATAGCGGTAAATCGGAAATAGACATCATAGATCGCACCATATCTAGTAAAGTACGATTACGACGCTCGGACACACCATTTCTCTGTGGTGTTCGGGTGGCGTGAGTTGCAAACTATTCCACAATTTTTCAAATGTAAACCAAACTCGTAACTCAAATATTCTCCTCCACGATCAGATCGTAGAAACTTTATTTTCTTGTTACGATGATTTTCCACTTCACTCTGAAATTCTTTGAACTTTTCAAATGTTTCAGATTTGTGTTTCATTAAGTAGATATACCCATATCTGCTCAAATCATCTGTGAAGGTGAGAAAATAACGATACCCGCCGCGAGCTTCAACATTCATTGGACCACAAACATCAGTATGTATGATTTCCAACAAATCAGCTGCTCGCTCCATAGTTCCGGAGAACGGCGTTTTGGTCATCTTGCCCATGAGGCATGGTTCGCAAGTACCAAGTGATTCATAATCAAGTGATTCCAGAAGTCCATCAGTATGGAGTTTCTTCATGCGTTTTACACCGATATGACCTAAACGGCAGTGCCACAAATAAGTTGCACTATCATTATCAACTCTGCATCTTTTGGCTTCAACATTATGAATATGTGTATCACTACTATCGAGATTCAACAAGAATAGACCATTCTTCAAGGGTGCATGACCATAAAAGATATTATTCATATAAATAGAACAACCATTATTCTCTGATTTAAATGAATAACCGTCTCGCATTAAACAAGATCCAGATATAATGTTCATGCTCAACGCTGGCACCAAATAACAATTATTTAGGTCTAAAACTAATCCCGAAGGTAGATGTAGAGATAACGTGCCGACCGCGATCACATTGACTTTGGAACCATTTCCCACGCGCATCGTCACCTCGTCCTTTGCCAGTGCTCGTTTATTCCGTAGTCCCTGTTTCGAGTTGCAAATATTAGCAACGGAACCAGTATCAAATACCAGTGCTACTATGAGCTCTAGTAAGGTACACATCAATAACATGTATATCATATATACCTTTGTTCACCTTGCCATCCTTTTTATCCGCCAAATACTTGGGGCAGTTCCGCTTCCAGTGTCCGGTCTGCTTGCAGTAAAAACACTCAGTTTCAGGCTTAGGTCCGCACTTGGGTTTCTTCTCTTGATCAGCAACTTTCTTGCTGTTCTTTTTGAAGTTTCCTTCTTCTTTCCTTTGCCCTTTTCTTGAAACTAGTGGTCTTGTTGACCATCAACACTTGATGCTCTTTCTTGATTTCTACCTCCGCAGCTTTTAGCATCGCGAAGAGCTCAGGAATTGTCTTAGTCATCCCTTGCATATTATAGTTCATCACGAAGCTCTTGTAGCTTGGTGGCAGTGATTGGAGAATACAGTCAAAGACACAATCATCCGGAAGATTAACTCCCAGCTGAATTAAGTGATTGTTATACCCGGACATTACGGTATGTGCTCCTTGTAACTATTCTCCTCCATCTTGCAGCTATAGAACTTATTGGAGACTTCATATCTCTCAATCCGGGCATTTGCTTGAAATATTAACTTCAACTCCTGAAACATCTCATATGCTCCATGACGTTCAAAACGTCGTTGAAGACCAGTTCTAAGCCGTAAAGCATGGCACACTGAACTATAGAGTAGTCATCAGCTCGCTTTGCCAGACGCTCACAACTTCGCTCAAGATCTGCGCAGAGGCCTGTCACCCAAAGCTTCCAGGGGCGTAATTTTTCTCGTGCAGCAAAGAATGAGGATAATCCTCAAGTTACGGACCCAGTCCGTGTAATTGCTACCATCATCTTTCAACTTTGCTTTCTCAAGGAACGCATTAAAATTCAACGGAACAACAAAGACGAGCCATCTATCTACAGTAAACATAGACAAGCAAAACACTATCAGGTACTAAGTTCATGATAAATTTTTAAGTTCAATTAATCATATTAAAAAACTCCCACTTAGACAGACATCTCTCTAGTCATCTAAGTGATCACGTGATCCATTTCACTAAACCGTGTCCGATCATCACGTGAGACGGAATAGTTTCAACGGTGAACATCACTATGTTGATCATATCTACTATATGATTCACGTTCGACCTTTCGGTCTCCGTGTTCCGAGGCCATATCTGTTATATGCTAGGCTCGTCAAGTTTAACCTGAGTATTCCGCGTGTGCAACTGTTTTGCACCCGTTGTAGATGGACGTAGAACTTATCACACCCGATCATCACGTGGTGTCCGGGTACTACTGAACTTTGGCAACGGTGCATACTCGAGGAGAACACTTCTTGATAATTTTAGTGAGAGATCATCTTATAATGCTACCGTCAAACAAAGCAAAATAAGATGCATAAAGGATAAACATCACATGCAATCAATATAAGTGATATGATATGGTCATCATCATCTTGTGCTTGTGATCTCCATCGCCAAGCACCGTCATGATCACCATCGTCACCGGGCGCCGACACCTTGATCTCCATCGTAGCATCGTTGTCGTCTCGCCAACTATTGCTTCTACGACTATCGCTACTCCTTAGTGATAAAGTAAAGCAATTACATGGCGTTGCATTTCATACAATAAAGCGACAACCATATGGCTCCTGCCGATTGCCGATAACTCGGTTACAAAACATGATCATCTCATACAATAAAATATAGCATCACGTCTTGACCATATCACATCACAACATGCCCTGCAAAAACAAGTTAGACGTCCTCTACTTTGTTGTTGCAAGTTTTACGTGGCTGCTACGGGCTGAGCAAGAACCGTTCTTACCTACGCATCAAAACCACAACGATACTTCGTCAAATAGACTCCGGTTTAACCTTCTCAAGGACCGGGCGTAGCCACACTCGATTCAACTAAAGTGAGAGAGACAGACACCGCCCGGTCACCTTTAAGCAACGAGTGCTCGGGCGGTGAAACCAGTCTCGCGTAAGCGTCTGGCGTAATGTCGGTCCGGGCCGCTTCATCTCACAATACCGCTGAACCAAAGTATGACATGCTGGTAGGCAGTATGACTTGTATCGTCCACAACTCACTTGTGTTCTACTCGTGCATATGACATCTACGCATAAAACCAGGCTCGGATGCCACTGTTGGGGAACGTAGTAATTTCAAAAATTTTCCTACGATCACACAAGACCATGGTGATGGCATAGCAACGAGAGGGAAGAGTGTCCGTCCACGTACCCTCGTAGACCGAAAGCGGAAGCGTTATAACAACGCGGTTGATGTAGTCGTACGTCTCCACGATCCGACCGATCCAAGCGCCGAACGTCACGGCACCTCCGAAGTTCTGCACACGCTCAGCTCGATGACGATCCCGGACTCCGATCCAGCAAAGTGTCGGGATGAGTTCCGTCGACGACGGGCGTGGTGACGATGATGATGCTCCACCGACGAAGGGCTTCGCCTAAGCTCCATGACGATATGACTTCTCCCGCAGGGCTTCGACTAAGCTCATGACGATATGACCGAAGTGGAATATGGTGGAAGGGGCACCGCTGCAGCTAAGGCAAGATCCGTAGATCAACTTGTGTGTCTTGGGGTGCCCCCTGCCCCCGTATATAAAGGAGGCAAGGGGGAAGGTGGCCGGCCCTAGGGGGAGGCGCACCAGGGAGTCCTACTCCCTCCGGGAGTAGGACTCCCCCTCCAATCCTAGTTGGAATAGGATTCCCGGAGGGGGAGAGAGAGAGAGGGGGGCCGGCCCACCTTTCCTAGTCCTAATAGGACTAGGGGAAGGGGGCGCGCCACCTAGGGCTGCCCTTCTCCTTTCCTCCAAGGCCCACTATGGGCCCATGTAGTTCCCGGGGTTCGGTAACCTCCGGTACTCCGGTAAATTCGATTTCACTCGGAACCTTTCCGATGTCCAAATGTAGGCTTCCAATATATCAATCTTTATGTCTCGACCATTTCGAGACTCCTCGTCATATCCGTGAACACATCCGGGACTCCGAACAACAATCGGTGCATCAATACATATAAACAAATTATGAACTCTCATAGAAACTTTAAGCGTTCGGACCAAACGTCTACGAGAACTAAGAAGACATGACCTAGAACCATTCTCGGTCAATAACCAATAGCGGAACCTGGATGCCCATATTGGTTCCTACATATTCTACGAAGATCTTTATCGGTCAAACCGCATAACGACATACGTTGTTCCCTTTGTCATCGGTATGTTACTTACCCGAGATTCGATCGTCGGTATCCAATACCTAGTTCAATCTCGTTACGGTAAGTCTCTTTACTCGTTCCGTAATACATCATCTCACAACTAACTCATTAGTTGTAATGCTTGCAAGGCTTTAAGTGATGTGCATTACCGAGAAGGCCTGGAGATACCTCTCCGAGCAATCGGAGGACAAAACCTAATCTCGAAATACGCCAACCCAACAAGTACCTTTGGAGACACCTGTAGTACTCCTTTATAATCACCCAGATTGTTGTGACGTTTGGTAGTACCAAAGTGTTCCTCCGTAAACGGAGTTGCATAATCTCATAGTTATAGGAACATGTATGGGTCATGAAGAAAGCATTAACATACTAAACGATCAACTGTTAAGCTAACGGAATGGGTCATGTCAATCAGATCATTCAACCAATGATGTGACCTTGTTAATCAAATAACAACTCCTTGTTCATGGTTAGGAAACATAACCATCTTTGATTAACAAGCTAGTCTAGTAGAGGCATACTAGTGACATACTGTTTGTCTATATATTCACACATGTATTATGTTTCCGGTTAATACAATTCTAGCATGAATAATAAACATTTATCATGATATAAGGAAATAAATAATAACTTTTATTATTGCCTCTAGGGCATATTTCCTTCAACAGCATCACAGTCGTGATCATCTCCTGGGGATTCTTCGTCTTCTCGCCCGCCCGAGCCGCGGTGGTTGTCTTGTTGCCCTTCCTCATTTCTTGCCCGGCCCGCATGGACGACTTCGTAGTCATCTTCATCACCTTGCCACCGATAGCCATCCATGAAACCATGCAACAGCAGGTGGTCCCAAGACCTGCCGGAATCCGGGTCCGCAATAAGGCTCTTCAGCTTGCATCTTCGACACGGACATCTTATCTCCGTCTCGTTCTTTTGAAGCATCTCGGCCTTCGCGGACCTCAAAACCTATTCACGATGCCTTCGGTCATCGTATGCGGACCATAATTCGCCTGCGGGTAGAGCAAAAGCGATATTTTAGAACCAAACAAAAATTTGGCATGACTTTCCCTAAAATAGGACCAAAAGAATGCTTAATGCCAAAATTCTCACTAAACGGAAATGAATCAACATTCTGGCAAAATATTGGCAACTATCGCATTTCAAATACCGGTACACCTCCAAACACAAACACATATGCAACACCACAAACATATGCAACACCACGAACATACATAGATCTAGCTAGGCCGTAAAAAGTGCATGTGCACATTGTTGTAGGGAGAACAACCTAAATATAGCTTCTCCCTTACTTACCTATTAAAACAAGGTAATTTAACCACTTAATTTGAATGAATCTATGGTGGAAATGAGGTGAAAAGTGAAGGAAATATGCCCTAGAGGCAATAATAAAGTTATTATTTATTTCCTTATATCATGATAAATGTTTATTATTCATGCTAGAATTGTATTAACCGGAAACATAATACATGTGTGAATACATAGACAAACAGATAGTCACTAGTATGCCTCTACTAGACTAGCTCATTAATCGAAGATGGTTATGTTTCCTAGCCATAGACATGTGTTGTCATTTGATTAATGGGATCACATCATTAGGAGAATGATGTGATTGACATGACCCATTTCATTAGCTTAGCACTTGATCGCTTAGTATGTTGCTTATGCTATCTTCATGACTTATACAAAGTTCCTGCAACTATGAGATTATGCAACTCCTGCTTACTGAGGAACACTTTGTGTGCTACCAAACGTCACAACGTAATCGGGTGATTATAAAGGTACTCTACAAGTGTCTCCGAAAGTATATGTTGAGTTGGCATGAATCAAGATTAGGATTTGTCACTCCGATTGCTCGGAGAGGTATCTCTAGGCCTTCTCGGTAATACACATCACATAAGCCTTGCAAGCATTGCAACTAATGAGTTAGTTGTGAGATGATGTATTACGGAACGAGTAAAGAGACTTTCCGGTAACGAGATTAAACTAGGTATTGGATACCGACGATCGAATCTCGTGTAAGTAACATGCCGATGACAAAGGGAACAACGTATGTTGTTATGCGGTTTGACCGATAAAGATCTTCAGAGAATATGTAGGAACCAATATGGGCATCCAGGTTCCGCTTATTGGTTATTGACCAAGAATAGTTCTAGGTCATGTCTACATAGTTCTCGAACCCGTAGGGTCCGCACGCTAACGTTTCGATGATAGTTATATTATGAGTTTATGAGTTTTGATGTACCGAAGGAGTTCGGAGTCCCGGATGAGATCGGGGACATGACGAGGAGTCTCGAAATGGTCGAGACGTAAAGATCGATATATTGGACGACTATATTCGGAGTTCGGAAAGGTTCCGAATGATTCGGGTATTTTTCGGAGTACCGGAGAGTTACGGGAATTCGCCGGGGAGAAGTATTGGGCCTTATGGGCCATACGGGAAAGAGAGAGGGGCTGCCCTAGGCAGGCCGCGCGCCCCCCCTTGCCCTAGTCCGAATTGACTAAGGGGAGGGCCGCACCCTCCTTCCTTCCCTTCTCCCTCCCTTTCCTAGTCTCCTACTCCTAATACATGGAAGGTCTCCTAGTTGGACTAGGAAGGGGAATCCTACTCCCGGTGGGAGTAGGACTCCCTGTATGCCGCCATAGTAGAGGGCCGGCCCTCCCCTCCTCCACTCCTTTATATACGGGGGCAGGGGGCACCCCATGGACACACAAGTTGATCTTCGTGATCGTTCCTTAGCCGTGTGCGGTGCTCCCCTCCACCATATTCCACCTCGATCATATTGTAGCGGTGCTTAGGCGAAGCCCTGCGACGGTAGAACATCAAGATCGTCACCACGCCGTCGTGCTGACGGAACTCCTCCCCGACGCTTTGCTGGATCGGAGCCCGGGGATCGTCATCGAGCTGAACGTGTGCTAAGAACTCGGAGGTGCCGGAGTAACGGTGCTTGGATCGGTCGGATCGTGAAGACGCACGACTACATCAACCGCGTTGATATAACGCTTCGCTTTCGGTCTCACGAGGGTCGTGGACGGACACTCTCCCTCTCGCTGCTATGCTATCACCATGGTCTTGCGTGTGCGTAGGAAATTTTTGAAATTACTACGTTCCCCAACAGTGGCATCCGAGCCTGGTTTTATGCGTTGATGTCATATGCACGAGTAGAACACAAGTGAGTTGTGGGCGATACAAGTCATACTACCTACCAGCATGTCATACTTTGGTTCAGCGGTATTGTGAGATGAAGCGGCCCGGACCGACATTACGCGTACGCTTACGCGAGACTGGTTTCACCGCTGTGAGCACTCGTTGTTTAAAGGTGACTGGCGGGTGTCTGTCTCTCTCACTTTAGTTGAACCGAGTGTGGCTACGCCCGGTCCTTGAGAAGGTTAAAACGGAGTCTATTTGACGAAGTATCGTTGTGGTTTTGATGCGTAGGTAAGAACGGTTCTTGCTCAGCCCGTAGCAGCCACGTAAAACTTGCAACAACAAAGTAGAGGACGCCTAACTTGTTTTTGCAGGGCATGTTGTGATGTGATATGGTCAAGACGTGATGCTATATTTTATTGTATGAGATGATCATGCTTTGTAACCGAAGTTATCGGCAACTGGCAGGAGCCATATGGTTGTCGCTTAATTGTATGAAATGCAAACGCCCTGTAATTGCTTTACTTTATCACTAAGCGGTAGCGATAGTCGAGAAGCAATAGTTGGCGAAACGACAACGATGCTACGATGGAGATCAAGGTGTCGCTACCGGTGACGATGGTGATCATGACGGTGCTTCGGAGATGGAGATCACAAGCACAAGATGATGATGGCCATATCATATCACTTATATTGATTGCATGTGATGTTTATCCTTTATGCATCTTATCTTGCTTTGATTGACGGTAGCATTTTAAGATGATCTCTCACTAAAATTATCAAGTAGTGTTCTCCCTAAGTATGCACCGTTGCCAAAGTTCGTCGTGCCGAGACACCACGTGATGATCGGGTGTGATAAGCTCTACGTCCATCTACAACGGGTGTAAGCCAGTTTTGCACACGCAGAATACTCAGGTTATACTTGACGAGCCTAGCATATGCAGATATGGCCTCGGAACACGGAGACCGAAAGGTCGAGCGTGAATCATATAGTAGATATGATCAACATAAGATGTTCACCATTGAAAACTACTCCATCTCACGTGATGATCGGTTATGGTTTAGTTGATTTGGATCACGTGATCACTTAGATGACTAGAGAGATGTCTGTCTAAGTGGGAGTTCTTAAGTAATATGATTAATTGAACTTAAATTTATCATGAACTTAGTCCTGGTAGTATTTTGCAAATTATGTTGTAGATCAATAGCTCGCGTTGTTGCTTCCCTATATTTTTATATGTGTTCCTAGAGAAAATTGTATTGAAAGATGTTAGTAGCAATGATGCGGATTGGATCCGTGATCCGAGGTTTATCCTCATTGTTGCATAGAAGAATTATGTCCTTGATGCACCGCTAGGTGACAGACCTATTGCAGGAGCAGATGCAGACGTTATGAACGTTTGGCTAGCTCAATATGATGACTACTTGATAGTTAAGTGCACCATGCTTAACGGCTTAGAATCGGGACTTCAAAGACGTTTTGAACATCATGGACCATATGAGATGTTCCAGGAGTTGAAGTTAATATTTCCAGCAAATACCCGAGTTGAGAGATATGAAGTCTCCAACAAAGTTCTAAAGCTAAAAGATGGAGGAGAATCGCTCAACTAGTGAGCATGTGCTCAGATTGTCCGGGTACTTCAATCGCTTGAATCAAGTGGGAGTTAATCTTCCAGATAAGACAAAGTGATTGACAGAATTCTCTAGTCACCTTCACTAAGTTACTAGAACTTCGTGATGAACTATAGTATGCAAGGGATGACGAAAACGATTCCCGAGCTCTTCGTGATGTTGAAATCGTGAAGGTAGAAATCAAGAAAGAGCATCAAGTGTTGATGATTGACAAGACCACTAGTCTCAAGGAAAAGGGCAAAGGGAAGAAGGAGAACTTCAAGAAGAACGGCAAGCAAGTTGCTGCTCGAGTGAAGAAGCCCAAGTCTGGACCTAAGCCTGAGACTAAGTGCTTTTGCTGCAATGGAACTGGTCACTAGAAGCGGAACTACCCCAAGTATTTGGCGGATAAGAAGGATGGCAAAGTGAACAAAGGTATATTTGATATACAGATTATTGATGTGTATTTTACTAGTGTTCGTAGCAACCCCTCGGTATTTGATACTGGTTCAGTTGCTTAGAGTAGTAACTTGAAACGGGAGTTGCAGAATGAACAGAAACTAGTTGAAGAGGAAGTGACGATGAGTGTTGGAAGTAGTTCCAAGATTGATATGATCATCATCGCACACTCCCTATTCTTTCGGGATTAGTGTGGAACCTAAATAAGTGTTATTTGGTGTTGAGCATAAATATGATTTGATCATGTTTATTGCAATACGGTTATTCATTTAAGTAAGAGAATAAATTGTTGTTCTGTTTACATGAATAAAACCTTGTATGTTTACACACCCAATGAAAACGGTTCATTGGATCTCGATCATAGTAATACACATATTCATAATATTGAAACCAAAAGATGCAAAGTTAATAATGATAGTGCAACTTATTTGTGGCACTGCCGTTTAGGTCATATTGGTGTAAAGCGCATGAAGAAACTCCATGCTGATGGATTTTTGGAATCACTTGATTATGAATCATTTGATGCTTGCGAACCGTGCCTTTTGGGCAAGATGACTAAAACTCCGTTCTCCGGAACAATGGAACAAGCTACTGACTTATTGGAAATAATACATACTGATGTATGCGATCCAATGAGTGTTGATGCTCGTGGCAAGTATCGTTATTTGTTGACCTTCACAAGATGATTTGAGCAGATATGGGTATATCTACTTGATGAAACACAAGTCTGAAACATTTGAAAAGTTCAAAGAATTTCAGAGTGAAGTGAAGAATCATCGTAACAAGAAAATAAAAGTTTCTACGATATGATCGCAGAGGAAAAATATTTGAGTTACGAAGTTTGGCCTTCAGTTAAAACAATGTGAAATAGTTTCACTACTCACGCCACCGAACACCACAAAGATAATGGTGTGTCCGAATGTCGTAACCACACTTTATTGGATATGGTGCGATCTATGATGTATCTTACCGATTTACCACTATCGCTTTGGGGTTATGCATTAGAGACAGCTGCATTCACGTTTAATAGGGCACCATCTAAATCCGTTGAGGCAACACCGTATGAACTATGGTTTAACAGTAAACCTAAGCTGTCGTTTCTTAAAAGTTTGGAGTTTTGATACTTATATGAAAAAGTTTTCACCTGATAAGCTCAAACCCAAATCGGAGAAGTGCGTCTTCATAGAATACCCAAAGGAAATAGTTGGGTACACCTTCTATCACAGATCCGAAGGCAAGATATTCGTTGCTAAAAAATGGATCCTTTCTAGAGAAGGAGTTTCTCTCGAAAGAAGTGAGTGGGAGGAAAGTAGAACTTGATGAGGTAATTGTACCGTCTCCCTTATTGGAAAGTAGTTCATCACAGAAATCAGTTCCAGTGATTCCTACACCAATTAGTGAGGAAGTTAATGATGATGATCATGAAACTTCAGATCAAGTTGCTACCAAAACTCGTAGGTCTTCCAGAGCAAAATCCGCACCAGAGTGGTATGGTAATCGTGTTCTGGAAGTCATGTTACTAGACCATGATGAACCTACGAACTATGAGGAAGCGATGATGAGCCCAGATTCCGCGAAATGGCTCGAGGCCATAAAATCTGAGATATGATCCAAGTAAGAGAACAAAGTATGGACTTTGATTGACTTGCTCGATGATCAGCAAGCCATGTTAAGTAAATGGATCTTCAAGAGGAAGACTGACACTGATAGTAGTGTTACTATCTACAAAGCTAGACTTGTCGAAAAAGGTTTTTGACAAAGTTCAAGATGTTGAATACAATGAGATTTTCTCACTCGTATCGATGCTTAAAAGTCTGTCCGAATCATGTTAGCAATTGCCACATTTTATGAAATCTGGCAAATGGATGTCAAAACTACATTCCTTAATGGATTTATTAAAGAAGAGTTGTATATGATGCAACCAGAAGGTTTTTGTCAATCCTAAAGGTGTTAACAAAATATGCAAGCTCCAATGATCCATCTATGGACTGGTGCAAGCATCTCGGAGTTGGAATATACACTTTGATAAGTTGATCAAAGCATATAGTTTTATACAGACTTGCGGTGAAGCCTGTATTTACTAGAAAGTGAGTGGGAGCACTACAAAGCATTTCTGATAAGTATATGTGAATGACATATTGTTGATCGGAAATAATGTAGAATTATTCTCGCAAAGCATAAAGGAGTGTTTGAAAGGAGTTTTTTTAATGAAAGACCTCGGTGAAAGCTGCTTACATATTGAGCATCAAGATCTATAGAGATAGATCAAGACGCTTGATAAGTTTTTCAATAAGTACATACCTTGTCAAGATTTTGAAGTAGTTCAAAATGGAACAGTCAAAGAAAAGTTCTTGCCTGTGTTGCAAAACGTATGAAATTGAGTAAGACTCAAATCCCGACCACGGCAGAAAATAGAAAAGAGAATGAAAGTCATTCCCTATGCCTCACCATAGGTTCTATAAAGTATGCTATGCTATGTACCGCACCTATTGTATACCTTGGTCCGAATTTGGCAAGGGAGTACAATAGTGATCTAGGAGTAGATCATCGGACATTGGTCAAAGACATCCTTAGTGAGGACTAAGGAAATATTTCTCGATTATGGAGGTGATAAAAGAGCCCGTCGTAAAGGGTTACGCCGATGCAAGTTTTAACACTAATCTAGATGACTCTGAGTATCAATCTGGATACATATTGAAAGTGGGAGCAATTAGCTAGAGTAGCCCCGTGCAGAGCATTGTAGATATATAAATTTGCAAAATACTCACGGCTCTGAATATAACAGACCCGTTGACTAAGCTTCTCTCACGAGCAAAACATGATCACCCCTTAGAACTCTTTGGGTGTTAATCACATAGCGATGTGAACTAGATTATTGACTCTAGTAAACCCTTTGGGTGTTGGTCACATGACGATGTGAACTATGGGTGTTAATCACATACAGATGTGAATATTAGTGTTGAATCACATTATGATGTGAACTAGATTATTGACTCTAGTGCAAGTGGGAGACTGAAGGAAATATGCCCTAGAGGCAATAATAAAGTTATTATTTATTTCCTTATATCATGATAAATGTTTATTATTCATGCTAGAATTGTATTAACCGGAAACATAATACATGTGTGAATACATAGACAAACAGATAGTCACTAGTATGCCTCTACTAGACTAGCTCATTAATCAAGATGGTTATGTTTCCTAGCCATAGACATGTGTTGTCATTTGATTAATGGGATCACATCCTAAGGAGAATGATGTGATTGACATGACCCATTTCATTAGCTTAGCACTTGATCGATTAGTATGTTGCTTATGCTATCTTCAAGACTTATACAAAGTTCCTGCAACTATGAGATTATGCAACTCCCGTTTACTGCAGGAACACTTTGTGTGCTACCAAACGTCACAACGTAACTGGGTGATTATAAAGGTACTCTACAAGTGTCTCCGAAAGTATATGTTGAGTTGGCATGAATCAAGATTAGGATTTGTCACTCCGATTGTCGGAGAGGTATCTCTAGGCCTTCTCGGTAATACACATCACATAAGCCTTGCAAGCATTGCAACTAATGAGTTAGTTGTGAGATGATGTATTACGGAACGAGTAAAGAGACTTTCCGCAACGAGATTAAACTAGGTATTGGATACCGACGATCGAATCTCGGGTAAGTAACATGCCGATGACCAAGGGAACAACGGATGTTGTTATGCGGTTTGACCGATAAAGATCTTCGTAGAATATGTAGGAACCAATATGGGCATCCAGGTTCCGCTTATTGGTTATTGACCAAGAATAGTTCTAGGTCATGTCTACATAGTTCTCGAACCCGTAGGGTCCGCACGCTTAAGGTTTCGGCGATGCTTATATTATGAGTTTATGAGTTTTGATGTACCGAAGGAGTTCGGAGTCCCGGATGAGATCGGGGACATGACGAGGAGTCTCGAAATGGTCGAGACGTAAAGATCGATATATTGGACGACTATATTCGGAGTTCGGAAAGGTTCCGAGTGATTCGGTATTTTTCGGAGTACCGAGAGTTACGGGAATTCGCCGGGAGAAGTATTGGGCCTTATGGGCCATACGGGAAAGAGAGAGGGCTGCCCTAGGCAGGCCGCTGCTTCTTGCCCTAGTCCGAATTGGACTAAGGGGAGGGACCGCACCCCCTCCTTCCTTCCCTTCTCCCTCCCCTTTCCTAGTCTCCTACTCCTAATACATGGAAGGTCTCCTAGTTGGACTAGGAAAGGGGGAATCCTACTCCCGGTGGGAGTAGGACTCCCTGTATGCCGCCATAGTAGAGGGCCGCCCTCCCTCCTCCACTCCTTTATATATACGGGGCAGGGGCACCCCATGGACACACAAGTTGATCTTCGTGATCGCTCCTTAGCCGTGTGCGGTGCTCCCTCCACCATATTCCACCTCGATCATATTGTAGCGGTGCTTAGGCGAAGCCCTGCGACGGTAGAACATCAAGATCGCCACCACGCCGTCAGCCGACGGAAATCCTCCCGACGCTTTGCTGGATCGGAGCCCGGGATCGCCATCGAGCTGAACGTGTGCTAAGAACTCGGAGGTGCCGGAGTAACGGTGCTTGGATCGGTCGGATCGTGAAGACGCACGACTACATCAACCGCGTTGATATAACGCCCGCCGGTCTCACGAGGGTACGTGGACGGACACTCTCCCCTCTCGTTGCTATGCTATCACCATGGTCTTGCGTGTGCGTAGGAAATTTTTTGAAATTACTACGTTCCCCAACAAAAAGAGGAGGCACCCGAGACAAGGAGGAGGTGGAGAGAATGAAGTGGGGAGAAAATGAGTGTGTGGGTAGGAGAGGCTGTCCCAAATATCTTGTTGCTGCCCACTCACTAATGGCGCACCTCTTGCATGGTGCGCCATTAGTAGTTACAACTACTAATGGCGCACTTAAGCAGGATGCGTCATTAGTATGTTTGGATAGGCGCACTAGTTCAAAAAAAAATTCTATACTAATGGCGCACCCACTGACTGGTGCGCCATTAGTAGTTACAACTACTAATGGCGCACTTGGGCAGGATGCGCCATTATTATGTTTGGACAGGCGCACTAGTTAAAAAAAAATTTGATACTAATGGCGCACCCATTGCAAGGTGCGCCATTAGTAGTTTAAACTCTAATGGCGCATCAGAAGGTGGTGCACCATTAGTATATACTAATGGCGCACCATCTTTCTGGTGCGCCATTAGTGTCAATCCCATCTATAGCCCTTTTTCTAGTAGTGGAGGTTTCAGGAGCAAAGTGGTTTTGGGGCTGCGGTGGTTCCCGACCAAAATTGAGCAGGGGGATGGGTTCACGGGAGGAAGAGGGAGCTTCTGGTGGAGAGAGTGGAGAAGGGGAGGCACTGGTTGCGCTGAACGGAGCTGGGAGGCGGCGGTGGCCGAACTGGCCGGAGTCGGGGAAGACGGCTTCCCCCCGACGATTGCGGGCTGTGGGGGGTGCCAAGGGGTGGCCTGAGGACGCCTGTGGCGCCGGATGGGTTCGGGCCTCCTGTTATAGCTCGACGAGGTCGGTTCCGCGGCGGTGGATGAGGATGCCGGCGAACCGCCTCTCTGTAGTTTGCAGGTCGACGTGGAGGCGACGAGAGCTAGCCGACAAGCGAGGGGATAAGCTTGCGCGGCACCTAGGGGCAGGTGGCGAGCCGGGGTGGCTCGGGCGGCGCCGACCGGGGCAGGAGCCATCATGACGCCAGCGTGCCGCCAAGAGTGCCCTAACGGCGGTGTTGTAGTGTGCCAGGGCGGTCGGGGTGGCGTGGCGGTGCAAGAGGATACGTGGTGTGCTAGTTGCTGTTGGCCAAGGGCTGGAATGGGTGCGGGGCCAGACACAGCGGCTCGGGCGCACGCGTCTTAAACGCGCATGCTCTGGCGCCCGCAGCACGCCCGGACGTGTTCGATGAAAAGCTGTGGTAGCCTAGCGTGCTTGAGCGGGCTGGCAAGTAACAGGCTAGTCTAGGGTTAGCAAGGATCAAGGGACATGGTGGATAGCTCAGGCTCAAGTTCACAATATAAACTTGAAATCTTGCCAACTGGCTATGCACTCAAGGTGTTTGATGTAATGCCGTGAGGCATCTAGGCAGGTCTTGGAGTGGTCAAAACTCCAGATGGTGGTCTCATTAGGTGAATAAAAGGGTGGTGAGGTTAGGTGGCCAAATACAGAAACTCGTTAGTGCAAGTTTTGCAAAAACTCAAATCTGGACAGGAGACAAATGGCATCACTTCTTGAACCAAAATGATCCAATGGGTGCATGCTCCTGGACTTAGGGGTTTAGTAGGGTGGTCTACAAGCAGGGAAAGAATCAAGGGCCAAAGAGCAAGCAATACTATGGATGCTGTACAAACCATCATGTTGGACCAGAATGAAGATGAGGTTGATTCACTCTAAACTTTCAAATAACAACACTAGGTTTTTGCATAAAGTTGAATCATAGGCTACTACTAACATCCCATAATTTTGGTGGAGGCTAGAAAGAAGTATTTAAATAGGTTGTAGTGCAAAATTGCCCACTGGACCAGAGAAGAAAATTGGGTGTAGAGCTCAAACTATTTAAGGAATGAAATATCTTTTTGCATAAAAGTGGTTTGGTGACATCACAGGACATCCACAAATTTTGGTGGAATTTTTGAAAGAATTTATAAAAGGGTTGTAGTAAAAAAAGGACAATAAAACCATGGGAAACCAATTTTTCAAGAAAATAAGGATTCATGGAGATTATTATATAATTAATTCCTCTGATGAAAAGAAAGGATTTTTCTTGAGAGGATATACAAGTCCAATAACATATTTGAAAAGTTTTTACTAGGTGAAAACTCCACAACTTAGGGAAAAGAGAGGCTCAAATCAAGATTAAATCCAGAAAAATAAAATTTAATTTCCTGGCAAAATTTTAATTAAATAAACAAGGTTTAAAATTTTGGGGTGTCACACTACATAATTATTGTTTTTTAGAATAATTGTTTCAAACTCAAATAGTGAAACATGTGACTTCATGCCCAAGCTAAACTCCAGAGGGTTAACAGGATTCACATCTTACTATAGTAAGGAAAACAACAAGTGCAGACTTGGAAACGAGGGAGAATAGAACCCGGAAGTTAAGCGTGCTCAGGCTGGAGTAGTGAGAGGATGGGTGACCAGCTGGGAAGTTAGACGATTTGGAATGAGTGATCCACACTCGAGCAGTTAAGATGGGTGATTAGAGACTAAATCATCAAATAATTCAGAAAATTGAAAATAAAAAACAATTGTTTTCCAAAATTTTCAAAAACAAATTTCAAAGATAAACCTTTAGTACCGGTACTAAAGGTCCCCATACCACGACGCCGAGCTCACGCCACGTGGTGGGCCTTTAGTGGCGGTTCGTCAAGCCGCATTAAAGGGGAGGGGGGTTAGTCTCCATCTTGTAGTGCCGGTTGCAGAACCGGCAATAAAGGCCCTTATGAACCGGTAGTAATGCCCCGTTTTCTACTAGTGTAAGGTAAATATTCCTCACGCCTTTCCTTGTAAACCGGCCCACTATTAACATAAACCGGCCTTCTGGGCCTTGGGCCTTGTCATCCGTCTCCTCTGCCGCCGGGTTACTAGTGAGTCATAATGTTCAGGCAGATTGCTTGTAAACCGTTTGGTCAGGGTGGGTCGCCAGTGAATCGCCAAATGTCATCCGGGTCTTCAAATAAGCCGCCAAGCCCGGACGGGTCATATTTCCGGCCGGTTCATACCGCGGGGTATATCCTCGACACCCTCCGTGATCGTGTTCCCCTCCAGCGGAGTTCTGGAAAAGGGCTCTAGATTGGATCTCGTGGTTCTGGAACTTGCAGCGACTGAAACTATTTTTCGCAAACTCCCCTAGGGTTTCTGGAATATTGGGGTATTTATAGAGTGAAGAGGCGGTACAGGAGGCCATCGAGGTGGGCGCAACCCACAAGGTCGCGCCGTAAAAATTCTCCAAAAGTTTTGCTGCATTTGGACTTCGCTTGGTATTGATTTTCTGAAGTAAAAAATAAGAAAAACAACAACTAGCACTGGCATTATCTCAATAGGTTAGTCCCTAAAAATGATATGAAGTTGCTACAAAATGATTGTAAAACATCAAAGAATGATAATATAATAGCATGGAACAATAAAAAATTATAGATACGTTGAAGACGTATCATGCGGTAAAGCTGATGAATGGTGACCGGATCCTCCGCGAGCAAGCCCACAAAGGGACAACCCTTTGTTGACAGGAAGGAGCCGGTGGTTGAGCATCACCTAGACCACGCCGGTTAGCGTGATGATAACCCACAAGTATATGGGATCGCAATAGTTTTCGAGGGTAGAGTATTCAACCCAAATTTATAGATTCGACGCAAGGGGAGCCAAAGAATATTTGCAACTATTAGCAGCTGAGTTGTCAATTCAACTACACCTAGAGATTAATTATCTGCAGCAAAGTGATCTGTAGCAAAGTAATATGATAGTTTTGATCAGTAGCAAAGTAATATGATAGTTTTGATAATAGTAGCAGCAACAATAGTAACAACAACATTGATAGCAAAGTGATTTATAGCAGTAGCACCAGTAGTAACTTAGCAAGAACAATATAAGGTAAATTCTTAGGCATTGGATCGGTAATTCATTGGATGATATTCATCATGAGGCAGTCATAACCTAGGTCGATACGACACTAGCTCTAGTTCATAAATATAATGTAGGCGTGTATTCCGTAAATAGTCATATGTGTTTATGGAAAAACTGGCATGACATTTTTAGCCTACCCTCCCGTGGCAGCGGGGTCCTATTGGAAACGGTGAATACATGAACTCCTCAAACTACAGTCATGAAGGAAATATGCCCTAGAGGCAATAATAAAGTTATTATTTATTTCCTTATTTCATGATAAATGTTTATTATTCATGCTAGAATTGTATTAACCGGAAACATAATACATGTGTGAATACATAGACAAACAGAGTGTCACTAGTATGCCTCTATTAGACTAGCTTGTTAATCAAAGATGGTTAAGTTTCCTAACCATAGACAAAGGAGTTGTCATTTGATTAACAAGGTCACATCATTAGTTGAATGATCTGATTGACATGACCCATTCCATTAGCTTAGCATCCGATCGCTTAGTATGTTGCTATTGCTTTTATCCATGACTTATACATGTTCCTATAACTATGAGATTATGCAACTCCTGCCATCGGAGGAACACTTTGGTACTACCAAACGTCACAACGTAACGGGTGATTATAAAGGAGTACTACAGGTGTCTCCAAAGGCAGATGTTGGGTTGGCGATTTCGAGATTAGGATTTGTCACTCCGATTGCTCGGAGAGGTATCTCTGGGCCCTCTCGGTAATACACATCACTAAAGCCTCAGAAGCATTACAGCTAATGAGTTAGCTGTGAGATGATGTATTACGGAACGAGTAAAGAGACTTGCCAAGAACGAGATTGAACTAGGTATTGGATACCGACGATCGAATCTCGGCAAGTAACATACCGATGACAAAGGGAACAACGATGTTGTTATGCGGTCCGACCGATAAAGATCTTCGTAGAATATGTAGGAGCCAATATGGGCATCCAGGTCCCGCTTATTGGTTATTGACCAGAGACGTGTCTCGCCATGTCTACATTGTTCTCGAACCGTAGGGTCCGCACGCTTAAGGTTTCAAGGACGGTTATATTATGAGTTTATGTATTTTGATGTACCGAAGGAGTTCGGAGTCCCGGATGTGATCACGGACATGACGAGGAGTCTCAAATGTTCGAGACATAAAGATTGATATATTGACGGCTATATTCGACACCGAAAGGTTCCGGAAGTTTCCGGAGAAAACCGGAGTGCCGAGGGGTTACCGAACCCCCGGGAAGTAATGGGCCTTATAGGGCCAAGAGGGAGAGAGAGGGCTGCACCAGGAGGTGGCGCCCCCATGGGGAGTCCGACTGACAAGGAGGGGGGCGCGCCCCTTCCCTCTCCCTCTCCTCTCTTTCCTTCCCCTTCCTTCTTCCTAGTAGGATTAGGAAAGGGGAGTCCTACTCCTACTAGGAGGAGGACTCCCTCCCTTGGCGCGCCTCCTAGGGCCGGGCCGCCCTCCCCTTGCTCCTTTATATACGGGGCAGGGGGCACCCTAGAACACACAAGTTGATCTTCGTGATCGCTCTCAGTTGCAGCGGTGCACCCTCCACCATATTCCACCTCGGTCATATTGTAGCGGTGCTTAGGCGAAGCCTCGCGACGGTAGAACATCAAGATCGCCACCACGCCGTTGCAGTCGACGGAACTCCTCCCCGACGCTTTGCTGGATCGGAGCCCGGGGATCATCATCGAGCTGAACGTGTGCCAAGAACTCGGAGGTGCCGGAGTAACGGTGCTTGGATCGGTCGGATCGTGAAGACGTACGACTACATCAACCGCTGCTGATATAACGCCCGCCGGGTTCACGAGGGTACGTGGACGGACACTTCTCCTCTCGCTGCTATGCCATCACCATGGTCTTGCGTGTTCGTAGGGAAATTTTTGAAATTACTACGCTCCCCAACAAAGTGGTATCAGTAGCCCGGTTTTATGCGTTGATGTCATATGCACGAGTAGAACACAAGTGAGTTGTGGGCGATATAAGTCATACCGCTTACCAGCATTTCATACTTTGGTTCGGGCAGTATTGTGAGATGAAGCGGCCCGGACCGACATTACGCCAGACGCTTACGCCGAGACTGGTTTCACCGCCAAGCAGCACTAGTTGCTTAAATGTGACCGCGGGTGTCTGCCTCTCTCACTTTAGTTGAACCAAGTGCGGCTACGCCTCGTCCTTGCGAAGGTTAAAACAGCACCAACTTGACAAACTATCTCTGTGGTTTTGATGCGTAGGTAAGAACGGTTCTTGCTCAGCCCGTAGCAGCCACGTAAAACTTGCAACAACAAAGTAGAGGACGCCTAACTTGTTTTTGCAGGGCATGTTGTGATGTGATATGGTCAAGACGTGATGCTATATTTTATTGTATGAGATGATCATGTTTTGTAACCGAAGTTATCGGCAATCGGCAGGAGCCATATGGTTGTCGCTTATTGTATGAAATGCAACGCCATGTAATTGCTTTACTTTATCACTAAGCGGTAGCGATAGTCGAGAAGCAATAGTTGGCGAGACGACAACGATGCTACGATGGAGATCAAGGTGTCGCTACCGGTGACGATGGTGATCATGACGGTGCTTCGAGATGGAGATCACAAGCACAAGATGATGATGGCCATATCATATCACTTATATTGATTGCATGTGATGTTTATCCTTTATGCATCTTATCTTGCTTTGATTGATGGTAGCATTATAAGATGATCTCTCACTAAAAATTATCAAGTAGTGTTCTCCCTGAGTATGCACTGCTACAAAGTTCGTCGCGCCGAGACACCACGTGATGATCGGGTGTGATAAGCTCTACGTCCATCTACAACGGGTGCAAGCCAGTTTTGCACGCCGCAGAATACTCAGGTTATACTTGACGAGCCTAGCATATGCAGATATGGCCTCGGAACACGGAGACCGAAGGTCGAGCGTGAATCATATAGTAGATATGATCAACATAAGATGTTCACCATTGAAAACTACTCCATCTCACGTGATGATCGGTTATGGTTTAGTTGATTTGGATCACGTGATCACTTAGATGACTAGAGAGATGTCTGCCTAAGTGGGAGTTCTTAAGTAATATGATTAATTGGACTTAAATTTATCATGAACTTAGTACCGATAGTATCTTGCCTGTCTATGTTTGTTTATAGATAGATGGCTCGTGGCTGTTGTTCCGCTGAATTTTAATGCGCTCCTTGAGAAAGCAAAGTTGAAAGATGATGGTAGCAATTACACGGATCGGGTCCGTGAATCGAGGATTATCCTCATTGCTGCACGTAAAAGTTACGCCCTGGATGCACCGCTAGGTGCCGTGCCTGTCGCCGATGCAACCGACAACGTTAAGAACGTCTCGCAGAGCAAAGCTGATGACTACTCTATAGTTCAGTGTGCCATGCTTTACGGCTTAGAACTGGTCTTCAACGACGCTTTTGAACGCCATGGAGCATATGAGATGTTCCAGGAATTGAAGTTAATATTTCAATGTAATGCCCGGATTGAGAGATATGAAGTCTCCAATAAGTTCTATAGCTGCAAGATGGAAGAGAATGGATCTGTCAAGGAGCACATACTCGTAATGTCCGGGTATTACAATCACTTGACTCAACCGGGAGTTAATCTTCCGGATGATTGTGTCATTGATGTAATTCTTCAATCACCGCCACCAAGCTACAAAGGCTTCGTGGATGAACTATAATATGCAAGGGTTAGTAAAGACTATGCCTGAGCTCTTCGCAATGCTAAAGGCTGCGGAGGTAGAAATCAAGAAGGAGCATCAAGTGTTGATGGTCAATAAGACCACTAGTTTCAAGAAGAAAGGCAAAGGGAAGAAGAAGGGGAACTTCAAGAAGAACAGCAAATAAGTTGCTGATCAGGAGAAGAAACCCAAGTCTGAACCTAAACCTGAAACTGAGTGCTTCTACTGCAAGCGCATCGGTCACCGGAAGCGGAACTGCCCCAAGTATTTGGCGGATAAGAAGGATGGCAAGGTGAACAAAGGTATATGTGATATACATGTTATTGATGTGTACCTTACTAGAGCTCGCAGAGTACTGGTATTTGATACTGGTTCTGTTGCTAATATTTGCAACTCAAACAGGACTACGGATTAAGCAAGCAATCGCAAAGGACGAGGTGACGATGCGCTGGGAAATGGTTCCAAAGTCGATGTAATCGCAGTCGGCACGCTACCTCTACATCTACCTTCGGATTAGTTTTAGACCTAAATAATTGTTATTTGGTGCCGCCGTTGAGCATGAACATTATATCTGGATCTTGTTTGATGCGTAGACGGTTATTCATTTAAATCAGAGAATAATGGTTGTTCTATTTATATGAATAATATCTTTTATGGTCATGCACCCTTGAAGAGTGGTCTATTTTTAATGAATCTCGATAGTAGTGATACACATATTCATAATGTTGAAACCAAAAGATGCAGAGTTGATAATGATAGTGCAACTTATTTGTGGCAATCGCCGCTTAGGTCATATCGGTATAAAGCGCATGAAGAAACTCCATACCGATGGACTTTTGGAGTCACTTGATTATGAATCACTTGGCACTTATGTAACCGTGCCTCATGGGCAAGATGACTAAAACCCCGCTTCTCCGCACAATGGAGAGAGCAACAGATTTGTTGGAAATCATACATACAGATGTATGTGGTCCGATGAATGTTGAAGCTCGTGGCGGATATCGTTATTTTCTCACCTTCACAGATGATTTAAGCAGATATGGGTATATCTACTTAATGAAACATAAGTCTGAAACATTTGAAAAGTTCAAAGAATTTCAGAGTGAAGTTGAAAATCATCGTAATAAGAAAATAAAGTTTCTACGATCTAATCGTGGAGGCGAATATTTGAGTTACGAAGTTTGGTCTACATTTGAAACAATGCGGAATAGTTTCGCAACTCACGCCACCCGAACACCACAGCGCAATGGTGTGTCCGAACGTCAGAATCGCACTTTACTAGATATGGTGCGATCTATGATGTCTCTTACAGATTTACCGCTATCATTTTGGGGTTATGCTCTTGAGACGGCCGCATTCATGCTGAATAGAACACCATCAAAATCCGTTGAGACGACACCTTATGAACTATGGTTTAGCAAGAAACCAAAGTTGTCGTTTCTTAAAGTTTGGGGATGCGATGCTTATGTGAAAAAACTTCAACCTGATAAGCTCGAACCTAAATCGAAGAAATGTGTCTTCATAGGATACCCAAAGGAGACAGTTGGGTACACCTTCTAACACAGATCCGAAGGCAAGACATTTGTTGCTAAGAATGGATCCTTTCTAGAGAAGGAGTTTCTCTCGAAAGAAGTGAGTGGGAGGAAAGTAGAACTTGATGAGGTAATCAGATTTTCTCCCTTATTTGAAAGTAGTTTATCACAGTAAAACGGTTTCGCGACATCTACACCAAATAGTGAGGAAGTTGATGATGTTGATCATGAAACTTCAGATCAAGTTACTACAGTAACCTCAGAGATCAACCAGAGTAAGAACCGCACTGCAGTGGTATGGTAATCCTGTTCGAAGTCATGCTACTAGATCATGATGAACCTACGAACTATGAAGAAGCGATGGTGAGCCCAGATTCCGCAAAATGGCTTGAGGCCATGAAATCTGGATGGGATCCATGTATGAAAACAAAGTGTGGATTTTGGTTGACTTGCCCGAGGGTCGGCAAGCAATAGAAAACAAGTGGATCTTCAAGAAGAAGACCGACGCTGACGGTAATATTATCGTTCATTAAAGCTCGACTTGTCGCAAAGGGTTTTCGACAAGTTCAAGGGATTGACTACGATGAGACTTTCTCACCCGTAGCGATGCTTAAGTCTGTCCGAATCATGTTAGCAATTGCCGCATTTTATGATTATGAAATTTGGCAAATGGATGTAAAGACTGCATTCCTGAATGGATTTCTGGAAGAAGAGTTGTATATGATGCAACCAGAAGGTTTTATCGATCCAAAGGGAGCTAACAAAGTGTGCAAGCTCCAGCGATCCATTTATGGACTGGTGCAAGCATCTCGTAGTTAGAATAAACGCTTTGATAGTGTGATCAAAGTATTTGGGTTTATACAGACTTTTGGAGAAGCCTCAGATTTACAAGAAAGTGAGTGGAGCTCAGAGCATTTCTGATATTATATGTAGATGACATATTACTAATCGGAAATGATATAGAATTTCTGGATAGCATAAAGGGATACTTGAATAAGAGTTTTTCATGAAGGACCTCGTGAAGCTGCTTACATATTGGGCATCAAAATCTATAGAGATAGATCAAGACGCTTAATTGGACTTTCACAAAGCACATACCTTGACAAAGTTTTGAAGAAGTTCAAAATGGATCAAGCAAAGAAAGGGTTCTTGCCTGTGTTACAAGGTGTGAAGTTGAGTAAGACTCAATGCCCGACCACCGCAGAAGATAGAGAGAAAATGAAAGATGTTCCTATGCCTCAGCCATAGGCTCTATCATGTATGCAATGCTGTGTACCAGACCTGATGTGTGCCTTGCTATAAGCTTAGCAGGAGGTACCAAAGTAATCGAGGAGTGGATCATCGACAGCGGTCAAAAACATCCTGAAATACCGAAAAGGACTAAGGATATGTTTCTCGATATGGAGGTGATAAAGAGCTCATCGTAAACGGTTACGTTGATGCAAGCTTTGACACCGATCCGACGATTCTAAATCACAAACCGGATAATGATTTACACTAAACGGAGGAGCTGTCAGCTGGTGCAGTTCTAAACAAAGCGTCAGAAAGCAGGATCTACATGTGAAGCGGAATACATAGCAGCTTCGGAAGCAGCTAATGAAGGAGTCTCGATGAAGGAGTTCATATCCCATCTAGGTGTCATACCTAGTGCATCGGGTCCAATGAAAATCTTTTGTGACAATATCGAGCAATTGCTTTAGCAAAGGAATCCAGATTTCACAAGAGAACCAAACACATCAAGAGACGCCTAATTCCATCCGGACTTAGTCCGTGTGGGAGACTTAGAGATTTGCAAGATACATACGGATCTGAATGTAGCAGACCTGTTGACTAAGCCTCTTCCACGAACATGATCAGCACCAAGAATCCATGGGTGTTAGATTCATTACAATGTAATCTAGATTGACTCTAGTGCAAGTGGGAGACTGAAGGAAATATGCCCTAGAGGCAATAATAAAGTTATTATTTATTTCCTTATTTCATGATAAATGTTTATTATTCATGCTAGAATTGTATTAACCGGAAACATAATACATGTGTGAATACATAGACAAACAGAGTGTCACTAGTATGCCTCTATTAGACTAGCTTGTTAATCAAAGATGGTTAAGTTTCCTAACCATAGACAAAGGAGTTGTCATTTGATTAACAAGGTCACATCATTAGTTGAATGATCTGATTGACATGACCCATTCCATTAGCTTAGCATCCGATCGCTTAGTATGTTGCTATTGCTTTTATCCATGACTTATACATGTTCCTATAACTATGAGATTATGCAACTCCTGCCATCGGAGGAACACTTTGGGTACTACCAAACGTCACAACGAATCGGGTGATTATAAAGGAGTACTACAGTGTCTCCAAAGGCAGATGTTGGGTTGGCGATTTCGAGATTAGGATTTGTCACTCCGATTGCTCTGGAGAGGTATCTCTGGGCCCTCTCGGTAATACACATCACTAAAGCCTCAGAAGCATTACAGCTAATGAGTTAGCTGTGAGATGATGTATTACGGAACGAGTAAAGAGACTTGCCAAGAACGAGATTGAACTAGGTATTGGATACCGACGATCGAATCTCGGCAAGTAACATACCGATGACAAAGGGAACAACGATGTTGTTATGCGGTCTGACCGATAAAGATCTTCAGAGAATATTTAGGAGCCAATATGGGCATCCAGGTCCCGCTATTGGTTATTGACCGTAGACGGTCTCGCCATGTCTACATTGTTCTCGAACCGTAGGGTCCGCACGCTTAAGGTTTCGATGACGGTTATATTATGAGTTTATGTATTTTGATGTACCGAAGGAGTTCGGAGTCCCGGATGTGATCACGGACATGACGAGGAGTCTCGAAATGTTCGAGACATAAAGATTGATATATTGGACGGCTATATTCGGACACCGGAAAGGTTCCGGAAGTTTCCGGAGAAAACCGGAGTGCCGAGGGGTTACCGAACCCCCGGGAAGTAATGGGCCTTATTGGGCCAAGAGGGGAGAGAGAGGTCTGCACCAGGAGGTGGCGCCCCCCCCCCCCCATGGGGAGTCCGAATTGGACAAGGAGGGGGCGCGCCCCTTCCCTCTCCCTCTCCCTCTCTTTCCTTCCCCTTCCTTCTTCCTAGTAGGATTAGGAAAGGGAGTCCTACTCCTACTAGGAGGAGGACTCCTCCCTTGGCGCCTCCTAGGGCCGGGCCGCCCTCCCCTTGCTCCTTTATATACGGGGCAGGGGGCACCCTAGAACACACAAGTTGATCTTCGTGATCGCTCCTTAGCCGTGTGCGGTGCCCCTCCACCATATTCCACCTCGGTCATATTGTAGCGGTGCTTAGGCGAAGCCCTGCGACGGTAGAACATCAGCCGTCGTGCTGACGGAACTCCTCCCCGACGCTTTGCTGGATCGGAGCCCGGGGATCATCATCGAGCTGAACGTGTGCCAAGAACTCGGAGGTGCCGGAGTAACGGTGCTTGGATCGGTCGGATCGTGAAGACGTACGACTACATCAACCGCGTTGATATAACGCCTGGCTTTCGGGTTCACGAGGGTACGTGGACGGACACTCTCCCCTCTCGCTGCTATGCCATCACCATGGTCTTGGCGTGTTCGTAGGAAATTTTTGAAATTACTACGCCCCAACAGGTCATCACTAGGAGTGGTCCCGACTCTTGTCACTCTGAGGTTGCTGGATCATAACACGTAGTAGGTGACTATAACTTGCAAGATCGGATCTAGAGCATGGATATAATGGTGATAACATAAACGGTTCAGAACTAAAATCATGGCACTCGAGCCCCAAGTGACAAGCATTAAGCATGGCAAAGTCATAGCAATATCAATCTTAGAACATAGTGGATACTAGGATCCGCCCTAACAAAACTAACTCAATTACATGATGAATCTCATCCAAATCATCATTGACCAGCGAGCCTATGAAGGAATTACTCACTCCCGGTGGGGAGGATCATGGAATTGGCGATGGAGAAGGGTTGGTGATGACAAAGATCGAAGATCCCCCTCTCTGGAGCTCCAAACGGACTCCAGATCTGGCCTCCCGATAAAGAATAGGAGACTGCAGCGGCTCCATCTCGTGAAACGCGATAATTCTTTCTCCCTGATTTTTTTTCTGAAAAAATAGGATTATATAGCATTGGTTTCAGGGTCTTCGGGGCCACCAGGTGGGGATAACCCACCTGGGCGCGCCTGGAGGGGGTGTCGCACCCTGGTGGGTTGTGCCCACCCAGGTGCCCCCTTCGGATGGTTCTTGGCTCCAGATATATTCTTTATTGTATAAAAATCCTCGCAAAGTTTTGTTCCATTCCGATAACTTTTATTTCTGCACAAAAAGAACACCATGGTTGTTCTGCTGAAAACAACGTCAGTCCTGGCTAGTTTCATTCAAATCATGCAAATTAGAGTCCAAAACAAGAGGAAAAGCGTTAGGAAAAGTAGATACGACGGAGACGTATCACGTGACTCCCACCTTTATCTCACCCTTGACATGCTTTCGCAACATCTTTACCTCAGCGGGAAGCCCCCAGTAAAGGCTCTTCTCGATCCACGGTTAGTCGCACATGGGGTCTAGATCTAAATTCGGGAGCCCCATCCAGGCCGCGTCCCGTGGTTCCACGATATAGAACCACTCTGTCTGCCAGACTTTGACAGTTTCAATGAATGTTCCCACCACCCATTTAACATGGGCAAGCTTGCTAATCATTGCTCCACTGCATCATGTGGGCACCACCAACTATCTTCGGTTTGATGTTAAAACCATTAACCATAGGCCGGCGCGGTCAAACCCGCAGGAAGGCCTCACGGATAATGATAAAGGTCAATATGTGGAGGAAGGAGTTCGGGCTAGATCGTGGAAATCTAGCCCGTGAGAAAACATCAGCCCCTGCATAAATGAGTCAAGGGGAAACCCTAGTCCCCGAATGAAGTGTGGGACAAACACGAAAAAATACGTCCATTTTGCATCATATTTTCCTATTGTTATTTACAATGTTTTTATGCATAATATGCCTTTTGGAGTATTTATAATGCCTTTTCTCTCATAAATGCAAGCTTTGCATAAAGAGGGAGAATACCGGCAGCTGCAATTCTGTACCTGGAAAAGCCACGTCAGAGTCACCTATTCTGCACATCTCCAAATAAGCTGAAACTTCACGGATATTTTTTATGGAATATTTATGTATTATTGGAGCAAATAACTACCAGAGGGGGCCCACCAGGTGGGCACAACTCACCTAGGCGCGCCAGGGCCCCCAGGTGCACCCTGGTGGGTTGTGCCCTCCTCGGCCCACCTTCGGTGCCCATCTTTAGGTATATAGGTCATTTTGACCTAGAAAAAATAGGAGGACTTTCTGGACGGAACGCCCGCCTCGAGGCAGAACTTGGGCAGGAGCACTTTTGCCTTCCCGGAGTGATTCTCATTGGGGAACTTCTCCCTGAGGAGGGAAATCTAAGCCATCGTAATCACCAACAACACGCTCATCTTTGGGAGGCCAATCTTCATCAACATCTTCAATAGCACCATGTCATGTCAAACCCTAGTTAATCTCTTTGTGTTCAATCTTTGTACCGAACCTTAGATTGGTACTTGTGGGGACTAGTAGTGTTGATTACATCTTGTAGTTGATTACTATATGGTTTATTTTGTGGATTTATTATATGTTCAGATCCATTATGCTATTTAATACCCCTCTGATCTTGAACATGTTTATCACTTGTGAGTAGTTACTTTTGTTCTCGAGGCCACGAGAGAAATCTTTGCTGTAAGTAATCATGTGAACTTGATATGTTGATGTTATGTATGCTGTTATTCCCTTTAGTGGTGTCATGTGAACGCCAACTACATGACACTCCATCATATTTGGGCCTAAGGGAATGCATTGTGGAGTAGTTATTAGATGATGGGTTGCTAGAATGACAGAAGCTTAAACCCTAGTTTATGCGCTACTTCTTAAGGGACCGATTTGGACCCAAATGTTTAATGCTATGGTTAGATTTTATCTTAATACTTTTCTCATAGTTATGCTGCTTGAGAGGGGTTTAATCATAAGTAGGAGGCTTGTTCAAGTAAGAAAACACATAAACACCAGTCCACCCACATATCAAATTATCAAAGTAGCGAACACAAATCAAACCAACATGGTGAAAGTGACTAGATGAAATTCTCGTGTGTCCTCAAGAAATCTTTGCCTATTATAAGAAATCATTTTGGCATGTCCTTTACCATAAAAGGATTCGCCACCTTGCTGCACTTATTGTTACTATTGCTACTCGTTACTTGTTACAATTATCTTGCTATCAAACAACTTATTACCACTATTTCAGTGCTTGCAGAAATTACCTTGCTGAAAACCACTTGTCATTTCCTTTTGCCCCTCGTTGGGTTCGACATTCATACTTCTCGAAGGACAACGATTGACCCCTACACTTGTGGGTCATCACATGACCCTCTCCGGGCCTTGGCATGGGCACGACCTGGCCCTCCTCAGGGGCCTGGTGCGCGACAGTGCCGGCAAGTAGCCGGATCACTTCAGATCCTCGATGTCTTTGTTGGTGACGACGGAGGCCTTCCACTTGCCATTTGCGCCGGTTCCAGCCATGGCTAGGGTTGAGTGAAGCTGAAAAATAAGATTCTTTGCAAGAGAATAGAAATGGGCGCTGGAGCTTTCGAGATTGGGGAGATGGCGCGGAGATGGAAGAAGGCGGTGGATAACGATGGCCGCCCCCTTTTGTGGGATCCTAAAATATCAAAGGTTCATTTTTCCATGCCGCGAGCCTCTCCACTTCCTGATACACTTGCGACGTTATGCTGGTGGGATTATCAAAACCATTAACCGTATCCCCTAAAAAGCGGGACACGATCTCCACCTTGACAAGATGTGCCAATGAAGGGCCGGCCTCGATCCCCGCATCAAGGTACCCGCAGCAGTTCGGTATTAGGACCGAGTGTGACCTTTAGCCAAAAGGTGTCAGACGAAGATGTTGTTCAGATTGAGGCACTTTGACCTTCATGGCGATGGAAAGCCAATACTTCAAATGCCAAATAGAACCTGATTCGGGACGCATACAAGACAGGATGGAGAACTCGCCCCGCAAGCCGAAGACGATGGAGGCCGAACACATGCCTCGGCATTGGAGGCTAGTTCGGGGGCTACTGAGGGAGTCCTGGACTAAGGGGTACTCAGGTCGCCGGCCTATTCCCTATGGGTCGGTCTGGTGGGCCACCACCGGGCCGAGCTAGAGTACGAACTCGTGACCGGATGGAAGATCTTCGAAACCTTGGCGTGCTTTCCAAGTTATGATTTAGCGTCATCTTCCTATTATTAAAACCGACCATGTGTAACCCTAGCCCTACCTGTGTCGATATAAACCAGAGGATTTTAGCTTTTAGGGCTTGAAGAGCAACTCCCATACCCATTAGCCTAGGGTTTAGCTCACCTGATCTCGTGGTAGATCGACTTTGTAACCATACCATATACATAAATACAATAAAGAATGACATAGGGTTTTACCTCTTCGAGAGGGCCCGGACCTAGGTAAATACCGTGTTCATCGTCCCTTGTTTCCCATTGACCCTAGATCCATAGCCCGGGACACCCTACCCGAGATCCGCCGGTTTTGACACCGACATAGTCGCTTCCACATCTCCTTAGCATTAACACATGAGCCAGAAGATGGGTTATATCCTCCACTCCTTGGTGACAAACTGGGCATGCCCCATCCAATCCCACATGCCTGTTAGTGAGTATCGGTCTTAAGGGGTTGATTCAATGTAGTATCCGCCAACAAAATATTTGGACTTTACGTGGGATTTGCAGCTTCCACAATCGAACTCTACACTGATGGTCATGTAGAACTTCCTGGCGAAGAGACATATTTTCTTGGCCCCAAAAATATGTAACTACTACACATGATATGCGGTTTGAATTGAAAAAATCCTTTCCTGTTTGGATGACATGCAATGAAATAGTCAAAGGCTTGATAGTGCAGTCGTATTTGTAATATCCTACAAGCGTCCACTCGGTTGAAGCATTGCCTTGTGAGTTTCTCATCCCACATCCCAGATTTGGGCTCAATGAGCTCATCGCCCATTGTTAATAAGGTGTGTCTTCTCTGCGTAAGAATTCTCCTGTTCGGGCTAGATGGAACCTATGGTTCCAGTCAAATATGAACATTCTCACATGTGCCAATTCGCCAAATGTATCCACGTTTGAACACCTCAAGCCCTTTCATTATACTATGACATGTAAATGATGATTCATTCTTCAAAGTATCTTCAAGAAGACTACTATGAGGGTAATATTTCTCTTTCAAAACTCTCGCACATAGTGGGTGTGGATTGGCGATCAGTCTCCAACAATGTTTGGCTAGCATAGCCTTGTTGAAGCAATATAGATCTCTAAATCTCATACCTCCTTCAGTCTTCGAATAGGAAAATTTCCACCATGAGTACCAATGCATCTTTGTATTCTCTTCATCATTTTCCCACCGGAATTGTGCAATAATATTAGTGATCTCTTTGAAAATTCCTTTGACATAGCAAAGAGCGAGATAGCTTGGACTACTGATTTTAACAGAATTTCTTTACCTCCTCTAGATAATTGCTTCTGTATCAATCCAATTAGCATCTATTTAATTGTCTCACAAAATTGTTTAAAACAGTCACTCATGTCCACACCCACCATTGCAGGAAGTCCAAGGTACTTGTCGGATAGTGCCTCGGTTTCAATATGTAGCTCCTGACAAATCTCTGATCTTGAAGTAACATTATTATTTGGGCTGAAGAAGACACTTAATTTTGCCAAACTTACCAACTGTCTTGAATTTTGGCAGTAGGTATCTAACACTTGCTGTAAGAAAGCTGCATTTAACACATCTAATTTCATGAGAACCAGAGAATCATTAGCAAATAATAAGTGTGATACTGATGGTGCATTTCTGCACAGTGCCACCAGCTTCTTCTTTAAACCACCACTAGTACACCCGACCGCTAATCACACGGTTTTTATCCCCAATCGGAAACACGTTCCAGAATCGTGTGCTTCAGTGCGTTAGTGATGGCCGCGGGGGGGGGGCATCATTGACGGTAAGGGAAATCATCTACACTGGACAAGTACGTTAACCACCGTCGGAATATCTTTCCTAAAAACAGACGATTGGCTTCTACAAACTGTGCGTGTTGAACTAGTAATGCCAAACGGTTATGTTTTGGATCGTCAGAGCGAATTGGATGATCGGGTCGAGGGCTGGCCCTCTTCCCCTCGCTCTCCTTTCCTTAATATTCATCGTCAAGTCATCAAAGCCATGAACTAATTCAGAGGGGCTTGGCTAGCCCGGTCACCCTAAGCTACCGGCGCTTCAAAGGATTTTGAAAATGTATGCAATCTTTGTACTCATCCCACACACTTTCCCGATAAGAAATCGTTGAACATAGAGAAAGTGACCGAACTTGATTTTCTTTTACAAATAACCGTTAGATCTCAATCGTGTGATTCAGATTTATTGAGAGCGTAGGGATATTCCAAGACAAGAATAACCATCGGATCTCCATTGTATGATTTAGATTTAATGGGCAGGAGGCATAGTCTGAGACAGGGAGTCTTATTTATCTTAGAAGTCCCGCAAACTTACGAGGCAAAAGATGCTGACCGGATATTGCAAATTCCATTGTTTCGCAACATACAGAGGATTATATAGCATGGCACTTAAATAAGAACGGCACTTTCTCGGTTCGCTCAGCGTATTACAAACAGTGGGAAGAGACTTATGCCCAGGAAGATTTGATGGGGAACTACCGATCTGGTTCTGGACCACATCCAGTATGGAAGAAGGTTTGGAAGCTCAAACTGCCAGGAAAGATTAAGATCTTCAGAGGTGCTTACACAATGTGCTACCATTCTTCAGCGTTCTAACTAATCGGTGTGTTGGTACTAACTCTCAATGCCCTATCTGCAAGATGGACGCGGAAGATATACGCCATGTACTGTTCTCATGCCCACGTGCTCTAGCTGTTTGGGAAGCCTTGGGCGTTGGCAATATTATCAGGGACGCCATGTGCATAGACCGCTCTGGAGCAGCGATAATAGATTTTCTCTTATGTGATAAAGCTCATCAGCGTATATACTCAGACCCAATAGAATTGCCGTAGATTATTGCTGGAACTAGCTGGTACATCTGGTGGCAGCGGAGACAATTTATGCGCCGGAGAAACTGTCCACTCGCCGGAACAAACTGCGATGTCGATCCGGCTCTAAGCCTAAATTTTTTCGGGCAGCAGGGAAACCGAAGGAGAGACCTCGACTGAACAAGTGGCATGTTGTTTTGTCCAGCCAACAAGTACTAAACGTTGATGCATCGTTTCATGTTGAAGATCATACGGGCGGGTGTGGAGCAGTAGTAAGAGACAGCCGCGGGAAATTCATCGGGGCATCAACAGCTTATCTCATGCAAATCCCGGATGTCGTCTCGGCGGAAGCTGCAGCTCTGTTAGAAGGCATAAAACTTCTCTAAATCCTAGGTTGCAACAATGTGATGCTGAGAATGGATAATATTGTGGTGGTTGATGCTCTACGGATGAATGAAGGTCATGCTATGGTGGCAGCCCCAGTTTTAGAAGAATGTAGATTCTTGCTTCGTGAGTTCGGGAAGGTAACTATTGAGCATTGTAATCGAGAGTCAAATGTAGTTGCTCATGAGCTAGCTAGTTGGGGAAGTACAAACTCTCCCTCTGTATGGGTAGACGCACCCCCTGAGTTTATTGTAAAATCTCTAGCAAACGATGTATGTGTGATTGATTAATAAAGCTAGCCGCGAAGGCCTTCCCGTCAAAAAAAAAAACTTACGAGGCAAAAGATGTGTTTCCTATCCCTAAAAAAAGATCAATTTCCTATTACACTTAAAAAAAACTATTATTTACTGTACTACAGTATCTTGGAACGGCAACATGCAATTCATGTACGGCTGCACATGCACGAGCAAATATGTACGGCCATTATCCTGCAATTCATGGATGGCTGTTCGCATGCACAAGCAGATATGTACGGCCGTTATCCTCCACTAGTCGTCAACCCGTGCAGTTGCACGGGCTAGTTATTTGGGAAATAGCTTAGGGAATTTAGGGAACACTGGTTATACATGGAGGAATCGAATTAATTACAAATCAGCAGACTTTGTGTTAAGCTCTTGAAAGTGTAATATTTAACGGATGACAATTTGTTCTGGTAACCATGCATTCATGTGATATAGCCAAGTCTTCTTCCATTTTTAACCCTCCAAGTATATTTCAAATATATATATATATATATATATATATATATATATATAATACAATTTTGGTAACACCAAATATTCCAAATCAAACCAATAAAAAAATGCTCTGTACTTTCTTGAATTTGGTGCATAAGTATTTGAATGTTAGAAAGATTAGTACGGTCTATATAATCATGCCATTATGCCAAATTTATAAAAAACATGAACCAATTGTACGTTGAAAAGCACATGATTTCTTCCTGCACACTCATTCTATATTAACCAAGTGGAATTGTTGGAAGATAGTATCTCTGTGTTTTCATACAAATAAATTTACTCATGTACACTGTTGCACCTTCAAAAGTACTCCCTCCGTTCCAAAATAGATGACCCAACTTTGTACTACCTTTAGTATAAAGTTGGTTCATCTATTTTGGAACGGATGGAGTAGTAACTATGAAAAGAAATAAGGATCACAAAATGGATATAATATTCTCCGAAACTAAAATCATTTATCAAAACATTTAGTACAAAATAAAAATGTACACAAACTTTGAGGACAGTTGTCCACATGCATCATCTATTCTGTCAATCCACCGGCCAACAAAAATATTAGTATAAACTCAGTGATCAAGTGGATTGCAAAGTTTTTTTTTTGTTTGGAAAACATCAATTATGAACTGAAAATGTAAAAGTAATTTGAGAAGCATTTCTTTCTTTTCAACATCCACTCAGACTCATGTAACATTTTTCTAGAAGATGAAACAAAAATTCTTGAATGTACCAAATATGTCTGAGTAAGGATAAATGCCAGATTCCTTTGTAACTATAACATATAGCAGTATACATACACAAAAAGATAAGCCTACCAAGCAACTCCTCTAGGGATAAAACTTTTCAGAGCAATAACTTCTGTCGACTTGCTGCTATCCTGGGTTTCTGGTGCGATGTTGATGATTCCTGCCAACCAAGGTAATTGGTAGTTGTGGAGTAATTACAGAGAATGAAAAAGGTATATTAGTACTTAGTGGCTAGGTATATATAGTATTTACATGTTGATTAAGGTGTACTAAGATAATATTGGAAGAGCGGCTAGAAACAGGAATGGCTTAGAATGTTGGGAAGAATTCGTGCTTATATGATTAGAGGAGCAGGATCCAGACCTCGAAAAGGTTTCCTGGGGCAAAAAGTAAACATCGATTTGTATCAAAAAAATTGATGGCACCATGGGACACTGTTGAACAACCAAACATATGAGATAATATTATCAACTCCGCCGAAAAAAAGCTAAGCTAAAGCATGCAGTCCTACTTTAATAGAAGACAGGAGGCACATGTGTACATGGTTTTTCTATTGTGCCTTTCATCAAACATAGATGTGACAATTGAGTACAGATGACGGAGAGCAAAAAAGCGTAGTTCGAAAAATATGGTTATACCAAGGTTAGAATTATTATGATAGAAGATAGATTTTTCTAGAACAAATAGTGCCAATTTCAGTATTCTTGAGGAAACACAATATATTTTGAAGACTAATTTTCCTCATTCAAGATACAACGGCATTGATTATATCTTATATCTAACAATTGTATTATAGCCTCGGTTCTAGAGATGCTAAAACACAAAATTAACTGAACTATCAACCTGGCCCTGGAAAAGTAGAAAGGATAAATTTCTCCTAGAACCGGCAGTTTGTGACATCAGCAGACGGCCAGATTACATGGGAAAGATCTGAACGATGTGAACATATAGGAACGGACGTGTAATTCTGCTGGTCTGGTTTCACATGTGGTGTAACCTTTACTGATGCTCAAATGAACCGGGTAGCCTACAGCCTGCAAGATCAAGAAACTCAATTCCAAAGATGCTACATATCCCAAAATATATTTCATAAATCTTCTTCACATTGTGCTAGACTCTGCAAGATTACGTCTTCATGATTTGAATAGGTGCCTAATTTACTGCATATAAAATAGACACCAAGACTGGCAGCTATATGTGGCAGCCGCAGCTATAATAAACCTGTACTAACAGCAAGACTGTACCTGCGTGCTGACCTGAGATCACGTAGATTTCATGCCTTTCCCGATTCATGATTGACCCAGAGTGCATGGGAATATCTCCTTAGCGCCATAGAATACCTTCCCAGCTCCATGCCTCGACCTCACGTTGTCTCATGGGGCATGGACCATGCTATTTGCCTTCTGCTTCATGGGGATTGCGATGCACTACATCGCTGTCTCTCCTATCCAGGCGACCATGGCAACTTACGTCGCCTTCACAGAGTACTACGTTTCCCACCATGTACGTGCAGCCAGGCATCATGTTGCCTGTGTTCTCATCTGCTGCTCCTGTCCAGCGTACCATGGCAGCAAACAGCGCCTTCACAGAATACTGCTTCTCCCACTATGTACGTGCAGCCATACATCATTTCGTTTCTGCTGCAAAGTAGAGCGAGGAGGTCTCAGAAAGAGAAGAACACGTCTGTAGCCACGATCGAGCTAGTCCATCTCCTTGTCACAGCTCTACCTTACCATCCTGAGCATGAAGATGTAGTCCACGACGGCGGCGTGGGCTGGCGGCGGCAGCGGCTTGGGATAGCAGCGGCACCATGGGATGGCAGCTGCGATGGCGCGGCGGCGGATAGCGGCGGCGATGGCCAATAGGTCGAGGAAGCCAGCTGTGACTTCCTTTTTCTCTATCAGATTGTGACCTATTGTTCCTGGTTTTTTTTGGAAAACGATCATTTATTTCATGGCAAAACAGGTTGCTATATAAATATTCAACTATCTTTTAGAGAAGGATATTCTGCCTCCTTTTAAAGGAGAGATCGGGTCGATGGGAGTCGTGCTACATGTGGCTTGTGCATGGCATGAGTACATCCTACGGATTTACATTGATCTTGGGTTGATTGGATGAGAAAAAACATATGGAAAGATCTGGACCGTAATAACTCGGCCCCATCAGATTAACGGCTCCTAATTACTGATTAACGTGGTAATTTCTTGGAAGTCTGTAATTATTATAGGTATAGATATCAGCACATCTTCTTCCTCCTGTGTCTTCTCCCTCGCCTCGCTCTTGCCAGGCTGCTGGCCAAGGTCTCCTCCACGTCCTCCATGTTCCATCGCCTCTCCCACGAGGTTCCTCCTCTACGATAAATATGATTGCTTCTGTACATGTTCCCGACCAAGTTACCATGACTTCGCGTTTCTCACAACGTCCGACCAAGTTGGACAAGATAGATATCTGTTCTTGACAGACCGCTGTTGATCAAAGCCGATGCATGGAGGTATTTCTACAGGCTCAGCTCGGCATACCACATCCTGTTCTGGTCATGCACTACATGTTACTTTCTCGAAAGGATCTCAGCAATGTTAATATGCTTAGAAGTATGGAGTGATATTTCCATCCAGAAAATAGTCAAATTGAGCGATATCATTCATCCAGGAAAATAGTATTTGTAGCTTCTTATTTTCCTTCTATTAGTAAAAAAATAACAGCAGTATTCTATAGTCAGTACTGGAATTTTGATGTACGCGGGTGTCATGCTCTTCGCCGAAAGTGCTAAAACACGGACACTCGACAAAGAAAATAACGTCGAGAGTCATTCTCGGCAAACATAGCTTCACGGCAAACTGTCTTCTTTGCCGTCACTGCCTCACAGCAAAGAGGCACCACACGGCAAACTCTGCAGACGCCGAGAGCTGCTCACAACAAAGAGGGACACTCGGCAAAGGCTTTGCCGGCGGTTTTTGGCCCTTTGCCGAGTGTCCGTGGCACCCGGCGTACATCAGAATTCCAGTAGTGAGTTGATTTGTTTGTGCCCTTCATACTATGGTTTTTGTAAAGGACGTCAAAGAGAGCAATAGATCAAGTAGCATCGCTTCCTAGCTTAGTCGTTGGAATAGAATCTCTTCGACCGAGATATGAATTGCGGTAAACGTACTTAGTTTGTGGAATTTCTGTTTTCACATGATTTCTTTCGACCGTCTTGAAAATTCAAACATGTATTTGCGCCTGGACATATATTTATTGATTGGATGCACCATAGGAGGCTCCTCTCTAAGAAAAGAACAACAAAACTTGAGGATCCTATTCTCCTCGATTGGGCAACGACGAGTTGATATATCTCGAATTGATTTGCCCAGTGCAAAGGTGCAAAGCAGTTGTTTTGCGCATGGACTCCCTGCTGTCGTATGTGCTAGAATAAATCCGAGGCCATCGTTGATTTATCCGAGGACCAAGCAATCACACGAGACATGACACCGAGATTTGTTAACGAGGTTCACCGAGGCGAATGGATACGGCCTCCTCGTCCTCGTCGGGCTCCTGCTCGTCTGCGTCACCGGCGCTCCTCCCTGTTGCCCGCACATCTCGTTGCTTTTACGATGGCTTCGCTTACCATCGTCTGCCTTCGCATCACAATCGAATCTACACTTTCCGCAACCAGGACGTTTCACGAGGACATGAACATGACTCACGAAACACCGTGCACACCGCTTCCACTCCAACGAATCATAAGCAAGATGAGGAATTGGACACGAGGACGACTCACAGACGTGACTATGACTAATCGTCCAAACTCGCACGACTCCTTGACTCATCTGACTCCCCCAATCGACGATCTTGATGAGCTCCAGTGCCGCAGCTCGGCACCACCTCCCCCATCAACGATTTCTTTTCACCGCCTTGTTGATGACAGCCCGCCGTCTCACTCCTTATCGCCCCGCCGAATGATGATCCCTTGATTCTCCTCATCGCTGCACCACCCAACGACTTCCTGGCTCGCCCGAGTGCAGCTTCAAATCGACCTTGCTCTTGGTACAAATTGATGGAACTTCGTCCATAGGATCGATCACATCAAATCACGATGAACACGCACACACAAAACTGATAGCCAACGGCCCTTTGTCATGCCCTTTGTTTTCCTCTTTATTGCTTTTCTCGGGGCTTGCGATATACCGTTGGAAAGCTATGGACACCAATATCATAATCCAAGTTAAATTTTTGGCAAAATGTAAGTGGTTTAAGAGCAGTTTTGAAAACCGTTTTTTTCTTCATACAAAAAACGTAAATCGTATTTTCGATCGCATTTCTAAACCGTTTGGAAAATGCGAAACTTTTTCATGTTGATGGTTTTCTCTGATTCCTAGCCGTTTTTGAGTAATTGCTAAAATGGCAAGATCATTCGTTATGCCTTTATCGCGAAACTGATTCTTCGAAAATGCACCGCGTGAAGAACCTGAACTTCTCGGCACGTGTACTTGAACTTCACTCTGTTTTTCACGTGCTTTTTTTTCTCGTATATCACTGTTCTTAGCTCTCCATCCACTCACCGGAATTGAGCAAGTGACTTACCAATGGAAAGCTGTTGTAAACATGCAACTTTCCCGTGTTGATCATTTTTTCATACTCGCAATGATTTTAAAAGTTTTTCATCTAAAATTCATTCAGCGTAGTAGTTGAACTTCATGCTATTTTCACGTTGAACTTCTGTGACGTATTTTTGTTTTGTACAAGCCGCCTGAACTTCCTCTCAGACGAACCCGACCTTCGGCTATCTTTGCAACCGTGGCTTCCCCGCCAATTATTCTCGTTAGTAGTGTTCTATATAATGTTATCGTAATCTAGAAACGTTTTAGCAACTAAATACCAGTTTTAATAGAAATCTCGCTCGCTGGCGGATTTTGCTCTCGGGTCGTGATGAAATTGCGTTTCTTTGCAATTTTACTGTCTGATTTGTTCGACCTGAACTTCCCCTAGTGCTAGGTTGAACTTCTGTCGACATTGCCCAAATGGGGCTTGCGATATACCGTTGGAAAGCTATGGACACCAAAGATTTATGGTCCAACTTCAAATTTTAACTTTGTTGTTTTTAAAATTTGAACCTTTGTGCCTTTTATAAACAGGGAAATCATAGGTTTGTAATAAACATCAAACCGTCTCGTTTTCTAAATTTGAACTTCTAAGTATTGTTTAGAAATGGTTAAAACATACAAAACAAAATTATGGTTTTTCCATTTTTCTACTAAGTTACTATCTTACATCTTGTGAACTTTTGATTCTTTTTTTTGTCGCGACATTCTATTCATTTTTTGCTTTTGGTGAAATGGCCTAGGCAGTCTTTTTTTCTCATTTGATGAATTTCTTCTCTATGTGGTACACGTGAACTTCGGATTTTCTGAAACATGAACTTCGTGGTGCTATTGAAAACCAAGAAAATTATGCACAGCAAAACACATACACTTCAAGTGCTACATGCACGACTAACACATACACTTCCTAGAAATGGAAATAATTTAAGACCAAAAACCTAGGACAACAGCAGCACAAACATAGCAAGTGCCTTTCAGACTGTAAACAAGTGCCCCCGGATTAGGCTAGCAACAACAGTTTCAAAACTATGGGATGGTAGCAGCTGTATAAGCAACAACAAAGCATTCTTCGGTATTGGTAATTCAGCCCCTAGCAGATTAGCTGCACTCTTCATGGTATTAACAACACATGCCTCGGATAAGTCCTTGATCCAGCTTCATGCGGTTTCCCAGCTGCCATCATCCATGATCCATCAGTGTATCTCATAATTTGCTTCAGATTGTTCATACACATTTCACTGACAACACCAGCAAAACAGGGCATGGCATAAAAAGGCGAAACAGCAAAACAATAGTTATCTGCTAGAGTAGGAGTAGGTGCACACATCAGTCATGATGAATTGATAATGTCTCGAGAAACCATCATCATATATAGTACATCGCACAAGCCAATACAATTGAAGTGTTCATTCATAGTACATGAGAAAAATAAACAGAGTAGGGAACAACCATTTTATCCTCTCAAGAATCTGAATGTGTGACCTTCCGTACAAATAAACAGAGCAGGGAATCAGCAGTTTTATCCTCTCAAGAATCTGAATGTGCGACCTTGCAGACAAATAAATAGAGCAGAGAATCATATGCTTCTGCACTTCTGTTTTAACTAACAATGTGAGAGATGGTGAATAATTTAAGACCAAAAAAGCTAGTACAACAGCAGCAGCTAATCAATTACAAAAGGAGAAGCACTAGTAGCTCCGCATGGGACTAGCTTCAACCAGCGCTTCATGTTCTGATACAACACATCCACCTGCCAGCCCGTCTTGTGCTTCTACAAAACATAAATCTTGGTCAGTCTAATGCAGTCACGATGGCACAAACATGCAAGAAAACTCTTTTTGGTTGCATTTTTAAGAAGGATCTACGAAGAAACTGAAACCACAAATCAAAACACTTGTTTTTGCACCCACATATACAATTGAACTTCATAAAGCAATAGCAAAGCTAGAACGAAACACGACCTTTTTAACTAACAATGTGAGAGATGGTGAATTGAAGGACGTATGCACTGAACTTCTGTTTTCTCTGCAAATCGACGGATGGCATCCCGATGCAAAATAGCGATGAGAGATGGCTGGTCGCGACGAACTGCTCGCGAGCGAGGCGGCGAACTTCTTGTGCGGAGGGAGAAGGTTACGATGGTGTTCGTCCCAAAGTGTTGCAGGTCGCGACGCGTAGCGGACGACGCACTGGCCGCACGGGAGACATTGGACTTCCAAGAAACTTCACCACCGCCTCCCAACTTCGGCCTAACAGCGCCGGCGACCTTGGATTGCGACGGCCGGGTGTCTCAAAATCACATTACTGGTGGCGTCAGGGAGATTCAGCAGCTAGGCAGCCTCTTGGCCGGAGGGGCGTGTGCAAGATCCATGACACAGCCGCCTCTATCTTCGCTGCCGGATGTGGCCACGCAGCTGCAGCTCGTGCCCTCCTCTTGCTGCACGAAAACATATAATAAAACACCTGCACCCAGGCCCTTCCTATCTAGCCATCCATTGTGCGCATCGCGATTCGTGCAAACACATTTCTCTTTTTTGTTTCTCTCACATAAAACATGTTTTGAAGTTCAAACCTTTGCAGCATTTATCCTAGATTCTAGATAGAAGGCTTTGCCACGCTGCAAAGGATTGAAGTTCAAGACATGTTCTATGCGAGAGAAACAAAAAAGAGAAAATTTCATATAGAAAGTTAGTTGTGTTGCACAGATCTTAAAGTAATATTAGACACCCAAGATAGCAGGGCCCGGGTGCAGATGTTCTAAAATCCACGTCCTCTTGCTGCAGGCCGAGCCCTCCTCTAGCTGTAGGTTTATCGCAGGTAGGCACGATGGACATCTGGTGGTGGCAGCAGTAGGGACAGCAAGGCTCGCCGGTTGACAAGCTCGTTGGATTTGGGCTCGGGGATGGACGAGGGAACGAGAGGGAGGAGGGCGCCGTCGGCCCGCCGTGGTCGAGGATGAAGGAGCTCGCCGGAGTAGCACAACCCTCGCGTGAGCATCCGCAGAACTAGTGGCTAGTGCTCAGATCCGAGGCCACCGGGGGTGTCCCGATGCAGTACGGGGTCGGGGTCGCCGGGGGAAGGGGGCGGAGGTGGGCATCGCGTCTCTGCGGCCGGTGGATCCGGTAACAGGCGGCCAGAAGCGGTTGGGCGTTGGGGTCGGTGGCCGGCGGTAGGAGGTGGGCGTTGGGGTCGGGTGGACGGCGGCAGGAGGTGCGTCGGGGTTGGGGGGGCGGCGGCGGGAGGCGGTTGGTCCGGGGGCGGCGGAGGTGGTGCGGGAGGTTGGGGGGGGGGGAATCGACAGAGGTGGTGCGGGAGGTCGGGAGGGGGGGAGGTTGGTTTTTTTTTTGGGAGTTCGGGATCCACTCCGCGTAGTCTGTATAGAGCGCTCCGTGATCCAAATAGTTATTCTAATCCCAGGATTAGAATAGTGCCATTTTATATATAGAGCAAATCTGCACGTTGCAAACCGACTTAGAGCATCTCCAGCCGCTCCCCCAATGGGCCCCTCAGGGTGTCTTTTTTAACGCCGGTGTCCAAAAAAAGGGCCAAGCCGCGCCCCCAGATCCTCGTTTGTCGCCGATTTGGGCCGAAATTACAACCGGCGAACCCAAGCTGAACCCAACACATGGGGGTCACCTGGGGGCACCGGCTGAAGCAAAAAAGACGCGTGGGCCTATGTTGTCGGCGAATACAGCCGACCCCCCTTTCCATCCGCATTACCAACCCCTTCTCCCCCGCCGCTCCCGCCATTTTCCTCAGATCCGCCCGCCATGCCGCCAAAGAAGTATCGCCCCCTGGCCTAGCCAACAATGCCATCCAACCAAATCAGAGGAAGCCGAGGGCGCTGATGGCAAGGCCCCGGGCTTGATTTAACGCCGAGTGGAAGGCCGACGTTGATCACCGGGCAGCGGTCACCATCGATCGGCGGAACAAGCTCAACATGAAGAAGGCCAGGTACGCGGCGGCAGAGCAGGAGGAGGCGTCTCACGCGGGGATGGCGAACCTTCCACCTCAACAGGTCGGCCAGTACCCACAAGGCGCGTGGGGGAGCCAGCAGAGCGTCGCGTCGCCGACCAACTTCTCGCCGCCACTATGAGGGTAAGCGCCCTCGCCTGGCTACGTTGACGGTGACGCGCATGGCGGTTCAACCCCAACATCACCTTCCCGCATGGCTCGAACCCCGACCCGCACACTCCCTCCCCCATGTTCACCGCCGGCCTCAACAACCATTACACCTACTCGCCGCCGACGTACTTAGGCTCGCCTGCGCCGACTCCTCTGCATCATGGGCCCCTACCTTTCGCACATGGCTCGGCATCACCGTTCAGCAGCACCGATGCCGACATGGACGAGATCATCTTGAGCAGCTCGGTCACCGCTTCTTCATGCCCCGGGTTCCGCACGCAAGATGAAACGCTGGACACCGCCGTCGACATGGAGGACGAGCACGACGATGCCAAAGAGGAGGTGGAGGAGGAAGAACCGCCGGAGCCAGTTCCCAAAGGAAGAAAGACAAAGCGGGCGGCCAAAGCCAGGCCGGGCGAGCCTCACGTCAAGTGGACGACCAAGGAAGATGAATGCCTCGCCGAAGCATGGAAGATCGTTAGCGTAAACCCGATCACTGGCGTGAACCAGAACGCCGAAACGTACTGGAGAAGGATAAAGACGGCGTTCACGAGCGCATGTTGGTCGACCCCAACTTCGCCAACATCCACATGGATCGCAGCGCGATGGCCGTGGCGAACCTTTGGGTGACCATCCTGCAGGCTTGCAACAAGTGGCATGGGATTCAAGAGGAAGTCATGGCTCGCCTGGAAAGCGGCGCCAATGTCGAGCGTCAGGTATGGCCATCGCTCGCCGGCCCAACTCTTCGCCGTGCACTTCGTCGACACTTGTTCTTCGACTGCGCAGATGGTTCGAATTTCGACAAGTTTCACCAGGACAACGCCGAGGCCGAGTGAGGGAGTCCCGGACTAGGGGGTGTCCGGATAGCCGGACTGTTGTCACGGCCGGACTCCAAGACTATGAAGATACAAGATTGAAGACTTCGTCCCGTGTCCATATGGGACTTTCCTTGGTGTGGAAGGCAAGCTTGGCGATACGGATATGTAGATCTCCTACCATTGTAAACGACTCTGTGTAACCCTAACCTATCCGGTGTCCATATAAACCGGAGGGTTTTAGTCCGTAGGACGAACAACAATCATACCATAGGCTAGCTTCTAGGGTTTAGCCTCCTTGATCTCGTGGTAGATCTACTCTTGTACTACCCATATCATCAATATTAATCAAGCAGGAGTAGGGTATTACCTCCATCGAGAGGGCCCGAACCTGGGTAAAAACATCGTGCCCCTTGTCTCCTGTTACCATCCGCCTAGACGCACAGTTCGGGACCCCCTACCCGAGATCCGCCGGTTTTGACACCGACATTGGTGCTTTCATTGAGAGTTCCTCTGTGTCATCACCGATAGGCCCGATGGCTCCTTCGATCATCAACAACGACGCGGTCCAGGGTGAGACTTTTCTCCTGGACAGATCTTCGTGTTCGGGCGGCTTTACTGCTGCGGGCCAATTAAGCAGCCATCTGGAGCAGATCAAAAGCTACGCCCCTGGCCATCAGGTCAGATTTGGAAGTTTGAACTATACGGCCGATATCCGCGGAGACTTGATCTTCGACGGATTCGAGCCGCAGCCAAGCGTGCCGCACTGTCTCGATGGGCATGATCTAGCTCTGCAATAAAGGTGCCACGGAGGCCGCACCAGTATCCGCTCCGACCCTTAATCCGGAGCCGGATTCCCCGATCGAGGACGAGTGGTTGGACACCGCCTCGGGAGCTACAATATCTACGGCGATCGAGCCGAACTCCATCCCTGTCCTTTGCGAAGACCTCAACTCCAGGGTGCCGGACTCCTCTCCGGACTCCGAACCCTCCGCGCCCCTGCCAATCGAATCCGATTGGGCGCCGGTCATGGAGTTCACTGTCGCGGACATCTTTCAGCACTCGCCCTTTGGCGACATCCTGAATTCACTAAAGTCTCTCTCTTTATCCGGAGAGCCCTGGCCGGACTACGGACAGGAAGGTTGGGATGCGGATGACGAAGAAATTCAACGCCCACCCACCACCCACTTGGTAGCCACTGTCGATGATTTAACCGACATGCTAGACTACGACTCAAGACATCGACGGTATGGACGACGATGTTGGAGATTTACCAAGACCCAGCGCCTACGAGCACCGGGAGGCCACCTCGTCATATGACATATACATGGTGGATATCCCAAAAGACGGAACGATGATGGAACAACGGAGGATGACCCTCCAAGAAACAGCCAAGCGCCGCCCGTCGGCACCGCTCTAAATCCCGCCACAATAAAACAGTGATTCCGGCACGGGAGATAATAACACCCCGGACAGTGCCGAAGAGAACCCCCTCCAGCAGGACTCAGCGCAGGAGGAGGGAGAAGCAAGTCCGCACGACAGTGCGGCAGAAAGAGAGGCCGAGGACGATAATTATGCGCCTCCCTCCAAAGATGAAGCAAGCCTCGACGATGAAGAATTTATCGTGCCTGAGGATCTCGCCGAACAGGAGCGTTTCAAACGCAGGCTTATAGCCACGGCAAGCAGCCTCAAGAAAAAGCAGCAACCTGCTTTATCAGGATACAGTGCGCAAAATGGGCATAGATCCCTCAAGGATTAAACCTACAAAAACGACCTTTAAAGGCGTCATACCGGGTGTAGAGGCCAATTGTACAGGCTCAGTCACACTCGAAGTGGTCTTCGGATCTCCGGATAACTTCCGAAGCGAAGAGTTAATCTTCGACATCGTCCCATTCCGCAGCGGCTATCATGCACTGCTCGGACGAACCACATTTGCAAAGTTCAATGCGGTGCCGCACTACGCATACCTCAAGCTCAAGATGCCAGGCCCTCGAGGATTAATCACGGTCAATGGAAACACCGAACGCTCTCTCCGAACGGAGGAGCATACGGCGGCCCTCGCGGCGGAGGTGCAAAGCAGCCTCTCACGGCAATTCTCGAGTCCGGCCACTAAGCGTCCGGACACCGCCAAGCGCCCGAGTAACCTGCAACAAGACCACAGCACGATTCAAGCACGAGTAGCAATCCGCCCCAACCCCAGCCCTCGCGAAATTGCGAAGCTAGTATTACGCGTACATAATTACGCTCTGGAGATACCATGGGCATATGGGGAGGGGCAAGACAACGGCACGCCAAGAATGCGGCTCGACCGCACCAGGGGCTCCCGTTTGTGTCATTTCCTTTTTCTTTTTTCCTTTTTTTTCTTCCTTTTTTTTACTTTCAGGACTCCGTCTTTGAGAAGTCCTGTCCGTCACTTGAATCGCCGAACTCACGATGCAACAGCCAGGGAAGCGGAAAGCCACGTCGAGTGTTCAGGTGGTCTCTATTATGAGCATTATACCTGTTTTACATATCATCCAGCAGCTTACCAGTGAGGTTGTTCCTCCATACAAGTGAGGTTGTTCCTCCATCTCCTGGGACAGCTCCCAGAATGCCTTGCCGCCCGAACCCCCGGCCTCATCGTTGTGGGCCATGTTTCTCTCTAAATAGAAACAAAGTTTGGTCAAAAAGTTGGTTATTGTCAAGGAACAAGATCTCTAAGTTGACCAAATAACCTAATTCTCGAGGAATGTCGCCAAAAAGTTGGTTATTGTCAAGGAACAATTGAGAGATGTTTGTGATATTGCCTAGGTGTTTTGGGATAGAACCTGTTAGTGTGTTGTTGCTAAGGTCCAAGTCCACGTTCTCGTGGTAACCTAGTTCTTGAGGGGTGTGTCTAGAAAGTTCACTCTTCTTTTTAGAAGACAAGCGTCTGAAATGGTATTGCCTTTCCTTAATTTGTACTATTTTTCATTGTGCTGAATACTTATGTGGGTGAGTGTATCTGTAATTACTTTTTACTACACCGCAGGTGTTCAAACACATGTCAAGCAAGGGTGTCTGAGTGTGTGAATAAAATACTAAACTAATCCAACCACTAAAGCAAATTAATTTTTATTTCTTGAGAATCGGGCACCTTCTAGGTCAAGAAAATTGGGCATGACCTTTGCTAATTTTCTTGACCTAGGAGTGCCCCATTTCTCAACCAAAACGGAAATTAATCAACGTTTCAGGAGAAAGGGGTCATTTTAGAAGATCACAAGTAGCAGCAGCATCACTTGACAAAATCACAACTAGCAGCAGCATCACAAGTAGTACAGCAGCAACATCATCACAAGTAGTACAGCAGCAGCAGCATCATCATCACAAGTAATACACTTAGCTACCAGTTCAGAAATACAGCTAAGATAAGATCATCACTTCAAAATAGGTTGCTTAGTACTACGAAACAACACACACCAAGCTCCATCAAAAACAGAATAAAAATGGCCATGTCATGCTTGGCAATAGCACAAGTGACATGAAAATTCAGGAGTAGGAGATCACAAAAGTACAGTCCACGAGGTTACTCCAAGTTTCTGAATTTTCAGTAAATTTTCTGTAAGAAAAGAACTAAAAGAAAATAAATCCTAGGGTTAAAAAATCTGGAGCAAGTCCTAGCAGAACCACAAAATGTTCATCTACTCAAATTAATGTCCAAACAGTGTCATATCTGAAATTAACTGGCACCTCACATGGTGAATTCAGTATTCGTAAGTACTTGCTTTTCATTGTGATTTTGTGTCCGAGCGGCGGTTGAGTAGGGGAATCGAGGTGCGGGGGGTTTGGCGTGGGCGGTGGACTGGGGGTGCTCGGCGAGGGGGACCGAATCTGGCGAGGTGGGATAGCGATCGAGCTGGAGGGGGATCGAGATCGAGTGTCCATGAAATTTAAAAATATTCATGATAGTTCAAACAGTACCCATGAAATACAATCGAGAAATGAAGGCTACGATTTAAATACAATCGATCTTAGCTAGCTATCTGTTCACAATCTTCTTGCCCTTCTTTTTCGCAAATGGAGTTCTTTTGTGGAACGGACGTCCTTTAGGTAGGGTGGTCCTGCTTCTTCTTGTGGTGTATGCTGCTACTTCATCATCGTCGTCATGTTCGATCCTCGGGTCGCCGTACTTGTCGAAGTCTTGCTCATTGGCTACTCCATCCATTCCGATGATCTTCCTTTGCCTCTCCTCACGACAACACGATCGGGCTTTGGCGGGTCGGTAATGAAGAAGCATTGGTCCACTTGGGAAGCCAGTACCCATGGCTCATTTTTCAAGGTGACGCTTATGCGCGGTCTTGGATTTGGCTTCGGTATAACCATGGTGGTGAAATACCGGTCTTCTTTTATGACGCTCTTGGCCCATCTGACACGGAACATCGGGACCTTCTCTCCAGCGTAGCTCAGCTCCCAGATCTCCTCGATCCTTCCGTAGTATCTTTCCTTGTCGTTACCGGTGTAGGATTCCATCGTTACCCCGGAGTTCTGATAACCATCGCTCTTCATGTCCTTGGCCTCAGTGTAGAATGTGTAGTCATGATATCGTCGCCTCAAAGGTCAACAGGTTGTGCTCGGCGCCCTGTGACAAGGCGAATATGAGTTGTTCTACCGCGGAATAATCCTCATGTAAAGGGTACGACAGAAGCTTATGCTTGAACCAACGCGTGAAACATGAGTTGTGCTCTTTGAGTGTATCTTCGTCCGTCCTCTGTTGGCCTCGGTCATTGTACGTCTTTTAATAAAGGTTTTGTGCTCTACCACCCAAGGATCGACCACGTCTATGTGTTGTAGCGCGACTAGGTTTGCTCTTTCAAAGTCGGCGAGTCGACCCTCGAAGTCGACATGCATTTCACGGCGACCCTCACGGTGACCCCATCCAGCAAGCCTGCCGAGGTGCCTGTTGACGGGCAGACCAACGGGGTTCTCGATGCCTAGATAATTCGTGTAGTAGGAGATGCACTCTTCGGTCAGAAAGCCCCTGGCTATGCTTCCTTCTGGACGTGACATGTTGCGAACGTATCCTTTGAGGACACCATTCATCCTTTCGAACGGCATCATGCTGTGCAGGAACGTCGGCCCGAGTTGGATGATATCCTCCACTATATGGACCAGAAGATGCACCATAACGTCGAAGAATGCGGGCGGGAAGTACATCTCAAGCTCGCATAGTATCACCACGATCTCTTCCTGTAGCCTTCTGAGTTGCCTCACGCCAATCGACTTCCGAGAGATGACGTCAAAAAAGTTGCATAGGCCAAATAGCGTTTCACGGACGTGCGCGTCCATGATCCCACGGATTGCAACTGGAAGTATCTGCGTCATCGACGCGTGGCGGTCGTGAGACTTCATCCTGCTGAACTTCGCTTCACTGGGTCTAGGTATCTGCTTATCTTCCCAGCGTAACCGTAAGGAAGTTTTACTCCTAAGAGGCAGGTGAAAACTGCTCGATCTCCTCGACTTAGAGTGAAGCACGCGGGAGGGTAGTCATTTCCGGTCTTCTTGGCCTTTTTGCCTTTCGACGACTTCTTCGTGTCCTGCTTCGCCTCATCATCATCATCATCATCATCATCATCATCATCATCATCATCATATATAGCGTGAAGCTCCTGCACGATGCCCATTGATTTCAAGTCTGCCCTTGCTTTCGCCCATCTTTGGTCCTCTCTCGCATGTTGAGCAGGGTACTAAGCAGACTCTCGCACGTTCTTCATGATATGCATGACATCAAGGCTGTGAGGCACACGGTGGATCTTCCAAAGACGGCAAGTCCCGTAAAACAGACCTCGTTTTCCATACCTTCAGCAGCGGCTCTGGCGCCTTCGCTTCTTTCCGGCTCTGGCGCCTTTTGCTTCTTTCCCGGCAGTGGGCAGTCTTTCCAATTTTTCAACAGCTTGTCTATTTCCTCGCCGCTCCTCGTACACGGGCGTTTTCGGGGTTCGGTTTCACCATCGAACAGATCCTTGCGTTTCCTCCATGGGTCATCATCGCGAAGCCACCTTCGATGTCCCATGAACACGGTTTTCGAAGACCCGAGATCTCTATCTAGCTGGCGATACGTTGTGTCATCCATGCACCTTACGCATCCAGAAAATCCGTGGACTACCTGCCCCGCGAGATATCCGTAACCGAGATAGTCGTGCACCGTCGTGAGCAGTGCGGCTCTCATAGGGAAATATTCTTTCTCTGCGTCGTCCCACGTATTGGCTGGCGTTTTCCACAGCGTGTCTAGCTCCTTTTTCAACAGCCCCAGATAGAGATTGATGTCGTTCCCTGGTTGTTTCCGCCCTTCAATTATCATACTCATGTGAATGTACTTCCTCTTCATGCACAACCAGGGGAAGGTTGTACATCCACACAAACACAGGCCCGGTGCTATGTGTGCTTCTCCTGCTGCCAAACGGATTGACTCCATCGGTGCTCGCGCCAAAGACGATGTTCCTTGGATCGTTCCCAAATTCCGAGTCTTGAAGTTCAACGCTTGCCACTGGCTCGCATCCTTAGGGTGACTCAGCATCTTGTCTTTTTATCTATCTCCGGATCATTTGCGTCATCTTCTCGCTTCTTCTCCTCCCTATCCGCGTGCCAACGCAGGAGCTTTGCTACCTTAGGGTCCGCGAAATAGCGCTGCAGACGAGGAGTGATCGGAAAGTACCACACCACTTTTCGAGGAGCTTTCTTCCTCTTCTTGTATCGAGTGACGCCGCACACCGGACATATGGTAGACTCCGCGTGCTCGTCCCGATAAATGATGCAATTGTTCATGCACACATGGTATTTCACGTTCGGTAAATCGAGAGGACACACGATTTTCTTCGCCTACTCCAAACTGGTCGGGCACTTTTTCCCCTTGGGAAGACGTTAGTGCCAGAATGACATGTTATCGTCGTAGCATGCGTCGGTCATTTTGTGTTTTACCTTCATCTCCAGTGCCATGAGCGTTACTTTCAAAGCGGGTATCCTCGGCCTGCATCCTTCATACAATGGAGTAACCGCGTCTAACTCAAGTTGATCCATCTTGGCTTTCTCTCGGGCGGCAGCTCTTGCGTTATCCGTCTGCTTGAGAAGCAGCTCTTGAATATGTGGGTCCTGCACCCAGCCCATAGATGGTCCAGCGTCGTCTGCTCCGCCGGCATCATCATCTTCATGATCAGGCTCGTCGCCTGCTCCGGCATCTTCCTCATCATCATGTCCTGCATCTTCTACATGATGACTGTATACAAGATCACGGTCGTGATCATCTCCTGGGGATTCTTCGTCTTCTCGCCCGCCCGAGCCGCGGTGGTTGTCTTGCTGCCCTTCCTCATTTCTTGCCCGGCCCGCATGGACGACTTCGTAGTCATCTTCATCACCTTGCCACCGATAGCCATCCATGAAACCATGCAACAGCAGGTGGTCCCGCACCTGCCCGGAATCCGGGTCCGCAATAAGGCTCTTCAGCTTGCATCATCGACACGGACATCTTATCTCCGTCTCGTTCTTTTGAAGCATCTCGCCTTCGCGGACCTCAAAACCTATTCACGATGCCTTCGGTCATCGTATGCGGACCATGGTCGTCATGGGTAGAGCAAAACGATATTTTAGAACCAAACAAAAATTTGGCATGACTTTCCTAAAAATAGGACCAAAAGAATGCTTAATGCCAAAATTCTACTTGAAACGGAAATGAATCAACATTCTGGCAAAATATTGGCAACTATCGCATTTCAAATACCGGTACACCTCCAAACACAAACACATATGCAACACCACAAACATATGCAACACCACGAACATACATAGATCTAGCTAGGCCGTAAAAAGTGCATGTGCACATTGTTGTAGGGAGAACAACCTAAATATAGCTTCGCCCCTTACTTACCTATTAAAACAAGGTAATTTAACCACTTAATTTGAATGAATCTATGGTGGAAATGAGGTGAAAAGAGGAGGCACCCGAGACAAGGAGGAGGTGGAGAGAATGAAGTGGGGAGAAAATGAGTGTGTGGGTAGGAGAGGCTGTCCCAAATATCTTGTTGCTGCCCACTCACTAATGGCGCACCTCTTGCATGGTGCGCCATTAGTAGTTACAACTACTAATGGCGCACTTAAGCAGGATGCGTCATTAGTATGTTTGGATAGGCGCACTAGTTCAAAAAAAAATTCTATACTAATGGCGCACTATCGATCGGTGCGCCATTAGTAGTTACAACTACTAATGGCGCACTTGGGCAGGATGCGCCATTAGTATGTTTGGACAGGCGCACTAGTTAAAAAAAAAATTTGATACTAATGGCGCACCCATTGCAAGGTGCGCCATTAGTAGTTTAAACTCTAATGGCGCATCAGAAGGTGGTGCACCATTAGTATATACTAATGGCGCACCATCTTTCTGGTGCGCCATTAGTGTCAATCCCATCTATAGCCCTTTTTCTAGTAGTGGAGGTTTCAGGAGCAAAGTGGTTTTGGGGCTGCGGTGGTTTCCGACCAAAATTGAGCAGGGGGATGGGTTCACGGGAGGAAGAGGGAGCTTCTGGTGGAGAGAGTGGAGAAGGGGAGGCACTGGTTGCGCCGAACGGAGCCGGGAGGCGGCGGTGGCCGAACTGGCCGGAGTCGGGGAAGACGGCTTCCCCCCGACGATTGCGGGCTGTGGGGGGTGCCAAGGGGTGGCCTGAGGTCGCCTGTGCGCTCGGATGGGTTCGGGGCCTCCTGTTATAGCGCGACGAGGTCGGTTCCGCGGCGGTGGATGAGGATGCCGGCGAACCGCCTCTCTGTAGTTTGCAGGTCGACGTGGAGGCGACGAGAGCTAGCCGACGAGCGAGGGATAAGCTTGCGCGGCACCTAGGGGCAGGTGGCGAGCCGGGGTGGCTCGGGCGGCGCCGACCGGGGCAGGAGCCACTGCGGACGCCAGCGTGCCGCCAAGAGTGCCCTGACGGCGGTGTTGTAGTGTGCCAGGGCGGTCGGGGTGGCGTGGCGGTGCAAGAGGATACGTGGTGTGCTAGTTGCTGTTGGCCAAGGGCTGGAATGGGTGCGGGGCCGGAACCACGGTGGCTCGAAGCGCACGCGTGAATAACGCATGCTCTGGCGCGCCCGAGCACGCCCGGACGTGTTCGATGAAAAGCCGGGGTAGCCTAGCATGCTTGAGCGGGCTGGCAAATGTGAGGCTAGTCTAGGGTTAGCAAGGGATCAAGGGACATGGTGGATAGCTCAGGGCTCAAGTTCACAATATAAACTTGAAATCTTGCCAAATCGGCTATGCACTCAAGGTGTTTGACAGAATGCCAGAGGCATCTAGGCAGGTCTTGGAGTGGTCAAAACTCCAGATGGTGGTCTCATTAGGTGAATAAAAGGGTGGTGAGGTTAGGTGGCCAAATACAGAAACTAGTTAGTGCAAGTTTTGCAAAAACTCAAATCTGGACAGGAGACAAATGGCATCACTTCTTGAACCAAAAATGATCCAATGGGTGCATGCTCCTGGACTTAGGGGTTTAGTAGGGTGGTCTACAAGCAGGGGAAAGAATCAAGGGCCAAAGAGCAAGCAATACTATGGATGCTGTACAAACCATCATGTTGGACCAGAATGAAGATGAGGTTGATTCACTCTAAACTTTCAAATAACAACACTAGGTTTTTGCATAAAGTTGAATCATAGGCTACTACTAACATCCCATAATTTTGGTGGAGGCTAGAAAGAAGTATTTAAATAGGTTGTAGTGCAAAATTGCCCACTGGACCAGAGAAGAAAATTGGGTGTAGAGCTCAAACTATTTAAGGAATGAAATATCTTTTGCATAAAAGTGGTTTGGTGACATCACAGGACATCCACAAATTTTGGTGGAATTTTGAAAGAATTTATAAAAGGGTTGTAGTAAAAAGGACAATAAAACCATGGGAAACCAATTTTTCAAGAAAATAAGGATTCATGGAGATTATTATATAATTAATTCCTCTGATGAAAAGAAAGGATTTTTCTTGAGAGGATATACAAGTCCAATAACATATTTGAAAAGTTTTTACTAGGGGTGAAAACTCCACAACTTAGGGAAAAGAGAGGCTCAAATCAAGATTAAATCCAGAAAAATAAAAATTTAATTTCCTGGCAAAATTTTAATTAAATAAACAAGGTTTAAAATTTTGGGGTGTCACACTACAAAATTATTGTTTTTTAGAATAATTGTTTCAAACTCAAATAGTGAAACATGTGAATTCATGCCCAAGCTAAACTCCAGAGGGTTAACAGGATTCACATCTTACTATAGTAAGGAAAACAACAAGTGCAGACTTGGAAACGAGGGAGAATAGAACCCGGAAGTTAAGCGTGCTCAGGCTGGAGTAGTGAGAGGATGGGTGACCAGCTGGGAAGTTAGACGATTTGGAATGAGTGATCCACACTCGAGCAGTTAAGATGGGTGATTAGAGACTAAATCATCAAATAATTCAGAAAATTGAAAATAAAAAAAAACAATTGTTTTCCAAAATTTTCAAAAACAAATTTCAAAAAGATAAACCTTTAGTACCGGTACTAAAGGTCCCCCATACCACGACGCGAGCTCACGCCACGTGGTGGGCCTTTAGTGGCGGTTCGTGCTGAACCTGTACTAAAGGGGGGGGGGGTTAGTCTCCATCTTGTAGTGCCGGTTGCAGAACCGGCAATAAAGGCCCTTATGAACCGGTAATAAAGCCCCGTTTTCTACTAGTGTAAGGTAAATATTCCTCACGCCTTTCCTTGTAAACCGGCCCACTATTAACATAAACCGGCCTTCTGGGCCTTGGGCCTTGTCATCCGTCTGTCCCGTCGCCGGGTTACTAGTGAGTCATAATGTTCGTGCAGATTGCTTGTAAACCGTCTGGTCAGGTGGGTCGCCATGAATCGCCAAATGTCATCCGGGTCTTCAAATAAGCCGCCAAGCCGGACGGGTCATATTTCCGGCGGTTCATACCGCTGAGGTATATCCCCGACACCCTCCGTGATCGTGTTCCTCCAGTGAGTTCTGGAAAAGGGCTCTAGATTGGATCTCGTGGTTCTGGAACTTGCAACGACTGAAACTATTTTTCGCAAACTCCCCTAGGGTTTCTGGAATATTGGGGTATTTATAGAGTGAAGAGGCGGTACCGGAGGCCATCGAGGTGGGCGCAACCCACAAGGTCGCGCCAGAAAAATTCTCCAAAAAGTTTTGCTGCATTTGGACTTCGTTTTGTATTGATTTTCTGCGAAGTAAAAAATAAGAAAAAACAACAACTAGCACTGGCATTATCTCAATAGGTTAGTCCCTAAAATGATATAAAGTTGCTACAAAATGATTGTAAAACATCAAAGAATGATAATATAATAGCATGGAACAATAAAAAATTATAGATACGTTGAAGACGTATCATGCGGTAAAGCTGATGAATGGTGACCGGATCCTCCGCGAGCAAGCCCACAAAGGGACAACCCTTTGTTGACAGGGAAGGAGCCGGTGGTTGAGCATCACCTAGACCACGTCGGTTAGCGTGATGATAACCCACAAGTATATGGGATCGCAATAGTTTTCGAGGGTAGAGTATTCAACCCAAATTTATAGATTCGACGCAAGGGGAGCCAAAGAATATTTGCAACTATTAGCAGCTGAGTTGTCAATTCAACTACACCTAGAGATTAATTATCTGCAGCAAAGTGATCTGTAGCAAAGTAATATGATAGTTTTGATCAGTAGCAAAGTAATATGATAGTTTTGATAATAGTAGCAGCAACAATAGTAACAACAACATTGATAGCAGTGATTTATAGCAGTAGCACCAGTAGTAACTTAGCAAGAACAATATAAGGTAAATTCTTAGGCATTGGATCGGTAATTCATTGGATGATATTCATCATGAGGCAGTCATAACCTAGGTCGATACGACACTAGCTCCAGTTCATAAATATAATGTAGGCGTGTATTCCGTAAATAGTCATATGTGTTTATGGAAAAACTGGCATGACATTTTTAGCCTACCCTCCCGTGGCAGCGGGGTCCTATTGGAAACGGTGAATACATGAACTCCTCAAACTACGGTCATGAAGGAAATATGCCCTAGAGGCAATAATAAAGTTATTATTTATTTCCTTATTTCATGATAAATGTTTATTATTCATGCTAGAATTGTATTAACCGAAACATAATACATGTGTGAATACATAGACAAACAGAGTGTCACTAGTATGCCTCTACTAGACTAGCTTGTTAATCAAAGATGGTTAAGTTTCCTAACCATAGACAAAGGAGTTGTCATTTGATTAACAAGGTCACATCATTAGTTGAATGATCTGATTGACATGACCCATTCCATTAGCTTAGCATCCGATCGCTTAGTATGTTGCTATTGCTTTTATCCATGACTTATACATGTTCCTATAACTATGAGATTATGCAACTCCCGTTTACGGAGGAACACTTTGGTACTACCAAACGTCACAACGTAATCGGGTGATTATAAAGGAGTACTACAGGTGTCTCCAAAGGCAGATGTTGGGTTGGCGTATTTCGAGATTAGGATTTGTCACTCCGATTGTCGGAGAGGTATCTCTGGCCCTCTCGGTAATACACATCACTAAAGCCTTGCAACCATTACAGCTAATGAGTTAGCTGTGAGATGATGTATTACGGAACGAGTAAAGAGACTTGCCAGTAACGAGATTGAACTAGGTATTGGATACCGACGATCGAATCTCGGGCAAGTAACATACCGATGACAATGGGAACAACGTATGTTGTTATGCGGTCTGACCGATAAAGATCTTCGTAGAATATGTAGGAGCCAATATGGGCATCCAGGTCCCGCTATTGGTTATTGACCGGAGACGTGTCTCGGTCATGTCTACATTGTTCTCGAACCGTAGGGTCCACACGCTGAAGGTTTCGAGGACGGTTATATTATGAGTTTATGTATTTTGATGTACCGAAGGAGTTCGGAGTCCCGGATGTGATCACGGACATGACGAGGAGTCTCGAAATGTTCGAGACATAAAGATTGATATATTGGACGGCTATATTCGGACACCGTAAAGGTTCCGGAAGTTTCCGGAGAAAACCGGAGTGCCGGAGGGGTTACCGGAACCCCGGGAAGTAATGGGCCTTATTGGGCCAAGAGGGGAGAGAGAGGCTGCACCAGGAGGTGGCGCCCCCATGGGGAGTCCGAATTGGACAAGGAGGGGCGCGCCCCCTCCTCTCCTCTCCTTCTCTTTCCTTCCCCTTCCTTCTTCCTAGTAGGACTAGGAAAGGGAGTCCTACTCCTACTAGGAGGAGGACTCTCCCTTGGCGCGCCTCCTAGGGCCGGCCGGCCCTCCCCTTGCTCCTTTATATACGGGGCAGGGGGCACCCTAGAACACACAAGTTGATCTTCGTGATCGTTCCTTAGCCGTGTGCGGTGCCCCTCCACCATATTCCACCTCGGTCATATTGTAGCGGTGCTTAGGCGAAGCCCTGCGACGGTAGAACATCAAGATCGCCACCACGCCGTTGCACGACGGAACTCCTCCCCGACGCTTTGCTGGATCGGAGCCCGGGGATCATCATCGAGCTGAACGTGTGCCAAGAACTCGGAGGTGCCGGAGTAACGGTGCTTGGATCGGTCGGATCGTGAAGACGTACGACTACATCAACCGCGTTGATATAACGCTTCCGCTTTCGGTCTACGAGGGTACGTGGACGGACACTCTCCCCTCTCGCTGCTATGCCATCACCATGGTCTTGGCGTGTTCAGAGGAAATTTTTGAAATTACTACGTTCCCCAACAAAGGGTATCGAGAGCCCGGATTTATGCGTTGATGTCATATGCACGAGTAGAACACAAGTGAGTTGTGGGCGATATAAGTCATACTGCTTACCAAAGCATGTCATACTTTGGTTCAAGCGGTATTGTAAGATGAAGCGCCCGGACCGACATTACGCCAGACGCTTACGCGAGACTGGTTTCACCGCTGCGAGCACTAGTTGCTTAAATGTGACCGGCGGGTGTCTGTCTCTCTCACTTTAGTTGAACCAAGTGTGGCTACGCCCGGTCCTTGCGAAGGTTAAAACAGCACCAACTTGACAAACTATCGTTGTGGTTTTGATGCGTAGGTAAGAACGGTTCTTGCTCAGCCCGTAGCAGCCACGTAAAACTTGCAACAACAAAGTAGAGGACGCCTAACTTGTTTTTGCAGGGCATGTTGTGATGTGATATGGTCAAGACGTGATGCTATATTTTATTGTATGAGATGATCATGTTTTGTAACCGAAGTTATCGGCAATCGGCAGGAGCCATATGGTTGTCGCTTATTGTATGAAATGCAACGCCATGTAATTGCTTTACTTTATCACTAAGCGGTAGCGATAGTCGAGAAGCAATAGTTGGCCAGACGACAACGATCCAACGATGCAGATCAAGGTGTCGCTCCGGTGACGATGGTGATCATGACGGTGCTTCGGAGATGGAGATCACAAGCACAAGATGATGATGGCCATATCATATCACTTATATTGATTGCATGTGATGTTTATCCTTTATGCATCTTATCTTGCTTTGATTGATGGTAGCATTATAAGATGATCTCTCACTAAAAATTATCAAGTAGTGTTCTCCCTGAGTATGCACCGTTGCCAAAGTTAAATGCGTCTTGAGACACCACGTGATGATCGGGTGTGATAAGCTCTACGTCCATCTACAACGGGTGCAAGCCAGTTTTGCACGCGCAGAATACTCAGGTTATACTTGACGAGCCTAGCATATGCAGATATGGCCTCGGAACACGGAGACCGAAAGGTCGAGCGTGAATCATCTAGTAGATATGATCAACATAAGATGTTCACCATTGAAAACTACTCCATCTCACGTGATGATCGGTTATGGTTTAGTTGATTTGGATCACGTGATCACTTAGATGACTAGAGAGATGTCTGTCTAAGTGGGAGTTCTTAAGTAATATGATTAATTGGACTTAAATTTATCATGAACTTAGTACCTGATAGTATCTTGCCTGTCTATGTTTGTTTATAGATAGATGGCTCGTGCTGTTGTTCCGTTGAATTTTAATGCGTTCCTTGAGAAAGCAAAGTTGAAAGATGATGGTAGCAATTACACGGACTGGGTCCAGAATCTGAGGATTATCCTCATTGCTGCACGTAAAAGTTACGTCCCGGATGCACCGCTAGGTGCCAGGCCTGCCGCTGATGCAACCGACAACGTTAAGAACGTCCGCAGAGCAAAGCTGATGACTACTCTATAGTTCAGTGTGCCATGCTTTACGGCTTAGAACTGGTCTTCAACGACGCTTTTGAACGTCATGGAGCATATGAGATGTTCCAGGAATTGAAGTTAATATTTCAATGTAATGCCCGGATTGAGAGATATGAAGTCTCCAATAAGTTCTATAGCTGCAAGATGGAAGAGAATGGATCTGTCGGTGAGCACATACTCAGAATGTCTGGGTATTACAATCACTTGACTCAACTGGGAGTTGATCTTCCGGATGATTGTGTCATTGACAGAATTCTTCAATCACTACCACCAAGCTACAAAGGCTTCGTGATGAACTATAATATGCAAGGGTTAGTAAAGACTATGCCTGAGCTCTTCGCAATGCTAAAGGCTGCGGAGGTAGAAATCAAGAAGGAGCATCAAGTGTTGATGGTCAATAAGACCACTAGTTTCAAGAAGAAAGGCAAAGGGAAGAAGAAGGGAACTTCAAGAAGAACAGCAAATAAGTTGCTGATCAGGAGAAGAAACCCAAGTCTGGACCTAAACCTGAAATCGAGTGCTTCTAACGCAAGCGACTGGTCATCGGAAGCGGAACTGCCCCAAGTATTTGGCGGATAAGAAGGATGGCAAGGTGAACAAAGGTATATGTGATATACATGTTATTGATGTGTACCTTACTAGAGCTCGCAGAGTACTGGTATTTGATACTGGTTACATTGCTAATATTTGCAACTCGAAACAGGGACTACGGATTAAGCAAGCACCGCAAAGGACGAGGTGACGGCGCGCGTGGGAAATGGTTCCAAAGTCGATGTAATCGCAGTCGGCACGCTACCTCTACATCTACCTTCGGGATTAGTTTTAGACCTAAATAATTGTTATTTGGTGCCAGCGTTGAGCATGAACATTATATCTGGATCTTGTTTGATGCGAGACGGTTATTCATTTAAATCAGAGAATAATGGCTGTTCTATTTATATGAATAATATCTTTTATGGTCATGCACCCTTGAAGAGTGGTCTATTTTTAATGAATCTCGATAGTATTGATACACATATTCATAATGTTGAAACCAAAAGATGCAGAGTTGATAATTATAGTGCAACTTATTTGTGGCACCGCCGTTTAGGTCATATCGGTATAAAGCGCATGAAGAAACTCCATCTTGACGGACTTTTGGAGTCACTTGATTATGAATCACTTGGCACTTAAGTAACCGTGCCTCATGGGCAAGATGACTAAAACCCGTTCTCCGGTACTATGGAGAGAGCAACAGATTTGTTGGAAATCATACATACGTATGGATGTGGTCCGATGAATGTTGAAGCTCGTGGCGGATATCGTTATTTTCTCACCTTCACAGATGATTTAAGCAGATATGGGTATATCTACTTAATGAAACATAAGTCTGAAACATTTGAAAAGTTCAAAGAATTTCAGAGTGAAGTTGAAAATCATCGTAATAAGAAAATAAAGTTTCTACGATCTAATCGTGGAGGCGAATATTTGAGTTACGAGTTTGGTCTACATTTGAAACAATGCGGAATAGTTTTAACTCACGCCACCCGGAACACCACAGCGCAATGGTGTGTCCGAACGTCGTAATCGCACTTTACTAGATATGGTGCGATCTATGATGTCTCTTACAGATTTACCGCTATCATTTTGGGGTTATGCTCTTGAGACGGCCGCATTCACGCTGAATAGAACACCATCAAAATCCGTTGAGACGACACCTTATGAACTATGGTTTAGCAAGAAACCAAAGTTGTCGTTTCTTAAAGTTTGGGGATGCGATGCTTATGTGAAAAACTTCAACCTGATAAGCTCGAACCTAAATCAAGAAATGTGTCTTCATAGGATACCCAAAGGAGACAGTTGGGTACACCTTCTATCACAGATCCGAAGGCAAGACATTTGTTGCTAAGAATGGATCCTTTCTAGAGAAGGAGTTTCTCTCGAAAGAAGTGAGTGGGAGGAAAGTAGAACTTGATGAGGTAATCTGTACCTTCTCCCTTATTTGAAAGTAGTTTATCACGTAAAACGGTTTCTGCGACATCTACACCAAATAGTGAGGAAGTTGATGATGTTGATCATGAAACTTCAGATCAAGTTACTACGTAACCTCGTAGATCAACCAGAGTAAGAACCGCACTGTGAGTGGTATGGTAATCCTGTTCGGAAGTCATGCTACTAGATCATGATGAACCTCACGAACTATGAAGAAGCGATGGTGAGCCCAGATTCCGCAAAATGGCTTGAGGCCATGAAATCTGAGATGGGATCCATGTATGAAAACAAAGTGTGGACTTTGGTTGACTTGCCCGAGGGTCGGCAAGCAATAGAAAACAAGTGGATCTTCAAGAAGAAGACTGACGCTGACGGTAATATTACTGTCTACAAAGCTCGACTTGTCGCAAAGGGTTTTCGACAAGTTCAAGGGATTGACTACGATGAGACCTTCTCACCCGTAGCGATGCTTAAGTCTGTCCGAATCATGTTAGCAATTGCCGCATTTTATGATTATGAAATTTGGCAAATGGATGTAAAGACTGCATTCCTGAATGGATTTTTGGAAGAAGAGTTGTATATGATGCAACCAGAAGGTTTTATCGATCCAAAGGGAGCTAACAAAGTGTGCAAGCTCCAGCGATCCATTTATGGACTGGTGCAAGCATCTCGAGTTGGAATAAACGCTTTGATAGTGTGATCAAAGCATTTGGGTTTATCTGAGACTTTTGGAGAAGCCTGTATTTACACGCAAGCGAGTGGGAGCTCCGTAGCATTTCTGATATTATATGTAGATGACATATTACTAATCGGAAATGATATAGAATTTCTGGATAGCATAAAGGGATACTTGAATAAGAGTTTTTCGATGAAGGACCTCGGTGAAGCTGCTTACATATTGGGCATCAAAATCTATAGAGATAGATCAAGACGCTTAATTGGACTTTCACAAAGCACATACCTTGACAAAGTTTTGAAGAAGTTCAAAATGGATCAAGCAAAGAAAGGGTTCTTGCCTGTGTTACAAGGTGTGAAGTTGAGTAAGACTCAATGCCCGACCACCGCAGAAGATAGAGAGAAAATGAAAGATGTTCCCTATGCCTCAGCCATAGGCTCTATCATGTATGCAATGCTGTGTACCAGACCTGATGTGTGCCTTGCTATAAGCTTAGCAGGAGGTACCAAAGTAATCCAGGAGTGGATCACTGGACAGCGGTCAAAAACATCCTGAAATACCTGAAAAGGACTAAGGATATGTTTCTCGTATATGGAGGTGATAAAGAGCTCATCGTAAACGGTTACGTTGATGCAAGCTTTGACACTGATCCGGACGATTCTAAATCGCAAACCGGATACGTATTTACACTAAACGGAGGAGCTGTCAGTTGGTGCAGTTCTAAACAAAGCGTCGTAGCAGGATCTACATGTGAAGCGGAATACATAGCAGCTTCGGAAGCAGCTAATGAAGGAGTCTGGATGAAGGAGTTCATATCCGATCTAGGTGTCATACCTAGTGCACCGGGTCCAATGAAAATCTTTTGTGACAATATCGAGCAATTGCTTTAGCATAGGAATCCAGATTTCACAAGAGAACCAAACACATAAAGAGAGGCTTCTATTCCATCCGTGAATTTGTCAAGGTGGGAGACTTAGAGATTTGCAAGATACATACGGATCTGAATGTAGCAGACCCGTTGACTAAGCCTCTTCCACGAGCAAAACATGATCAACACCAAGACTCCATGGGTGTTAGAATCATTACTATGTAATCTAGATTATTGACTCTAGTGCAAGTGGGAGATCAAGGAAATATGCCCTAGAGGCAATAATAAAGTTATTATTTATTTCCTTATTTCATGATAAATGTTTATTATTCATGCTAGAATTGTATTAACCGGAAACATAATACATGTGTGAATACATAGACAAACAGAGTGTCACTAGTATGCCTCTACTAGACTAGCTTGTTAATCAAAGATGGTTAAGTTTCCTAACCATAGACAAAGCAGTTGTCATTTGATTAACAAGGTCACATCATTAGTTGAATGATCTGATTGACATGACCCATTCCATTAGCTTAGCATCCGATCCTTTAGTATGTTGCTATTGCTTTTATCCATGACTTATACATGTTCCTATAACTATGAGATTATGCAACTCCCGTTTACCGGAGGAACACTTTGGGTACTACCAAACGTCACAATGTAACTGGGTGATTATAAAGGAGTACTACAGTGTCTCCAAAGGCAGATGTTGGGTTGGCGTATTTCGAGATTAGGATTTGTCACTCCGATTGTCTGGAGAGGTATCTCTGGGCCCTCTCGGTAATACACATCACTAAAGCCTTGCAAGCATTACAGCTAATGAGTTAGCTGTGAGATGATGTATTACGGAACGAGTAAAGAGACTTGCCAAGAATTGAGATTGAACTAGGTATTGGATACCGACGATCGAATCTCGGGCAAGTAACATACCGATGACAAAGGGAACAACGTATGTTGTTATGCGGTCTGACCGATAAAGATCTTCAGAGAATATGTAGGAGCCAATATGGGCATCCAGGTCCCGCTATTGGTTATTGGCCGGAGACGTGTCTCGGCCATGTCTACATTGTTCTCGAACCGTAGGGTCCGCACGCTTAAGGTTTCGATGATGGTTATATTATGAGTTTATGTATTTTGATGTACCGAAGGAGTTCGAAGTCCCGGATGTGATCACGGACATGACGAGGAGTCTCGAAATGGTCGAGACATAAAGATTGATATATTGGACGGCTATATTCGGACACCGGAAAGGTTCCGGAAGTTCCCGGAGAAAACCGGAGTGCCGGAGGGGTTACCGGAACCCCCCGGGGAAGTAATGGGCCTTATTGGGCCAAGAGGGGAGAGAGAGGGCTGCACCAGGAGGTGGCGCCCCCCCCCCATGGGGAGTCCGAATTGGACAAGGAGGGGGGGGGCGCGGCCCCCCTTTCCCTCTCCCTCTCCCTCTCTTTCCTTCCCCCTTCCTTCTTCCTAGTAGGACTAGGAAAGGGGAGTCCTACTCCGACTAGGCGGGGGCCGCCCCCCGCCCGTGGCGCGCGTCCTAGGCCGGCCGCCCCCTCCCTTGCTCCTTTATATACGGGGGCAGGGGGGGCACCCTAGAACACACAAGTTGATCTTCGTGATCGTTCCTTAGCCGTGTGCGGTGCCCCCCTCCACCATATTCCACCTCGGTCATATTGTAGCGGTGCTTAGGCGAAGCCCTGCGACGGTAGAACATCAAGATCGTCACCACGCCGTCGTGCTGACGGAACTCCTCCCCGACGCTTTGCTGGATCGGAGCCCGGGGATCGTCATCGAGCTGAACGTGTGCCAAGAACTCGGAGGTGCCGGAGTAACGGTGCTTGGATCGGTCGGATCGTGAAGACGTACGACTACATCATCAACCGCGTTGATATAACGCTTCCGCTTTCGGTCTACGAGGGTACGTGGACGGACACTCTCCCCTCTCGTTGCTATGCCATCACCATGGTCTTGCGTGTTCGTAGGAAATTTTTTGAAATTACTACGTTCCCCAACAGGTCATCACTAGGAGTGGTCCCGACTCTTGTCACTCTGAGGTTGCTGGATCATAACACGTAGTAGGTGACTATAACTTGCAAGATCGGATCTAGAACATGGATATAATGGTGATAACATAAACGGTTCAGAACTAAAATCATGGCACTCGGGCCCCAAGTGACAAGCATTAAGCATGGCAAAGTCATAGCAATATCAATCTTAGAACATAGTGGATACTAGGGATCTGGCCCTAACAAAACTAACTCAATTACATGATGAATCTCATCCAAATCATCATTGACCAGCGAGCCTATGAAGGAATTACTCACTCCCGGTGGGGAGGATCATGGAATTGGCGAGTGAGAAGGGTTGGTGATGACAAAGATCGAAGATCCCCCTCTCCGGAGCTCCAAACGGACTCCAGATCTGGCCTCCCGATGAAGAATAGGAGACTGCGGCGGCTCCATCTCGTGAAACGCGATAATTCTTTCTCCCTGATTTTTTTTCTGAAAAAATAGGATTATATAGCATCGGTTTCAGGGTCTTCGGGGCCACCAGGTGGGGATAACCCACCTGGGCGCGCCTGGAGGGGGTGTCGCACCCTGGTGGGTTGTGCCCACCAGTGTGCCCCCTTCGGATGGTTCTTGGCTCCAGATATATTCTTTTATTGTATAAAAATCCTCGCAAAGTTTTGTTCCATTCCGATAACTTTTATTTCTGCACAAAAAGAACACCATGGTTGTTCTGCTGAAAACAACGTCAGTCCTGGCTAGTTTCATTCAAATCATGCAAATTAGAGTCCAAAACAAGAGGAAAAGCGTTAGGAAAAGTAGATACGACGGAGATGTATCACGTGACTCCCACCTTTATCTCACCCTTGACATGCTTTCGCAACATCTTTACCTCAGCGGGAAGCCCCCAGTAAAGGCTCTTCTCGATCCACGAAGTTAGTCGCACATGGGGTCTAGATCTAAATTCGGGAGCCCCATCCAGGCCGCGTCCCGTGGTTCCACGATATAGAACCACTCCGTCTGCCAGACTTTGACAGTTTCAATGAATGTTCCCACCACCCATTTAACATGGGCAAGCTTGCTAATCATTGCTCCACTGCACTCTGCGTGGGCACCACCAACTATCTTCGGTTTGATGTTAAAAACCATTAACCATAGGCCGAAGTGCGGTCAAACCCGCAGGAAGGCCTCACGGATAATGATAAAGGTCAATATGTGGAGGAAGGAGTTCGGGGCTAGATCGTGGAAATCTAGCCCGTAGAAAAACATCAGCCCCCAGACAAATGAGTCAAGGGGAAACCCTAGTCCCCGAATGAAGAGTGGGACAAACACGAAAAAATACGTCCATTTTGCATCATATTTTCCTATTGTTATTTACAATGTTTTTATGCATAATATGCCTTTTGGAGTATTTATAATGCCTTTTCTCTCATAAATGCAAGCTTTGCATAAAGAGGAGAATACCGCAGTACAATTGCAATTACTGGAAAAGCCACGTCAGAGTCACCTATTCTGCACATCTCCAAATAAGCTGAAACTTCACGGATATTTTTTATGGAATATTTATGAATTATTGGAGCAAATAACTACCAGAGGGGGCCCACCAGGTGGGCACAACTCACCTAGGCGCCAGGCCCCAGGCGCACCTGGTGGGTTGTGCCCTCCTCGGCCCACCTTCGGTGCCCATCTTTAGGTATATAGGTCATTTTGACCTAGAAAAAAAATAGGAGGACTTTCTGGACGGAACGCCGCCGTCTCGAGGCAGAACTTGGGCAGGAGCACTTTTGCCTTCCGGCGGAGTGATTCTGCTGGGGGGAACTTCCCTCCCGGAGGAGGGAAATCTAAGCCATCGTAATCACCAACAACACGCTCATCTTTGGGAGGCCAATCTTCATCAACATCTTCAATAGCACCGTGTCATGTCAAACCCTAGTTAATCTCTTGTGTTCAATCTTTGTACCGGAACCTTAGATTGGTACTTGTGGGGGACTAGTAGTGTTGATTACATCTTGTAGTTGATTACTATATGGTTTATTTTGTGGATTTATTATATGTTCAGATCCATTATGCTATTTAATACCCTCTGATCTTGAACATGTTTATCACTTGTGAGTAGTTACTTTTGTTCTCGAGGCCACGAGAGAAATCTTGCTGTAAGTAATCATGTGAACTTGATATGTTGATGTTATGTATGCTGTTATTCCCTTTAGTGGTGTCATGTGAACGTCAACTACATGACACTCCATCATATTTGGGCCTAAGGGAATGCATTGTGGAGTAGTTATTAGATGATGGGTTGCTAGAATGACAGAAGCTTAAACCCTAGTTTATGCGCTACTTCTTAAGGGACCGATTTGGACCCAAATGTTTAATGCTATGGTTAGATTTTATCTTAATACTTTTCTCATAGTTGCGGCTGCTTAAGTAGGGGTTTAATCATAAGTAGGAGGCTTGTTCAAGTAAGAAAAACACATAAACACCAGTCCACCCACATATCAAATTATCAAAGTAGCGAACACAAATCAAACCAACATGGTGAAAGTGACTAGATGAAATTCTCGTGTGTCCTCAAGAAATCTTTGCCTATTATAAGAAATCATTTTGGCATGTCCTTTACCATACAAGGATTGACTACCTTGCTGCACTTATTGTTACTATTGCTACTCGTTACTTGTTACAATTATCTTGCTATCAAACAACTTATTACCACTATTTCAGTGCTTGCAGAAATTACCTTGCTGAAAACCACTTGTCATTTCCTTTTGCCCCTCGTTGGGTTCGACACTCTTACTTCTCGAAAGGACAACGATTGACCCCCTACACTTGTGGGTCATCACATGACCCTCTCCCCGGGCCTTGGCATGGGCACGACCTGGCCCTCCTCAGGGGCCTGGTGCGCGACAGTGCCGGCAAGTAGCCGGATCACTTCAGATCCTCGATGTCTTTGTTGGTGACGACGGAGGCCTTCCACTTGCCATTTGCGCCGGTTCCAGCCATGGCTAGGGTTGAGTGAAGCTGAAAATAAGATTCTTTGCAAGAGAATAGAAATGGGCGCTGGAGCTTTTCGAGATTGGGGAGATGGCGGCGGAGATGGAAGAAGGCGTGGGTGGATAACGATGGCCGCTCCCCCTTTTGTGGGATCCTAAAATATCAAAGGTTCATTTTTCCATGCCGCGAGCCTCTCCACTTCCTGATACACTTGCGACGTTATGCGCGGGTGGGATTATCAAAACCATTAACCGTATCCCCTAAAAAGCGGGACACGATCTCCACCTTGACAAGATGTGCCAATGAAGGGCCGGCCTCGATCCCGCATCAAGGTACCCGCAGCAGTTCGGTATTAGGACCGAGTGTGACCTTTAGCCAAAAGGTGTCAGACGAAGATGTTGTTCGCATTGAGGCACTTTGACCTTCATGGCGATGGAAAGCCAATACTTCAAATGCCAAATAGAACCTGATTCGGGACGCATACAAGACAGGATGGAGAACTCGCCCCGCAAGCCGAAGACGATGGAGGCCGAACACATGCCTCGGCATTGGAGGCTAGTTCGGGGGCTACTGAGGGAGTCCTGGACTAAGGGTACTCAGGTCGCCGCCTATTCCCTATGGGTCGGTCTGGTGGGCCACCACCGGGCGAGCTAGAGTACGAACTTCGTGACCGGATGGAAGATCTTCGAAACCTTGGCGTGCTTTCCAAGTTATGATTTAGCGTCATCTTCCTATTATTAAAACCGACCATGTGTAACCCTAGCCCTACCTGTGTCGATATAAACCAGAGGATTTTAGCTTTTAGGGCTTGAAGAGCAACTCCCATACCCATTAGCCTAGGGTTTAGCTCACCTGATCTCGTGGTAGATCGACTTTGTAACCATACCATATACATAAATACAATAAAGAATGACATAGGGTTTTACCTCTTCGAGAGGGCCGGACCTAGGTAAATACCGTGTTCATCGTCCCTTGTTTCCCATTGACCCTAGATCCATAGCCGGGACACCCTACCCGAGATCCGCCGGTTTGACACCGACATAGTCGCTTCCACATCTCCTTAGCATTAACACATGAGCCAGAAGATGGGTTATATCCTCCACTCCTTGGTGACAAACTGGGCATGCCCCATCCAATCCCACATGCCTGTTAGTGAGTATCGGTCTTAAGGGGTTGATTCAATGTAGTATCCGCCAACAAAATATTTGGACTTTACGTGGGATTTGCAGCTTCCACACCGAACTCTACACTGATGGTCATGTAGAACTTCCCGGGCGAAGAGACATATTTTCTTGGCCCCAAAAATATGTAACTACTACACATGATATGCGGTTTGAATTGAAAAAAAATCCTTTCCTGTTTGGATGACATGCAATGAAATAGTCAAAGGCTTGATAGTGCAGTCGTATTTGTAATATCCTACAAGCGTCCACTCGGTTGAAGCATTGCCTTGTGAGTTTCTCATCCCACATCCCAGATTTGGGCTCAATGAGCTCATCGCCCATTGTTAATAAGGTGTGTCTTCTCTGCGTAAGAATTCTCCTGTTCGGGCTAGATGGAACCTATGGTTCCAGTCAAATATGAACATTCTCACATGTGCCAATTCGCCAAATGTATCCACGTTTGAACACCTCAAGCCCTTTCATTATACTATGACATGTAAATGATGATTCATTCTTCAAAGTATCTTCAAGAAGACTACTATGAGGGTAATATTTCTCTTTCAAAACTCTCGCACATAGTGGGTGTGGATTGGCGATCAGTCTCCAACAATGTTTGGCTAGCATAGCCTTGTTGAAGCAATATAGATCTCTAAATCCCATACCTCCTTCAGTCTTCGAATAGGAAAATTTCCACCATGAGTACCAATGCATCTTTGTATTCTCTTCATCATTTTTCCACCGAATTGTGCAATAATATTAGTGATCTCTTTGAAAATTCCTTTGACATAGCAAAAGGCGAGATAGCTTGGACTACTGATTTTAACAGAATTTCTTTACCTCCTCTAGATAATTGCTTCTGTATCAATCCAATTAGCATCTATTTAATTGTCTCACAAAATTGTTTAAAACAGTCACTCATGTCCACACCCACCATTGCAGGAAGTCCAAGGTACTTGTCGGATAGTGCCTCGGTTTCAATATGTAGCTCCTGACAAATCTCTGATCTTGAAGTAACATTATTATTTGGGCTGAAGAAGACACTTAATTTTGCCAAACTTACCAACTGTCTTGAATTTTGGCAGTAGGTATCTAACACTTGCTGTAAGAAAGCTGCATTTAACACATCTAATTTCATGAGAACCAGAGAATCATTAGCAAATAATAAGTGTGATACTGATGGTGCATTTCTGCACAGTGCCACCAGCTTCTTCTTTAAACCACCACTAGTACACCCGACCGCTAATCACACGGTTTTTATCCCCAATCGGAAACACGTTCCAGAATCGTGTGCTTCAGTGCGTTAGTGATGGCCGCCGGGGCATCATTGACGGTAAGGGAAATCATCTACACTGGACAAATCGTTAACCACCGTCGAATATCTTTCCTAAAACAGACGATTGGCTTCTACAAACTGTGCGTGTTGAACTAGTAATGCCAAACGGTTATGTTTTGGATCGTCAGAAGCGAATTGGATGATCGGGTTAGGGCTGGCCCTCTTCCCTCGCTCTCCTTTCCTTAATATTCATCGTCAAGTCATCAAAGCCATGAACTAATTCAGAGGGCTTGGCTAGCCGGTCACCCTAAGCTACCGGGCGCTTCCAAAGGATTTTGAAAATGTATGCAATCTTTGTACTCATCCCACACACTTTCCCGATAAGAAATCGTTGAACATAGAGAAAGTGACCGAACTTGATTTTCTTTTACAAATAACCGTTAGATCTCAATCGTGTGATTCAGATTTATTGAGAGCGTAGGGATATTCCAAGACAAGAATAACCATCGGATCTCCATTGTATGATTTAGATTTAATGGGCAGGAGGCATAGTCTGAGACAGGGAGTCTTATTTATCTTAGAAGTCCCTTGAACTTACGAGGCAAAAGATGCTGACCGGATATTGCAAATTCCATTGTTTCGGCAACATACAGAGGATTATATAGCATGGCACTTAAATAAGAACGGCACTTTCTCGGTTCGCTCAGCGTATTACAAACAGTGGGAAGAGACTTATGCCCAGGAAGATTTGATGGGGAACTACCGATCTGGTTCTGGACCACATCCAGTATGGAAGAAGGTTTGGAAGCTCAAACTGCCAGGAAAGATTAAGATCTTCAGAGGTGCTTACACAATGTGCTACCATTCTTCAGCGTTCTAACTAATCGGTGTGTTGGTACTAACTCTCAATGCCCTATCTGCAAGATGGACGCGGAAGATATACGCCATGTACTGTTCTCATGCCCACGTGCTCTAGCTGTCTGGGAAGCCTTGGGCGTTGGCAATATTATCAGGGACGCCATGTGCATAGACCGCTCTGGAGCAGCGATAATAGATTTTCTCTTATGTGATAAAGCTCATCAGCGTATATACTCAGACCCAATAGAATTGCCGTAGATTATTGCTGGAACTAGCTGGTACATCTGGTGGCAGCGGAGACAATTTATGCGCGGAGAAACTGTCCACTCGCCGGAACAAACTGCGATGTCGATCCGGGCTCTAAGCCTAAATTTTGTTCGGGCAGCAGGGAAACCGAAGGAGAGACCTCGACTGAACAAGTGGCATGTTGTTTTGTCCAGCCAACAAGTACTAAACGTTGATGCATCGTTTCATGTTGAAGATCATACGGGCGGGTGTGGAGCAGTAGTAAGAGACAGCCGCGGGAAATTCATCGGGGCATCAACAGCTTATCTCATGCAAATCCCGGATGTCGTCTCGGCAGAAGCTGCAGCTCTGTTAGAAGGCATAAAACTTCTCTAAATCCTAGGTTGCAACAATGTGATGCTGAGAATGGATAATATTGTGGTGGTTGATGCTCTACGGATGAATGAAGGTCATGCTATGGTGGCAGCCCCAGTTTTAGAAGAATGTAGATTCTTGCTTCGTGAGTTCGGGAAGGTAACTATTGAGCATTGTAATCGAGAGTCAAATGTAGTTGCTCATGAGCTAGCTAGTTGGGGAAGTACAAACTCTCCCTCTGTATGGGTAGACGCACCCCCTGAGTTTATTGTAAAATCTCTAGCAAACGATGTATGTGTGATTGATTAATAAAGCTAGCCGCGAAGGCCTTCCCGTCAAAAAAAAAAAACTTACGAGGCAAAAGATGTGTTTCCTATCCCTAAAAAAAGATCAATTTCCTATTACACTTAAAAAAAACTATTATTTACTGTACTACAGTATCTTGGAACGGCAACATGCAATTCATGTACGGCTGCACATGCACGAGCAAATATGTACGGCCATTATCCTGCAATTCATGGATGGCTGTTCGCATGCACAAGCAAATATGTACGGCCGTTATCCTCCACTAGTCGTCAACCCGTGCAAGGCTAGTTATTTGGGAAATAGCTTAGGGAATTTAGGGAACACTGGTTATACATGGAGGAATCGAATTAATTACAAATCAGCAGACTTTGTGTTAAGCTCTTGAAAGTGTAATATTTAACGGATGACAATTTGTTCTGGTAACCATGCATTCATGTGATATAGCCAAGTCTTCTTCCATTTTTAACCCTCCAAGTATATTTCAAATATATATATATATATATATATATATATATATATATATATATAAAATACAATTTTGGTAACACCAAATATTCCAAATCAAACCAATAAAAAAATGCTCTGTACTTTCTTGAATTTGGTGCATAAGTATTTGAATGTTAGAAAGATTAGTACGGTCTATATAATCATGCCATTATGCCAAATTTATAAAAAACATGAACCCACTGTACGTTGAAAAGCACATGATTTCTTCCTGCACACTCATTCTATATTAACCAAGTGGAATTGTTGGAAGATAGTATCTCTGTGTTTTCATACAAATAAATTTACTCATGTACATTGTTGCACCTTCAAAAGTACTCCCTCCGTTCCAAAATAGATGACCCAACTTTGTACTACCTTTAGTATAAAGTTGGTTCATCTATTTTGGAACGGATGGAGTAGTAACTATGAAAAGAAATAAGGATCACAAAATGGATATAATATTCTCCGAAACTAAAATCATTTATCAAAACATTTAGTACAAAATAAAAATGTACACAAACTTTGAGGACAGTTGTCCACATGCATCATCTATTCTGTCAATCCACCGCCAACAAAAATATTAGTATAAACTCAGTGATCAAGTGGATTGCAAAGTTTTTTTGTTTGGAAAACATCAATTATGAACTGAAAATGTAAAAGTAATTTGAGAAGCATTTCTTTCTTTTCAACATCCACTCAGACTCATGTAACATTTTTCTAGAAGATGAAACAAAAATTCTTGAATGTACCAAATATGTCTGAGTAAGGATAAATGCCAGATTCCTTTGTAACTATAACATATAGCAGTATACATACACAAAAGATAAGCCTACCAAGCAACTCCTCTAGGGATAAAACTTTTCAGAGCAATAACTTCTGTCGACTTGCTGCTATCCTGGGTTTCTGGTGCGATGTTGATGATTCCTGCCAACCAAGGTAATTGGTAGTTGTGGAGTAATTACAGAGAATGAAAAAGGTATATTGGTACTTAGTGGCTAGGTATATATAGTATTTACATGTTGATTAAGGTGTACTAAGATAATATTGGAAGAGCGGCTAGAAACAGGAATGGCTTAGAATGTTGGGAAGAATCCGTGCTTATATGATTAGAGGAGCACGATCCAGACCTCGAAAAGGTTTCCTGGGGCAAAAAGTAAACATCAATTTGTATCAAAAAATTGATGGCACCATGGGACACTGTTGAACAACCAAACATATGAGATAATATTATCAACTCCGAGAAAAAAGCTAAGCTAAAGCATGCAGTCCTACTTTAATAGAAGACAGGAGGCACATGTGTACATGGTTTTTTATTGTGCCTTTCATCAAACATAGATGTGACAATTGAGTACAGATGATGGAGAGCAAAAAGCGTAGTTCGAAAAATATGGTTATACCAAGGTTAGAATTATTATGATAGAAGATAGATTTTCTAGAACAAATAGTGCCAATTTCAGTATTCTTGAGGAAACACAATATATTTTGAAGACTAATTTTCCTCATTCAAGATACAACGGCATTGATTATATCTTATATCTAACAATTGTATTATAGCCTCGGTTCTAGAGATGCTAAAACACAAAATTAACTGAACTATCAACCTGGCCCTGGAAAAGTAGAAAGGATAAATTTCTCCTAGAACCGGCAGTTTGTGACATCAGCAGACGGCCAGATTACATGGGAAAGATCTGAACGATGTGAACATATAGGAGCGGACGTGTAATTCTGCTGGTCTGGTTTCACATGTGGTGTAACCTTTACTGATGCTCAAATGAACCGGGTAGCCTACAGCCTGCAAGATCAAGAAACTCAATTCCAAAGATGCTACATATCCCAAAATATATTTCATAAATCTTCTTCACATTGTGCTAGACTCTGCAAGATTACGTCTTCATGATTTGAATAGGTGCCTAATTTACTGCATATAAAATAGACACCAAGACTGGCAGCTATATGTGGCAGCCGCAGCTATAATAAACCTGTACTAACAGCAAGACTGTACCTGCGTGCTGACCTGAGATCACGTAGATTTCATGCCTTTCCCGATTCATGATTGACCCAGAGTGCATGGGAATATCTCCTTAGCGCCATAGAATACCTTCCCAGCTCCATGCCTCGACCTCACGTTGTCTCATGGGGCATGGACCATGCTATTTGCCTTCTGCTTCATGGGGATTGCGATGCACTACATCGCTGTCTCTCCTATCCAGGCGACCATGGCAACTTACGTCGCCTTCACAGAGTACTACGTTTCCCACCATGTACGTGCAGCCAGGCATCATGTTGCCTGTGTTCTCATCTGCTGCTCCTGTCCAGCGTACCATGGCAGCAAACAGCGCCTTCACAGAATACTGCTTCTCCCACTATGTACGTGCAGCCATACATCATTTCGTTTCTGCTGCAAAGTAGAGCGAGGAGGTCTCAGAAAGAGAAGAACACGTCTGTAGCCACGATCGAGCTAGTCCATCTCCTTGTCACAGCTCTACCTTACCATCCTGAGCATGAAGATGTAGTCCACGACGGCGGCGGCGTGGGCTGGCGGCGGCAGCGGCTTGGGATAGCAGCGGCACCATGGGATGGCAGCTGCGATGGCGCGGCGGCGGATAGCGGCGGCGATGGCCAATAGGTCGAGGAAGCCAGCTGTGACTTCCTTTTTCTCTATCAGATTGTGACCTATTGTTCCTGGTTTTTTTTGGAGAACGATCATTTATTTCATGGCAAAACAGGTTGCTATATAAATATTCAACTATCTTTTAGAGAAGGATATTCTGCCTCCTTTTAAAGGAGAGATCGGGTCGATGGGAGTCGTGCTACATGTGGCTTGTGCATGGCATGAGTACATCCTACGGATTTACATTGATCTTGGGTTGATTGGATGAGAAAAAACATATGGAAAGATCTGGACCGTAATAACTCGGCCCCATCAGATTAACGGCTCCTAATTACTGATTAACGTGGTAATTTCTTGGAAGTCTGTAATTATTATAGGTATAGATATCAGCACATCTTCTTCCTCCTGTGTCTTCTCCCTCGCCTCGCTCTTGCCAGGCTGCTGGCCAAGGTCTCCTCCACGTCCTCCATGTTCCATCGCCTCTCCCACGAGGTTCCTCCTCTACGATAAATATGATTGCTTCTGTACATGTTCCCGACCAAGTTACCATGACTTCGCGTTTCTCACAACGTCCGACCAAGTTGGACAAGATAGATATCTGTTCTTGACAGACCGCTGTTGATCAAAGCCGATGCATGGAGGTATTTCTACAGGCTCAGCTCGGCATACCACATCCTGTTCTGGTCATGCACTACATGTTACTTTCTCGAAAGGATCTCAGCAATGTTAATATGCTTAGAAGTATGGAGTGATATTTCCATCCAGAAAATAGTCAAATTGAGCGATATCATTCATCCAGGAAAATAGTATTTGTAGCTTCTTATTTTCCTTCTATTAGTAAAAAAATAACAGCAGTATTCTATAGTCAGTACTGGAATTTTGATGTACGCCGGGTGTCATGCTCTTCGCCGAGTGCTAAAACACGGACACTCGACAAAGAAAATAACGTCGAGAGTCATTCTCGGCAAACATAGCTTCACGGCAAACTGTCTTCTTTGCCGTCACTGCCTCACAGCAAAGAGGCACCACACGGCAAACTCTGCAGACGCCGAGAGCTGCTCACAACAAAGAGGGACACTCGGCAAAGGCTTTGCCGGCGGTTTTCGGCCCTTTGCCAAGTGTCCGTGGCACCCGCGTACATCAAAATTCCAGTAGTGAGTTGATTTGTTTGTGCCCTTCATACTATGGTTTTTGTAAAGGACGTCAAAGAGAGCAATAGATCAAGTAGCATCGCTTCCTAGCTTAGTCGTTGGAATAGAATCTCTTCGACCGAGATATGAATTGCGGTAAACGTACTTAGTTTGTGGAATTTCTGTTTTCACATGATTTCTTTCGACCGTCTTGAAAATTCAAACATGTATTTGCGCCTGGACATATATTTATTGATTGGATGCACCATAGGAGGCTCCTCTCTAAGAAAAGAACAACAAAACTTGAGGATCCTATTCTCCTCGATTGGGCAACGACGAGTTGATATATCTCGAATTGATTTGCCCAGTGCAAAGGTGCAAAGCAGTTGTTTTGCGCATGGACTCCCTGCTGTCGTATGTGTTAGAATAAATCCGAGGCCATCGTTGATTTATCCGAGGACCAAGCAATCACACGAGACATGACACCGAGATTTGTTAACGAGGTTCACCGAGGCGAATGGATACGGCCTCCTCGTCCTCGTCGGGCTCCTGCTCGTCCGCGTCACCGGCGCTCCTCCCTGTTGCCCGCACATCTCGTTGCTTTACGATGGCTTCGCCTACCATCGTCTGCCTTCGGCATCACACCGAATCTACACTTTCCGCAACCAGGACGTTTCACGAGGACATGAACATGACTCACGAAACACCGTGCACACCGCTTCCACTCCAACGAATCATAAGCAAGATGAGGAATTGGACACGAGGACGACTCACAGACGTGACTATGACTAATCGTCCAAACTCGCACGACTCCTTGACTCATCTGACTCCCCCAATCGACGATCTTGATGAGCTCCGATTACGCAGCTCGGCACCACCTCCCCCATCAACGATTTCTTTTCACCGCCTTGTTGATGACAGACCGCCGTCTCACTCCTTATCGCCCCGCCGAATGATGATCCCTTGATTCTCCTCATCGCTGCACCACCCAACGACTTCCTGGCTCGCCCGAGTGCAGCTTCAAATCGACCTTGCTCTTGGTACAAATTGATGGAACTTCGTCCATAGGATCGATCACATCAAATCACGATGAACACGCACACACAAAACTGATAGCCAACGGCCCTTTGTCATGCCCTTTGTTTTCCTCTTTATTGCTTTTCTCCTTTTCTCATCGATAATCTCACACGCTGCAGCCTGATACTTATACACGCATATAAATATAAATAAATATATATATATGTATATATATATATATATATATATATATATATATATATATATATAAACACTATTATGATCTCGGGATCAGAATAATATTCTGATCACAACATGAACTTCGCGAGTAACGCTTTGACCTTCCCAGAGTACTAGGTTGAACTTCAGCTAAAAAGTGTCCAAATGGGGCTTGCGATATACCGTTGGAAAGCTATGGACACCAATATCATGATCCAAGTTAAATTTTTGGAAAAATGTAAGTGGTTTAAGAGCAGTTTTGAAAACCGTTTTTTCTTCATACAAAAAACGTAAATCGTATTTTCGATCACATTTCTAAACCGTTTATCGGAATGAGGTAAATAATATAGCGTTGGAAAGCTGCTGCAAAACCGCTCCTTCGACATGTTAAAAGTTTTCTCTAAATCCCAATCGATAAAGAGTAATTTTGAAAATCGTAAAATTTCTCAAACCGAACAACCGAGTTTGTATTTTCAATGTAATTTCTAAACGGCTAATCCATTTGAGGCAAATGATATGGCATTGGAAAGCTTGTGAAAATGCGCTACGTTTTCATGTTAAAAGTTTTTATAATTTGGAACGGTTTAAAAGTAATTCAGAAAATGGTACAAGTTCCACCGAGTTCGTATTTTTGAGCTAAAGTTTTAACCGTACGTCCGAATACAACAAATGATACGGAGTTGAAAAGCTTGAGCAAATGCGAAACTTTTTTGTATATATTATTTCTCCTAATTCTTTACGGTTTTAAGTCAAATTGAAAAATAAATAAAAACGTATTTTTGGCATAATTTCTACATGCTTTATCGGAATGGGTTAAATTATATACCGCTGAAAAGCTATGGAAAATGCGAAACTTTTTCATGTTGATGGTTTTCTCTGATTCCTAGTCGTTTTTGAGTAATTGCTAAAATGGCGAGATCATTCGTTATGCCTTTATCGCGAAACTGATTCTTCGAAAATGCACCGCGTGAAGAACCTGAACTTCTCGGCACGTGTACTTGAACTTCACTCTGTTTTCACGTGCTTTTTTTGCTCGTATATCACTGTTCTTAGCTCTCCATCCACTCACCGGAATTGAGCAAGTGACTTACCAATGGAAAGCTGTTGTAAACATGCAACTTTCTCGTGTTGATCATTTTTTCATACTCGCAATGATTTTAAAAGTTTTTCATCTAAAATTCATTCAGCGTAGTAGTTGAACTTCATGCTATTTTCACGTTGAACTTCTGTGACGTATTTTTGTTTTGTACAAGCGTCTGAACTTCCCTCTGTACGAACCCGACCTTCGGGCTATCTTTGCAACCGTGGCTTCCCCCGCGAATTATTCTGGTTAGTAGTGTTCTATATAATGTTACCGTAATCTAGAAACGTTTTTAGCAACTAAATACCAGTTTTTAATAGAAATCTAATTTCATTTGGCGGATTTTGCTCTCGGGTCGTGATGAAATTGCGTTTCTTTGCAATTTCTTTATCGATTTGTTCGACCTGAACTTCCCTAGTGCTAGGTTGAACTTACATTTACATTGCCCAAATGGGGCTTGCGATATACCGTTGGAAAGCTATGGACACCAGTATCATGGTCCAACTTCAAATTTTAACTTTGTTGTTTTTAAAATTTGAACCTTTGTGCCTTTTTATAAACAGGGAAATCATAGGTTTGTAATAAACATCAAACCGTCTCGTTTTCTAAATTTGAACTTCTAAGTATTGTTTAGAAATGGTTAAAACATACAAAACAAAATTATGGTTTTTCCATTTTTCTACTAAGTTACTATCTTACATCTTGTGTACTTTTGATTCTTTTTTTTGTCGCGACATTCTATTCATTTTTTGCTTTTGGTGAAATGGCCTAGGCAGTCCTTTTTTCTCATTTGATGAATTTCTTCTCTATGTGGTACACGTGAACTTCGGATTTTCTGAAACATGAACTTCGTGTGCTATTGAAAACCAAGAAAATTATGCACAGCAAAACACATACACTTCGCGTGCTACATGCACGACTAACACATACACTTCCTAGAAATGGAAATAATTTAAGACCAAAAAACCTAGGACAACAGCAGCACAAACATAGCAAGTGCCTTTCAGACTGTAAACAAGTGCCCCGGATTAGGCTAGCAACAACAGTTTCAAAACTATGGGATGGTAGCAGCTGTATAAGCAACAACAAAGCATTCTTCGGGTATTGGTAATTCAGCCCCTAGCAGATTAGCTGCACTCTTCATGGTATTAACAACACATGCCTCGGATAAGTCCTTGATCCAGCTTCTGCGGTTTCCCAGCTGCCATCATCCATGATCCATCAGTGTATCTCATAATTTGCTTCAGATTGTTCATACACATTTCACTGACAACACCAGCAAAACAGGGCATGGCATAAAAAGGCGAAACAGCAAAACAATAGTTATCTGCTAGAGTAGGAGTAGGTGCACACATCAGTCATGATGAATTGATAATGTCTCGAGAAACCATCATCATATATAGTACATCGCACAAGCCAATACAATTGAAGTGTTCATTCATAGTACATGAGAAAAATAAACAGAGTAGGGAACAACCATTTTATCCTCTCAAGAATCTGAATGTGTGACCTTCCGTACAAATAAACAGAGCAGGGAATCAGCAGTTTTATCCTCTCAAGAATCTGAATGTGCGACCTTGCAGACAAATAAATAGAGCAGAGAATCATATGCTTCTGCACTTCTGTTTTAACTAACAATGTGAGAGATGGTGAATAATTTAAGACCAAAAAAAGCTAGTACAACAGCAGCAGCTAATCAATTACAACAGGAGAAGCACTAGTAGCTCCGCATGGGACTAGCTTCAACCAGCGCTTCATGTTCTGATACAACACATCCACCTGCCAGCCCCGTCTTGTGCTTCTACAAAATCATAAATCTTGGTCAGTCTAATGCAGTCACGATGGCACAAACATGCAAGAAAACTCTTTTTGGTTGCATTTTTTAAGAAGGATCTACGAAGAAACTGAAACCACAAATCAAAACACTTGTTTTTGCACCCACATATACAATTGAACTTCATAAAGCAATAGCAAAGCTAGAACGAAACACGACCTTTTTTAACTAACAATGTGAGAGATGGTGAATTGAAGGACGTATGCACTGAACTTCTGTTTTCTCTGCAAATCGACGGATGGCATCCCGATGCAAAATAGCGATGAGAGATGGCTGGTCGCACGAACTGCTCGCGAGCGAGGCGGCGAACTTCTTGTGCGGAGGGAGAAGGTTACGATGGTGTTCGTCCCAAAGTGTTGCAGGTCGCGACGCGTAGCGGACGACGCACTGGCCGCACGGGAGACATTGGACTTCCAAGAAACTTCACCACCGCCTCCCAACTTCGGCCTAACAGCGCCGGCGACCTTGGATTGCGACGGCCGGGTGTCTCAAAATCACATTACTGGTGGCGTCAGGGAGATTCAGCAGCTAGGCAGCCTCTTGGCCGGAGGGGCGTGTGCAAGATCCATGACACAGCCGCCTCTATCTTCGCTGCCGGATGTGGCCACGCAGCTGCAGCTCGTGCCCTCCTCTTGCTGCACGAAAACATATAATAAAACACCTGCACCCAGGCCCTTCCTATCTAGCCATCCATTGTGCGCATCGCGATTCGTGCAAACACATTTCTCTTTTTTGTTTCTCTCACATAAAACATGTTTTGAAGTTCAAACCTTTGCAGCATTTATCCTAGATTCTAGATAGAAGGCTTTGCCACGCTGCAAAGGTTTGAAGTTCAAGACATGTTCTATGCGAGAGAAACAAAAAAGAGAAAATTTCATATAGAAAGTTAGTTGTGTTGCACAGATCTTAAAGTAATATTAGACACCCAAGATAGCAGGGCCCGGGTGCAGATGTTCTAAAAATCCACGTCCTCTTGCTGCAGGCCGAGCCCTCCTCTAGCTGTAGGTTTATCGCAGGTAGGCACGATGGACATCTGGTGGTGGCAGCAGTAGGGACAGCAAGGCTCGCCGGTTGACAAGCTCGTTGGATTTGGGCTCGGGGATGGACGAGGGAACGAGAGGGAGGAGGGCGCCGTCGGCCCGCCGTGGTCGAGGATGAAGGAGCTCGCCGGAGTAGCACAACCCTCGCGTGAGCATCCGCAGAACTAGTGGCCAGTGCTCAGATCCGAGGCCACCGGGGGTGTCCTGATGCAGTCTGAGGTCGGGTCGCCGGGAAGAAGCGGAGGTGGGCATCGCGTCTCTGCGGCGGTGGATCCGATAACAGCGGCCGGAAGCGGTTGGGCGTTAGGTCGGTGGCCGGTAGGAGGTGGGCGTTAGGTCGGGTGGACGGCGGCAGGAGGTGCGTCGGGGTTGGGGGGCGGGCGGAGGCGGGTTGGTCCGGGGCGGAGGTGGTGCGGGAGGTTGGGGGGATCGGCGAGGTGGTGCGGGAGGTCGGGAGGGGGGGAGGTTGGTTTTTTTTCTGGGAGTTCGGGATCCACTCCGCGTAGTCTGTATAGAGCGCTCCGTGATCCAAATAGTTATTCTAATCCCAGGATTAGAATAGTGCCATTTTATATATAGAGCAAATCTGCACGTTGCAAACCGACTTAGAGCATCTCCAGCCGCTCCCCCAATGGGCCCCTCAGGGCGTCTTTTTTAATGCCGGTGTCCAAAAAAAGGGCCAAGCCGCGCCCCCAGATCCTCGTTTGTCGCCGATTTGGGCCGAAATTACAACCGGCGAACCCAAGCTGAACCCAGCACATGGGGGTCACCTGGGGGCACCGGCTGAAGCAAAAAAGACGCGTGGGCCTATGTTGTCGGCGACAACAGCCGACCCCCCTTTCCATCCGCATTACCAACCCCTTCTCCCCCGCCACTCCCGCCATTTTCCCTCGTATCCGCCCGCCATGCCGCCAAAGAAGTATGCGCCCCCCCTGGCCTAGCCAACAATGCCATCCAACCAAATCAGAGGAAGCCGAGGGCGCTGATGGCAAGGCCCACGGGCTTGACGAACGCCGAGTGGAAGGCCGACGTTGATCACCGGGCAGCGGTCACCATCGATCGGCGGAACAGGCTCAACATGAAGAAGGCCAGGTACGCGGCGGCAGAGCAGGAGGAGGCGTCTCACGCGGGGATGGCGAACCTTCCACCTCAACAGGTCGGCCAGTACCCACAAGGCGCGTGGGGGAGCCAGCAGAGCGTCGCGTCGCCGACCAACTTCTCGCCGCCACTATGAGGGTAAGCGCCCTCGCCTGGCTACGTTGACGGTGACGCGCGCATGGCGGTTCAACCCCAACATCACCTTCCCGCATGGCTCGAACCCCGACCCGCACTCCCTCCCCATGTTCACCGCCGCCTCAACAACCATTACACCTACTGCGCCCGACGTGCCTTAGGGCTCGCTGCGCCGACTCCTGCATCATGGGCCCCTACCTTTCGCACATGGCTCGGCATCACCGTTCAGCAGCACCGATGCCGACATGGACGAGATCATCTCGAAAGCAGCTCGGTCACCGCTTCTTCATGCCCCGGGTTCCGCCGCGCAAGACGAACGCTGGACACCGCCGTCGACATGGAGGGCGAAACGCACGACGATGCCAAAGAGGAGGTGGAGGAGGAAGAACCGCGAGCCAGTTCCCAAAGGAAGAAAGACAAAGCGGGCGGCCAAAGCCAGGCAGGCGAGCCTCACGTCAAGTGGACGACCAAGGAAGATGAATGCCTCGCCAAGCATGGAAGATCGTTAGCGTAAACCCGATCACTGGCGTGAACCAGAACGCCGAAACGTACTGGAGAAGGATAAAGACGGCGTTCACGAGCGCATGTTGGTCGACCCCAACTTCGCCAACATCCACATGGATCGCAGCGCGATGGCCGTGGCGAACCTTTGGGTGACCATCCTGCAGGCTTGCAACAAGTGGCATGGGATTCAAGAGGAGGTCATGGCTCGCCTGGAAAGCGGCGGCAATGTCGAGCGTCAGGTATGGCCATCGCTCGCCGGCCCAACTCTTCGCCGTGCACTTCGCCGACACTTGTTCTTCGACTGCGCAGATGGTTCGAATTTCGACAAGTTTCACCAGGACAACGCCGAGGCCGAGTGAGGGAGTCCCGGACTAGGGGGTGTCCGGATAAGCGGACTGTTGTCACGGCGGGACTCCAAGACTATTAATATACAAGATTAAAGACTTCGTCCCGTGTCCATATGGGACTTTCCTGGGTGTGGACGGCAAGCTTGGCTATACGGATATGTAGATCTCCTACCTTTGTAAACGACTCTGTGTAACCCTATCCTATCCGGTGTCCATATAAACCGGAGGGTTTTAGTCCATAGGACGAACAACAATCATACCATAGGCTAGCTTCTAGGGTTTAGCCTCCTTGATCTCGTGGTAGATCTACTCTTGTACTACCCATATCATCAATATTAATCAAGCAGGAGTAGGGTATTACCTCCATCGAGAGGGCCCGAACCAGGTAAAACATCGTGCCCCTTGTCTCCTGTTACCATCCGCCTAGACGCACAGTTCGGGACCCCCTACCGAGATCCGCCGGTTTTGACACCGACATTGGTGCTTTCATTGAGAGTTCCTCCGTATGCGTCACCGATAGGCCCGATGGCTCCTTCGATCATCAACAACGACGCGGTCCAGGGTGAGACTTTTCTCCTGGACAGATCTTCGTGTTCGGGCGGCTTTACTGCTGCGGGCCAATTAAGCAGCCATCCGGAGCAGATCAAAAGCTACGCCCCGCCATCAGGTCAGATTTGGAAGTTTGAACTATACGGCCGATATCCGCGGAGACTTGATCTTCGACGGATTCGAGCCGCAACCAAGCGTGCCGCCTTTGTCTCGATGGGCATGATCTAACTCTGCAGAGCGGTGCCACGGAGGCCGCACCAGTATCCGCTCCGACCCTTAATCCGGAGCCGGATTCCCCGATCGAGGACGAGTGGTTGGACACCGCCTCGGGAGCTACAATATCTACGGCGATCGAGCCGAACTCCATCCCTGTCCTTTGCGAAGACCTCAACTCCAGGGTGCCGGACTCCTCTCCGGACTCCGAACCCCCCGCGCCCCTGCCAATCGAATCCGATTGGGCGCCCGTCATGGAGTTCACTGTCGCGGACATCTTTCAGCACTCGCCCTTTGGCGACATCCTGAATTCACTAAAGTCTCTCTCTTTATCCGGAGAGCCCTGGCCGGACTACGGACAGGAAGGTTGGGATGCGGATGACGAAGAAATTCAACGCCCACCCACCACCCACTTGGTAGCCACCGCCGATGATTTAACCGACATGCTAGACTACGACTCCAAGACATCGACGGTATGGACGGCGATCTTTGGAGGCGACCAAGACCCAAGCGCCTACGAGGGCCTTTGGAAGGCCACCTCGTCATATGACATATACATGGTGGATATCCCAAAAGACGGGAACGGCGATGGAACAACGGAGGATGACCCCTCCAAGAAACAGCCGAAGCGCCGACGTCAGCGGCGCCGCTCTAAATCCCGCCACAATAAAAACGGTGATTCCGGCACGGGAGATAATAACACCCGGACAGTGCCGAAGAGAACCCCCTCCAGCAGGACTCAGCGCAGGAGGAGGGAGAAGCACGTCCGCACGACAGTGCGGCAGAAAGAGAGGCCGAGGACGATAATTATGCGCCTCCCTCCAAAGATGAAGCAAGCCTCGACGATGACGAATTTATCGTGCCTGAGGATCTTGCCGAACAGGAGCATTTCAAACGCAGGCTTATAGCCACGGCAAGCAGCCTCAAGAAAAAGCAGCAACCTACTTTATCAGGATACAGTGCGCAAAATGGGCATAGATCCCTCAAGGATTAAACCTACAAAAACGACCTTTAAAGGCGTCATACCGGGTGTAGAGGCCAATTGTACAGGCTCAGTCACACTCGAAGTGGTCTTCGGATCCCCGGATAACTTCCGAAGCGAAGAGTTAATCTTCGACATCGTCCCATTCCGCAGCGGCTATCATGCACTGCTCGGACGAACCACATTTGCAAAGTTCAATGCGGTGCCGCACTACGCATACCTCAAGCTCAAGATGCCAGGCCCTCGAGGATTAATCACGGTCAATGGAAACACCGAACGCTCTCTCCGAACGGAGGAGCATACGGCGGCCCTCGCGCGGAGGTGCAAAGCAGCCTCTCACGGCAATTCTCGAGTCCGGCCACTAAGCGTCCGGACACCGCCAAGCGCGCCCGGAGTAACCTGCAACAAGACCACCTGGCACGATTCAAGCACGAGTAGCAATCCGGCCCCAACCCCAGCCCTCGCGAAATTGCGAAGCTAGTATTACGCGTACATAATTACGCTCTGGAGATACCATGGGCATATGGGGAGGGCAAGACAATGGCACGCCAAGAATGCGGCTCGACCGCACTGTGGGCTCCCGTTTGTGTCATTTCTTTTTTCTTTTTGCTTTTTTCTTCCTTTTTTTTTACTTTTAGGACTCCGTCTTTGAGAAGTCCTGTCCGGCACTTGAATCGCCGAACTCACGATGCAACAGCCAGGGAAGCGGAAAGCCACGTCGAGTGTTCAGGTGGTCTCTATTACGAGCATTATACCTGTTTTACATATCATCCAGCAGCTTACCCCTGGAGGGGGACATGTTAGATAGTCCCATCCCTTGCTTATCGCACTATTTGTATCGTTCTGCTTCCATTGCAGTACCTTTTTGAATAAACAATACATAGCTCTTGCTTATTATTGCTCTACTTCCTTTATATATACATATGTTCATTTCACGACATGTTGCAACCGTACACTTTGGTACGGCCTGTACACCAGGGGCTTAAGTATCCCAAAATTATGGTGTGATAAGTCCGAACACTTTCACAAGTGCGGTACCCCGAACTTATAGCATTATATGAATTGGCTCCGAATCATGTCTTGGGTCAATAGTCGGGTTTGCCCGGCTCCCGTGTTTTGGTACCTTACGTTCCGCTATATCGGCTAAGGTAGCACCGGGAGAACCACTGCGATTGTGCCCCAGTTATGCTGGGTCGAACACCTCGATGGAGAAAGCTAAAACTGACCGTCATGATAAGGCGAGAGCGATCGCTGTTCGAGAGGGTTTTTTTGAGTCCCTAAAGACTTATGCCGCTTAGAGCGAGGAACCGGAATTGTCCGGCCAAGGCGTGGATAGCGCCCCGAACTCGGTCCTCCAAATACTAGGGGCTTCGCCGAAATTTAAAATTATAGAAGTCTATGGCTAAGTGAGAGTGTTCAAGCATTATAAGTCAGGTTGCCTTGTTCGTTGTGTTGAGCGCCTCCCTAGATGGACCCAAGAATGGGAACAAGAGTGCTCAAGTTTATCCCGAACACCCAGCACTGTGGCATGGGGGCTGAAGCCAACGACTTGCCATCTCTCAAATTTGATAAACGGCCGCACAGAAGGTAATATTTTAAATTAATAAGCGTTGCTTAGCGCATATGAACAAGTTTTCAGCGTACAGGATAACAAATGCGAGTTTATTCAAAAATTACATCTTTGGAGCACTCATCCGCTATTCGGCGGGCACCCTTCAGGAGGCCCTCATAGTACATTTCGGGCGTGCGATGCTCATGGCCCTTCGGTGGCCCGTCCGTCACAAGTCTCTCCGCATCCAGCTTGCCCCAGTGCACCTTAGCACGGGCAAGGGCCCGATGGACACCTTCAATGCATACGGAGCGCTTGATGACTTCAAGCCGCGGACAGGCATCCACCAGCCGCTGCACCAAGCCGAAGTAGCTCCCGGGCATGGCCTCCAATGGCCACAGCCGCCCTATAAGGCCCTTCATGGCCTGTTCGGCGACCTTGTGGAGCTCGACCAGCTGCTTCAGCTGGTCGCTCAGGGGCACCGGATGGTCGGCCTCAGCATACTGAGACCAGAACACCTTTTCCGTCGAGCTCCCCTCCTTTACGCAGTAGAATGCGGTAGCATCAGACACACTACGGGGCAAATCTACGAATGCTCCTGGAGAGCTCCGAATCCGGGTAAGTAATAGGTAATTCACTTTCACATGCTTGCTTTTGCATAAAGAATGCCTTACCCACCGCTATCTTCTTTAAGGACTCAATTTCTTGGAGGGATTTTTGGGCCTCGGCCTTAGCAGCTTTGGCACTCTCAAGAGCCGAGGCGAGCTCGGACTCTCGAGTCTTCGAGTCACGCTCCGAACTCTCATGTTTTTCCACGAGAGCTTGGAGCTCTTGTCGTACCTTGGCCAGCTGCGCCTCCCCCTTCTCTCGCTCGGTGCTTTCCGCAGCCGCTTTGTTTTCGGCCACGGACACCGCTTCCTTCAGGGTCGCCACCTCGTTCGTGGCCCCTGCAGTACCCAAGTTATTCCTGTTATTTTTTGCAACCAAAACATTTTCTATAAGGTATTTCTTTAATAAGGTATTACTTACCTTCCTTGTCCTCGAGCTGCTTCTTGGCTTGTCCGAGCTTGTTCTCGGACCGCTCGAGGTTCTGCCTTAATACATTGACCTCCGCAGTCAGTGCGGCAGAGGTCAGCAGCGCAGCCTGCATTCCCATATTGACATACTCCTGCGTATATCTTTTTAGATCCTTAGTCCGGCTTTTCTTTCCGAACACTGAACTAAGCATCAGGGGCTACTGTCTATGCGGTTATATTTTTACATATTCTAAAACTTACCTCAAAGCCTGTTAGAAGGCTGGTACGAGCTTCAGTTAGTCCGCTCTTGGCGGATCGAATTGTCCGGATCACCGCACTCATAACAGTGCGGTGCTCCTCCTGATGGAAGCGCCGTTAAGCGCCTCCAAGAGCTATCCGGTGCCTCGGTTGGGACGGAGGACACCGGCGTCTCACCTTCTTGCGAAGGATCCGCTGTCCGGACTTTGGAACCGCTGATGGTTCCGGCATGGAGTCCGGACGAGGGTCGGGCTTAGAGCCCCTGGGGGTCTTGCCCCCCGCGCGCCTGGAGTCCGGGAGGTCGCCTTGTGGCACCTCCTGCGCTACCTCCTCTTGACCAAGCCCCCCTTGGGGCCCCACCGCGGCGTCGTCCGCAGCGTGAGGCGAGGAGGCGGTCGGGCGGTACTCTCCATTTCCGACGAGCCCGAGGACCCGCTCGATGAATCAGCGAACTCGCCCTTGGGAGGGCTGCACGGTTGTTCCACATTAGAGAACACTCTACAATAATAAAAAGCCATGGGTATCCGGACACTTACGATCTCGCCAGGGGCTTGGCCCTTGTAGGCCAATCCTCCTCCTCGTCGTCGACGTTGGTGGAGAAGTCCGGAGGAAGGGTTCTTCCCTTCTTGGACCCTCCGGCCTCCCTCGTTGGGGTGGCCTTCCTTTTCTTATCCTCCCTCGCTGGGGGAGGAGCTTCTTCTTCTTCCTCCTCGTCCTCAGGAGAAGATTCTGCTTCAGAATCTGACAGCACCTGGCGTCGGGAGCTCCTTCGAGTTCCCGTGGCCTCCTTCTTGGCCTTCTTCTCCGGCACCACATAGGGCGCCGGAGCCAGCAGCCCCGTTAATCGGGCGTCCTCCGGGTCTTCCGGCAAAGGAGCCGGACAGTTAATCTGTCCGAACGTCTTCAGCCAGTCCTGTCAAAGATTAGGGAGTTTTAGATCCCGCGTAGAGTCAACCTATGAAAAAAGAGTCACGTAAAGGGTAAAATAACTTACCTCGTCGGCTTGATGCTGCGAGCTGTATCCGCGATCTTTGGTAGCGGATGCTGGGGCTTCGGCGCCCTTGAACAGCACCTTCCAGGCGTCTTCGTACGTAGTGTCGAAGAGCCGGCTCAGAATTCGGTCTTTGTCTTGCGGATCGAAATCCCACAATTTGAAGGCCCATTGTTGGCATGGGAGAATCCGGCGGATGAGCATCACCTGGATGACGTTGACAAGCCTGAGATTCTTGTCCGCCAGGTTTCGGACGTAGGTTTGGAGTCCGGATAGCTCGTCCGAATAACCCCACGACAGGCCCGTCTCTTTCCATGATGTGAGCCGCTGGGGAAGCCAGATCGGAATTCGGGAGCCGCCGCCCATTGAGAGTCGCGCGGCTCGGTGATGTAGAACCACCCCGATTGCCACCCCTTTATGGTCTCCACAAAGGAGCCCTCGAGCCATAGGGCTTTGGCCATCTTGCCAACCATGGCACCTCCGCACTCCGCTTGGCGGCCGCCCACTACCTTCGGCTTGACATTGAAGATCTTGAGCCATAAGCCGAAGTGGGGCTAGATGCACAGGAAGGCCTCGCACACGACGATAAACGCCGAGATGTTGAGGATGAAGTTCGGGGCCAGATCATGGAAATCCAGGCCGTAGTAGAACATGAGCCCCCGGACAAATGGGTGAAGTGGAAAACCTAGTCCGCGGAGGAAGTGGGTGAGAAACACCACCCTCTCATGGGGCCTGGGGGTTGGAACGAGCTGCCCCTCGTCGGGTAGCCGGTCTTGGCGATGTTCTTTGGACAAGTATCCGGCCTTCCCCAGCTCTTTGATGTGCCCCTCCGTGACGGAGGAGGCCATCCACCTGCCTCCCGCTCCGGACATAGTTGGAGAAGGTTGAGGTGGGATGTGCGGGCTTGGGCGCTGGAGCTCGAGTGCGCGAAAATGGATGAGCAAAGGAGGAAGAAGGCGTAGGTGAAAAGGTGGATTCTTATCCCCTTATATGGACGGACGAAGCTATCCCCGCCAGCCTGGTAAAAGTCGCTTATCTCCACAGCGCCTTAATCAATGACGCGGATGGTTTTCCCAAGTCCGTATTGATGAGTATCCCGGAATAAGGGGCAGGATCTCCACTTTGATCAGACGTGACAAGGATACCGCCTCGCTAAACGCTGAGGTGGAATAGTAAAACGATTCGTATAAAGGGCTGGCCGTGGTGTGATGTCACGCCCGCGGAATACGTCGGCAGATCTGTGCAAAGGTTATTCTCTCTACGGTAGTATGTGGAACTTGTTTTGCAGAGCCGGACACTATCCTTGTGTTCAAAATCTTCTATGAAGTATTCAGAAGAGGAACCCGCCTTGCAATGTCGAAGACAATATGCGCGCCAGACTCGTCGTCATTGAAGCCTGGTTCAGGGGCTCTTGAGGAGTCTGGATTAGGGGTGTCCGGATAGCGAACTATCACCGTTGGCGGACTCTGGACTATGAAGATACAAGATTGAAGACTTTGTCCCGTGTCCGGATGGGACTTTTCTTGGCGTGGAAGGCAAGCTTGGCGATACGGATATGTAGATCTCCTACTATTGTAACCGACTCTGTGTAACCCTAACCCTATCCGGTGTCTATATAAACCGGACGGTTTTTGAGTCCGTGGGGACGAACAACAATCATACCATAGGCTAGCTTCTAGGGTTTAGCCTCTCTGATCTCGCGGTAGATCTACTCTTGTACTACCCATATCATCAATACTAATCAAGCAGGAGTAGGGTATTACCTCCATCGAGAGGGCCCGAACCTGGGTAAAAACATCGTGTCCCTTGTCTCCTGTTACCATCCGCCTAGACGCACAGTTCGGGACCCCCTACCCGAGATCCGCCGGTTTTGACACCGACAGCGGCCTTCCTGCCCTTTCCCTCCCGGTGGCTCCGGCGCGGGGCGGAGTTGCACCGGGGGATGCTCCTAGGCGGCGGCGGTCCAGCTGGCGGCGGGGTTCCCTGTCGCAGAGCAGGCGGGCGGCTGGGCGGCGGCGCCGTTGTTGGCGGCGGGGTGGCGATGTGGCTCGTCGTGGCGGCGGCGCTCGGCCCAGATCTAGGCCCTACGGGGCCCATCTGGGCCTAGGCGAGCCGGCAGCGGGGCTGGTTGGCGGCGTGATTTCCGGGATGCAGGGGAGCGGCGTTGCGTGACGGGGCTGGCGGCACTGATGCCAGCTTGCTGCAGCACGGCTGGCGGGGCTCAGCGGGCCCGTTTCAGGCCTGCCCGGGCCAGGGGGTGGCCTGGTATGCCCCGCTGCCGTGTCCGGTCGGCTACCACGACAGTGCCGGAGGCACGACTTCTCGCACGACGGCGGTGGAGGTGGTTCCCTTCCGCTCGGCTTTGGTGCTGTTGTTCTCGTCGCGTGGCTCTTCTTTCCGGTCTTCTGGGCCTCGTGGTGGTCCTCGTAGTGAGACGGCGTGGGCGGCGGCGCAACCGCGGTGGCGCATTGGGTGGTTGTTTGGATTGTTGGCTCCGAATGGGCGGTGGTGTTTGGTGTGCGGGAGAAATCCTTGCCGGTTCGTCCGGCGCCGATGCGGTGACACAGGCGGATGCCACCATTCCTTCTTGAAGGGCGTCGGTGGTAGCCATCCCCTACTTTCCTCCACATACCGGGGGAAATCCTAGAACTTGTCCGGGCAGCAGCGTCGTCGGCGTCGCATACCTTCTTGGAGGTGCTGCTTGGTATGCGGCACTCGGAGCCTCGGGCTGTGGTGGGGTGTTTTTGGAGGGCGCTGCGGTGGCGGGCCTTCCGCGCTTTGTCGATCTGCCGTTGTTGGCATTATGTTTCTTCTTCTTTTTTGTCTTTAGGCTTGTTGTGCTGCTCACTCCAGTGTCAAGATGTATTTTATGTTGGTTCGTTGCTTTGGAATATAAAGCGGGGAAACCCTTTTTCGGTATATGGAGTATATGTAGATCTCCCTACCAACACAGAATTAACAGGGACATGCCGATTGGCCAATGCATTGATCATGCATGATGCACGTCCGCGTCAGAAACCAGTCCACGTACTTCTCGTGGCTACTGTGCACGCAACTGCTCACACTCCGCTCGGTCGTAGATGCCATCTGCCGCTGTGCTTGGTCCGCGGCAATGTAGCTAAGATATGTGTGCTGTGACTTAGTTTTCTTTTTCTTGTTGCGAATGACTGAGAATTAAATCCGTAAGACTGGTAAGAGCATCTACACAGCCGGGCTCCCCAAACCCTTCCCATATGCTCAGGCGGACGGCCCTGTGTCGTCTAACTGCTAAAAAGAAACACGACCCAGCCAGATGCTCGTACCAGCCCCAGGCACCCGGACTGACCAGCACCTCTCATATGGGGAGGCCCGGGCGAATCTATCACGGCAGATTCGGCCCACGCTGGCTCACGCCGACCCCACATATATTTGTTCTCATTCGCTTCACGAACAAAACCCTAGTCACTCCACTCCGCTCTCAAGCTCCCTTCCGGTGATTTCCGGCCATCTCCAGCATGGCGAATGTCGGATCAGAGTCCTCGGTCACCCTATCTATGAAATGGGACCTCATTCCATGCGGGCCCGAGGAGAAATGGCCGTCTGTGTTGCTCTCCGTCGCTCCTGGGAGGAGACCATCCAGGAAAGGTCGGACAGGATCCAGTGGGAATCTATTGCGTTCGCTGAAATGACGCTTGGATCCGGTGCAAGATGTGTCGCCGCTGCCTCGCCGGATGCCGAGCAGTGCGTCTGCCGCCCCAACGCATGGCAGAGGTGTAACCCTGTATTGACCTGGAGTTCCCGAGAGCGCGTTTTTTTCCCCGATTTAACTTGCATTCATGCATATAAATGCGGGGTAAATTCAAACTTGCATTCAAATCACTAAGTTATATTTGCATCAAAAAATGAAATTTGACACGACCTTAGCTCTTATTAAGAGTTTTTGAATGCTCATTCGCCAGAAGATGCCGGGTAATTGTTGGGGTGGACTAGAACATCCCCACGGAGACACAATGTATGTTTGACCTGACTGCTACTGTATGGAAAAAACATCTGTTGAAAGAAATAACAATCCTATCAACATGGAACATCTAGAAGCAAAGAAACTAGGTGATGTTTGATGGAGCTCAAGCTACACATTTTGATTGGCTAAGAATGCTGAAGGCTGACTTGGAGATTCTTTGTTATAGGGTAGATGATGAAAAAGGCTCTTTTAGTCAACGGTTCTTGGCTTCCCTCTCACTTTAACCCATAGATACCCAGCGATGTAATTACTAGAAAGTAACAGAAGAGATATCAATTTGATGCAGGCGATATAATGTTATTTCTGTGATACCTAAAAATTAATACAACAACCTGAAATCGCCTTTCGTATAAGAGAGAGGGAGTGAAGTGTTGTTAGAATTTTATCTTCGGTTGCAAACTGATTACCATGCTCTGCTGTAGCACCGTTCTTCCTTTTAATACTCATCAAAGATGCCACTTCTGGACCTTTTCTGACTGCCTTTTTAATTATTTTCATATTTGAGGCATTTTTATTTAGTTTAACAGAAACCAAACTTACGTTGTCAATCATACACAAGCTGTTTTCATCACACTCGGCCTGTTATCATCTAAAAAAAGGATGCCACTTCTGGAAATTTTTTGACTGCTTTTTTCATTATCTAGAAAAAAAGCCCGTGCGTTACAACAGGAGAAAAAATAACACACGCTTTTAACCCGATAACCATGACTGAAGACCCTAATAGGTTCACGTCCTTTATTTTCACACGGCATCACATTTATGTTGCCGATGGTGGCCTCAGTCATCACACAACGAAAATGCGTCTGAATGTGGTCAGTCCTAAGGCATCTCTCTCTCTCTCTCTCTCTCTCTCTCTCTCTCTCTCTCTCTCTCTCTCTCTCTCTCTCTCTCTCTCGCACGCGCACGCTGTTGGGGAACGTTGCAGAAAATTAAAAATTTTCCTACGGTTTCACCAAGATCCATCTATGAGTTATACTAAGCAACGAGTCAAGAGAGAGAGTTTGCATCTACATACCACTTGTAGATCGAGCACGGAAGCGTCTGAGGAGTGGTGATGATGAAGGCGTTCTGGCGTGATTCCGATCACCGATGACCAAGTGCTGAACGGACAGCACCTCCGCGTTCAACACACGTGCGGGACGACGGGTCTCCTTCTGCCTTGATCCAGCAAGGAGGAAGGAGAGGTTGAGGAAGACAACTCCAATGGCAGCACGCCGGCGTGATGCAGATGGAGTGACTGTTCTCCGGCAGGGCTTCGCCAAGCTTATGCGGAGGAGGAGAGGTGTTGGGGAGGGGAGGGGCTGCGCCTTCAATGGTGTTTGCAGCCCTCCCCTCACCCCTCTATTTATAGGGGAAGGGAGGAGGGGGCCGGCCCCCTCTAGATGCATCTAGAGGGGGGCGGCCAAGGGGAGGGCTTGCCCCCCAAGCAAGGCGCCCCCTTAGGGTTCCCTCAACCCCTAGGCGCATGGGCCAAGGGGAGGGGGTGCGCCCAGCCCACTAGGGGCTGGCTGCCTCCCACGCAGCCCAAGTGGCCCCCCGAAAGGGGTGGCCCCTCCCGGTAGTCCTCCGGAACCCTTCCGATGGACCCTCCATAATACCGATATGACCCGAAACTTTTCCGGTGTCCGTTTGATGACTTCCCATATATAAATCTTTACCTCCGGACCATTCAGGAACTCCTCGTGACGTCCGGGATCTCATCCGGGAATCCGAACAACATTCGGTAATCACATACAAGTCTTCCTATTAACCCTAGCGTCACCGAACCTTAAGTGTGTAGACCCTACGGGTTCGGGAGACATGTAGACATGACCGAGACGCTCTCCGGTCAATAACCAACAGCGGGATCTGGATACCCATGTTGGTTCCCTACACGCTCCTCGATGTTGTCATCGGATGAACCCACGATGTCGAGGGTTCAAGCAAACCCGTATGCTATTCCCTTTGTCGAGACGGTATGTTACTTGCCCGAGACTTCGATCGTCGGTATCCCAATACCTCGTTTAGTCTCGTTACGGCAAGTCACTTTACTCGTACCGTAATGCATGATCCCGTGACCGGACACTTGATCACTTTGAGCTCATTATGATGATGCATTACCGAGTGGGCCCAGTGATACCTCTCCGTCATACGGAGTGACAAATCCTGTCTCGATCCGTGTCAACCCAATGACACTTTCGGAGATACCTGTAATGCACCTTTATAGTCACGCAGATTACGTTGTGACGTTTGGTACACCCAAAGCATTCCCTACGGTATCCGGGAGTTACACGATCTCACGGTCTAAGGAAGAGATACTTGACATTGGAAAAGCTCTAGCAAAGCGAACTACGATCTTTGTGCTATGCTTAGGATTGGGTCTTGTCCATCACGTCATTCTCCTAATGGCGTGATCCCGTTGTCAATGACATCCGATGTCCATAGTCAGAAACCATGACTATCTGTTGACCAACGAGCTAGTCTACTAGAGGCTTACTAGGGACGTATTGTAGTCTATGTATTCACACGTGTATTACGATTTCCGGATAATACAGTTATAGCATGAATAAAGACAATTATCATGAATAAGGAAATATAATAATGCTTTTATTATTGCCTCTAGGTCATATTTCCAACAGTCTCCCACTTGCACTAGAGTCAATAATCTAGTTACATTGTGATGAATCGAACACCCATAGAGTTCTGGTGTTGATCATGTTTTGCCCGCGGAAGAGAAAGTTTAGTCAGCGGATCTGCGACATTCAGATCCGTATGCACTTTACAAATTTCTATGTCTCCATCCTGAACGTTTTCACGGATGGAGTTGAAGCGACGCTTGATGTGCCTGGTCTTCTTGTGAAACCTGGGCTCCTTGGCAAGGGCAATAGCTCCAGTGTTGTCACAAAAGAGTTTGATCGGCCCCGACGCATTGGGTATGACTCCTAGGTCGGTGATGAACTCCTTCACCCAAATTGCTTCATGCGCTGCCTCCGAGGCTGCCATGTACTCCGCTTCACATGTAGATCCCGCCACGACGCTCTGCTTGCAGCTGCACCAGCTCATTGCTCCACCATTCAACATATACACGTATCTGGTCTGTGACTTAGAGTCATCAGATCTGTGTCGAAGCTAAGCGTCGACGTAACCCTTCTGACGAGCTCTTCGTCACCTCCATAAACGAGAAACATGTCCTTTGTCCTTTTCAGGTACTTCAGGATATTCTTGACCGCTGTCCAGTGTTCCTTGCCGGGATTTCCTTGGTACCTTCCTACCAAACTTACGGCAAGGTTTACATCAGGTCTGGTACACAGCATGGCATACATAATAGATCCTATGGCTGAGGCATAGGGGATGACACTCATCACTTCTTTATCTTTTGCCGTGGTCGGGCATTGAGCTGAGCTCAATTTCACACCTTGCAATACAGGCAAGAACCCTTTCTTGGACTGATCCATTTTGAACTTCTTCAAAATCTTATCAAGGTATGTGCTTTGTGAAAGACCTATGAGGCGTCTCGATCTATCTCTATAGATCTTGATGCCTAACATATAAGCAGCTTCTCCAAGGTCCTTCATTGAAAAACACTTATTCAAGTAGGCCTTAATGCTGTCCAAGAATTCTATATCATTTTCCATCAAAAGTATGTCATCTACATATAATATGAGAAATGCTACAGAGCTCCCACTCACTTTCTTGTAAATGCAGGCTTCTCCATAAGTCTGCATAAACCCAAACGCTTTGATCATCTCATCAAAGCGAATGTTCCAACTCCGAGATGCTTGCACCAGCCCATAAATGGATCATTTGGAGCTTGCATACTTTGTCGACATTCTTAGGATCGACAAAACCTTCCAGCTGCATCATATACAGCTCTTCCTTAAGATATCCGTTAAGGAACGCTGTTTTGGCGTCCATCTGCCATATCTCATAATCATAGTATGCGGCAATTGCTAACATGATTCGGACGGACTTAAGCTTCGCTACGGAGAGAAAGTCTCATCGTAGTCAATCCCTTGAACTTGCCGATAACCCTTAGCGACAAGTCGAGCTTTATAGATGGTGACATTACCATCCGCGTCCGTCTTCTTCTTAAAGATCCATTTGTTTTCTGTTGCTCGCCGATCATCGGGCAAGTCAGTCAAAGTCCACACTTTGTTTTCATACATGGATTCTATCTCGGACTTCATGGCTTCTAGCCATTTGTTGGAATCTGGGCCCGCCATCGCTTCTTCATAGTTCAAGGTTCATTGTTGTCTAACAACATGATTTCCGAGACAAGGTTGCCGTACCACTGCAGTGCGGAACGTGTCCTAGTGGACCCTCTGAAGTTCAGTAGCAACTTGATCCGAAGTACCTTGATCATCATCATGAATTTCCTCTTCAGTTGGTGTAGGCATCACAGAAACATTTTCCTGAGCTGCACTACTCTCCTGTTCAAGAGGTAGTACTTCATCGAGTTCTACTTTCCTCCCACTTACTTCTTTCGAGAGAAACTCTTTTTCCAGAAAGGTTTCGTTCTTGGCAACAAAGATCTTGCCCTCGGATCTTAAGTAGAAGGTATACCCAATGGTTTCTTTAGGGTATCCTATGAAGACGCATTTTTCCGACTTGGGTTCGAGCTTTTCAGGTTGAAGTTTCTTGACATAAGCATCGCATCCCCAAACTTTTAGAAACGACAGCTTAGGTTTCTTACCAAACCATAATTCATACGGTGTCGTCTCAGCGGACTTAGACGGTGCCATATTTAAAGTGAATGTAGCTGTCTCTAGAGCGTATCCCCAAAATGATAGCGGTAAATCGGTAAGAGACATCATAGACCGCACCATATCCAATAGAGTGCGATTACGACGTTCGGACACACCATTACGTTGAGGTGTTCCAGGCGGCGTTAGTTGTGAAACGATTCCACATTTTCTTAAGTGTGTACCAAATTCGTGACTTCAATATTCTCCTCCACGATCTGATCGTAAGAATTTTATCTTTCGGTCACGTTGATTCTCAACTTCATTCTGAAATTCCTTGAACTTTTCAAAGGTCTCAGACTTGTGTTTCATCAAGTAGACATACCCATATCTACTCAAGTCATCTGTGAGAGTGAGAACATAACGATATCCTCCGTGAGCCTCAACGCTCATTGGACCGCACACATCGGTATGTATGATTTCCAATAAGTTGGTTGCTCGCTCCATTGTTCCGGAGAACGGAGTCTTGGTCATCTTGCCCATGAGGCATGGTTCGCATGTGTCAAATGATTCATAATCTAAAGACTCCATAAGTCCATCGGCATGGAGCTTCTTCATGCGCTTGACACCAATGTGACCAAAGGCGGCGATTACCACAAGTATGTGGGACTATCGTTATCAACTTTACATCTTTTGGTATTCACGCTATAAACATGTGTAATACTACGCCGAGATTCATTAAGAATAAACCATTGACCATCGGAGCATGACCATAAAACATATCTCTCATATAAATAGAACAACCATTATTCTCGGATTTAAATGAGTAGCCATCTCGCATTAAACGAGATCCGGATACAATATTCATGCTCAAACTTGGCACCAAATAACAATTATTAAGGTTCATAACTAATCCCGTAGGTAAATGAAGAGGTAGCGTCTTTGTGGCGATCACATCGACTCTGGAACCATTCCCGACGCGCATCATCACCTCGTCCTTTGCCGACTTCCGCTTATTCCGCAGCTCTGCCGTGAGTTACAAATATGAGCAACGGCACCGTATCAAATACCCAGGAGTTACTACGAGTCTTGGCAAAGTACACATCAATTACATGTATATCAAATATACCTTTGGTGTTGCGGCCTTCTTGTCCGCTAAGTATTTGGGGCAGTTCCGCTTCCGATGACCCCTCCTTGCAATAAAAGCACTCGGTCTCGGGTTTGGGTCCATTCTTTGACTTCTTCCGGCAACTTGCTTACGGGCGCGGCAACCTCCTTGCCGTCCTTCTTGAAGTTCTTCTTGCCCTTGCCCTTCTTGAACTTAGTGGTCTTATTGACCATCAACACTTGATGTTCTTTCTTGATTTCAACCTCGGCTGACTTCAGCATAGAGAACACTTCAGGAATGGTCTTTACCATCCCCTGCATGTTGTAGTTCATCACAAAGCTCTTGTAGCTTGGTGGGAGCGATGGAGGATTCTGTCAATGACCGCCTCATCGTGCAGGTTAATGTTCATTTGGGTCATACGGTTGTGCAACCCGACATCTTTGATATGTGCTCACTTGTAACTGTTTTCCTCCATCTTACAACTATAAAACTTGTCGGAGATGTCATATCTCTCGACCGAGCGTGAGCTTGGAAAACAAGTTTCAGCTCTTGAACATCTCGTATGCTCCGTGGTGCTCAAAAGCGCTTTTGGAGCCCGGTTCTAAGCTGTAAAGCATGCCGCATGAGCGAGGGAGTAATCATCGGCCGCGAGACTGCCAAGCATTCATAATGTCTTGGTTCTGCAGAGACGGAGCGTCACCTAGCGGTCCTTCTAGGACATATTGTTTCCTGGCAGCTATGAGGATGATCCTCAAGTTCGGACCCGATCCGTATAGTTGCTGCCGTCATCTTTTAGCTTGGTTTTCTCTAGGAGCAGCGTTGAAGTTCAAGTTGACATGAGCGTTGGCCATTTGATCTACAAGACATATCATTCAAAAGTTTTAGACTAAGTTCATGATAATTAAGTTCATCTAATCAAATTTGAATGAACTCCCACTTAGATTAGACATCCCTCTAGTCATCTAAGTGTTACACGATCCGAGTCGACTAAGCCGTGTCCGATCATCACGTGAGACGGACTAGTCATCATCGGTGAACATTCTCATGTTGATCATATCTTCTATACGACTCGTGTTCGACCTTTCGGTCTCTGTGTTCCGAGGCCATGTCTGTACATGCTAGGCTCGTCAAGTAAACCCTAAGTGTTTTCGCGTGTGTAAATCTGTCTTACACCCGTTGTATGTGAACGTGAGAATCCATCACACCCGATCATCACGTGGTGCTTAGAAGCGACGAACTTTGGCAGCGGTGCACAGTTAGAAACACTTCTTGAAATTGTTGTAAGGATCATCTTATTTACTACCGTCGTTCTAAGTAAACAAGATGTATAAACATAATAAACATCACATGCAATTATATAGTAGTGACATGATATGGCCAATATCATAAAGCTCCATTGATCTCCATCTTGAGGCTCCATGATCATCTTGTCACGGCATGACACCATGATCTCCATCATCATGATCTCCATCATTGTGCCTTCATGAAGTTGTCACGCCAACGACTACTTCTACTTCTATGGCTAACGTTTAGCAATAAAGTAAAGTAAATTACATGGCGTTCTTCAATGACACGCAGGTCATACAAAATAAAGACAACTCCTATTGCTCCTGCCGGTTGTCATACTCATCGACATGCAAGTCGTGATTCCTATTACAAGAACATGATCTCATACATCACAATATGTCATTCATCATTAATCACAACTTGGCCATATCACATCACATGTCAATTGCTGCAAAAACAAGTTAGACGTCCTCTAATTGTTGTTGCATCTTTTACGTGGCTGCAATTGGGTTCAAGCAAGAACGTTTTCTTACCTACGAATAACCACAACGTGATCTTGTTAACTTCTATTTACCCTTCATAAGGACCCTTTTCATCGAATCCGCTCCAACTAAAGTAGGAGAGACAGACACCCACCAGCCACCTTATGCAACTAGTGCATGTTAGTCAGTGGAACCGGTCTCACGTAAGCGTATGCGTAAGGTTGGTCCGGGCCGCTTCATCCCACAATACCGCGGAAGCAAGATAAGACTAGTAGCGGCAAGTAAATTGACAAGATCCACGCCCACAACTAAATTGTGTTCTACTCGTGCAATAGAGAACTATGCATAGACCTAGCTCATGATGCCACTGTTGAGGAACGTTGCAGAAAATTAAAAATTTTCCTACGGTTTCACCAAGATCCATCTATGAGTTCTACTAAGCAACGAGTCAAGAGAGAGAGTTTGCATCTACATACCACTTGTAGATCGAGCACGGAAGCGTTCGAGGGAGTGGTGATGATGAAGACGTTCCCAACGTGATTCCGATCACCGATGACCAAGTGCTGAGCGGACAGCACCTCCGCGTTCAACACACGTGCGGAGACGGCAGGCGTCTCGCCAGTCTTGATCCAGCAAGGAGGAAGGAGAGGTTGAGGAAGACAACTCCGATGGCAGCACGACGGCGTGATGCAGATGGAGTGACTGTTCTCCGGCAAGGCTTCGCCAAGCTTATGCGGAGGAGGAGAGGTGTTGGGGAGGGGAGGGGATGCGCCTTCAATGGTGTTTGCAGCCCTCCCCTCACCCCTCTATTTATAGGGGAAGGGAGGAGGGGGCCGGCCCCCTCTAGATGCATCTAGAGGGGGCGGCGGCCAAGGGAGGGGGCTTGCCCCCCAAGCAAGGGGGCGCCCCCCTTAGGGTTCCCCCTCAACCCTAGGCACATGGGCCAAGGGAGGTGCGCCCAGCCCACTAGGGGCTGGCTGCCTCCCACGCAGCCCAAGTGGCCCCCGAAGGGGTGGCCCCTCCAGTGGTCCTCCGGAACCCTTCCGTGGACCCTCCATAATACCGATATGACCAAACTTTTCCGGTGTCCGTTTGATGACTTCCCATATATAAATCTTTACCTCCGGACCATTCCGGAACTCCTCGTGACGTCCGGGATCTCATCCGGGACTCGAACAACATTCGGTAATCACATACAAGTCTTCCTATTAACCCTAAGCGTCACCGAACCTTAAGTGTGTAGACCCTACGGGTTCGGGAGACATGTAGACATGACCGAGGCGCTTTCCGGTCAATAACCAACAGCGGGATCTGGATACCCATGTTGGTTCCCTACGCTCCTCGATGTTGTCATCGGATGAACCCACGATGTCGAGGGTTCAAGCAACCCGTATGCTATTCCCTTTGTCGACGGTATGTTACTTGCAGAGACTTCGATCGTCGGTATCCCAATACCTCGTTTAGTCTCGTTACCGGCAAGTCACTTTACTCGTGCCGTAATGCATGATCCCGTGACCGGACACTTGATCACTTTGAGCTCATTATGATGATGCATTACCGAGTGGGCCCGGTGATACCTCTCCATCATACGGAGTGACAAATCCCTGTCTCGATCCGTGTCAACCCAATGAACACTTTCGGAGATACACCTGTAATGCACCTTTATAGTCACCCGATTCGTTGTGACGTTTGGTACACCAAAGCATTCCCTACGGTATCCGGGAGTTACACGATCTCACGGTCTAAGGAAGAGATACTTGACATTGGAAAAGCTCTAGCAAAAGCGAACTACACGATCTTTGTGCTATGCTTAGGATTGGGTCTTGTCCATCACGTCATTCTCCTAATGGCGTGATCCCGTTGTCAATGACATCCGATGTCCATAGTCAGAAGCCATGACTATCTGTTGACCAACGAGCTAGTCTACTAGAGGCTTACTAGGGACGTATTGTAGTCTATGTATTCACACGTGTATTACGATTTCCGGATAATACAGTTATAGCATGAATAAAGACAATTATCATGAACAAGGAAATATAATAATGCTTTTATTATTGCCTCTAGGGCATATTTCCAACACACGCACACTCGCCCGGAATAAGATGAAAAATATGTTGTTTTTTCCCGCGAGCTTTTTAGAGGTGTGCATGCTTGGTTATCGATGTTTTATTTCCTCTCAATCTGGTTTTAATGGGTGTTATCTGTAATACGAAAGAAAAACGGGCCGTGCACTATAGATTGAGTTTGCACCAAAAATATTATTTTATAAATGTTTAACAACTAAAAATAACATCGTATTTAGAGTCTATATATATTTCCAATCAAATTTCATATCTAACATGTTAAAATCGGAGTTACGGTATAACATATATAGATAATTTTGTTTTAGATAAACTACAGATTGATTAATCTAAAAGTCAAGGGGTTTTCTATTAAAATAAAACATGATTCGGCTGACTTAAATATGGATGGCAGGTTGATTACCTGAAACTTCAGGGGGGTTTTCTGAGAAATTGAAAAAAAACTGTTCGGATATGACTTAAACATGTACTGCAGATTAATTTACAGAAATCAGAGGGTCTTTTTGGCAAAAAGACGTGACGGACGACGAGAAGCTCTCCGTGCTTTATTAGAGCATCTCTAGCTGTTCGGCCCCCCAGGGGCTTGAAATAAGCGCCACTGAAGGCGCGGCCAAAAAAATTGGCATGGGGAGGGGGGCTCGGGTTCCTAGTCACTTCCCCAAGGTCGCCCCCAGTATGGAATTTCGCCCACTTTCAGCCCACTGTCGGCGCAAATTGGCCCCTTTTTGACGCAAATTGAACTAATTTCGGCCCATATTCAACGTACTTTGGCACAAATTCAACATAAGTTATTTTTTATCACATAGTTCATCACAGAAAAGCAATACAAATCAAATAGTTCAACAAATCAATACAAATCAAATAGTTTAACAAATAAAAGCTCATATTTCATCACGCGTCGAGCTAGGCATTCCCCTTGAGCCTCCATAGGTGCTCCACGAGATCCCAGGAAATCCTCTTGCTGCATTCTGTGCTAGGATCCGAATAGTGTCTTCAACATTGGGTGATCACAAGTATTGAGGTCCAAACACTGCCACCACTGCCCTGCAGAACTTGTACATACACTCAATGGTCGTGGACTCGGCCATGTGTCCATTGTCTTCCATTGAATCACCGGGAGCTCCGTATGCAAGCATCCTCATAGCTGTCGTGCGCTGTTGGAGTGAGGTAAATCCAAGTGTGCCGGTGCAATCCTTCTTGCACTTGAAGTAGTTGTCGAACTCACGGATGGAGTTCACAATCCTGAGGAAAAGCTTTTGGCCCATCTGATTACGGCGCCGAAATACATTGTCGCCTTGCAGTGAAGCATCGGCGAAGTAGTCGTCGTAGAGCAAGCAGTAGCCTTCCAATCGATGCCTCTGCTTGTCTTAGCCGGCCCGGCGCCGAGCCACCTCGCCGCGGATTTGCATTGCTCGCGAACAGGCCGACCAGAGCGGCGAGGACTATGAGGTGCTCTTCGTCCTGGGCGTCGGCATTGACTTCCTCCTCCAGCAGCGCCACAAACGCCTCCTCGTCGTCCGAGTCCATCGCCGAGCAGACAAATCGCCAAACACCTGGAGGGCGTGGTAGGCGCGCAGCCGCCGGTACCCCCCCACTGCGTGGCCGGAGCGCCGGAAAGCTCGCCCAGGAGAGGGGTGGAGGATGTCGCGGCGAACCCTCTCTTTTTTCCGGCGAGGAATGGCCTTTCCTAGCGGTGGTGGGTGGGTAGCCAGCGCCGGGATCGGCACGATGGAGGAAGGGCGTGCGCGTGGGGGGGGGGGGGATCTGGAAGTGCAAGATGCTTTTCGCCTTACAGTGGTGGCCCAGGCGCGGTTTTCCCTTCCGCCGGAGCCCCCAAGCGTCTCCCAGTGCGTTGGGTTTGGCCTAGGATTGTCGGGCCAAAATATGGGCCGAGCCGGCGGATTTCGGCGTCCTGGGGCGCGACTGGGGATTTTTTCGGCGCCGGCGTGTGTTGGGGCCGCGCGTGGAGATGCTCTTATTATTAGGGAAAGATTTATTTTTGGCATTTTTAGTATAATTTTTTTTTTTGAGGTGATTTTAGTTTAATTTAATATTTAAACCATCTTACATTATAAACCATATATAGCCTGTTTAAATAACATTTTCATCACACTCGGCCTGTTTTCTTTGATGGACCTGAACAACTGCTTAAGAAACAAAACTGGCCCAGTAACGGTGAGCTTTTACAAGGTCTGGCCCGTCATATATGCCGGTGAGAGGCAGTGATTGAGAACCCCGGTTCTCGCCGCCGCCGCCGCCTCGGACGGGTTGATCGGGTCGTCGGACCATTGCTTGCAGGTCAGTGCGCCTTCCTTTAGTTTCTTCTCAGTCATAGTAATGGGAATTGGAGGGTAAACCCTAGCTAGCTAGCTAGCTACTTAAAAGGGCACCAGATCGAACTAACAACGTACTAACTGATTCCATCGGATCATGCCAAGATGTGGTGTTAATTGTGGATGATTCCCATCAAGATGCTGCTCTGTGCGTGATTCGATCGGCCAATCGGTTGCTAGATTGAAATCTTGTCTTGTACACAGAAATGACTCGATCATCTGTGATTTCTGCATTGATATCTTGAAGTATTGACCGATGCACCTCCCTGGATTCATGCAGCTAACCTGTTTGGCGAAATGTCGGCGCCAGCATCTACTCCCCGTGGTTCCAAGAGCGCGCAAGGCACCTGCAGTGGCGTCGACAGGCTCAGCAGCCTTCCCAGTGAGCTGCTCCACCGTGTGATGTCCTTCCTGCCCATGCCGGAGGCCGTGCGCACAAGTCTGCTCTCGCCGAGCTGGCGCTATCTCTGGGCATCTACGCCATACATCCGCATCGACCACCACGACTTCATGGATGACAACGAAAAGATGGAGAAGTTCGGGGACCGCCTGGTGCTCTTGCGTGACACCACAGCTTCCTTGGATGAAGCCCGGATCGTTGACCACACGGTTGCTAGTACCACATGTACTGTGTGGATTCGTCATGTCATCATGCACAAAGTTCGTCACCTCCATGTTTCCGGATTGGGCCATCTGGATAGCTCAGCCATGCCTCCTTCTAACCACCTCAAAACAATCAGGCTCCAATTTGTCATATTGGGAAATGGGCTCTTGAGGCCGCTCAACTATGACTTCCGAGTGCTTCAACTTCTACAGCTGGAGGATTGCGTTTTGGTTGACCTGAAGGAGATCTCATCCAGGTCACTCAAGGCTCTGCGTATCATTAACTGCCTTATCACCGGGAGTCTCCTGATTTGTGCTAGCAATCTTACCCATCTCTCTATCCTAGACATGCATAGTCATTCCGGAGCTATATTAGTTAGGGATCTGTCTTCTTTAGTAACAACCTTTGTTAGTGTAAGGACAATAGAGGGCCATGGTCTACTTGATGGCCTCTCACATGCCACAACCTTGGAGTTGCATGCACCATTATCTGAGGTACGAACTAGTTCTTTTTCTTTTCACATTCATATACGTTTAGATGAATATGTTTGATTCCTTAGTTAGATTTTCTTATGTAGTTGCTTCTCGGGGTTTAAATCTTAACCTTTTCAGCTTACTTGTTTCCCCTCCTACGAGCGGGTATTACTTTAATAAGCTAGCATGGAAAAAACATAAATGATCAAACTATTCTACTCGCTGTCTTTGATCATTTTGGTTTCATCTGGGATGAATATGAAGCTTCTGTTGCAGAGAGGTTTGTGGATATGCCCAATGTTCAGCAACCTGACAAGCCTAGTGCTGGGCCATTGCTGCATGGCTGCTGATTTCGACGCGCTGCTTCGCATTCTCCAGCGCTCGCCCAAGCTGAGGGAGTTGACCTTTAAGCTCGAAAGGGTACTCACTCGAAACCATCTCTAAATACGAGTTGATCTGCTGTAACAGTGGAACCCCTTACTGATCCTTCCACCTTAATGTTGACACTCTACAGGTGCAATGTATAAGGTGCATGCATTCTGAATCTATATTGCCACCATCAGGAGCAGCGTTGAGCTTGGGCTCCCACCCTTGCATCGAGAGGATCAAGATCTGCTGCTCGAAAGAAGATCCAAGTGTCGGCGCGCTGGTGGAGGCGTTGCAACCGGTTGTCGGTGATGTGAAAATCAGCATCAAGCGTCTCTATTAATCAAGACATTGTTTTGTTTTGGGCACCTGCCACCTTAGACCAGTGCTAAGTTAATGTGTTGAGACAGTGTTCCTGACGTAAACGTTCAGTAAACCAGAATAGCCAGTCGACTCCGGCCTGCGGCCGCGGAGGAGGCTGGATCAAGCTCCCTGCTCATGTATCTCTCGAGATGGATTGGGTAATTAATCTGTAATTTAGTTCCCGAGCCCTCACAAGGACACTATGTGTTGAATTGGGCTTAAATTCATGCGTAGTTCACCTCTTGAATGTCAATATCTTATGCCTGAAATAGTTACATGTTTCCATTTGCCAGGTCTAGCATGACCAGGCTAATGGATATGTTCCTATGTATGACCCTGATGCTACACAAGACATATTTCTTTCACACTGTAATATCATGCGTGTAGTAGAGGACAATTGCTAATCCGGTTCAGAACGCAATCATCAGATTTAACAACAGGGTGCCACCATTTTTGTTTTGTGTGGAACAAAACAATGCGCAGGTGCCCAACATCATAGTTACTCTTCTTGTATCATACAGTTCAATGCATTCAGAGTAAATCAGACAAGACAACTTCATCCAGTGGGTTGGTATTTCTCTGAATGTTTTCTCCCACGCTTTGTCACACAGTAGGTTGGTATTTCTCTGAATGAAGTATCAGCTATCAGCAGACCAAGTTGAAGGCATCCTCTGTTTATGAAAACATGAGAGGATGCGGCCTGCTTCGAGTTTGAGGCGTTAGGGTCAACAAATGCATACCGATAGACAAGGGGTAGAACACATTGTTCACCAAGAGAGCACATTGCTTTCTCTGGTGTTTCCTACAGTTCATCACTATTACTTGTTTGCTTCTGCAGAACATACAACAGCGCGCAAGCGTTAACACTCAGTTTATTCGAGCACTGACATCAAACATTTGAGTACAGAAGGAACATCAGCACTAATCTCGAGTATACAGAAAGCAACACTAACCTTTCTTGATATATATAGATAGGTTTGTTAAAAAAACATCAAACACTTTCATTAACGCAGAGTCCATACGTTATAAATTATAATAGTAGGCAGAGATCAGCAATGTGATCATTCTGCATCTCGAATCTTGCGCATTTATTTGTATACTTATCATATTCTGGGATACAATTAGCTAAATAATGCCAGAGCAGCGTTTTGTAGACCGGGCTCGAGGGAGCCTGGTGTTTCCAGAATCTGAAAATGCTATATGTAAGTTTCAGAAAAAAAATGATTGTTTCGCACAGACACATACAGATGTTCTTCACTTGTCCGTAAAATACTAAAATTGCACTGAATAATAAGTTGTTTGGTATCCTATACAAAAAGGACGAAATCCTGACCCAACAATAACAATACAAATGCATATTTTTATACACAAATTTACCTTTTCTGTGTACACACATGAAAATATGTTTTCATGAAACTTCATACATACGAGCTATACATGTATTATATGTATAAGCGCAATTGTTTTCAGAATTATTTTTGAAGTAGAAATGGAGCATTGTTTCCTGGTATTTTGCACGTGTCCTGAACTTTTTTTTGAGAGGCTGGAATATGTTCTTTTCCTTTTCTTACCCCAAATTGTTTTTTTTGAGGATCCCAAATTGTTTTTAGGTGATACCCCAAATTGTTGTACACGTTTCAGATTAGGCCCGGCGCCCAGCCCAGCAGTAGCCCACCAAGGTCCGAAGGCCGAAGCCAGACGCCCCGAGCGTGCGTCCCCCACTGACCGCCGCGGCGCCGCCCTCCCACTCCCCCTGCTCGCACCGTGGCAGGCGTGAGTACCCTCCCCCTCCGACCCGCGGCCCCTGCCTGAGCTGCCTCCGCCGTTCCGCGGAGGAGCGCCGGGTCAAGCTCCTGCTCGCACTGCTCAGCTGCTGCTCTGCTCCTGTTCCTCTCCGAATGGATCGGGTAACCTCTAATTTTAGCTCCTGGATCCTGAAAAATGTCTGTGTTGAATTGAACTCAAATTGACAGAGTGCTTAGCTATACTCTACTCCTAGTTTGTCGCTTGAATTTCATGATCTCAAGTCTCAACTAATTTACCGGGCGTAAGCAACACCGAGGAATCTTGTCGAATTGGGCTTAACTGATGCATAGACTGAGTGCCTGACACTCTTCAATGCTAACATCTCAACTAATTTATGCGCTGCCACTGCCACATATTACCCCTTTATAAGCCACAAGAAACACTGGTGAATCTTGTCTCCATTTGCCAAATCTTTTGCCTGCAACGGCAGCATGTTTCCATTTGCCAAATCTACCATCATTGCCCTCAGAAATTCAGAACACTCCAGGCTAATGAATATATTCCTGTGCCCCTGATGCTAGACAAAACAGATTTCTCACAGAGCAATTCACACTGTAATATCATGAGTGTAATCAGGGGACAGCTTCCAATGAAAATTATGAATGCAAACATCAGATTTAACGACAGAGTGCCATCATTTTAACTTTAGGAACAGTGAGCTGTAGGTGCGTGGACATAGTTACACCTGTATAATAGAACACATTCAGAATAAATCAGACAACGTCATCCTTATGCTGCAGCCTGAGAACATGTTTTTTCAGTCCACACTTCATCACACAGTGGATTGGTATTACTCTTGATGAAGTAACAACAAAAATTCAAAGAAGCCCAACATAAAGGCCTCTCAGGAAGATATCTTCCAGTCACCTGAGCAAACTAAGCATGGACTACAACTCACTTGTAACATACAAACGAACAAAACAAAAGTGTCCTATTCCTTGACACGCAACGCTGAATATTCTCGTTTGATTGCAGAGACTTCTGCGTAGATGTCCGGCATTGTTGGTCGATCTTTTGGTGTCTCTGTTGAGCATGAGAGACCAAGCTGAACAAGCTGCATAATACAGCTCAGCATCCCCACCATTGCATGGTTTCCATGGTCCACAACTTCGTCTCCGATGATATTAGGATCAAGTATCTCACGGATCTTTTCGGGGAATGCATTTCCCACAAATTTCTGAAGGCTCAGGCCATTATTGAACAACACATCTGTTGGGCGTTTCCCCGTGAGCATTTCTAGGATGATAATTCCATAGCTATAGACATCGCCTGCTGTTGAGATCTTGTTCCCTATGCCATACTCTGCATTGTTTAAATTTTAGTTATCTTAGAACAATGATTATTGAAAAGGTTCCTTTTAAATAAAGGAAAAGGGAAACCTGAATCATATTAGGGAGTAAAGATAATAATAGTAATATAGTAAATGTTTACCTGGTGCAATGTATCCAATTGATCCTCTCGGCCCTGCTAAGCTCGTAGAAGTAATAGTACTTGAAGAGTCATGACTTTGGAGGAACTTAGCTAACCCAAAATCACTGAGACGGGCACCCATGGCATCATCTAGTAGCACATTGCTAGGCTTCAAATCACAATGTACTATAGGGGGCATGCAACTGTTATGTAAATAATCCAATGCAGCAGCCATATCCACTGCGATTGTTACTCTGGAGCCCAAACTCAATGGTCTTCTCGTTTCCGAATAAATCCAGCTCTCTAGGGTGCCGTTCGCCATGTATTCAATAATAAGAGCCTTGAAATCATTCCCTTTGTTGTCCCATGTTGAGCATGCAGAAATCACCCTTACAAGATTATGATGACGAGTGTTTCTGAAGGCCTCACACTCAGCAACAAAGCTTTTTGGTGCTCCAAGTTGGTCAAGCTTGAAAACTTTGACAGCAATCATTCCATTTGTTTCAGACTCAAGTACACCCTTGTATACTGATCCATATGCTCCTGAGCCAACCAAGTTGTCTGGAGAGAAACCATTTGTCGCTTTGGCTAGATCAGCATATGAGAAGCTCTTCATCTCAGTGTATGACGGTTGATCTGACTGTTTAGATCTCTTACTCCTCCTCTTCAAGAGAATAAATACTACACATGACAAACAGACCAAAGCAAGAGCCGCCACACTGATCCCAGTTATCTTTAGAGTTCGCCAAGTGCGCCGGTGTCTGGATGATGCAAAGCAAATTGGCAGTTGTAGCATTGGGGAACTAGAACATAACATACTGTTCCCTTGGACAGACACCTCACTAGAATTTTGAAATATCCCACCTTGTGGCATTTGACCCTTGAGGTCGTTGAAGGACAAGTTGAGAAGCTTCAGAGAATTGAAGGACCGGAAAAAGTTTGGGATTTCACCGCTCAAGTTGTTTCGAGAGAGATCAATCTCGGCAATGCCTCTCAAATTGGAGAGAGACTCAGGAATTCTACCATCAAGTTGGTTACCCTGCAAGCGAAGGGATTCCAGGCGAATACAAGCACCTAGAGCAGTTGGAATATGCCCGGAAAGACGGTTGTCGGAAAAATTCAGTGGCCCTATATTAATCAAACCACCAATCTCCTGTGGAATCTGCCCAGAAAGCTGGTTGTGGGACAAATCCAAACCTGCTGATAACGAGTCAAGAAAGAAGAGCTCTCTTGGTATGCTCTCGCTCAAGGAGTTACATGAAAGGTTGAGAGTGATCAAACTTCGGCAATCACCTAGTGTTCTAGGAATGGGCCGACTGAAATTATTTTCTTGCAAAAAGAGGTTGTTCAGTTGACGAAGTTTGCCTATCGAACTTGGAATCTGTCCGGAAAGTCTGTTCCGTGACAAGTCCACGTATGTCAAGCTTGCAAGGTTTCCGATTGCGCTGGGGAGATCGCCAGCAAACTGATTCTGCTCCATTCTAAGAAATGAGAGGTTTGTGAGGTTCCCTAGCTCTGGTGGTATGCTGCCAGACATCTTATTTGCGTGCAGAACCAAAGCCCCTAGGCTAGTAGCAAGACTACCGACTGAACTCGGCAGATTTCCTTGCATCATGTTGGTTCCCAAAGACAAGACCTGCAGCTGCGTGCAATTGGCCAACGAGGAGAGGAATGACCAGTCTCCAGCCTCGAGCTGATTACTTGCCAGAATTAGCTCTGTTAAGCTAAAAAGGGACCCAAAAGAAGGGATAATACCATGAAATGCATTAGCCCCTAGGTTAATTGACAGGAAATCGGTTGCGTTGGCTAGAGATGGTGGGATTTTTCCTCCAAACGTATTTTGTTGCAAGATCAATGTTTGGATGCTTGGAAGCGTATATCCGATGTCGGATGGAAGTTCCCCAACAAAATTGTTGACGGCTAAACTAAGGTAGGTGAGTGAAGACATGTTGAATATGGAGAACGGGATCGTCCCTGACAGAATGTTGTATGAAACATCTAGTTCTTGCAAGTTTGGGATTTTTGCTATACTCACTGGGATACTGCCTTTGAAACTGTTGGCCGCAAGCAGAAGGATCCGAAGGGAAGAAAAATTACCCAGAGTCGACGGTATGGTGCCTGCAAGACTATTAACCGACAATATAAGAGCTTGCAAGGGTGAGTCGAAATTTGGAACGACCGCTGGTATGGACCCAGAAAAATTGTTCCATCCAAGGGCTAATCTCACAAGTGATGTGCTGTTGAAAAGAGCAGGAGGGATCTCTCCATCGAGGTTGTTTCTCACCAAGTTCAACACCTGAAGAGATGAACTGTGAGCAAGGGCCGACGGAATAGGTCCCGTGAGGGAATTGTTTGCGAGGATGACAGAAACAAGGGAGTTAGAGCTGCTGCTCCCAAGTGAAAGCGGAATGCTGCCCGTCAAGCTGTTGCGAGCAAGGCGTAAAACAGAGAGATTGCGGAGCGTCCCGAGGCTTTCTGGGATATCTCCGATGAGCTTGTTGTTCCCAAGATTAATCACCTGGAGGGATGTGGAGGACAGAGTGTTGGGGATCGAACCAGTAAGGCTGTTGGAGCTGAGGTTAAGGTATGTCAACCTGCTCAGCTGCCCAAGCTGCGCTGGTATGTAGCCGCTCAGCAGATTTCCTGGAAAGTGGATTCTTGAGAGGAGGGTGAGGTTGGCAATGCAGGGCGGTATCTGGCCATCGAGGCCAGAGTTCTCGAGGTCCAGCGCGACGACGCGAGATGCGTTGCAAGTGACACCGAGCCAGCTGCAGAAAGGGAGGGAGTTGTTCTGCACCCATGAGCCAAGGAGGGGGTTGGGGCTGCTAGAGAGATGGAGCTTCAAGCAAAGGAGGGTCTCGAAGTCGGTGGTGTTAGAAGATGAAGAAGAAGCAGCAACAGCGAAGCTCAGAAGAGAGGTTACAATAACAATGGATAGGAGCCTTCTTGGTCTGTCAGACATGTTGTGCGTCTTCAGTAAGCTGCGTGTATCTTTGTACTAGTGATATGCTGCACTTATACTAGTGATATGTTGTCATGCGAGCCGCTAATTTCTTGTTCCACATTTGCACCTAACCTACTTTCTTGCCATTTCTGCCATGTGAGGAATTCATGTCTTCTTGGTCCTAGTTTCAGACTACCTTTCCCAACAGCTATCTTGGTCCTCAATCACCACTTGATTGAAAGATTTTCTTTTGGACTACCCAAGTTGATTTTGCTACCTCTCTCAGATGCATGAAGGCCAAAAAGAATGTGTGTACACTTGGCCACTTGGCTGTTATAGGAACCCAACTCGATCTTTCCCCCTTGGATATACTCCCTGTGATCTAGAATATAAATATCGTTTGAGATAACTAATTGATAAAATCTTTCAGGTGTCACTTTGACTAGCAATTTAAATTTAAAATAAATTATTTCAAATGAAAAAGATTACATGTTATTGAAGTCTTTTTGTGAAAATCCAAAAACACTAACCCTAGCTTCTCAATCTACATGATATTATTTTATTTAGTGATGGTTGAAACTAATTTTGACCGGCAGTAATTGGAAAACAATGACTTGTATATTTTCTGAAATTATCAACAAATTAGAAAACCGACTGGACAAATGACTCTGTACTCCACATGATACTCGTGCAAGCAGCCGTCAGTCAGTTACCAGCTCTTGATGCAATTTAATCCCCAATAAATCATGATGGCAACTGAAGCTGAGGTAAGCATATTAATTAATCCCCAATCATCACTTGATTCCAACATGTACAGCGAATTTACGCACGTGGCCACTTGGGCATGTTTTATACCTGAACCCAACTTGACAGGCGTGCGTTCATATGCAGATGCCTTTTTTCCATTCTTTTATTTTCTTTTCTTGGCGGTGATATGCAGATGCCCTGAATTTCCTAGTACTAGAATTGTCAGACAGTTGATTTAACCTGAAATTTTTCATGGACATCCGGATGCATGTTATCTCTAGAACTCTGAATTTAACTTTTTGGAATTTCGGGAGGAAGATGTGCACCAGATGTGCTAATCGCTGAGGGCCTCATCAGGATACAGAGCACCCAGGAAGCCAACAACCATCAGGTAGCCGCCGTCTGCAGGTACCGACTACCACCCTTTGAATCCGCACGAGTTGTTGCTGCATGCATGCGTGCACACCTGAGGCTTGACTTCATTATTTCGACCAGCCATGCATGCATATGCGTACGTTGCCATCCTCAATCATCGTTTGAATCCAAGATTGTGTTTTATCTGACCGCATGTGCAGAGGTGTGGCCCCGCACACAAAAATGACTAGACGTTCCACCATAGAGGGCACTTTGCAAACAAAGAAATCCAAAAAGACTCCAGCATGGACCGGGGTCATCAGTCAATGTATGTATAGCAACGTGCGTTCTTACTCGCATAGGAGTATCATATCCTTTAATTTGATCAACTTGTACTACAATACTCCTTCCACCAACCGCCAGAAGGACCACACCATTTTTCTTCATCTTCCGCATCTGCACCTAACCTACTTTCACCATGGAAACTATATGTGCGCTCTATATATAAGTGCTCCAGTCGAGCACCCATTGCACAAACTGTGAGCCAGGTCCCCAATCCAAGTAGAATAGAAACACAGGAAGGAGCAAAGAGACGAACGATCGAGGATATGGCAAAGAACAACTCCTCTGCGACCTCGGTTCGGCTGATGCTGATCCTCCTCGCTCTGCTGGTTTTCGTTGGTGGCATCCTTGCAAACAATGGGCCGTCCAAATGTAGCAACCGTAAGCACGCTACCACAGCTGATGTTTCCTTCCATGCATATGCATGTGAACCCTCCCAGTAAATTAAATCATCTACTCCTGTCTTTCTACGTAATTAACTTGTTTTTTCTTAATCATTCGTGGCAGCTGCGGCTCAGCGAGACTGCCCGCGGATCCCTAATGGCGGCTCATAAGCAAGAGATGAACATTTCCGTGTAGCAGGATTCGGTAGGATCTTGTGTTGGCAGGCGTTGGAAGCTTCCTGTTATATGCGAAACAAACAATATACAAGTTCTTGAGGTTGTCCGTGTGTTATGTTTGCTTGTATTTATATGTTTGTACTGTGACCTGGTTTCATATAAATAATACAGCCTACCCCGTACATTAAAAAGTACTGTTCAGATCCATGACTGAATGTGGGCCGTGGACTAAGAATGAATTGCCAAGAAATCTCTTGACTATTTCGAATTATTAGATAATTTTGTTTTTGACTTCTGGGACTGGTTTCACATGATCCAACTATTTTTGTAACTATCTGTGATGAGCATATGAGTTTAGTTTCATGTTCAGTTTCACTAACTAGTTCTTCACTATATATCTCACATCAAAATATGTCTATACACTTTGCAATTTCTCAATCGATTGAGAAATATAAACAACTCAGTAGATGCTGTAGCCACGCGGCTTATGCGCAAGATTCGTGCTGATCTTTTTTTTTGTTTTTGGTCATTGTTTTTTCACAGGAGATCAGTACCGATTAAGCTCTAGGCTCTCACATATCTATATCTATACTACTATATAGTATTACCAAATGATGGCATATGAACCATTAGATCTTTAATCAAATGGATCATGTCAAATAGGTTTCTTTCTGCAACAATGTGGACAAAATTGCACCTTTTGATTTGGCAATCTAATGGCCCAGGTTATAGGTGGCAACTTTGGTAGTACGTACCATCAATTATTTAAAATCTAAAGGGACTATATGGTAGATTTTCCAAAGGCCCCATATTTCACACAAAATATATTTAGAAGATGTAACGATTCAGTTGAAACTGTATACACTTAAGCTATGGATGTGCTTTGCATGTGCCAGCATGCTAGTAGAAAGCAGTTCTTCAAAGACATTTATTGGATCATAGACTTTTTCTTTGCGGGGATTAGATCATATACATTGTCGATTGCTCATTCACTACTACATGTTACTAGATACAATTAAGCCAGTCCTGAGTTATTGGGTGTCATGAATTATCGGTTTTTTCAGTCTGATCCCGATTGCACTCCTGATCGTTTGGTTGGATCCGTCAAGGCCTTGGTTCTGTTTTTCCTGTTAGAACGCTGGTCCAGTATGATCCTAACAACTATGCCTGAAGGGCAAAGATGACAATTACAGTTTCGTGTAACTTATATTTTGTGTCTTTGTAGCTATGTATGACCTTATAACTTGTATTTTGTGTCTCTTCAACTATGTGACTTGGCAATGAGCTAGGAGAGCAGATATGATGTAGAGTAGGCCATGATGGTAGCAATGACGACGGTTATTGTCAAAAGGGCGTAGGACGAATAAGTAAATCAATTGTACTTGTAGGTAATTGTAGCTAAGAACATGTAGTAGTGAATGAGCAGTAGACTATATATGATCTAATGAATTTCTTTGAAGAACTAGTTTCTAACTAGCACGCTGGCATGTGCTAAGCAAGTCATAGTTGAAGCTTATATAGTTTCGATTGAATCAGTACATCCCGTAAAATAATTTTTGTATGAAATATGTGGAGCCCTTGATAAATAATTGACGGTATGACTATACATCGGACCATATAATCCGGTCCGACAGACGGCCCATATTGACCGGAGGTCAGTGTATTGTTAACTGTAACTTGGGCCGTTAGATTGCCAAGTCAAACGGTGTATGTATGCCCACACTGCTCCAGAAAGAAATCCATTTAACATAATGCAATCGATGAAACATCCAACAGTTCATATACCGTGATATTGCTATACTATATAGTGGAATAGACATCAATACAATCTTCTATGTGATAGGTATATATTTGAGAACTAGTTAGTGAAGTTGAACACTGAAATAAACTGAGATGCACATCACAGAAAGTTATAAAAATATCTGGGTCATGTGAAACCAGTCCCGGAAGTCACAAACATCGATCTAAAGAGCTCTATTAACATAGACCCTCTCCTAACTCTCTATAATTTTAAGAAAGCAGCAAATCTTCCTCTCTATTCTACTATCCGATCTCGTCTGTTGAAAATCAATCTGAAATATGGTCATATCTTCATTATCTCAATAGTAAACCTTCTTACTTCTATTCGCATCTCAAAAGACGCAAAAGATCTGTTATTAGCTTATTTATAAGTTGTCGAAGGTCCTTAAAAGCCTTGATTTTCGGCTTACGGCTCATTTGCCTTTTTCCTTAAAGCCTATATAGAAGAAGACCGCTTTCCCTTTCTTTTCTTCCGTGGCACCCAACATTAGTTATAGGGTGCCTTGAGGGTAGACCCATTAATTAGTCAAGAAATTTCCTGGAAATTAGATGTTCTTAGTCCATGACCCACATTCAGTACTTTTTAACTATGCATGCGCCAACTTATAATCCTCGATGGCTCTGAACATTTTATTTAATGGAGGGGGGCAGGCTACATTATTTATATGTAAACCAGGTCACATTACAAACATATCAATACGAAGAAACGTCACGGAACCGACACCTCAAGAACAATATTGTCCGATTTGCATATACGTCAAACAGTTTTTCAATAAGAAGCTTCCTACGCCAGCCAGCCAACGCAAGATCCTACCGAACTTTTCGTGCTTATGAGTCGCCACCAGGGATCGGCGGGCAGTTTTGCTGACCTGCAGCTGCCACAAATGAAGAACAAAAAACAAGTTAATCATCTAGAAAGAAAGGAGTACATGATTTAATTTGCTGGGAGGGTTCACATGTATGAAACAGCAGCAGTGGTACTGGTAGCTAGCTTACGATGGTCACAGGTGGACGGCCCACCTCGTCCGATGATGCCACCGACGAAAACCAGCAGAACAAGGAGGATCAGCATCAGCCGAACCGAGGTCGCAAAGTTGTCCTTTGACATATACACATCCTCGTTCGGCTGACGAGATGGATTTCAATTTTGCTTTTGTTCCTGTATTTCTATTTCGAGTGGCAACCTAACAATTTGTTCAATGGGTTATATAGAGTACTTATGTACGTATAGTTTCCATGTGAAAGTAGGTTAGGTGCAAGTGCGAAATGCAAAAAAAAGAGAGGTGCAAATGCGAAAGAAGAAGAAGAAACAGTGCGAAAGTAAGTTAATCAAAGGATATGTACTCTACAAATGCACGTTGCTATACATTGACTCATGACTCCATGCACAAGTCCTTGTAGATTCTTCCTGTTAATAGAGCTCTTTAGATCGATGTTTGTGACTTCCGGGACTGGTTTCACATGACCCAGATATTTTTATAACTTTCTGTGATGTGCATCTCAGTTTATTTCAGTGTTCAACTTCACTAACTAGTTCTCAAATATATACCTATCACATAGAAGATTGTATTGATGTCTATTCCACTATATAGTATAGCAATATCACGGTATATGAACTGTTGGATGTTTCATCGATTGCATTATGTTAAATGGATTTCTTTCTGGAGCAGTGTGGGCATACATACACCGTTTGACTTGGCAATCTAACGGCCCAAGTTACAGTTAACAATACACTGACCTCCGGTCAATATGGGCCGTCTGTCGGACGGATTATATGGTCCGATGTATAGTCATACCGTCAATTATTTATCAAGGGCTCCACATATTTCATACAAAAATTATTTTACGGGATGTACTGATTCAATCGAAACTATATAAGCTTCAACTATGACTTGCTTAGCACATGCCAGCGTGCTAGTTAGAAACTAGTTCTTCAAAGAAATTCATTAGATCATATATAGTCTACTGCATTCAGTACTTTTTAACTATGCATGCGCCAACTTATAATCCTCGATGGCTCTGAACATTTTATTTAATGGAGGGGGGCAGGCTACATTATTTATATGTAAACCAGGTCACATTACAAACATATCAATACGAAGAAACGTCACGGAACCGACACCTCAAGAACAATATTGTCCGGTTCGCATATACGTCAAACAGTTTTTCAATAAGAAGCTTCCTACGCCTGCCAGCCAACGCAAGATCCTACCAAACTTTTCGTGCTTATGAGTCGCCACCAGGGATCGGCGGGCAGTTTTGCTGAGCTGCAGCTGCCACAAACGAAGAACAAAAAACAAGTTAATCATCTAGAAAGAAAGGAGTACATGATTTAATTTGCTGGGAGGGTTCACATGTATGAAACAGCAGCAATGGTAGCTAGCTTACAGTGGTCGCAGGTGGACGGCCCACCGACGAAAACCAGCAGAACAAGGATGATCAGCATCAGCCGAACCGAGGTCGCAAAGTTGTTCTTTGACATATACATCCTCGTTCGGCTGACGAGATGGACGTCAATTTTACTTTGTTCCTGTATTTCTATTTGGAGTGGCAACCTAACAATTTGCTCAATGGGTTATATAGAGTACTTATGTACGTATAGTTAATCAAAGGACATATACTCTACAAATGCACGTTGCTATACATTGACTGATGACTCCATGCACAAGTCCTTGTCGATTCTTCTTTCTTTCTTTCTAAAATACTTTTTAATCCACTCTGGTGGAACATCTATTCGTTTTTATCGGCATTCATCTGAGAATTCAAGGGCCAAGTGTGCGGACCCGCCTCTGTACATACATGTGGTGAAATTGAAAACCAAACCAGAATCTTGGATTCAAGTGCTGATTGAGGATGGCAAATTGGCAATGGCTGGTTGGTGGGGAAAAAGCAAGTCAAGCCTCAAGTAGCAGCAGGCAAGAAACAAAGGATACGTAGTGCTCGTGCCGATTGATCCGAAGGATGGAAGTTAGTACCTGGACTGGAGGCGGCTAAGCTGATGGTGGTTGGGTACTTTGAGTGCTACTCCCTCCGTTCCTTGACTGACGACGACTACATGAAGAGCTAGCTGGTGCACATTGACTGACGACGACTCCTTGCACGAGTATCATGTGGAGTACAGAGTAATTTGTCCAGTCGGTTTTCTAATTTGTTGGTAATTGCAGAAAATATACAACTCGGTATTTCACAATTACCGCCGGTCAAACTTTTACAGTTTTGACCATCACTAAATAAGAAAATATCATGTAATATTTTTTATTTGAAATAATATATTTTAGATATAAATTGCTAGTCAAGCTGCCACCTCAAAGATCTTATCAATCAGTTATTCTAGATCATAGGGAAAGATCTATTGGGTTCCTATAACAGCCAAGTGGCCAAGTGGCCAAGTGTACATATATACATTCTTTCTGGCATCTGAGACAGACAGAGGTAGTCCAAAAGATTATCTTTCAATTATGTGGTGATTGAGGACCAAGATAGCCGGTGGGAAAGGTAGTCTGAAACTAGGACCGAGAAGAGTTGAATTCCTCACACGGCAGAAATAGAAAGAAAGTACGTTAGGTGCAGATGTGGGAGAAGAATTTAGCGGCTCACATAACAGAAATGGCAATTACTACTCAGCTGTCCTCCTTGTATAAGTGCAGCATATCACTAGTACAAAGATACACGCAGCTTACTAAAGAAGCACAACATGTGTGACGTCAGACCAAGAAGGCTCCTAGCCATTGCTGTTCTAACCTCTCTTGTGAGCCTCGCTGCCGCTGCTTCTTCTTCTTCATCTAACACCACCGACTTCGAAAGCCTCCTTTGCTTGAAGCTCCATCTCTCTAACAGCCCCAATTCCGTCCTTGGCTCATGGGTGCAGAACAACTCCCTCCCTTTTTGCAGCTGGCCCGGTGTAACTTGCAACGCATCTCGCGTTGTCGCGCTGGACCTCGAGAACTCCGGCCTCAATGGCCAGATGCCACCCTGCATCGCCAACCTCACCCCTCTCTCAAGAATCCACTTCCCGGGAAATCTGCTGAGCGGCCACATACAAGCGCAGCTTGGGCAGCTGAGCAGGTTGACCTACCTTAACCTCAGCTCCAACAGCCTTACTGGTTCCATCCCCAACACTCTGTCCTCCACATCCCTCCAGGTGATTGATCTTGGGAACAACAAGCTCAGCGGAGATATCTCGGAAAGCCTCGGGACGCTCCACAATCTCTCTGTTTTACGCCTTTCTCGCAACAGCTTGACAGGCGGCATTCCGCTTTCACTTGGAAGCAGCAGCTCTAGCTCCCTTGTTTCTGTAATCCTTGCAAACAATTCCCTCACGAGACCCATTCCGTCGGCCCTTGCTCACAGTTCATCTCTTCAGGCGTTGAACTTGGTAAGAAACAACCTCGACGGAGAGATACCTCCTGCTCTTTTCAACAGCACATCGCTTCAAAGATTGGGCCTTGGATGGAACCATTTTTCTGGGTCAATACCTGCGGTCGTTCCAAATTTCAATTCACCCTTGCAAGCTCTTATATTGTCGGTGAATAGTCTTGCAGGCACCATACCGTCGACTCTGGGTAATTTTTCTTCCCTTCGGATCCTTCTGCTTGCGGCCAACAGTTTCAAAGGCAGTATCCCAGTGAATATAGCAAAAATCTCGAACTTGCAAGAACTAGATGTTTCTTACAACCGTTTCTGCTCCGGTGCTCCCCCCTGGGCTGAACGCGAGGTGGAAAAACACATCGACGGCCAGGATGAACCAAAAACGGTTCATAACGAGGGCCACGATCGTCTTTGTTGCCCCCGCGTATAGCCGTCGAGGAGCCCTGGAAGGCCCGTATGGGCCCGGGTAGATCGTATGCCCGCCCGTATAAGTATTTGTATATGGCGGCGTTTCGTGCACGCATGGAGCCGCCCGCGCGTGGGGCAGCACGTGTCACGGGTAGATTCCAAACCGTCCCATCATATAAATATGGACGGCAACCACCTCCAGCCGCATCGCCCACCATTTCCCCCCGCCGCATCGTCTCTCTCTCCCCACTCCCCACTCCCCACTCCCCTCTCCTCTCGAACCTCCTCGTCGCCCTCACCGCATCCTCTCCATTGCCATGGCGGACGCAGGTGGCGAGCGCCCGATTGGGGCGCAGAACTGGTGGAACAGGCGCGGCAAGTCGCTGCGGGCACCTTTGTGAGGGGACGTGCCGGCGTCCAGCGCGACGCTCCCCCCGCTGCAGATCTGGAGAAGGCGGGGGCGGGCTGTAGCCGCGTAGTCCAGCCATATGCGCCCGCTCTGGCGATCTCCGGCGAGGCGCAGAAGGTGGAGGCGGGCTCTGGCGAGGCGCACGAGGTGGAGAAGGCGGAGAAGGTGGAGGCCGGCTCTGGCGAGGAGCAGGCGGAGCAGAAGGTATCTGCTTATCACTTTAATGTCGTAGTTTTTAGATTGTAGGGTTTGTGGGCAGAAGGTTTTTTGGTTAGATTTGTTGGATGTTGGGTTTTCTCTGCATTAGGGTTTTTGTGTATTTGATTCGTGCAAGAATGATGGACCTCATATGATTATTAGATTAGGTTAGAAGTAGCCGGATTGAGGGATGGGGTTTTTTCAGATGCTTATTAGATTAGTAGTGGAATTTTTGCAATTCTTTAGGTGTTTGCCTTGAGGATTAGACGATGGATTAGTCAAATATATACTTCACTATTGTTTTGGGTTGGTGCCTGCTTTAGTTCTTTGGCTTGATGATTAATTAAATGGATGCTTAGTTCTAGGGATTATGCCTGTCATAGTTGCAATTCTTAGATACTTGATTGATGCATGTTGTCATAGTTGCAGTTATTTGATGCTTGATTGATGCCTGTCAGGCAGAGGCTATGAGATGGGTTGTGCATGGCCTTGTGTTTTGGAAATTGTCTACCTGAGGTGATTAGATGGTGCATTAGTTTGGTTGTAAATATAGTGAAGGATGTGCTCATGTACTGGGTGTTGTCATGTTAATCAAAAAGAGCTTCTCAACGGCTGGATTTGTTTGTGTTGGATTGGGGCTTCTGAAGGAGAGGGGAAGGGGCAGTCTATGCTTATTTAATTTGGGTTAGCAGTGGAATTTTTCCATTGCTTCAGAGATATTTACAGCATTGAACATCCTCTCCAATGCCGTTGATTCAGAGATAAAAGCATCTTGGGATTTTTTCAGATGCTTATTAGATTAGTCCTGGAATTTTTGCTTGTTAGATTTTAATTAGTATGAGATTGAATACCTTATTTAAGGGGGAATTTAAGGTCAGATAGACCATATATGATTATTAGATCTGTAGTTCAATGCTGCAGACATATATGATTATTTGATTTGATCTGTGATTCAATGATATTGGGTGGAAACATATTTGATTTGGAATGCATTAATTATGATGTGGCAATGAATTGATTTAGATGATACAAGATTCATCTATAGTATAATTTATTATTGTTTAGGTAAGTAATGAAATTTTAGTCGTTTGTTGAAGATGTATGCATTTATAGTTGAAGTTGTACCTAATTAACTACTGCATTATGTTAATATGTGTAGGAGCTTTGCTGTATTATCCCAAAAATGCTTAGGTACATCTGAATTATTCTTTTGTGTAGGTTTCCTGTAATTAGAAAGTTTTCCAGAATATGTATTTATATTAGCTATGTTGTCCAATATAGATTGGAGCTTTCCATCATTATGCAAAAACAAATTGTTTAGGTAGCTTTATTTGTTTATCTGTAGGTTTCATATTAAAATATTTTGCATTGGAAAATATATTGACAATATTGGTCACTTGGAACATACCAATGTGGTTCACAGTCACAATTTTGTTTGTAATGACATTATTTGAAATGTAATTCAATTCCATGTAAATGATTTGCTTGGTTGACAATATAGCAGAAGGAGGATCTTGTTGGCAACAAGAGGAAGTATGACTCATCTGGGTACTACCCATATGACAGTGATGAAGATGAGCCGTACGAGGTAAGGCCTAGTTGAAATGTTATTTTTGCATTGAGTTAGTGTTAGATGTTTATAGTATTTGCATGCATAATGTATTAATGTGTGCAGTATGAATCTGGAGATGATGTGGTCGAGGGGAACGTCGAGTCCTTTGGAGAGAAGGAGGTGCTGAAGATCTGGGCCCAAGGACCTGCTAAGTACTACAACTGGATGACGGAGAAGTACCGCTGCCCCTACTGCAGCAAGCCCAAACCCAGGTCTGGGTTAAAGGAGCATCTGATGGAACATTGTCGGGCTACATCGATCACTGGTGATGACTACAAGATCAGGGCTCAACACTCTGCCCTCCTGAAGGTCCTGAGAAACCCTAACATCTAGTCCTACATCATGCTGATCATCAGAAGCCGGAAGCCCTACTCATCATCAGTAGATTTGATGATGTTTTACTTTTGGAAAGCTGCATCTGGGTCTGAACTACTAATATAATGTAATGTATTGTGTGTCTGAACTGGATTTGGTGTGAACTGGCTGGTACCTGTGGGGGTAACGTAGAATGCTATCTATATTTGTGTGGCCTTAACTTTATTGGTGGTGAATGCATCCTTCATGTTTAGTTGTTGTTTCGATGGTGCAATGAGCACAAATGGCGCTTCAGTGTAGCTTCAGATATGCTGCAACACTTGTCTATGCTGTAGGCAAGTGCAAAATGCTGTGCCATGTGCCAATCATACCAAATATTCAATCTGGCAATGTTCCAAATTGGCTGTCATGAATTATAGTACATGGGGTTTAGTAAAGTTACTGATAATTGTTCATCCTCACACATTCCATCAATGCATAATTTGAATAAGCAAAAAGATCAATCGTTCCATCATTTGAACATATGTTGCAATAACAGAGCAAATATTCCATCATCAAAGTGTGAAGGAATTAAAATGTAAATTTAGATGAGTAATGTAATACAAGTTAAAAATAGTGTGTGCAAAAACAAAGGAATTTGAAATAAGATGTACATTATTTTGTAATAAAGATATGTTACCTAGCCTAGCCATCTTGGAAACCTAGCTTTATAAATAAACAAAATTCAAAAAAAAAGAGGGCATTAAAAATGAACAAATAAGAGGGCATTATAAATTTAAAAAAATGAAAAAAATAGAAAGAAAATATAAGAGGGCATTAAAAATTTCAAATAAAATATAAGAGGGCATTATAAACAAATATAAGAGAACATTAGAAATTTCAAGGAAAAATAGAAAATATATATTTTACAATGCCCCCTTGAGGTAAAAAAAACCTTGAAAACCTACCCTTGTTTCTGCAATAAGTCATGTGTGCCAAAATAGAGGTGATTTGGGGGTGGTCGAAAAAATCACCGCATTCCGAAGGGGCCATTTGGTCACTTAAGCCAGTTTTTGAACATAGGTGATTTTTTCCACCACCTCCAAATCACCCAAATTTTCTTGTAAATGGTGACCCACTTGTGCCAAACATGGCTATCAATGTTTTTTGGAAAAAGAATATTTTACAATGCCCCCTTGAGGTATAGACTGATGTTTGGAGCAGCCAGTCTAGAGAGCAGTATAAATTCAAAAAAAAAAATCAAAAAATACAAAACCTTGAAAACCTAGCTTTGTTTGTGCAATAGGTCATGTGTGCCAAAATAGAGGTGATTTGGAGGTGGTCGAAAAAATCACCGCCTTCCTTAGGTGCCAACTTAAGCCAGTTTTTGAACAAAGGTGATTTTTTCCACCACCTCCAAATCACCCAAATTTTCTTGTAAATGGTGACCCACATGTGCCAAACATGGCTATCAAATTTTTTTTGAAAAAAAGATTATTTTACAATGCCCCCTGAGGTATAGACCGATGTTTTGAGCAGCCAGTCTAGAGGGCAGTATAAATTAAAAAAAATCAAAAAAATACGAAACCTTGAAAACCTAGCTTTGTTTTTGCAATAGGTCATGTGTGCCAAAATAGAGGTGATTTGGAGGTGGTCGAAAAAATCACCGCATTCCGGAGGGGCCATTTGGTTAACTTAAGCCAGTTTTTGAACAAAGGTGATTTTTTCCACCACGTCCAAATCACCCAAATTTTATTGTAAATGGTGACCCACATGTGCCAAACATGGCTATCAAATTTTTTTTGAAAAAAGATTATTTTACAATGCCCCCTTGAGGTATAGACCAATGTTTTGAGCAGCCAGTCGAGAGGGCAGTATTAATTCAAAAAAAAATCAAAAAAATACGAAACCTTGAAAACATAGCTTTGTTTGTGCAATAGGTCATGTGTGCCAAAATAGAGGTGATTTGGAGGTGGTCGAAAAAATCACCGCATTTCGGAGGGGCCATTTGGTCTTAACTTAAGCCAGCTTTTGAAGATAGGTGATTTTTTCCACCACCTCCAAATCACCCAAATTTTCTTGTAAATGGTGACCCACATGTGCCAAACATGGCTATCAATTTTTTTTTGGAAAAGATTATTTTACAATGCCCCCTTAAGGTATAGACCGATGTTTTGAGCAGCCAGTATAGAGGGCAGTATAAATTAAAAAAATCAAAAAAATACAAACCCTTGAAAACCTAGCTTTGTTTGTGCAATAGGTCATGTGTGCCAAAATATAGGTCATTTGGAGGTGGTCGAAAAAATCACCGCATTCCGGAGGGGCCATTTGGTCTTAACTTAAGCCAGTTTTTGAACAAAGGTGATTTTTTCCAACGGCTCCAAATCACCCAAAATTTATTGTAAATGGTGACCCACATGTGCCAAACATGGCTATCAATTTTTTTTAGAAAAAGAATATTTTACAATGCCCCTTGAGATATAGACCAATGTTTTGAGCAGTCAGTCTAGAGGGCAGTATAAATTCAAAAAAAATCAAAAAAAATACAAAACCTTGAAAACCTAGCTTTGTTTGTGCAATAGGTCATGTGTGCGAAAATAGAGGTGATTTGGAGGTGGTCGAAAAAATCACCGCATTCCGGAGGGGCCATTTGGTCTAACTTAAGCCAGTTTTTGAATAAAGGTGATTTTTTCCACCACCTCCAAGTCACTCAAAGTTTCTTGTAAATGGTGACCCACTTGTGCCAAACATGGCTATAAAAAAAATTGGAAAAAGATTATTTTACAATGCCCCCTTGAGGTGTAGACCGATGTTTTGAGCAGCCAGTCTAGAGGGCAGTATAAATTCAAAAAAAAAATAAAAAAATACAAAACCTTGAAAACCTAGCTTTGTTTGTGCAATAGGTCATGTGTGCCAAAATAGAGGTGATTTGGAGGTGGTCGAAAAATAGTTTTCATGGCTATGTTTTGATTGTGTAGGTGACAGATGATGGTGGGGTAATGAATGTCCAGGATACTGCCAGTGCATATGATAAGAGGGATATGTTCATGCAGATAATTGACATGACTTTTATGACTCACGATGCTCCGTATGATTTCTACAACAGCTATGCTAGAGCTAATGGTTTCAGCATTAGGAAGAATAAGGTCAGGTATACCAAAACCGAGGCACATCTTATGCATTATAGGAAGTTTGTTTGTTCCAGACAAGGGAAACGTGACAGCAAGTTGCTAACCAAGGAAGGGGATAGCCGTCGGCTCAGAGCCAAGACACGCTGCTTTTGCAAAGCACACCTGACTGTCAAGCTTGACCAAAAGCGTGGGGTTTGGTATGTTGCAAGTTTTGAGGACGAGCATAGCCATATGTTGGCAGGACCGGACGAGGTACCTTTTCTTTGGTCCCACAGAAAATCAAAGAGTTTCAAGCATGAGATAATGTCCATGGGAGCTGCAGGGATTAGAATTCACGACATGATGGATTCCCTCATCAGCAAACATGTATGGTATGGCGGTGTTGGTTTTACCAGCGTGAAATATACAACCTTTGTGCCGGGGAGAAGAGGAAGCTGGTTTCAAAAGGTGATGCTGCCACAGCCATAGGCATCATGGCCAGTAGGAAAGAGAGGGATCCTAGCTTCTTTTCGAGTACAAGCTAGATAAGGAAGGACATATGAATAGGATGTTCTGGTGTGACTCCCAGTGTCGTCATGACTATGAGGACTTTGGCGGCGATGCTTGTATTTGACATACGCATAAGATGAACCGCTATGGTATGCCATTCATACCTTTTGTTGGTCTTAACAATCACCGGAAGACCACTGTTTTGGTTGTGCCATAGTTTCGGACGAGACCGAACAGACATACATGTGGCTCCTGCAGACTTTTTTGAGGTCCATGTGTCAAAAGATGCCGAAGAGTGTAATCACAGACGCCGACGCTGCGATGATCAAGGCAATTCGCGAAGTCTTGCCAGACGTGTGGCACCGTATATGTACGTGGCATATAGAAAAAATATGAAGATTCACCTCAGTCCCAAGTCCTTGAAGGAGCTCTGAACCCTTCTATACTACAGCACGTCCACGGCCACGTTTGAGGAGAGATGGCACGCGTTAACCAAAAGATGGCAGTCGGAAAAAACAGTAACATGGTTGATACGGATGTATAAGAAGAGGAGACTGTGGGCCGCGGCTTATCTGACAGAGGGGTTTTGGCATGGCATGAACAGAAACCAGCGGAGTGAAAGCCTAAACTCATGCCTTCACCTCCACCTAGATGGTGAAATGACCCTGGTGGATATGATTTTGCATTATGAGAACGTCGTTGTACGTATCCGTGAAAACGAGGCGCGAGATGACTGCACGGCCTCACAGAGTTTACCGGTGGCAGTTACTAGCTCGAGGGAACTTGAGATAGCTGCTTCTCACATCTTCACTCCAGCAAACTTCTATATGTTGCAAGATGATCTTAGAAAAATTGATGGCATGGAGATTGTAGAAATTAAGCTGGGAGACGGATCACAACAGTACATTCGTGGCCTGGAAGAATAACCGGAATAGCCGTTTTTTGGTGGAGTATACAACAGTAAATTCCGTAGAACCTATACGGTGCAGCTGCAGAAGAATGATTCGAAAGGGTCTACCTTGCAAACACATATTCCACGTACTGAAGTACTTGAACATATCTGAAATACCAAAGTGTTTAGTTCTTCTTGGTTCACGAAACAAGCAAGGTCGCGACTGCCCTTGAGGCGCTAAGCGATCTGTTGGGATATGGATGGACTGGGGCAGAGGAAAGAATGAAATATAGCCAGGTCAGTGTGTTAGCGTCAGAAGCTATGCATGCGGCATGCAAACACCCAGCTTTGTGGGATCAGTTTCAGGATAGTTTGAAGGCTGTGATAGCTAAGAGTCATGAGTATGATCTGCTACAGGGAAATTTGAGCAAGAATATAAATGACTTGATGAAGTGTGCAGTTGAATATGTAGACGATGGTGAAGGCAACATGGTCGCAGTTAAAGATCCTATGGAAGTGTCAAGCAAAGGTGCAACAAAGGTAGATGAGAACCGCCCTGTCTCGAAAAATGGTAGACCACTCTCTTTTGATGAGTTGAAAACCCGGTGCGGCGCTTGCAAATTGCTAGGACACACTAAAAGTAGCAAGAAATGCAAACTAAATCAGAAGTAAGTGTTTGTATGCATTCTGGATTATTGAAAAATTTATCGTTCATTAACTTATCTTGTCTTCTATGATGTGCAGAACAATGGAGAAGGAAGAAGTGTAGAACACTTGCTTCAATTATTTACGGATGAATCGAGTGAACAGGGCAGTATATCGTTTTCACATTATGTCTTCTATTTCTGGGGATTTTTTTTCTCTTTTATACATCATTTTGCCACACACACTTCTTTTAAGTTTTATCATTTTTAACATGTAAAACTCTTACATTTGTTTTCATTGGTTTGAAGCACTAATTTATGGATTGGTTTTAACACGGTTCCCGCAGCAATGCGCGGGGCATCATCTAGTTGTAGCAACTCGATCGGCACTTTATTTAGTGGGAGTGTCAAATTTTTACATCTCTAAATAAACAACAAAATACAACCTAAATAAATTAGTTATAAATTAGAAAGAATATTGTACATTTCCCCTCCCCACGTCCTAGCTGCCATTAAATCACCTAACTTACCACTCCCCACCACACATTCACCCACTTACCTCGTGCCGGTTCGAACTCCCCTTATCCCCACCTACAGTAGATCGAGAAAACCCCCGCCGGCGACCGCTGCAGCCGCCTCCATGGAGAAAAGCCTCGGCTGGCAGAGAGCGATGATGAAGCTTCATGGCGATGACGAGGGGTGGCGTGCCCAGTTGGCGGAGGTGTGCGGCTGGTTCCCCAGCACGGAGATGTTGGTCAACCACGCGCGTGGCCTTGTCAAAGTCCTCACCGACGCCGAGAAGAAGCGCGCCTTCCCCTACGGCTGCGGCGTCCCGCCGACTCTCCTCCTCGTCTGGGCAATGCGAGAGGCCATGATGAGCGACGCCCCTGTTCAGCGCGTAAGGTGGTGGATGTACCGCTCCACCACCATGACGCTGCGGCCAGATCCAGCACGCGTCGCGTCGAGGGCGGAGCGCGTCGACGTCGAGCTCGCTCTCCCTACGCCCGTGAGCCCGGACTACCAGGTCCACCACGTGCCGAAGCCAGTCCTGTCGTTGGGCTCTGACGTCGTGGAGGACGACGTGGACGAGGTACTGCTCATCCCTGATGACCCTGAGGAGGGCGAGGAGGACGACGTGCAGATGGTAGCGCCGGTCACCGTCGAGGGTGGCAAAACAATGCCCATCGACGTCGAGCTCCTTCCCCTCCACCCTGACATAGTGAAGGTGGAAGAAGAGGAGGTGGCTTAGGATCAGGTGGCTCAGGATCCGATTGCGCAGCTGTCGAACAGGACGGCGGTCAAGAAGAAGGCTTCTCCGTGTGTGGTGCACCGCTCATGCCGCCTCAAATTTCTGAAGAAGTGAAGATGGGCACAGTTGCTGAAGGAGGAGGAAGCTGCTGGTTATCTTAGGTATGCTGTTATATGTTTCAAAGATATAAGTTTGATGTTCTCCTAGTTGCTACCGGGCTCCTTAAGCTCCATGCTTGCTTTTGATGTAATAATGATCGATGTAGGGTGGATTGTGTAAAGCCGCCAGAACTTGTTTGGGTCATTGCGCGGTTTGGCTGGCCTGTGTTGGCCTTCTCTTTTTAGACTGAACTTGGTTGTGAACTTTGGTGGTTCTCAGTAATGAAAATCGGAAGGGGCAAGCCCTTCTTTGATCAAAAACAAATTTGGGCTTGATGTTGGTTAGGTGTGCTTTTCTCCAGGTAATTATATAAGTTATGGAATCGGTACGGTTTGGTCGGGTTCTTTGTGGCTAAAGAACTGAATATCTACTGCCTACCCTAAGTGTGAAGTTCGCTTAAATTTCAGAATATTGAATATGTACTGTTGTTTTGCTTGATGTTGAATCAAAGGTGTAGGTGCTGCTAGATGTTGCTCCTATGTTGCAACAAGACAATGAAGTGGGTTGCTGCACAAATCAGTAGTGTTGCTATGTGATGTGCCCATGTGCATCACTTACCAAATATAGAACATGACAATTGTGCAGTGTCTGCCAAATGTAGAACACGCCAAAAGTGCATTGTCTACCAATCATGAGGGCCCCATGTTATTTCTGCTGCAATGTCTATTACACTTTGCCCATAAACTGAATAGCAAATAATTCATCAGGATTTCATCATGTCAACTACAATGATGTCAATAACTTTATGAACAATCTACTTGGTAACTATGACAACAATTATAGTGGCAAGCAGGCCAAGATACAGAAGACCTCCAAATCCTAAAATCCTATCCCTATAGAGCAATATTTCATTGTGCATCTTAACCATTGCCCTCTTTTCTTTCTCATTCCTTTTAATTTCAGCTTCACATTCTGTAATCTTAGTCTCCAGTTTCTTGTTCTTCATGGCAAGATACTTAATGACTGACTTTGCTTTTCTATCCCACTCCCCATCAGCCCATTCAACATACTCAGAAGTGACATCATCCTAAATAAATCATGAGCAATTCAAGTCAATTTATAATTGAACTTGTCACTAAAAGCGTTAAACACTGAACTTTTTTGCAGCTTGACCGCAGTAGCAGTACTAGTTTGAAGATCATGCTCAGTACACTAACCTCAAACACACAACCCACTAATGCGCTGTCAAAATTGTCTGCATTTATGCACACACGGCCACCCGGAGTTTCCTGATGACCAAATAGATGGAGCTTGTAAGGGCCACAGGTCATGATTTTGGGCGACAATGCTGGGATGTAAAGAACAACGGTAAAGAACTCACCTTTTTGCCACCAAAGTGTAGCACTGAAGAAACCCTAGCCGTCGGTTCTCCCGGCCCTCCGCCGCCCACGAAACCCCCCTCCCCTGTGTTGGAAATATGCCCTAGAGGCAATAATAAATTAGTTATTATTATATTTCCTTGTTCATGATAATCGTTTATTATCCATGCTATAGTTGTATTGATAGGAAACTCAGATACATGTGTGGATACATAGACAACACCATGTCCCTAGTAAGCCTCTAGTTGACTAGCTCGTTGATCAACAGATGGTTACGGTTTCCTGGCCATGGACATTGGATGTCGTTGATAACGGGATCACATCATTAGCAGAATGATGTGATGGACAAGACCCAATCCTAAGCCTAGCACAGAGATCGTAGTTCGTATGCTAAAGCTTTTCTAATGTCAAGTATCTTTTCCTTAGACCATGAGATTGTGTAACTCCCGGATACCGTAGGAATGCTTTGGGTGTACCAAACGTCAAAACGTAATTGGGTGGCTATAAAGGTGCACTACAGGTATCTCCGAAAGTATCTGTTGGGTTGGCACGAATCGAGACTAGGATTTGTCACTCCGTGTAAACGGAGAGGTATCTCTGGGCCCACTCGTTAGGTCATCATCATAATGTGCACAATGTGACCAAGGGGTTGATCACGTGATGATGTGTTACGTAACGAGTAAAGAGACTTGCCTTAAACGAGATTGAACAAGGTATCGGGATACCGACGATCGAATCTCGGGCAAGTACAATACCGCTAGACAAAGGGAATTGAATACGCGATTGATTGAATCCTCGACATCGTGGTTCATCCGATGAGATCATCGTGGAACATGTGGGAGCCAACATGGGTATCCAGATCCCGCTGTTGGTTATTGACCGGAGAACGTCTCGGTCATGTTCGCATGGTTCCCGAACCCGTAGGGTCTACACACTTACGGTTCGGTGGCGCTAGAGTTGTTATGGGAAATAGTATGTGGTTACCGAAGGTTGTTCGAGTCCGGATGTGATCCCGGACGTCACGAGGAGTTCGAGAATGGTCCGGCGGTGAAGATCGATATATTGGACGAAGGGTATTGGAGTCCGGAAGTGTTCCGGGGTACTGTGCTATGGCGGCATGACCGAAAGGTGTTTGGGAGCCCGGCAAGTGTTGGAGGGCCTCATGGGCCAAAGGGAAGGGCAAACCAGCCCACTAAGGGGTGGTGCGCCCCTCCCAGCCCCTCTCACGTAACCAGGAGAGGTGGGGCGCCTCCCCTAGGGCAGCCCCCCTTCCCGGCTTGGGGGGCAAGTTTCCTAGGGGGTGGGAGCGCCCAAACCCATCTAGGGTTTCCCCTGTGACCGCCGCCTCCCCTAGGGAACCCTAGGCGCCTCCTCCACCCCTTACCCCTATATATAGCGAGGGAGAGAGAGGCAGCCGCACCTTCCTGGCGCAGCCCTCCCTCCTCCAACACTTCCTCCTCCTCCGTAGTATTCAGCCAAGCTCACGTAGAACCACGAGCTCCATCACCACCATGCCGTCGTGCTGGCGGAATTTTCCCTCAACTTCTCCTCTCCCCTTGCTGGATCAAGAAGGAGGAGACGTCCCTGGGCTGTACGTGTGTTGAACGCGGAGGTGCCGTCCGTTCGGCGCTAGGATCATCGGTGATCTGGATCACGACGAGTACGACTCCATCAACCCCGTTCTCTTGAACGCTTCCGCTTAGCGACCAACAAGGGTATGTAGATGCACTCTCCTTCCCCTCGTTGCTGGTTTCTCCATAGATAGATCTTGGTGACACGTAGGAAAATTTTGAATTTCTGCCACGTTCCCCAACAAAGTGGCATCATGAGCTAGGTCTATGCGTAGATTCTTTGCACGAGTAGAACACAAAGTAGTTGTGGGCGTTGATGATGTTCAATATGCTTACCGTTACTAGTCCAATCTTGTTTCGACGGTATTGTGGGATGAAGCGGCCCGGACCGACCTTACACGTACACTTACGTGAGACAGGTTCCACCGACTGACATGCACTTGGTGCATAAGGTGGCTAGCGGGTGCCGATCTCCCACTTTAGTCGGAACGGATTCGATGAAAAGGGTCCTTATGAAGGGTAAATAGCAATTGGCATATCACGTTGTGGTTTTGCGTAGGTAAGAAACGTTCTTGCTAGAAACCCATAGCAGCCACGTAAAACATGCAAACAACAATTAGAGGACGTCTAACTTGTTTTTGCAGGGTATGCTATGTGATGTGATATGGCCAAGAAGAATGTGATGAATATATGTGATGTATGAGATTGATCATGTTCTTGTAATAGGAATCACGACTTGCATGTCGATGAGTATGACAACCGGCAGGAGCCATAGGAGTTGTCTTTATTTATTGTATGACCTGCGTGTCATTAAACAACGCCATGTAATTACTTTACTTTATTGCTAACGGTAGCCATAGTAGTAGAAGTAATATAGTTGGCGAGACAACTTCATGGAGACACGATGATGGAGATCATGATGATGGAGATCATGGTGTCATGCCGGTGACGATGATGTTCATGGAGCCCGAAGATGAAGATCAAAGGAGCAAAATGATATTGGCCATATCATGTCACTATTTGATTGCATGTGATGTTTATCATGTTTATGCATCTTGTTTACTTAGAACGACGGTAGTAAATAAGATGATCCCTTACAACAATTTCAAGAAGTGTTCTCCCCTAACTGTGCACCGTTCTAAAGTTCGTCGCTTCTAAGCACCACGTGATGATCGGGTGTGATGGATTCTTACGTTCACATACAACGGGTGTAAGACAGATTTACACACGCGAAACACTTAGGGTTAACTTGACGAGCCTAGCATGTACAGACATGGCCTCGGAACACGAGAGACCGAAAGGTCGAGCATGAGTCGTATAGTAGATACGATCAACATGAAGATGTTCACCGATGATGACTAGTCCGTCTCACGTGATGATCGGACACGGCCTAGTTGACTCGGATCATGTAATCACTTAGATGACTAGAGGGATGTCTATCTGAGTGGGAGTTCATAAGATGAACTTAATTATCCTGAACATAGTCAAATGATCTTTGCAAATTATGCCGTAAGCTCGCGCTTTAGTTCCACTGTTTAGATATGTTCCTAGAGAAAATATAGTTGAAAGTTGACAGTAGCGATTATGCAGACAGTAGAAGGCTTATGTCCATAATGCACCGCTCAGTGTGCTAAACCCCAAACATCGTTTGTGGATGTTGCGAACATCGGACATACACGTTTTGATAACTACGTGATAGTTCAGTTAAACGGTTTAGAGTTGAGGCACCAAAGATGTTTTTCGAAACATCGCAGAACATATGAGATGTTTCGAGGGCTGAAATTGGGATTTCAGGCTCGTGCCCACGTCAAGAGGTATAAGACCTCCGACGATTTTCTTAGCCTACAAACTGAGGTAGAAAAGCTCAATCGTTGAGCTTGTGCTCAGATTGTCTGAGTGCAACAATCACTTGAATCGAGTGGGAGTTGATCTTCCAGATGAGATAGTGATGTTTCTCCAAAGTCATTGCCACCAAGCTGCTAGAGCTTCGTGATGAACTATAACATATCAGGGATAGATATGATGATCCTTGAGGTATTCACGATGTTTGACACCGCGAAAGTAGAAATCAAGAAGGAGCATCAATTGTTGATGGTTGGTGAAACCACTAGTTTCAAGAAGGGCAAGGGCAAGACGGGATACTTCATGAAACGGCAAATCAGCTGCTGCTCTAGTGAAGAAACCCAAGGTTGAACCCAAACCCGAGACTAAGTGCTTCTGTAAAAAGGGGAACAGACACTGGAGCAGAATTACCCTAAATACTTGGTAGATGAGAAGGCTGGCAAGGTCGATAGAAGTATATTGGATATACATTATGTTAATGTGTACTTTCCTAGTACTCCTAGTAGCACCAGGGTATTAAGATACCGGTTCGGTTGCTAAGTGTTAGTAACTCGAAATAAAAGAGCTACGGAATAAACGGAGACTAGCTAAAGGTGAGCTGACGATATGTGTTGGAAGTGTTTCCAAGTTTGATTTGATCAAACATCGCACGCGCTCCCTCTACCATCAAGATTAGTATTAAACCTGAATAATTGTCATTTGGTGATTGCGTTGAGCATAGACATGATTGGATTATGTCTATCGCAATACGGTTATTCATTTAAGGAGAATAATGGTTACTCTATTTATTTGAATAATACCTTCAATGGTCTTGCACCTAAAGGAATGGTTTATTGAATCTCGATCGTAGTGATACACATTTTCATGCCAAAAGATATAAGATAGTAATGATAGTACCACCTGCTTGTGGCACTGCCATTTGAGTCATATTGGTATAGAACGCATGAAGAAGCTCCATGTTGATGGATCTTTGGACTCACTCATTTTTGAAAAGTTTGAGACATGCGAACCATGTCTATTGGTGTATACGCATGAAGAAACTCCATGCAGATGGATCATTTGGACTCACTTGATTTTGAATCACTTGAGATATGCAAATCATACCACATGGGCAAGATGACTGAAAAGCCTCGGTTTCAGTAAGATGGAACAAGATAGCAACTTGTTGGAAGTAACCCATTTTGATGTGTGCAGTCCAATGAGTGCTGAGGCATGCAGTGAATATCGTTATGTTCTTACTTCACAGATGATTCGAGTAGATGTTGAGTATATTTACTTGATGAAACACAAGTCTGAATTATTGAATGGTTCAAGTAATTTCAGAGTGAAGTTGAAGATCGTTGTGTCAAGAGGATAAAATGTCTATGATATGATCATAGATATGAGTATCTGAGTTACGAGCTTTGGCACGCAATTAAGACATTGTGGAAATTGTTTCACAATTAATACCGCCTGGAATACCATAGTGTCATGGTGTGTCCAAACATCATAGTTGCACCCTATTGGATATGGTGCGTACCATGATGTCTCTTATCGAATTACCACTATCGTTCATGGGTTAGGCATTAGAGACAACCGCACTTACTTTAATAGGGCACCACGTAATTCCATTGAGACGACCCTGTTTGAACTATGGTTTGGAGAAACCTAAGTTGTCGTTTCTTAAAAGTTTGGGGTTGCGACGCTTATATGAAAAAGTTTCAGGTTGATAAGCTCGAACCCAAAGCGGATAAAATGCATCTTCATAGGACACCCAAAACAGTTGGGTATACCTCCTAATTCAGATCCGAAAGCAATAGGGATTGTTTCTTGAATCAGGTCCTTTCTCGAGGAAAAGTTTGTCTCGAAAAGTTGAGTGGGAGGATGGTGGAGACTTGATATGGTTATTGAACCGTCACTACAACTGCTGTGTAGCAGGGCACAGGAAGTTGTTCCTGTGGCACCTACACCAATTGAAGTAGAAGCTTATGATAGTGATCATGAAACTTCGGATCAAGTCACTACCGTACATCGTAGGGTGACAAGGATGCGTACTACTTCAGAGTGGTACAGTAATCCTGTCTTGAAGGTCATGTTGCTAGACAACAATGAACCTACGAGCTATGGAGAAGCGATGGTGGGCCCAAATTCCGACAAATGGTTAGAAGCTATGAAATCCGAGATAGGATCCATGTATCAGAACAAAGCATGGACTTTGGTGGACTTGCCCGATGATCGGCAAGCCATTGAGATAAATGGATCTTTAAGAAGAAGACGGACAAGGACGGTGATGTCATCGTCTATGAAGCTAGACTTGTGGCGAAGATTTTTTCACAAGTTCAAGGAGTTGACTACGATGAGATATTCTCATCCGTAGCGATGCTTAAGTCCGTCGGAATCATGTTAGCATTAGCTACATTTATGAAATCTGGCAGATGGATGTCAAAACGAGTTTCCTTACCAGTCTTCGTAAGGAAAGGTTGTATGTGATACAATCAGAAAGTTTTTGTCGATCCTAAGGATGCTAAAAGGTATGCTGGCTCCAGCGATCCTTCTAAGGACCGGAGTAAGCATCTCGGAGTTGGAATGTGCGCTTTGATGAGATGATCAAAGATTTTGGGTTTATACAAAGTTTATGAGAAACTTGTATTTCCAAAGAAGTGAGTTGGAGCACTATAGAATTTCTGATGAGTATGTGTCGTTAACATATTGATGATCAGAAATGATGTAGAATTTTCTGTAAAAGCATATAGGGTTATTTGAAAAGTGTTTTTCAAATGAAAACCTGGATTAAGCTACTTGAACATTGAGCATCAAGATATATGAGGATAGATCAAGACCGCTTAATGGTACTTTCAAATGAGCATATACCTTGACATGATCTTGAAGGTGTTCAAGATGGATCAGTCAAAGAAGGAGTTCTTGCGTGAGATGTAAGGTATGAAGTTAAGACTTAAAGCTCGACCACGACAGAAAAGAGAGAAAGGACGAAGGTCGTCCCCTATGCCTTAGACGTAGGCTCTACAGTATGCTATGCTGTGTACCGCACCGGAAGTATGCCTTGCCATGAGTCGATATAGGGGTACAAGAATGATCCAGGAATGGATCATTGGACAGCGGATCGAATTGTCCTTGGAGTAAATAAGGACATGTTTCTCGATTATGGAGGTGATAAAGAGTTCGGCCTAAAGGGTTACGTCGATGCAAGCTTTAACACCTATCCGAGTGACTCTGAGTAGCAAACCGGATACGTATAGTGGAGGAACCATTTGGAATAGCTTCAAGTAGAGCGTAGAAGCAGCATTTACAATATGACATAGAGAATTACGAAGCACATACGGATCTGAATGTTACAGACCCGTTGACTAAAACCTCTCTCACAAGCAAAACATGATCAAACCCCAGAACTCATTGAGTCTTAATCACATGATGATGTGAACTAGTTTAATGACACTAGTAAACTCTTTGGATGTTGGTCACATGGCGATGTGACCTGTGAGTGTTAATCACATGGCGATGTGAACTAGATTATTGACTCTAGTGCAAGTGGGAGACTGTTGGAAATATGCCCTAGAGGCAATAATAAAATAGTTATTATTATATTTCCTTGTTCATGATAATCGTTTATTATCCATGCTATAATTGTATTGATAGGAAACTCAGATACATGTGTGGATACATAGACAACACCATGTCCCTAGTAAGCCTCTAGTTGACTAGCTCGTTGATCAACAGATGGTTACGGTTTCCTGACCATGGACATTGGATGTCGTTGATAACGGGATCACATCATTAGAAGAATGATGTGATGGACAAGACCCAATCCTAAGCCTAGCACAAAGATCGTAGTTCGTATGCTAAATCTTTTCTAATGTCAAGTATCTTTTCCTTAGACCATGAGATTGTGTAACTCCCGGATACCGTAGGAATGCTTTGGGTGTACCAAACGTCCTGGCAATCGGGTGGCTATAAAGGTGCACTACAGGTATCTCCAAAAGTGTCTGTTGGGTTGGCACGAATCGAGACTGGATTTGTCACTCCGTGTAAACGGAGAGGTATCTCTGGGCCTACTCGGTAGGACATCATCATCATAATGTGCACAATGTGACCAAGGGGTTGATCACGGGATGATGTGTTACGGAACGAGTAAAGAGACTTGCCGGTAACGAGATTGAACAAGGTATCGGGATACCGACGATCGAATCTCGGGCAAGTACAATACCGCTAGACAAAGGGAATTGAATACGCGATTGATTGAATCCTCGACATCATGGTTCATCCGATGAGATCATCGTGGAACATGTGGGAGCCAACATGGGTATCTAGATCCCGCTGTTGGTTATTGACCGGAGAACGTGTCGGTCATGTCTGCATGGTTCCCTAACCCGTAGGGTCTACACACTTAAGGTTCGGTGACGCTAGAGTTGTTATGGGAAATAGTATGTGGTTACCGAAGGTTGTTTGGAGTTCCGGATGTGATCCCGGACGTCACGAGGAGTTCGGAATGGTCGGCGGTGAACATCGATATATTGGACGAAGGGTATTGGAGTCCGGAAGTGTTCGGGGTACCGAGGCTATGGCCAAGCATGACCGAAAGGTGTTTGGGAGCCCGGCAAGTGTTGGAGGGCCTCATGGGCCAAAGGGAAGGGCAAACCAGCCCACTAAGGGGTGGTGCGCCTCCAACCCTCTCACGTAACCAGGAGAGGTGGGGCGCCTCCCTAGGGCAGCCCCTTCACGGCTTGGGGGCAAGTTTCCTAGGGGTGGGGGCGCCCAAACCCATCTAGGGTTTCCCCTCGGCCGCCGCCTCCCTAGGGAACCCTAGGCGCCTCCTCCACCCCCTTACCCCTATATATAGTGAGGGAGAGAGAGGGCAGCCGCACCTTCCTTCCTGGCGCAGCCCCTCCCTCCTCCAACACTTCCTCCTCCTCCGTAGTGCTTAGCGAAGCTTTGCCGGAGAACCACGAGCTCCATCACCACCACGCCGTCGTGCTGTCGGAGTTTTCCCTCAACTTCTCCTCACCCCTTGCTGGATCAAGAAGGAGGAGACGTCCCCGGGCTGTACGTGTGTTGAATGCGGAGGTGCCGTCCGTTCGGCGCTAGGATCATCGGTGATTTGGATCACGACGAGTACGACTCCATCAACCCCGTTCTCTTGAACGCTTCCGCTTAGCGATCTACAAGGGTATGTAGATGCACTCTCCTTCCCCTCGTTGTTGGTTTCTCCATAGATAGATCTTGGTGACACGTAGGAAAATTTTGAATTTCTGCTACGTTCCCCAACACCCTGTTCCACTCGATCCGCCTCCGCTGCCTCCTGATCCACTGAATCCGGCCCACCTGCTTCCAGGACCCAGGGTTCGACCTAACTTGCGGTCGCCACCCGACGCCCAGCCGCCGCCGCCGCCGCCCGACGCCCAGCTCGCTGTCATGCTTTCACCGTGGAGAGTTGGAGGCGCGAATGGAGAGAGAGGGCAAGGGGTTTGGAAGGGAAACGAGAAAAGGGGAACCACTCGTTGCCCAAATCAACCACAGTCGTTGTTTCCATGTATTCAAATGATGGCCCCACTAGTCCTTTGATAATGCAACTAACCCAGCCATGCATGCACGTGTAATTTACAACCGCACCTGAAATTCCGGCTGGGCTCAATTAAGCACGTCCCAAAAGTTAATTATACGTACAATAAAAAAACGACGGGCTTGTGACACAAAATAGAAAAACATGATGCCGGATAACACGCGATAGAGCCAACGAGCTGACATGACTAATTTTCATCTGTGTAATACGTTCTGCCTCGATATATTTACATAGCTAACATGACTACTTTTCATAATCATGTGATGAGGGGGAATTACCAGGAGATTATGCAAGATGATGACATGCAGATAGCTAAGGCAGAAGGCAAAAGTTTGATAGAGTTTTAAAAACGTAAATAATGTGAAAATTTTAATATGAAACTTCGGAGAGCAGTTGAAGAGAAAAATAGAATGCGAATACTATGAATGTGATAAATACAATTATAAAAAATTGGAGAACGAGAAAAATATTAAGCAAGAACAAATGATAGTTGAAGCCAAAACTTTATTGGTACGACCAAATTGTCTTCTCCGAGTGAATTGTATGACCGAATTGTCTTGGACGAGCCTATTGTTTGACAGACACATACACATGTATGTGTCACAATATTCGAGATGCCCTGTTTATTACATAAAAATGATAGAAACCTTAAGATAATCATGCCGTCGAAACCTTCGATCGGACTAAATCCAAAGCACTAAAACTTGACTCTTGCATGCCGCATGAATTCTTCACGCGCGTCTTTTCCTTGCGATTTCGCGAATTTTATTCTTCACACACTCCATCGTGTTCGAAGGTGACATAATAAACTCGGCGACGAAACGTCTTCTCCTTGCGTCAACGCTGGCCTGCAAAAAATGACATACAGGTTACATGAACCGAATTTTGTACACAACCATAGTAGCTACTCTACAAAAGTAAATAACAGCATACCTGTGAAAAATGGCCGGTCATTCGGTCCCCGTCCCAATGCTCTAGACATTCTAGGACAAAAAGGCCACAAGAGTTCCTGGTATATATGCAAACATTAGCGGTGGGCAATACGAACATGTGTATTGTTGTTTGAATGTGCATGATGTCCTACTAACTCACCCATCCACTTGCTGGGGCATGTCATACTCCTTGATAGGCCACTTACTTACGTCTGGATATTTCCCTGGTGTAATAAGATTTGCATGGCGCATATCGTTTGCTATAGCCATTCGCTATAAAGAGGATACTGTTAAAGAAGAATCATAAACAACATGTAAGTCCAATGGTACAAAAGTTGGTTATATTACAAGTGCTTTCACAGTCTTTTCTGTCAGCTCCAGAGGATAGAGTGAATAGAGAACTTGGAATTCTTGCTTGATCAAGTGCATGACCACGGTCATCTAGTGGGCATTTTCGATATTCAACACGATATACGTCTACATTGCAAAAACCAATTATGGATCAAACGTAATACTAGATGAAATGTCCTTAAGTGAAGAATTACAAACATAACATACCTTATCACGCATAGTATGCCCTTTCGTGACTCTATTAACTGCTCCAGCTTTGGACAGAGCACTGTCCATGTTGCAGCTCGACGGCAATGGATCGTCTCGTGCGATAGCACGATCTACAAGGAATCTGGACCTCCACGCTGGACAGAGGTAATGATCATGACCAACGCGCAGCTCCAAATGTCACATATAAGCATCAATAACATTCATAGAATATCAGGGCATTACATGTTGAAAGTTGAGACATAGACTATTGACAATTTAAATAACAGAACATGCAATTAGTACTTACATCGTCCGAGAGCCATCTATGAGTTAGTACCGGTCGAGTCCTTTCGGAAGTCAAAGATATGCCACGCCCTTCACTGTTGTAAACTTTCTTCCCCTTATTCTTGTCGGTGCTAGCAGCTAACTCGACAAATGAAACAACTGCATCAATTATTTCCGGCGTCAACTCATCTGCCACACCCTCCGGCTCATCAATTTCAGAAAAGAGAGCTGCATGAAATAATATGAACGTCAACAATGGTGATCATATGCATTCGTAGTATACAACAAACCAAGAAAGTTAGTTACGATACCTCTACTAACAGAGCAGTGCGGAGGATTTCTGACCACGGTTGGTACGCCTGCTGGGCTTGTCAAGTGCGTAGGGGGATTCAAATTTCTTGGGAACGGTCCGCTTCCGCTTACCGGACATAACTTCCTCATCCTTATTGACTGTTGCACCCTTTTTTTCATTCGCCTTAGCCATTAACTTGCTGACAGAAGATGGACAAATGTCTATGTCCGATGAAGGTGCTTGTGTAGAATTACCAACGACCCAAGGGTTTTCGGGTGTAGCGCCACATTCATCATTACGCTTAATAGGTGAAGCTTCCTTGTGTCCATTCATCTTTGCTGGGGTTTTCTGTTTGGCAAACAAAATGGTGTGAACATTTCAGCCCGTAAAAAAATTGAAGGAGAAAATTATAGACAGAAATATATATACATAGTACCTCAGGTACGGTTTTATCGTTGGAAACCACTTCATCAGGCTGCGTCATGTCAATGACAGGCTCTCCGTGTGAGTCTATGTCATCCTTGTACACGAATTCCTTCTTTTCATATGGATCGTTCTCGAACGAATCCACTTCTTGATCCACATCATTGTCCACGGATGGCACGGCAGCAGCCGTCTTGTACATGACACCTGATTTGTTCATCTTCTCCAACAACCTCTGCAATAGATATATAAAGTTAAGAATGCCTGCATGGTTCAAAACAGGGAACAAACTGTAAACTATTATGTTATGGTGTGACACCTCAGCAACTTGATCAGGGATTTGCCTCATCTGGGTGTGTATGAAGTCCATGCACCGCTTCATTAGAAGCTCCACCAAATCTTTCGACATTGGGGCTGTCGTCGACTTCTTTGCGTTTCCATTTGCAGGTTTGGTTTTTGGCTTCATGGCAAGCACATTACATGGGATTTTGGGCTCCTGCGCCCTATACTCTTGGGTGATATTATTTTCGATCTGCATGCGATATTGAAGTACATGTGATGAATTAAAAATAAATATTATTTAGTTACAAAACATTTAAGAAAGACATAACACAATGACTTACCTTGACGTTACCACGGCCGCGCCCATTGTCATAGTCGAACCGATCTCTCCTAGTGGCTGCACCTTCGGTCCAGTTCCTCATAAGAGGTTGTATGGACAAGTTGGGATTATAGGCGCAATCGCCTTCGACAGGTTGCACCTTCTCCCAGTACAAGTACTACAAAAAAGTATAAGGATTTAGAGTTAGTTCAATACATCACATAAAATTGCAATGATATAATAACATGCCTCATTTGTGTACCTGCAACAGAGCCAAATTGCCTTTCGTCCATTGGCGTAGGTGTTTGCCTTTCTTGACTATGCGAAGGCAATCGAGTAGAACACGCAGGGTGAAGGCATTCCAGTTAATCTTTGAAATATGTTTCACATCATGGACCAAAGCGTAGTACTGCTTTGGCACAATCTTGCTCGACATGGGAGCAATAATTGTTCCTAATTAACAGGACAAGGACTAATTTTCGAAGAAAATCGTCGTCGGTGGCTTTACTTTTAATTATGTCCTCAATGAGATTATTTATCACTATGTTTTCTGATGTCTTACTGAGAAATTGTGGCGGCACCCGCTCCTTCATGTCCTCTCCTTCTTCAATCAGAATGTCCGAAGCGGAGAGTCCTTTGTTCTCGAGGTTAAAGATGCACTCGACGTCGACCGCACCGAGAGTCACCTCCTCAACCTGCTCTTGTATAATGAATCTGGACTTGCTGGCATCAAAATTCTCAATCATATACCTAATCAGAAGGGTATGCATCTTAATAGATGGTATCTGCAGCATGCTGCGCAATGTTGTATCAGCCACTCTAGCGCGTTGACCGCTCGATAGAGCGGCAACAAGCTTGCACCATTTTTCAACGGCGCACACTATTTCTCCATTTAGCTCGTCCATCCTATAGAAAGAAAATATAAAACTTTGTTATATTTGCCAACACAAATACAAAAATAACAATAGACATGCAAAAATATAAAACTTTCTGGCAGCAGCAAACAAAAATGCAAAAATAACACTAATGCAAATATAAAACTAACACCATGTATAAAGCAACATAACCCAAGTGTGTTGTATAATTGTTTTAGTTCGACAAGATCGACAAGAAAGGCAAACACCCAAATATAAAACTTTCCGGCAGCAATAAAAAAGTAACTACAATTGTTTTTTTCGAAGTGAAAATTTGATTTACATTCTGTTTGTATAATTGTTTTTTTTACAAGATCTTTAAAACAAGACTAATATTGAATATATTTTTGAAAATTAGTTTTTAGACAACTAAATAACCATGCTTCAAACTTGTTTTGTATAATTGTTTTAGTTCCATGCAATTTTTTTAATAATGTTGCATTCTATTTCGTAAAGAAAAAAAATCTAACTAACACTATGGCTCGCCGTGTTCCATTGTGTATCATAATGTTACATTGTCTGCCGATGTGTATCAAATGGATACTTCTTAATTTCACAGTGTTTCATCATGTTTCGGAACATGAATCTTCAAACTTGTTAAAATATATTCAAAAGTGGTCTCGTTTTAAAGTTCTCGTTGTCATAAACATAAATATGTATCGGATCTTCAAGAAAAATCAACGGCTCTTCCATGCACGGTACCTCCCGTGCATGGGAGAATTGCTTTTCTCTATTCTACCCTGAAATGAAAGATTCAGTTCATGTACGCCTGCTGGTCAGAACACATCTAGTCGAGTTGATACTAGCTAGTTGAAACTATGTGGTAAACCTAAGTCCATGAAAGCAACAAGATGGGGGAACTAGCTTGCTATGAAGGCGCGAGGTAAGGAGGACAACTTACTTGATCGATCGACGAAGATGAAAGAAGTCGGCGATGCATTGTCGACGTAGTTCGTCGAGGGCGGCCAGCATGTGCAGACGATCTTGATCTTCTCGGGGTTTTTGTGGCGTGTGGGATGCGGCGGACGGAGCTGTCGACGACTCGCCGGCAGGAGGCGATCTAGATGACGACATGTGCGAGGAGGTTGAGATTATATACGAGGTCGTCGTAACTTCCCTGTGGCCAATCTCGCGATCTATATTTTCCTCCATTGAATCGAGGCAGAACGTGCTCCTCAATCGTAGGGATTAGGAACATATGGATTAGCACGATCCCGTAATTGTGTAACAGAACGGCAACTACTCCTGTGATCGACGTGCATGTGATCGACGTGCATGGAAAGCGCAGCGTGGTGGGCCCCCACAATATGGATCCGACAGTTATTTACGGTCTAGGCCGGCCCACCCACCTCTACATTGTTTTTTCCTCAAAATTAATATCATTGTTTCTTCCCTCAATAAAAAATATTTGTGACACCTATTAGTTATTGTATACTTGTATATGTTCAACAATATTTATAGTATCTCTATCATTTCTGCAATATTATATATTCAAATGTAATGTTCCTCTTTCCCTTTTAATTTGGTTTTCCTGTTATTTTATGTTTTCTCCTTCTTATTCCTAATTGTTTTTTCATGTTTCATAATTCCATATCACTTCTTCTCATATTTTTCAAATTCATCTCAAATATGTATGATTAAATGTTGTCCTATTTATGACTTCTTAATTGGTGGGACCGGGAAGGTAAACCACTTTCAGACCTGCCCTCCGGCAGACTCGAATGGTCCTGCTTGTACATGGTGCATGTTGAGGCATGCATGAGATGACCCCAACTTTTGGGACCATGTGGGCATGGCTAATGTGGTCCCCCAGGCAAGGTGTGCACAAATTCGGACACAAAACGCACGTTGCGTCACGTGGGGGCAGTGTTGTAGGGTTTTGTCGCCGGATAAACCCTAGAAAATGCATTGAGTGTCGAAAATGAACGATACTTTTCATGCATGCATGCCATGATCATCCTAGGGTATGCATAAAGTTTGGGATCATTCGGTGGGACCGGGAAGGTAAACCACTTTCAGACCTGCCTCCCAGACCAGAATGGTCCTGCTTGTACATGGTGCATGTGGAGGCATGCATGAGATGACCCCAACTTTTGGGACCATGTGGGCATGGCCAATGTGGTCCCCCAGGCAAGGTGTGCACAAATTCGGACACAAAACACACGTTGCGTCACGTGGGGGCAGTGTTGTAGGGTTTTATCGCCGGATAAACCCTAGAAAATGCATCGAGTGTAGGAAATGAACGATACTTGTCATGCATGCATGCCATCATCATCCTTGGGTATGCATAAAGTTTGGGATCATTCAGTTGGACCGGGAAGGTAAACCACTTTCAGGCCTGCCCTCCGGTAGACCCGAATGGTCCTGCTTGTACATGGTGCATGTGGAGGCATGCATGAGATGACCCCAACTTTTGGGACCATGTGGGCATGGCCAATGTGGTCCCCCAGGCAAGGTGTGCACAAATTCGGACACAAAACGCACGTTGCGTCACGTGGGGCAGTGTTGTAGGGTTTTGTCGCCGGATAAACCCTAGAAAATGCATTGAGTGTCGGAAATGAACGATACTTGTCATGCATGCATGCCATGATCATCGTAGGGTATGCATAAAGTTTGGGATCATTCGGTGGGACCGGGAAGGTAAACCACTTTCAGACCTGCCCTCCGGCAGAATCTGAATGGTCCTGCTTGTACATGGTGCATGTGGAGGCATGCATGAGATGACCCCAACTTTTGGGACCATGTGGGCATGGCCAATGTGGTCCCCCAGGCAAGGTGTGCACAAATTCGGACACAAAACGCACGTTACATCACGTGGGGCAGTGTTGTAGGGTTTTGTCGCCGGATAAACCCTAGAAAATGCATCGAGTGTAGGAAATGAACGATACTTGTCATGCATGCATGCCATGATCATCCTTGGGTATGCATAAAGTTTGGGATCATTCGGTTGGACCGGGAAGGTAAACCTGCTTCTAGTACATGGTGCATGTGGAGGCATGCATGCGATTGTCCCAACTACATTTGATTTAATAATATTTCAAGTATGAAACAGAAAATAAAATTTATAATTGAAAAAGACAACCATGAAAAGTGAAATAAAAGACAACATTATATCATACATTGTTTAAATTTATAACCGTCAGAACAAAGAAAAGAGGATAATATAGAAAACAGAAGAAAATTTTGAATGAATAAGTGCAATAAAAGACAACATATTATCTTAAATTTAAAAAATAATTCGAATATAAAAAAGATAAGATCTATTAGAATCTAGAAGTGAAATAAAAGATAACATATTATCTTACATTTAGAAAATATTTCGAATATAAAGAAGAGAACAAAAATTAGAATGAAGAAGTGAAATAAAACAGAACATTTTATCTTACAAACTATAAATATTTTTAAAATAATAAAGATAATAAATATTAGAATTGGGCCCAAGGCTGCCCTGGGCCAGATCAGTCTTGCTTGTGGTAAGGCTGCCTGGGCCAGCCCAGCATTGGGCCCAAGGCAAAGCAGCCTTGAGGCGCATCGCAGCGCACAGGCGTGGGGTGGTGGGAGTTTAGTCCCACCTCGCCAAGCGAGAGAGCGCCGCACCGGTTTATATACCCGCTGCGACTCCCCTCCCAAGCTCCTATTATACGCAGGCAGTACATTGCCTAACTCTCGTCACCTCTGCCCCGTGGGGCCTACTAGCGGCAGAGTTATTCTGCACCACGGGCCTGCATCCTGGCCCATGAACGGCTGGGTTCCTAGTCGTATGCAGGCCGTGGTGTATGAATGATCCTGCTCTGGTAGGTGGGCACTTTTTTTTCGCATATTGCCAGGTGTTTTGATCTTCAAATCACATACTAAATTATGCACATGCTCACTTGCATTGAATACACATTTTCTCTTTGCATATATGCCAAGTTAATGTTTCTCGATGCAAAACACCTACAAATTACATCGAGTGTCCGAAATGAACGATAGTTGCGATGCATGCTTGCTATGCTCATCGTAGGGTGTGCATAAAGTTTTGTATCCATTGGTGAGACCGAGAAGGAAAACCTGCTTCTAGTACATGCTGCAAGTGGAGGCACACATGCGATTGTCCCAACTAGATTTCATTTAATAATATTTCAAGTATGAAACAGAAAAGAAAATTTATAATTAGGAAAGACAACCATGAAAAGTGAAATAAAAGACAACGTTATATCATACATTATTTAAATTTATAACCGTCAGAACAAAGAAAATAGGAGAATATAGAAAAAAGAAGAAAATTTTGAATGAATAAGTGCAATAAAAGACAACATATTATCTTACATTTAAAAAATAATTCAAATATAAAAAAGATAAGATCTATTAGAATGAAGAAGTGAAATAAAAGACAACATATTATCTTACATTTTAAAGATATTTCAAATAAAAAGAAGAGAAAAAATATTAGAATAAAGAAGTGAAATAAAACACACCATTTTTGTTTATATTTCATAAATATTATCAATATAAAAAAGAACGAACAAATGAAATAAAACGCAACAAAATTTGGCTCACTTTTTTTAATTTAGTAAACACTGTTAGAAATAATATAGGAAAAAATAGATTTGATTTTAAATATTAGTAATATAAACAAGAAAATAAATTTTGGAGTTAAGAATTATAAAAATAAAGTAATTTATAAAACACAGATCAGCGTGCCGCGGGTAAGGCTGCCCTGGGCCAGCCCGCCCGAATTAGGCCCAAGGCAGAGCCGCGCAGGGCACATCGCAGCGCACAGCCGTGGGGTGGTGGGAGTTTAGTCCCACCTCGCCAAGCGAGAGAGCGCTGCACCGATTTATATACCAGTCTACGACTCCCCTCACAAGCTTCTACCATATGCAGGCAGTACATTGCCTAACTCTCGTCCCCCTCTGCCCCGTGAGGCCTACTAGCAGCTCCGATATTCTGCACCACGGGCCTGCATCCTGGCCCATGAACGGCTGGGTTCCTAGTCGTATGCAGGCCGTGGTGTTATGAATTGTCCTGCTCTGGTAGGTGGGCACTTTTTTTGGCATATTGCTATGTGTTTTTGGCATATTCTCCTGTTCTTCAAATCACACACTAAATTATACACATGCTCACTTGCATTCAATGCACATTTTTATTGCATATATGCCAAGTTAATGTTTCTACGTTCAAAACACCTAGTATTTTTGGCATATTGCCATGTGTTTTTGGCATATTCTTCTGTTAAATTGAATCACACACTAAATTATACACATGCTCACTTGCATTGAATGCACATTTTTTTTGCATATATGCCAAGTTAATGTTTCTGCCTTCAAAACACCTAGTAAATTTTACACATGCTCATTTGCACACATGGCTATTAATGGGATTTCTACAAAAATGAGGCCGTGGTGTACAAATTCTTGGCAGACCCGAATGGTCCGGCTTGTACATGGTGCATGTGGGGGCATGCATAATATGACCTCAAATTTTGCACACATGACCTCTTTGGCACATGTGGGCCACCATTTACAAGAAAATTTGGGTGATTTGGAGGTGGTGGAAAAAAACACCTATGTTCAAAAACTGGCTTAAGTTAGACCAAATGGCCCCTCCGGAATGCGGTGATTTTTTCGACCACCTCCAAATCACCTCTATTTTGGCACACATGACCTATTGCACAAACAAATCTAGGTTTTCAAGGTTTTGTATTTTTTTTGATTTTTTTTGAATTTATACTGCCCTCTAGACTGGCTGCTCAAAACATCGGTCTACACCTCAAGGGGGCATTGTAAAATACTCTTTTTCCAAAAAAAATTGACAGCCAAGTTTTTCACATGTGGGTCACCATTTACAAGAAAATTTGGGTGATTTGGAGGTGGTGGAAAAAATCACCTATCTTAAAAAACTGGCTTAAGTTAGACGAAATGGCCCCTCCGAAATGCGGTGATTTTTTCGACCACCTCCAAATCACCTCTATTTTGGCACACATGACCTATTGCACAAACAAAGCTAGGTTTTCAAGGTTTCGTATTTTTTTGATTTTTTTTTAATTTATACTGCCCTCTAGACTGGCTGCTCAAAACATCGGTATATACCTCAAGGGGGCATTGTAAAATAATCTTTTTTCAAACAAAAATTGATAGCCATGTTTGGCACATGTGGGTCACCATTTACAATAAAATTTGGGTGATTTGGAGGTGGTGGAAAAAATCACCTTTGTTCAAAAACTGGCTTAAGTTAACCAAATGGCCCCTCCGGAATGCGGTGATTTTTTCGACCACCTCCAAATCAACTCTATTTTGGCACACATGACCTATTGCACAAACAAAGCTAGGTTTTCAAGGTTTTGTATTTTTTTGATTTTTTTTGAATTTATACTGCCCTCTAGACTGGCTGCTCAAAACATCAGTCTATACCTCAAGGGGACATTGTAAAATAATCATTTTTTCAAAAAAAAATTGATAGCCATGTTTGGCACATGTGGGTCACCATTTACAATAAAATTTGGGTGAATTGGAGGTGGTGGAAAAAATCACCTACTCTATAGATAACTGGGATCAGTGTGGCGGCTCTTGCTTTGGTCTGTATGTCATGTGTAGTATTTATTCTCTTGAAGAGGAGGAGTAAGAGATCAAAACATTCAGATCATTCATCATATACGGTGATGAAGAGCTTCTCATATGCTGATTTAGCCAAAGCGACAAATGGTTTCTCTCCAGACAACTTGGTTGGTTCAGGGGCATATTGATCAGTATACAAGGGTGTACTTGAGGCTGAAACAAATGGAATGATTGCTGTAAAAGTTTTCAAGCTTGATCAACTTGGAGCACCAAAAAGCTTTGCTGCCGAGTGTGAGGCCTTCAGAAACACTCATCATCATAATCTTGTAAAGGTGATTTCTGCCTGCTCAACATGGGACAACAAAGGGAATGATTTCAAGGCTCTTATTATTGTGTACATGGCTAACGGCACCCTAGAGAGCTGGATTTATTCGAAAACGAAAAGACCGTTGAGTTTGGGCTCCAGAGTAACAATCGCAGTGGATATGGCTGCTGCACTGGATTATTTACAGAACAGTTGCATGGCCCCTATAGTCCATTGTGATTTGAAGCCTAGCAATGTGCTTTTAGATGATGCCATGGGTGCCCGTCTCAGTGACTTTGGGTTAGCTAAGTTCCTTCAAAATCATAACTCTTCAAGTACTATTGCTTCCACGAGCTTAGCAGCACCGAGAGGATCAATTGGATACATTGCACCAAGTAAACATTTCCTATATTAGTATTATCTTTACTCCCTAATATCATTCAGTTACTTTTATGGTTTTCAATAATCAATGACGTAAGACAACTCAATTGTCAACAATGCAGAGTATGGCATCGGGAACAAGATCTCAACGGCGGGCGATGTGTATAGCTATGGAATTATCATCCTAGAAATGCTCACGGGGAAACGCCCAACAGATGAGTTGTTCAAGAATGGTCTGAGCCTTCAGAAATTTGTGGGAAATGCATTTCCTACAAAGATCTGCGAGATACTTGATCCTAATGTCATCATCCAAAATTTTGGAGACGAAGGCGTGAACATAAACCTAGACCAAGGAAACCATGCAATGGAGGGAATGCTGAGCTGTATTATTAAGCTTGCTCAGCTTGGTCTCTCATGCTCCACGGAGACACCAAAAGATCGGCCGACAATGCCGGACGTCTACGCAGAAGTCTCTGCAATCAAACGAGAATACTCAGCGCTGCCCGTCAAGGAATAGGACATTTTGGTTTTTGTTTGCGTGTATGTTACTTATGGGTGAGCTGCACTCTATGCTCTGTTTGCTCAAGTGATTGAAAAATATGTTCCTGAGTAGCCTCTTGAAATGTAGGATTCTATGGTTTACATTTTGTTCCGGTGGTGATATTTTATCAAGGGAAATACTGATCCACCGCGTGATAAAAGTGCGGAAGAAAACATGTTGTCAGGCTGCAGCATAAGGATGTCAAGGCTGACTGTCAGATTTACTCTGAAAGTCTGAATGTGTTGTGTTATTATACTAGAAGAGGAACTATGGTGGACGCCTTTTTTTTTGGAAATGGAGGCATATGCCCCTGGCCTCTGCATCATGATGATGCATACGGCCATACTATGGTGGACGTAGGGATGCAGAGCGGACGGGTTTGCGGGATACAACCTACTACAAATCAATCTCTAGTTTAGTGTTAATCTTCTGGCCAGAAATGAACTAAGTTGCTGCTTTTGCGGGATTTGCTGGACGCCGCTTGCATCCCTAGGTGGACGCCTACTGCCCATTGTTTCTCAAGTTAAAAACGTTGGCAGCAATGGATTATATACTATCAGTAGCCATTGTCATCTGATTACGCGCATGATGCTACGGTGTGAATTGATCCGTGAGAGATCTCTTGTCTAGTATCAGGCATAGGAATGCTGCATTCATTGCTCTGGCAGATTTGGCTGTTCCGGATTATGCTCAGGCAAATTAGTTGAGATAAACTATAGGGGTGGAGTGCAGTGAGAGTCAGGCACTCTGTCTATGCATCCATTTAATTTAGCACTCGGTAGCTGGATTAGAAATTACCCGATCCATTTCGAGAGAAGCAGGGCACCGGAGCAGGCGAGCTCAACCCAATCAGCGTTCGGGGTGTGCCCTGAACAGCACTCGCGCGGAGGCGGCGGGCAGAGGGTGGCTGGCGGCGCCGCGGTGGTCGGCGGGGGCAGAGGAGGGATCGAATCGAGTCTAACCAGTAACCAAAGAGAAATTGAGACAATGATAGTGCAAATCATCAAACACCATGTAAAGTGGGACAAAAGATCCAATTCCCCGTAACCAGACCAGCCAGTGCCCTTGGTGAGGTACTAGTGGGTTGGGCCTCGGGCTAATCTCAAGCCTGTATAATTTGGGGTAGTTTTTTCTTTTCTAAAGAAAAACAAGCAAATCACTAATTAGGTGTACACTTTGCAAATGTCGCTCCCACCTTCTTTGATTAATTGTTCTCAGAAGAACATGGAAAACAGAAACCCAAAAAAAAAAAAATCAAACCGGAAAGAACCCGCAAACACATTTTGTTTTTTTACTTTCTTTTTGAAGTTGTTCCTCTACCATTTTGGGGAGCACAGTTGTGCTTCTCGCTGAAGCACGGACCATGCTTTTTCATTTTTACGAAACACAGATGTGCTTCTTGTAGAAGCACATACCGTTATTTTTCAAAAAGCACATACCTTGCTTTTCCCTTTTTCAGAAAGCATAACAGTGCTTTCCTAAAGAATAAAAAAATATACCAAAACCTAGAAAACCAAACAAAAGCCAATAGGCCAAAATAAAGCCAAACAAAAAACAGAATATGCATGCAAAAAAAAATTGAGGGTGCGCTCAACACGACACGTGGCGGTGCCTGAGCGGACCACTTGGCACGCTTCCATTCCAAGAAAGTGACCGCTACTAGAGCCTATCAAGGGGTACCCTTTGGTAACTCATTCCCAGAAAAGAAGGTTATTTTTTGTGACAGGATAAAAAGAGCTTAAGTTGGTGTAAGGAAAAAAAATATAAAACAGGTTCAAAATTCCAGTCTACTTTAGTACTTTACGCCGTATGAGTTGTAACAAAGAGATCAGCCCATTCAAATCAGGCTGCATGTAAGAAATAAACAAACAAGATTCAGAGCTTCGAAAGGATCTGCTTGTTGATCTCTAGCTACCTACATACCTAGTCTAATTAAGAGCGTATATGCCAAATTTACAGATAGATTTTTTTTAGAAATGGAGGTGGACCCCGGCCTCTGCATCTGGACGATGCATGCGGCCACTTTGTTAATTATTCATACAAGACTTTACAAAGTCATACAATAGTAAGACTAAAGCCACCGTCTAGCCAACATCTGTCGCTACTCCTATCCAGTTGATGAAAGGATGTTGATAGTCTAGGCCTAATACCAAACAGACCTCGCAGCCAAACCTAAACATCTAAGACCTAAGGTCCCAACCAGGACGCCTGCCGGGTACGGGGCACTTATCAGTCCGGCGCATTCCTCAACCAGGACGCCTGCCGGGTATGAGGCCGCCGCAGCCACCTGCCACCAATCCATCTTTAGAGCTGTATTGTTGCATCTACTGTGTCAGGTCTCTCTGCCATCGACGTTACCACGATGCCAAACAGCATGGTCCTCCTGCGCGAGTCCATCCTCGCACATCGAACGCCGAATCTGCACTGCGCCACACCGTCGAGATCCGTCGCCATCAATGTGTAGGATCAAGCACCGCTCCACCAAAGAAGCCGTCCGCTGGTCCCGCGAGAACGAGTGCACCTCCAAGAATGCCGTCCCCAAGGGGGTAACGACGCATGATTGCCGCCAACATCCGATCAGCCGATCTAGGGTTTCCCCCGGAGGTATTGAGTGGAGCTGGGAGCTTCACCTCGATGATGCCTTCATGAAGGAAACAATGATAAGGGCATCGTCATCACCAGCTCCGGCCATCGACCGAAGACCAGGTTTTCACCCGGACCCTTCCCAACTAGTCCAGCCGACAACCTGTGCATCATCTCGACCGCCTTCAAAGCCCCAGATCTAGCCGCCTAGATCTGGCGACCAACCGCAACAACAGTGCCACCGTAGGAGCCCTGGCGCACCGGCCACTGCCTGAGTGTGCCACCATTGGAGCCTAGGAAGAGGGCTCCCACCCCGCCTCGCCAAGCCGTGAGAGCCGCCGAGATGGATCCGGCGTGTTCGTCACCGTCTCTGATCCGAACCAATCCGTAGATCAGATTGCCGTCACAGATTCGCCTTGGACAGGGACTGCACCACGCCATGCCGCCGCGGGAAGCCCTAACTTCACCGGCCGCCACCATCCAGGGCCGCCACCCCGGGTTCCAGACAGAACATTGCCGCCGCCACCGGCCATGTTCCACCGCCGCCGACCGTCCAAGCCACCGGCCACTGCGACCTCCGCCACCATGACCATGGAAGCCAGCCAGCCGGCTGACCAACTCCGACGAAGAAGAAGGCCACCACCACTAGGCCTAGGGCCGGCGCCCCAGACATCCTCGTGTTGCAGATCAAGTCCAGGAGCAGTGCACCGCTGACGGCGATTGAGATCGGTAGCACAACGAATTAGCCCGACTGAGTCAAGGCCAGATCTGCCGTTGCTGGTGCCGTCCTCCACCGCCGCCGCCGCACCACATCCATGTCGCCGTCGATCTGCGCCACCGCCGCCGATCTGGCCGGAAAGGAGCGCCGCCTCCTAACCAGATCGAGATCCGAGGAGAAAACCACCGCCGCCGCCACGCCACAAGGGCTTTGCCCTGTGACGCCCCGGGCGACGACGGCGAAGGGGAGCAGAGGTGAGGCGCGGCTGTAGGAGGAGGGCGGGGGCTCCCCGGTGCGGGGCGGCGCCACCGCACGGGGGAGGGGAGGGGAGGTGTAAAGCTACGCCCGAACATCAAATTTACATATAGATATCAATAAAGTTTCAAATGTGCGTTAACAAAAGTGTGATACCAAATTTATAGATAGATATCAAGAAAGGTTAGTGTTGCTTTGCTTATACTCGAGATTAGTTAATGCTTGTGTACCTCTGTGCTCAAATGTTTCATGTCACTGCTTGAATGAAATGAGTTGTAACGCTTGTGTAGAAGCATACAAGAGCACAAACAAACAAACTAAATTGGTCAGCACACTTGGCTACTCGGCCCTTCTTCTCAGATGAATGCCAACAAAAATGACTAGACGTTCCACGATGAAGGGCATTTACAAAGAACCGACAAAGACTTGTGCAAGGAGTCAGTCATTGCATGTATAGTACGTGCGTTCATACTTCTTCCTTGTCCGGCACAGTCACGCGCATGCATGCATGCATGCATGCCTCCTTCCACCAACCTCCCATTTGCATCTAGCTAGCCTACTTCCAGAATTTCACAGAAGCAACGTGCGCAGTCCATATAAGAGCATCTCCAACATATCCCGTTTCCCTAAAGAACATCTAGTTAAGGGAATATGAGCACATAAAAAATGCCCCAACAAATCCCATAAACATGATTTTTTAGGGAAACCGGGGAAGATGACCATTCCGGTAAACATTTCCCTAATTAAACATGTCTGGAGGCAGCATCTGGTTTTGACCACTCGGGCCTTCTTCTCAGATGAATCCACCAAAAAATGACTAGACTTTCCACGATGGAGGGCATTTACAAAGAATTGATAAAGACTTGTGCAAGGAGTCGGTCAATGCATGTATAGCACGTGCATTCATAAATCATACTCCTTCCTTGACCGGCAGAGTCTGCATACTTCCTTCCACCAACCCCTCATTTCCACCCATTTTAAGATTTTTTTTACAGGACCCATTTTAAGAATTTCATGGAAGCTACGTATGTGCTCTATATAAGCGCTACCTGAGTTGAGCACCCATTGCACAAACTGTTAACTTGCCACTCCAAGTTCAACAAGAAAGCAAACATCCATCTCGTCGGCAGAACCATGATGGCAAACAAGTACTCGGCCAGCTCGGTTCGGCTGATGCTGGTCGTCCTGGTTTTACTGGTTTTCATTGGTGGCATCCTCGGGCAACAAGGTGGACCGTCCAGATGCGACAACTGTAAGCTAGCACTCGATGTTGTTGTATTTGCATAAACACACATGAAAATTTTGTTGCCTTCCTATCTAACTTGTTTTTGCTCATCATTTTCCGCCAGCTGGACCGGTTCAGAAGAGCTGCCCGCCAATCCGTGGTGGCTCATAAGTATGAGATAGACGATTTCTACGCAGCAGGATTTGGTAGGATCTCGCATTGGCCGGCATAGGAAGCTTTCTATTCTATGTAAATGACAATAATATATGATCTTGAGGTGTTGGTGTGTGTATGTTTGTATTTTCACCTGGTTTATAAATAAATATTATGGCCCATACATTAAAAAAAATCTGGTCAGAACATGCTTCGGAAGCTTTAGATACTTTTTCGATTCCTTGCACCACATATTATTTCTAGCACTTCTTCAAGATTTTCGTCAGGTATTTGGATGGTTTCCAGATTCACACAAGTTATTTTCAACCATTTGAAAAGATAATCTACCAAATCGTTCACGAGTTTTCTTTCTGTAAAAAGGAACCCTAACTCTACTTGAGTGAGTTAACTCAAACCATTTGAGGTATATAAGATAAAAACTAATTTGTGAAGCAAAAAAGAAACAAAGGGAGGAGGTATATAAGAATCCAACTTGATATTGGCCCTCTCTGATGAATGAATATAATGCGAACAACTGCATGTGAAAGTCAGTCAATGCATGGGGAGATTGCAAGGAGCCCTGTACGTTCTGATTTGGAAGACTTCTCTTGACTTCATGATTGCAGCTCAAGTCATCCAGCAATCCCAAGGCTGCCCCCATTTCGGAAATTGGCACCTTCAAGTATATTTTTGATGCTTGAGAATAGTACCCTGACTTTTCAAATAGTGTAGTACCATACTGAAAGAAAATTTTCAGATAATGTTGGCACGTGGCTCCATTTAAGTAACCGAATACAGTTTGGAAAACGAGTTACTTATTTGTGCTACCAGCACCTGAAATTTTTTTGTGGACACGCACATGCATATTATCTTAGAGCTGTGCATTCCAAAATTTGGAAAGCTCATATTGAATTCCTATATTTTAGTACGCAGGTTTTTTCTTCATGCTTTCTTGTTCGCATGTTAGTTGAAAGCATGGGACTTGAGGCCTTGCTGTCTCTCGTACCCTACTCCTCCTTGTCGGAGTCTTGGGACTTGTCCCGTTGTCCGTTACCTATGGATGTTGATGTGGTCATCTCCTACGGGGTAGGCCCATACTGGTCTAAACCTAGCAAAAGACCATGGGGGGCCATGCCCACATACTCCAGGTATCGGAATACCAACAACATCGTGGGGGTTTACTCACTCGGGCAAGGCACCCGAATGAAGATTCACTAGGATGATAGGAGCATATTCCACTGGGATGATCTTCACTCGGACAGAAGTAGCCCAGTTGCAAGGAGCGCATTGATTAGGATGTTACTGTAGTCATAAGGGCTTTACTTCCGTACATCAAGACGTTCGTTACTGTTAAAAGTGGGCATGTGTTATTACCTATCTTCAAGGGTTTGGTTACCGAATGAGGCAATTTTATCGAGTGGGACTGGTAAACGTGGTTACCATGGTTACCGAGAAATACCAAGAATATTTTGAACGAATTTTATAGTTGAATTTTGAATTCAAATAAGTGAATGAAAGAACATTCGGACTAGAGACCTCTCAAAACAAGAACTAGGTTGCTACCAACACGTCAGAACCAACTCTCATGGCATTAATTAGATCCTATGTACTTTTACTATATTCGAGCATTTAAATTCAAAAAATTCAAAATTGTGGTATTTTTTGCTCGGTATGGGGATTTAGCGAGGGGCACGGAAATATGCGGTAACCATGAGAAATCTCGAAATTTCGATCGGTAACCAAAACCTTGCCTATCTTAACTCACTTTGCAACATAGCATGCGAGGAGGGAAGCAAACTTTATATAAGAATCCCCGCAGCATCTAGTTACAGGTTGGAAATCTTTGTATTGGATCCCGTTTGCGCGCTCCATGGGCTGGACGCTCGCGGCATTGCGGTCGGCAGGTGTGCGTCCGGTAATGGTGATGTGGCGCAACTTCTTGTGTGGCAACGATGGTGGCTTCAGGCAGAGTTGGGCTGCTGCTGGGCTTTGGTAGTCGGTCTCATCCGGCGTGTTCGAGGGGCTGCCGAGCCTCACTTGTCTTCCTGAAGTCGGAGCTGCAGAAGAGGTGCTTCCGTGGTGACGATGACACGAGACGGGTGGTCGGTTCCGGCGCTGGCTCGGCGCAGGTCCAGCGCTTTCCCCCTGCAATGCTCATCGCCAGAGTCGGAGCTGCCTGGTCTTCGGCGCGTGCGGTGGACTGTTTGGCGCTGTCCGGCGCAAGCCTCGACGCTCGTTTATGGTGGGAGCTCCATCGGTGGTCGTTGATGGTGGAGTCGGAGTCGCCCTGGTGGAGGTGTGATGACGATGACACCAGATTGCTACCTCGATGCTTTTCTCCTCGACGGCGTGTGTGCGTTCTTGTGTGGGTTGCCAGGTCGCCCGGGATGTCCTATGTGGGCATGTTGTAACGGTTTTCGCCCGGTTTTCCGTTAATTAACCGGACAATTCTCTTCTTCTTTATTAATGAGATGAGGCAAAACTTTTGCCTCCGTTTAAAAAAAAAATCTTTGTACTTAGACAGTTATAGGCAAGAACACACTCCCGGAGAACATGACTAGGGTTTTTAATTCCTTGCGTCACCCCCCAACGTCTCGTGTGATCAGGCCTCGTTCCTCCCCATCGCTTACTGTCAGAATTCACACCACGACAGTTGGCGCCGACCTTGGGGCTACACATCTTGCGGTCGATGATGGTTTGTTCAACTTATCGACTTCCGGTATGGAGCTGATCCCAGGGAAGCAGACCTTCTTCTGGTCGCTTGGCTTCGTCGCCGACGATTTGGCGTGGCTTCCTGAGACCCCGCTAGATGCCGATTCGCTGCCAATGCGCGGCGTCACACATTGCCGCGCCGACCACTCTGGCGTGCTCCATTGTCAGCATCCGTCCCGTATCAGGCAACTCCACTTGACACTTTGGCTAGCAATTTAAATTTAAGATATATTATTTGAAATAAAAAAGGATTGCATGTTATTGAACTTTTTGTGTGTGAAAAATCCAAGAAAACTAATTTTAACTTCTAAATCTACATGATATTCTTTTGTTTAGTGACGGTCAAAACTATAAAAGTCTGACCAGCAGTACCTGTAAACTAATGATGTATATTTTTCTCAGATGACCAAGAAGTTAGAAAATACACTGGACAAGTTAATCCGTTCACCAATGCATGTACTCCACATGATACTCGTGCAAGGAGTCGTCAGTCCATGTACTCCAGCTATTGATGCAATTTCTTCGCAAAGTCATTTTGAGGGTGATGCTACCTAACCATGGATCTCACACTGCTCACATTTTCTGAGATGCGTGCGAGCTATGGCCAACCTAGATGTATTACATATTTCACCTTTTATGTATTTCAGAGTCAATTCACTGCACGGGTCCTATCAGTCAGAAAAAGGACACATGCATGGTACACATCTTTCTCTCTTTTCTGACGCAAGCACATACTCTCGGTCTCTCTTAAATCCATCACTTATTTTTTTTCATACTTTGAATGATTCATATATCTTAAACAAAAATTTTGTTTCTGATTTTTTAAATATATTTTAACTCCTGGCATCAAGACCTTTGGAACAAGATCTAGCCTGCATACATTTGAAACACGTTCAATTTTTGACATTTCATATTCCATGAAAAAACATTGTTCACTAGAAAAGTGTGGAAAAAGCTATTTTCACTAGAAAATGTGGAACCAAACTATTTCATTGGAAACCTATTTACCCCAAATATGAAACTGAAATGTCAATTAATGAAATTTATTATTTAAAAATATGTAAAAATTTTGTTTCAAATGAGTGAAATATGTTATTCCAAAAATGTGCAATTGTAATAGATGCATTTTTTTGTAAAACAAGCCAGTGAAAAAAGTTGAAATGTAGGTTCTGCAAATGAAAACAATATGAAACTGAAATGTCAACTTGTGAAACTGATTATTTGGAATGAGTGAAATATGTTATTATGAAATATTTTTTGAAATGAGTGAAATATGTTAGTATGAAATGAGTGAAATGTGTTAATATGGAATCTCTTTTGAAATGAGTGAAATATGTTATTATGAAATATTTTTTGAAATGAGTGAAATGTATTAGATAAAATGAGTAAAATATGTTAATATGAAATCATTTTTTAAATGAGTGAAATATGTTATATGAAATGAGTGAAATATGTTATATGAAATGAGTGAAATATGTTTTGGAATGTGTGAAATTGGTTTTAAAATGGGCGAAATATGTTATATGGAAAGAGGGAATATGTTATTATAATATATATTTTTCTAAATGAGAGAAATATGTTATTAGTAAATGAGTAAAATATGTTATCAGTCTTTTTTTGAAGGTCTCTTCGCCATGAGTCAAATATTTTTTAAAAATATATTAAAATTAGAACTTTGGTTTAAGAGATATGAATTATTTTATGTTACCGAAGGTGAAGTAAATAGATTAATTAGCTTGGGAGAGAGAAGAGTGAGAACGAACATCACATGTATGCAAGACTACTTCACCATCTGACTAAAAGTTGACATTGATAAGACCAGTTTACCGCATTTACAGATTTTATAGCTGTATATTACCGAAGCAGAATGATTAGCGTTTTATACTGCACAGTGATGCACGAATCTTGAAACTGCAGTGAGCGGATAGGGATGTGCGATACCTACTTTTGCAGTTTCTTCCGTTCTCGTGATGGCAACAGAAGCTGAGGTAAGCGTATTAATCACTAATCGTCTCTTGATTCCAACATGTACAGCCAAAGCGGCCACTTGACCAAGAGTATTATATATATATATATATATATATATATATATATATATATATATATATATATATATATATATAGATATATATACCGACCTTGACAGATGAATGCCAACAAATGCGTGCATGCACGTGGAAGTAAAGGCAAACATACATCTGTTTAGAAATACCGTATTCCCACTATTTGTGCTTATTGTACTGATTAGTTGTTGCATCAGGTGTGCTTAGGGCCTCCGTAACCACCATCAGCTAGCCGCCGCCAGCTACCACCAACTTCCATCCTTTGAATTCATGTGCACGAGTTCTTGCATGCATACGTGAGGCTTGACTTCATTATTTCCACCAACCATGAATACGTAGCGATCCTAATCATCATCTGAATCGAAGATACTATTTTATCTGACCGTATGCGCCCAGGTGTGGTTCCGCATACTTGGCCTTCTCATCAGTGACTAGATGTTCCACCATGGGCATAGAGGGCATTTAGAAACAAAGAATTGAAAAAAGACTCCAGCAAGGGGTCATCAGTCAATGTATAGCAACGTGCGTTCATACTCGCATAGGAGTATCATATTATCCTTGATTAACTTGTGTGGTACAATACTCCTTACCTTTCTTCGTCCGGCACAGCCATGCAATGCATGCATACCCCCTTCCACCAATCCCCAAAAGCACCACACCATCTCCTCTGCTTCCACATTTGCACCTAACCTACTTCCACATGAAAATTAACTATACTCACAACTTCTATTTATAAGTGCTTCAGTTGAGCACCCATCGCACACATTGTTAGCTTGCCAATCCAAGTAGAAACACAGGAACGAAGCAAAGAGCCGAACGATCAATGATGGCAAAGAAGAACTCCTCTGCGACCTCGGTTCGGCTGATGCTGATCCTCCTTGTTCTGCTTGTGTTCGTTGGTGGCATCCTTGGACAACGTGGCCCGTCCACCTGCAGCAACCGTAAGCTAGCTGCCACAGCTCATGTTTCCATGCATGCATGTCCCAGTAAAGTAAATCATGCATTCCTTCCTTTCTAGCAAATTAACTTGTTTTTGTTCATCATTTGTGGCAGCTGCGGCTCAGCGAAACTGCCCGCCGATCCGTAATGGCGGCTAAGCACCAGATGGACCATTTCTACGCAGCAGGATTCGGCAGGATCCTGCGTTGGCAGGCGTTGGAAGCTTCCTATTATATGTGAACCAAACAATATACATGTTCTTGAGCCGTCGGTGTGTGATGTTTGTTTGTATTGATATGTTTGTACTGTGACCTTGTTTACATATAAATAATCCTGCCTACCCCATAAATTATTCAGAGCCATCTACGAGTATAAGTTGGCGCATGTCTAGTTAAAGAGTACTGAATGTGGGTCGTGGACATTTCTTGACTGTTTGGAAATATTAGATCTTTTTGTTTGTGACTTCTGGGACTGGTTTTACATGATCCAGATATTATTATAACTATCTGTGGCGTGCATCTGAGTTTCTTTTCAGCGTTCATCTTCACTAGCTGAGCCCCCTTAATATAAAAACTAAAATAATATTCACTGTACATATATATGAAATAGTGTGACTAAACAAGTGTGTCAAAAAACATACATTTGGGAGTAAAGGCAACCTCTGTTTATTTGGAGCAACTTGTTGAATCAATGGCAGGAGCTCTGCCATTCCATATAAGGAGAAGAGAGTTGCCCAGTTAATTGAGGAAGATCGGACGAAAACCATTCAAAAAGAAATACTTAAAAAGGAAAACTAAAACCTTGGGTGTAGGGTTTAGATGAACATGTGTGCCCACGCGCACACACACAAACCTCAAAGAACGTCGTCAGAGCCAGATACAAGAGCGCCAAGGCCCAAAAACATTGGTGACAAGTCATGGGTAACCAAAACGACCCTCACCCTCAACAAAGGTCTCATCCACCTAGAGATTATCCATCACCTCAGCATACAAGAATCATGTAGTCACATTATCAAGTGAAGTGCAACCCAGGTCCCTCGGAATATACCATCTTGGCAAGGTCCAACTTCGCCATTCTGTCGACGCCCGCCAAAGTTTGGATCCGTGTCATATCGAGGTAAGCTTTCATCTTGTTTTTGCAAACACATCTATGTTCATCTCGGGCAACTCTTCAAAGGTCTTCATCAATATGAATTCTACTCGCTTCGCCGTTGGGATATTGCACATACCGTTCATCTTTTCAAGGCACCCGCTTCGCCACCCTGATTAAGAGGCATCATAAGCGACCACCTGCAACAACGTCATGGTCAAGCAGGGGACACAACTATGGTCGAGTTACCATACCGAGAAACTCCTCCACGGAGACCAAGGGGGGGGGGGGGGCTCCTCCACCTTAATTATATCATTTTCCTACAATGCTTTATAGCATTTTGCAAGATAAGTTCAAGTGAACGAGAAACACAGGAGACAAAAAAGAAATGACACACATCACAACATACAAATTGGGAGAAATGAAGAGGGAAAACACAACCCAACATAGCTTCCATCTTCATCTCACCAAGCAAGGCCAAGTGTCTCGAACATTGCCGACTGGTGGCCACCCAACCACATACTGAAAGGGGAGAAAAGGGAACAACGGGATCCGGTATAGGATCATGCCTCGCTAAGCCGGCGTCGGATGAAAATACCAAACCCAATTCAGGGCATCGCCGAGCCAGTATCACGTAGATAGAGCACCACCTCCCAGTTGCCATCACCCACAGGAACCACCTACATAACCACATTGAGCCAGCAGCAGTCACCCCTAGCCAAGGAAAGCTTAAAGGCGAAGCTGCAAGTGGGAGTATGACGTTTTAACACCACCATCGCCTGATCTAGGAAACCCGAGATCAAAAGTTTCCACTGTAGCAATCATAGGGGGGAGACGAGAACCACAACACGACACCTTCAACAAGGATACGGTAGAGCCCCCGCCCGCAGACGAGCTGCTTTGCCACACCGGAGCAGCCCTGCCGGGCTGGATCCATGCCGGGGTTTTGGCTAGCGGTGAGGGGATTGGAAACAAGGAGAGGCGGAGGAGGCCATTGTGGTGGCCGGACGATGCGGGGGCCTTGTGAATCTTCCCTTGGGCGGATTTTGACATACCATTTCCATTGTTTTATGCTTCTTGCACTGATTAGAGGTACTTCTTAATTGTTGCATCAGGCGTTCTCAGGGCCTCCGTAACCACCGTCAGCTCGCAGCCAACTTCCATCCTTTGATTCAGCAAGAGTTCTTGCATGCATACTTGAGGCCTGCATGACTTCCTTTTTGACCGATCGACGGCATGTACACGTACTCGACCGAGGTGGGTCCGCACGCTTGGCCACTTGGCCCTAGCTTCAGTACTCAGATAAATGCCGACAAAAATGACTAGATGTTCCACCATAGAGCATTCCTTTTTCTAATTCCACTAACCCAAAAGCACCGCACCATTTCTTCTTCTTCTTCGCATCTGCACCTAACCTACTTTCGCCATGGAAGTTGTACGTGCGTACATGCTCTATATAAGTACGAGATGGATCATTTCTGCGCAGCAGGATCCTGTAGGATCTTGGGTTGGCAGCATAGCTTTAAATAGCCGGCTAAATGATCGTCTTCATAAATAGCTCGCTATAGCTCTGCTATAGCTGATTTAAAGGTCCGCCGCTATTTTCCCTAGCCCGCTATTTAAAACATTAGTTGGCAGGCGTTGGAAGCTTCCTGTTATATGTCAGCCAAACAATATACATGTTCTTGAGCCGTCGATGTGTGATCATGTTTGTTCCTATTGATATGTTTGTGCTATGACCTTGTTTACATATATGTAATTCAGCCTACCCCATACATTAAAAAAAAAACTGTTCAGAGCGCCATCTAGATATGTTGGAGCGTGCCTAGTTGAGAAGTACTGAATGTGCGTCGTGGACTAAGAATGTCGAATTTCTTGACTTTTTTTTTGAACACAGTATATATTTTCTTGACTATTTGAAATCATTAGATCTTTTTGTTTGTGACTTCTGGGAGATTCATGCTGATTCTTGTTTTTTTTTCTCTTTTTTTTTCTGCTGTTTTTTCCTATTGTTTTTCACAGGAAACGTGAGAAGTAGTTATTTCTAAAGCGACTGAGCTCTAAGTGCTCCTTACCACTGTCTGAATTGGCTTTTAGGGAGTTTAATCAGCTCTCTGGCATTTTGACTGAGATCTCCCTGGACATTGATTGCAATGACTCTTGGGCTTGGAGGCATGGGAAGAAATATGAGTATATAGCAAATAAGTACTATGACTTTGTCCATCAGCAAGTGCCTACTAATCCCATTCTGAGTTGGGTCTGGAAATCTTGTTGTACCATGGCAATTAAAATGTTTGCCTGGCTTGTTATCATGGACAGAGTAAACACCAAAGATATGATTCAGCGCAGGCATTGGGGAATTAATGATGGGCCTGAATGCGTTCTTTGCCACACTGGAGCGCTTGAGGACAGAAACCATTTATTTTTTCAATGCAACTTCAGCATGAGAGTGTGGAATTATCTTCAAATAAGCTGGTTGGATAGTCAAGACATGGTGCACATTGCTTTACATGCCAGGAAGGATTTTAATAAACCCTTCTTCTCAGAAGTGGTCTTCCTTACATGGTGGAATATTTGGAAAGTCAGGAATGATACAGCCTTTAGACACATCAGACCTACTTTCATGCAATGGAGGAATGGATTTATCCATGACATCTCTCTCCTAGCACATAGGATCAAGACCAGACATAGAGATGCTTTGATAAAATAGATTGATTACCTGCCTCCTTGAGGTGCTTCTCAGATGTACTCTTTTCTTTCTTCTTTTAGCTCTTAGTGCTTAGTTTAGCTTAGCTTGTACAGTCTTTTCTTTTCTGTTTTGTTCCTCTCCTTGAGGAACCTTTTGTATTTTGTGTTGCGAGCTTCAATAAAATGTTGTGGGGTACAAGCCCTGCAGTCTTCGAGGTCAAAAAAAAAAAACTATATGATCATGCAAAGCAATATGACAATGATGGAGCGTGTCATAATAAATGTAGCGCTGGAAAGTTGCATGGCAATATATCTCGGAATGGCTATGGAAATGCCATAATAGGTAGTTATGGTGGCTGTTTTGAGGAAGGTATATAGTCACTTCTAGGGAAAACCTTATACATAGAACTTTAGCAGTAGCGCGTGTTAAAATGAGGCGCTACTGCTACTTAGCAGTAGCGTGTTGGCTCAAAGGGCGCTACTGTTATCCTCTTAGCAGTAGCACGGCAGGAACAAAACGCGCTACTACTATAATTGCCACACCGTTCCCGACGTGCTAGGTATAGTAGTAGCGCCCTTCTAAAAACCGCGCTACTACTACAGATTTTAGCAGCAGCGCGTTTTCTCTCCCCACGCTACTGTTAAATCTATTTTCACCTAACCCCCCGCACGGGCTTCCCTCTCCTCTGCTTCCTCCCCCAATTCCCCACTCTCTCTTCTCCCCCTCGTCGCCTCCGCCGGAGCCCCTGCCCTCGCCCTCGCCGGAGGCCCTGCCCTCGCTCTCCGCCGGAGTCTGCCCCTCGACGTCGTCGCGCGCCTGTGCCTCCTCCTCCTCGACCTCGACCTTGCCGGAGCCCCTGCCCTCGCTCTCCGCCGCCGTCTCCCTCGACCCGCCTCGCCGCCGTCTCCCCCGACCCCATCTCTCTCCCCGTCCTCTGTAAGCACTCTCCCCTTCCCTCTTCTTGCTCTCTGTTAGTATGAACCCTAGCTATTTAGTGCTAGTTAGTATGAACCCTAGGCTATTTTTAGTGCTAGTTAGTTAATTACAATTAGTATTAACTCTATTTAATTAGGTAGTACGAACCCTAGTTTAAAAAATGGATACTTATATGGTAATTAGGGCAGTAGTTCCTAGGTACTAATTAGTTAGTAAGAACTAGGTACTAATTAGGTACTAGTTTATTTTTATTTATAGTAAGTTTATTTTTAGTAAGAACTAGTTGAATTAATAGAACTAGTTAGTAAGAACTTGTTGCTATTTTTTTAGTTAAAGCAATTTTTCCCGCATCGACGTTGACGATGCCTACCCCGCATCCTCGTCGTCGAGTCGGCGGAGGACGACACCTGCTTGACCAGATGGGCCATGTCCGGGACTGGGCTCCGCCGGGGTGGTACTGGGAGGCGCTACCTACGCGGGGGGGCGCAGGTTGGTGAGGAGCTAGCCTTTCGTTGACCCGAACCTTCTATGATGGCGGTCGCGTGGGCCAGTGACGGTCCAGAGGCTCGAGGACAACGCGGAGGTGGAGCGTCACCGTGTCAGTGAGGAGATGGCACACGTCTGTCGCTACTTCTTTGCGTTGGAGCACAGGTTCTCCAGGGATCTCACTGGAGCTATGATCCCGTGATGGTTCCTTCTCTGTGGGTGTCCACCGCCCGCGCCAATACCCGTCGTGAGCTAGGGTTTTAGTTGTATTAGTGATGTTATATGTATGATACTATTCGGGACGTATTAGTGATAATATTTGACGATGTACGGACGCATGAGATGATTTACTTTTGCTTATTGAATGCATGCTAATTTGAGTCCCATAAGATATTTTGAAATGTATATCTTGTGTTGCTCAAATAGGATATGTGCTTGCCCAAGTAGCCGGTCATGTTTGCAGGTTACACCTCCGAGTGGCCTATGTTTTGCCGGAGTGTTGATTCATTTCCGTTTCGGCAAATTTCAGGCGCTCGATATGTCGTATTTTAGCAAAGGTCATGCCGGATTTTTCCGTGAATTTTGGCATGACTTGTGCCAGAATATGTAGGAAATATCGAGTGCCCCGGATTTGTGTGTTGAGTATCCTGGTAGTTGTCTTCGATCGATTTTCAATTAATGTTTTAACTGTGAACATAGGAAATGTCTGATGACGAAAAGGATTTCAGTATTTGCAAAGACTGCGAAGACTAGCGCGGCCTGTGCGACAGAATCTTCCTAGATGATGATAGGCGCTTGAGCATCAAGCTGGACGAGAACTTCGAAGTGGATACAGTAAGTCATAACGACAAGTCTTTTTTCGTAATTAAGCATGACATCTGCTTCATTTGCTTCAACTTATATTTTTTTTACTATTCTACTAGCGTATCCCCTGCCATGCAAGAGTTTTTGTATTGGATAAGATAGGTTTCAGTTCTATGACAACTACTATGGAGGTAAAGAGAGTTTATTTGAAGACCGAGCATGGTTATAATTTCCATGCAAAATTATACAACGAAGACGACTACACCTATTTTGGATGCAAAACATGGCGAGCACTATGCAAGACTTATGCATTTGAGCCTGATATGGTTATCACCTTTGATATTCGTCCGAAAGATGATATTGAAGGTAATACCGACATCTGGGTCGATGTGCAGACGCCTCCAGTTCTACCAAAATGTGAGTTTCTCAAACATATTTATGTCTTTGATATTGTTTATTCAAAAATAGTTGACAACTAATTTCTATTGACAGCTTATTTCCAATCAAGCAAACATGTCCAGCGCTTGATAGACATGACCTACTATTGTCCCGGGGCTGAACTAAACAGCGAGGAGATAAGTCATTATGTGTCATGGCTTGAAGATCTTCATACTGTCAAGACAAATTATTTTTCTGGACTTGCAAATCTTAGTACTCAAAACGTGCGACCAATAGTGTTCGTATTAAACTACGGTCACATGTATTTAGGGAAGATGGTAAGATTTTTACTATTTATACTCAGTGCATCTTTTGCATACATTATTTTTTAAGCTAAACTTCATTGCTAAGTATGTTACTATACGATGTTCTTCAACAGGGACTCCCGCTGAATGTTGTGCCTCATTGGATCGAGACTAAAGGTCAGATGAGAATTGTTAGCTTATGGCCAAGATATCCTATAGTGCACTTTAGTGCATTCAGGATTTCTAATAGCGAGGAATGCTTAATAGTGAAAGATTGGAGCAAAATTCTGAACGATCGCAGAGAAGTACTAGGGGATAGCAATCAGAAGTGCGGCCCACGATTAGGAGACAGGTTCATCTGCATGCTCCAAGTTGATGAAGAACGAGTGCTACACATGTTTTATGTTATTTTACCCGAGAGAGAGCAGCAGGAGTGATTAGCTAGTGTTGGTGGTAATGACTCTTATGATTTTTATTAGCTAGTGTTGCTGGTGATTAGATAGCTACCGCAGCTAGTGTTGGTGGTGATTAGATAGCTAGAATGAGTTTGAAGATGATGATGTGCTACACTATGACTATGATGATTAAATAACTACTGTTGATGTTATGACTATGATGATGCTTAAATAGCTTGTGCTGGCAGATTAGATTCAAGTGGAGGCAACATCTGGTGCACATCAAAAGTACTACTAGTCCAAACTAGATCAAGTTTGGTTTAGTAGTATACTTTTGACATGCACCACATATTGCCTCCACTTGAACCTAATCCACCTTCATTTGACACAGTCTTATGGACATAATGATGTAAACCTCATAACTGGTATTGTACCAATATTTGTATGATGGCGTATAAATACACTAAAAATAAAAAAAATACTAGTAGCGATGGGTAGTAAACACGCTGCCACTAGCTAGATTAGCATCAGCGTGGGAATGAACAAACGCTGCAGCTATTTGTCCTAGCAGTAGCGCGTGCAGGCATGCGTTACTGCTAAGCAATAGTTGTAGCGCCTTATTAGTAGCGCGGCCTCCCGCGCTACTAGTGAGCACAAAACCCGCGCTACTGCTAGGGTTTTCCCTAGTAGTGGGTGGGTGTATGATACCGGCGAAAGTTGCACGGCACAAAAGAGGCTAGCAATGGTGGAAGGGTGAGAGTGCGTATAATCCATGGACTCAACATTAGTCATGAAGAACTCACATACTTATTGCAAAAATCTACAAGTTATCAAAACAAAGTACTACACGCATGCTCCTAGGGGAAGGCTTGGTAGGAGTTAACCATCGCGCGATCCCGACCTCCACACATATGGAAGACAATCAATAAATAAATCATGCTCCAACTTCATCGCATAACGGTTCACCATACATGCATGCTACGGGAATCACGAACTTTTAACACAAGTATTCCTCAAATTCTGAACTACTCAACTAGCATGACCCTAATATTACCATCCTCATATCTCAAAACAATCATCAAGTATCAAACTTCTCATAATATTCAATGCACTTTATATGATAGTTTTTATTATACCTATCTTGGATGCTCATCATATTAGGACCAATTTTATAACCCAAGCAAATTACCATGTTGTTCTAAAAGACTCTCAAAATAATATAGGTGAAGCATGAGAGATCAATAATTTCTATAAAATAAAACCACCACCTTGCTCTAAAAAGATATAAGTGAAGCACATAGAGTATTCTAATAAATTCTGATTCATGCGTGTCTCTCCAAAAAGGTGTGTACAGCAAGGATGATTGTGATAAACTAAAAATCAAAGACCCAAATCATACAAGACGCTCCAAGCAAAACACATATCATGTGGTGTATAAAAATATAGCATCAAGTAAAGTTACCGATAGACGAAGACGAAAGAGGGGATGCCTTCCGGGGCATCCCCAAGCTTAGGCTTTTGGTTGTCCTTTGAAGCAGAGACTCTTTTTTTTTCCTTTTTCTTTTTTGAGACAATGAAACTGAGACTCCCTAGTCGACCCCGCCTCGGAGGCCCGGCCCCGGTGACTGTGGAGAATGCGAGCCGGGAAGGCCGGCCCACCGGGTGGGCCTCCCTCTCCTTTTTCTTCCTGGGCTGGCCGGAGCAATGACGGTTCTTCTTGCCGGAGCCACCAACGCCATCTTGGGGTGGCCGCCCGGCGGGTGCGGCCCAACCACGGCCTGAGCGAGGACTTGGAGTGGAGCATGAGCGCGGAGGCCGAGGCCGAGGCAAGGGCTGCGGCGGAGTGGGCCGTTTGGGCCCGCTTCCCGAAATGTACGTAAAATATATCCTTGTGGAGTGTTGCGTTTGAGAGGATCATTGCCATCTTACTCGTTTGCAATGCAACACATTACCAATGCAAGGCACGAACGAACACCTGCAAACATCTCAAATGTACTAGTACCAAGAAAAAAGAAAAACCAGTCAAAATCTTCTCATGACTAATCAGATTTGTGTGCAAGAAATATTCATCGATTATGGCGTCGTCCGGCACAACAGAATTAATTCAACAAGCCACAGCAACAAAACAGCAAAGCGTGTACATCATCCATCACTTTCAAGAATAAAATTGGGGAATCTCAGAATCAAGCAATTTATCACACTGTAATACATACATCATACAAGATTGAGACGGATTATTAACACCTACTGTACAAGACATCCATCAGGGGACATGCATGCATTCTAGTTAACATGCATCTCCCACTCTAACATATATACCGTCGCAATCTTGTCACTCCTTATTCCATAATCCATCAAATCTTTACCCAAAACATGAAAACTTCACAACACAAAACTCAACAGAAAATCTCATGAGCTCCGTTAGTGCAAGAAAATAAACCACCACTTTAAGGTACTGTAATGAACTCATTCTTTATTTATATTGGTGTTAAACCTAATGTATTCCAACTTCTCTATGGTTCATACCCCCCGACACTAGCCATAGATTCATCAAAATAAGTAAACAACACACGAAAAACAGAATCTGTCAAAAACAGAACAGTCTGTAGCAATCTATAACTCTCGAGTACTTCTGGAATCTCAAAAATTCTACGAAATTAGGAAGTACTAGGTAATTTGTCTATCAATCTTCTGCAAAAATAGTCAACTGAAAATCACGTTTCTGTGATTTATGAAAATTATTCTCGTGCGCACAAAAGTTTCTGTTTTTCGGCAAGATCAAATTAACTATCACCGTAGGTTATCCTAAAGGTTTTACTTGGCACAAACACTAATTAAAACATAAAACCACATCTAACCAGAGGATATATGAATTATTTATTACTAAACATGAAGGAAAAATATTGGGTTGTCTCCCAACAAGCGCTTTTCTTTAAAGCCTTTTAGCTAGGCATTGATAATTTCAATTATGCTCACATGAAAGATAATAATTGAAACATAAAGAGAGCATCATAAAACATGTCTAAGTCTAACATGCTTCCTATGCATAGGAATTTTATAGGAAAACAAATTAGCAAGTCAAGCAAGATATAGCATATGCAAGGAAAAAAGAAAGAAACACTAGCAATCTCAACATAACGAGAGGTAATTTAGTAACATGAAAGTTTGTACCACCATATTCTACTCTCTCATAATAATTATATGTAGGATCATAAGAAAATTAAATAATATAGCTATCACATAACATATTCTCAACACGATCTACATGCATGCAAAGTTGACACTCTTCCAAAATAGTGGGATTAACATTAACTAAAGTCATGACCTGTCCAAACCCACTTTTACCAAAAATACCATAAGGTTGAACATTCTCCAAATACGTGGGATCTAAAGTTGACACTCTTCCAAACCCTATTTCAATATTATTGCAAACACTATTATCAATCTCATATTCATCATGGGGCTTTAATACATTTCCAAGATCATAAGAAGAATCACCCCAATCATGATCATTGCAACAAGTAGTAGACATAGCAAAACTAGCATCCCCAAGCTTAGGGTTTTGCATATTATTAGCACAATTGACATCAAGAGAATTTATAGTAAAATCATGGCAATCATGCTTTTCATCAAAGGAACTATCAAGTATGCGCGCAATAGCAACGATCTCATGATTAACATAAGGAACTATAGCAAATTCGCGTTAACAAATATTGGCATCATGGCCACAAGAATAGCAAGCATCATGTTCATCGATGGAAATTTCAATCAAATCATCGGAATCATCATTATCTATAGATTCATGCATATCATTATTTTCTTCCAAAGCAACGGTCATTCTCTCAATAAATTCTTTGACTTAAAAATTATGAGCATAGTTTTCATAGCAATATTTAAGTATGTCGGAATTTTCAAATTTGTGGAAAGTAATATCATACTTTTCAATCAAAGAAGCAACTTCATGAGCACCCTTAAAAATGACAAATTCTTCAATTTGTTTGATATCATAGTAACTATAAACGCCCTTTCCATAAGAAGATAAGATTTCATTATCATTAAACTCACATAGGTAAAGAAGGTGTTTTTTAGGGTTCTTAGAGCAACACTAAAATCATAAATTTCACAAAGATTCCAAGCATAGCATAGCAAACTATTTATTTGATACCATAAGAGCTTCCCCTTTTCAGACAAACGATGACGCACAAAATGAGCATGCTCATCTAAAGATTTCCCATCAACTAGGCTAGTTGGGGTTTCAGCACGAGCGCATAAGGATCGAAGATAATCCAAGTATAACACTTTAAGTGGATCCATATCAATAGATTTTTAGCAAGCAAAGATGCAAGCAAATAGAAGGCACAAGGAAACATAAACAAAAATGCATACGGGCAGAAGGCGAAGAAAAGGCAAAGGCGAAGTGGGGGAGAGGAAAACGAGAGGCAAATGGCAAATAATGTAATGCGACGGATAAGAATTTGTGATGGGTACTTGGTATGTCTTGATACCTCTTAAGCATGCGTTGGTTTTCCCTTGAAGAGGAAAGGGTGATGCAGCAAAGTAGCATAAGTACTTCCCTCAGTTTTTGAGAACCAAGGTATCAATCCAGTAGGAGGCTACACTCAAATCCCTCGTACCTACACAAACAAATAAGAACCTTGCAACCAACGTGATAAAGGGGTTGTCAATCCCTTCACGGCCACTTGCAAAAGTGAGATCTGATAGAGATAATAAGATAAATATTTTTGGTATTTTTATGATATAGATTGGAAATTAAAGATTGCAAGATAAAATAGATCGGAAACTTATATGATGGAAGATAGACCCGGGGGCCATAGGTTTCACTAGTGGCTTCTCTCAAGATAGCATAAGTATTACGGTGGGTGAACAAATTATTATCGAGCAATTGATAGAAGAGTGCATAGTTATGAGAATATCTAGGCATGATCATGTATATAGGCATCACGTTCGCGACAAGTAGATCGAAACGATTCTGCATCTACTACTATTACTCCACAAATCGACCGCTATCCAGCATGCATCTAGAGTATTAAGTTCATAAGAACAGTGTAACGCATTAGGCAAGATGACATGATGTAGAGGGATAAACTCAAGCAATATGATATAAACCCCATCTTTTTATCCTCGATGGAAACAATACAATACGTGCCTTGCTGCCCCTGCTGTCACTGGGAAAGGAAACCGCAAGATTGAACCCAAAGCACTTCTTCCATTGCAAGAAAGATCAATCTAGTAGGCCAAACCAAACTGATAATTCGAATAGACTTGCAAAGATAACAAATCATACATAAAAGAATTCAGAGGAGATTCAAATATTATTCATAGATAATCTTGATCAGAAACCCACAATTCATCGGATCTCGACAAACACACCGCAAAAAGTATTACATCGAATAGTTCTCCAAGAAGATCGAGGAGAACTTTGTATTGAGATCCAAAGAGAGAGAAGAAGTCATCTAGCTAATAATTATGGACCCGAAGGTCTGAGGTAAACTACTCACACTTCATCAGACAGGCTATGGTGTTGATGTAGAAGCCCTCCGTGATCGATTCCCCCTTCGGCGGAGCGCCGGAAAAGGCCACAAGATGGGATCTCACGAGTACAGAAGGTTGCGGCGGTTGAAATAGGGTTTCGTGGTGCTCCTGGATGTTTTCAGGGTACGTTAGTATATATTGGCGAAGGAAGTCGGTGAGGGGAGCCATGACGGGCCCACGAGGGTGGGGGCGCGCATACCCCCTGGGCGCGCCTCCCTGCCTCGTGGCTGCCTCGTTTCTTTCTTGACGTCCACTCCAAGTCTCCTGGATTGCGTTTGTTCCAAAAATAACTCTCCCGAAGGTTTGATTCCGTTTGACCTCTGTTTGATGTTCCTTTTCTACGAAACACTGAAATAGGCAAAAAAGTAGCAATTTGGACTGGGCCTCCGGTTAATAGGTTAGTCCCAAAAATAATATAAAAGTGCATAGTAAAGCCCATTATACATCCAAAACAGGTAATATAATAGCATGAAACAATCAAACATTATAGATATGTTGGAGACGTATCATAACCCCAGACAAAGCTTACAAGAAGAGGTCGTGGCACATTTGCCAGTGCTGACTTGTTTAACCAATTTTCAAACTGGGGATTCTCATCCTCGAATCCAAGCTTTGAGCCGATGTTTTCCACAAGGGCACAACACACGCACGTTGACATTGCTCAAGCCGAACTGGCAAGATCCTCGGTTTCACCTGGAGTCCATGCATACTTTTTGTCGAATTTGTCACTTCTAGAAACATTTCTACCTGATGACAATAACTAGTTAGCTGAACTCTGGCGATAAGAGAGTTTGATGTCGCCATTGCAAATGCTAGAAGCAGGTTGAGGACCTTGCCATCCCGCTTCCCGACACTCCCACACCGCCTTTGAGCCCCCCACCCCTCGATGAGAGAGGGGTCGACAATGAATGCTTACAGCCAAATCAGGTCATGGATGACCACATCCTAGGGCTTGGAGGCTGCTGCTCCGACGTCCGGCACCCTTGCCCCATTGATTGGCCAGATCAGGCCCCTAGGCAGGGGCACCGCACCGCCAATTCGGACATGTGTCGGTATCATGCATGAGCCCACATCGAGATAGTACTGGCAAGACATTCACAAGCCATCATTGGCACCGCTCTGCGAGGACCTACATGTACCGACTTCATGCCGGCCGCCTGTGCAACAACACTCCGAAGTGCAGTAGTGTCAAAAAAGATAAAAGGCACAAAATACACTATTCACGAATGAATTTGGTATTTTTGTTTCTCTGTACAAAGTCTGGATTTGGGTTTGAATTTTCATCCGTTTAATTTTGCATGCTACTTGAGACTTGACTTCCTTTTCCCCACCGGCCTCAACCATCGCTTCATTCTATGATTCCAATCATCACTCCCACTTGTCCACTTGATCCTTGTCAAATGAATGCTGATAAAAATGACTAGAGGAAACAATATATGGCCATTTAGAAAGAACCAATAAAGACAGTCCGGGAAAGTGAAATGAAGAATAGCTAATGTCGGTCAAATGTATGTTGGATCCTGAAATCCTGTCTGGCACCTCTGTCTGCCAATTTCATAGCACGTGTGTTCATACTCTTTCCTTGTCCGGCACAGTCATGCATGCATACCTCCCTCCACCAACCCCCATTTGCACCTAACGACTACTATAAGTGCTTGCGTTGGGTAAAAAATTGCAAGGCCCCCCAGCTAGTTTGCCACTCCAAATAACATACAGGAAGGATGCAAACCAGGTCCATCTCCTCAACTAGTACAATGGCAAAGAACAACTACTCGGCCTCCTCGGCTCGGCTGATGTTAATCATACTCGTTCCGCTAGTTTTCGTTGACGGCATCCTCTCGCGTGGAAAATCCACCTGTGTCAACAACCGTAACTAAGCTACGGCTGCTGATGTTTCCATGTGAATCAAATAAGTCAAATTATGCATCTATGCCTTTCTATTCACCCCTCCCCTCTTCCCATTATATAAGAGAGATATACTCTTATATTATGGGACGGAGGGAGTAGCTAACTTGTTTCTACTCTTTATTTGTGGCAGCTCGTTTTAGCAAGGCTGCCCACCGATCCATGGTGGTAGCTGCGGACGCGTGTGCCATTTATACGTGAACCAAATAATATGTTCTTAAGGCATCTATTGGCATGTGTATGTTCGTACTGATTGATGTTTGTACTGTGAACTGATTTATATTTCAACAAAGTATTTGTGTCCCAAACCACATGTAGTAACTTGCAGAAATTAATTGTGACCTTTTCTGTTATCATGTTTATTTTGAAGATTTCAGCGTAGGATGGCAATTTTTCCCATGCGCATGCTAGGATACCTATGGGTACCCGACTAGCATAGGTAGGGTATGAGAACATTTTGTGTCCATGGATAGTGTCCAAACCCTACCCGACTAGTCATGGGTACCATTTTATGTCCATGGTACGCCCATACCCTACCTCTTTATCTTAGTACTGGGTCACATGCGTCCTAAACCGTAAACTAACAATTCAAGTATGTAAGATCTATACCTTCACCAACATCCCCCTCCTGATAAAAAACCTCTAGCCATAGAAACCTCTCGGTGGCTGGCACCTCCACCACACATGGAACTGGCAATTATGACACCACTCTTCGATGTTGTATTGATTTGCCCGATGGATACCCATCGAGCATGGATACTGATAGGGTATGGGCATTGAGGATGAAGCCAGCATGACCAAAGAGGCCAGAGATGTACCCTGAGCAGCATGTGAATCCATGATCAGCCAACAACAAACCGCTAGACGACCATGACAAAAATCACAAATCGGTTAGAGATGAGCTGGCGGATGGACCAGATTATATGGAGCCACAACCAGATCAGCCCAATGATGACTAGTTTCACAACCAAAACAACAAATAGGAGACAAGGGGCAAATTGCAGGCACCGCACCGAGCGCCGCAGACGTCCACGACAACCTGAACGACCAAATTCGGCCAAGGACGAGACGGCATCAGCAGAACATACCATATCAGAGGATAAGGCGCCTGAATCTTACAGAGGAAGAATGAGCATAGCAACCAGTCGGATCCCGAGGCAAACGGCCGGTCACCCAATCCAACATGAAGGGGGTGTACCTAGAGATGAGAACAAAGGGTCTCGAGGGGGGGGGGGGCTCCCGTCATGGAAGGGGCAGACCTCCGGACAGTGGTCAGGGCGGCACTCCTATTGGGGAAAGGATGAAGCAGTGCACCGCCAAACAGGAAGCACGCCATCGTCCATGGAGATCACACAACTAAGCGGCCACCGGCGAACAGACGGCAATGTCCGATTTTTTCGGTTTTACTATTCCTCGTGTACCTGAAATTTTTGTCCTGTGAGTCACCTTCTTCCTTCACACCGGACCTCGCCGGAGAAGAGAACACCACTATCTATCTTAGGGGGAAGCCATGGCCTCATTAGCTACCTTAGGGATGGGGGTGCAGGGGACCGCCTATGTTGTTTTCCAGTGCTGCGGGGCTTAGATAGATGGCCGAGGTGGTGGCCAACACGGAGGTGGGGGGATGTAGAGGGGAGGGTGGGGCGGCGAATAACATGGTCGTCTAATGGATCATGAGTAGGGTAGAACGGTTTCGTGGAGACATGGACAACTCCATGCCCTTATCAGTGAGGTGACGGGCGAAGGAGGGATAGGACATCACCGCTAGGTGGCGAGGGAGTACATAATAATCTTCATACTCCACGGTGGCGCCAACATGGCCATAAAATATTGGCCTACGGGAGGGGATGCAGAGCAAATAAACACTCAATTTGCATATATATAAATGCACATAACAATGCAATAGTGTGTTCCATGTAGAAATAGAGCAGTACAACACGAATTTGCATAAATGAGCCCACTTGGTCGACCACAGTGTGTACTAGGTAGAAACAGAGGACATGTGCCAGTGTATGGTAGGGAAAGAAAGCAAGTTGAGCAGACCTTGCACAAACCAGCCCATATGATAAGGGATGTCTAGTTCGGTTGTAATGAATATTATGTCATCTAAGCAATACTATTTCAGCATGGAACACAGTGAATGCATGTCACCAACAAATATCGAACTCACTATATAATATGTAGGACCCAGTTGACTCACAATAAAGAATAAAGCAATATCCTAATATTTTGGTACATTCTAGATTTTTCTATTTGCCTATATGCGATCATAAACTAGAAACAATTGACAAGATATTTCATATATCATACAATTCAGAGATTTCTATGAAGATACCTAAGGATGCACACACAACATATACAATATATTCATGCAAGATCCAAAAATTAATCCGGAAAACTTGTCAAAAATTTACACAATCAACATAATTTGGGCTTAAATAATTTATGACGTATAATGTATATCATACAAATATTATAACATAACTTTTTAACACCCTATGGTATTTAACATGTTTTACTAATTATGATTTAGATTTGATAAAATGAATATTAAATTATAGAATTTTAGTATAAATAATGAAAGATCGTGTAAACGGTGGATCTATTAAGTAATCACCATTAAATTGATCGATTTCGGCATCGTGCTTATCACATATGTACTTATTGACCAGGCCTTCTGTTTCAACACAAAAGGCTCAGTATTAAAATTTATGTTCACAGGAGATAAGTGAACTGTTTCAGAAATAAAATTATTTATGTGATTTTTTTACAACACAAAGTGGTTTTTCATATGAGACATGCGAAAATTTAGAATGAAAATACAGCTGTCAAGGGTAATGAAAACTTATAAATTTTATACAAATTCGGTTCTTTTTGTTAAAAAAGTGTGTATAGTTGCACTACTAGGAAAATGCTTATAGGTAGACATTTAGCAGTAGCATTGGTTAGATACCCATCGCTACTGCTATTTAGCAGTAGCGCCGGCCAGCACAAGCGCTACAAGTGCACGTTAGCAGTAGCGCTGGATTTTGCAGCCAGCGCTACTGCTAATGGGCCACGCTCTCGGGCCCCCGTTGCAGCTTTAGCTATAGCGCTGGGCCGCCTACCCCGCGCTGCAGCTAAGCCCACCTCTCTGCTTCCTCCCGCGCCGGCCCACGCACCACCCCTCCCCTCACTCACACACACGCTCACACCAGATCGAATCCCTCAGTCGTCCCCCGATCCGGCCGCCGCCCCCGCGTCCTACTCCGGCCGCCCTCCCTGGCGCCGGCCCTCCTCCCCTGCCGGTCGCCCCATAGCAGCCCTCCTGCCTCTGCCCCCCCCCCCAAGCCATCCTCCCACTGCCGCCCCAAGACCGGCCCTCCTCCACCGAGAGGTATACTCCTCCCTCCTTCCTCCTCCTCCCTCCCTAGTTATAGTTATTAGAGAGTAGTTAATTTTTAGGTGTTTTAGTTGAATTTGTAGGTGTTTTAGTTAAATAATGTAGGTGTTTTAGTTGAATTTTTAGGTGTTTTAGTTAAATTTATAGGTGTTTTAGTTAAAAAGGTAGGTTCTTAGAATAATGTAGGTGTTCTAGGTGTAGTTAACAGAATTTTAGGTGGTTTAGTTGTTTTAGGTGTGGTTAACAGAATTTATGGTGTTTTAGTTGTTTTAGGTGTAGTTAACAGAATTCTAGGTATTTTTTTAGTTAAAGCAATTGTTGTTATTTTTTTAGTTAAAGCAATTTTTCCTGTTATATGCAAATTTGCAGTGGACATGTCATATTTTGAACATGTCACATTTTGGACATGTCATATTTTTTCCGAGTGGCCTATGTTTTGCCAGAAATGTCGATTCGTTTACGTTCTGGCAAATTTCAGGCGCTCGATTGGTCCTGTTTGTAGCAAAGGTCATGTCAAATTTTGCTAAGTGTTTATTAATTTTGTTTTCAAAAATAAGCATTTTGTTCTCGACGTCGACGATGCCTATCCCGCATCCTCGTCGTAGACTCGACGGAGGACTCCTGCTTGAGGCGAGGGGCAATGTCCGGGACTGGGCTCCGCCGGGCTGGTACTGGGTTGTGCTACCTTCTGGTGAGCGCAGCTTAGTGACGAGCCAGCCCGTCGTCGACCCGGAGATTCTTTAGTGGCGGTCACGTGGGCCTGCATCGGTGGAAGAGGCTTCAGTCCCCCGCACAGGTGGTTCAACACTGTGACACGGAGGAGAACGCGCATGTCCAACGCTACTTGGTTGCGTTGGCGAACGGCCGGTTCTCCAATACCTGGCAGATTATTTGGGGATCTCACCGGAGCTATGATCCGGTGATGGTTCCTTCTCTTTGGGTGTCCACCGCGACCCACTGAACCTAGAGGAGCTATTATTCGAGATGTATTAGTGATATTATATGATGATCTTTGCTACAAACTACTATATATGTATTCGATGATGGATTATTAATTACCTATTAGTTATTTGCTTATTGAATGCAAAAGATGAGCGCGGTTTGTGCTACAAACTACTACATATGTATTCATGATGGATTATTAATTACCTATTAGGAAATGTCTGGCGGCGAAAGGGAATTCGCTATGTGCGATTACTGCGAAGATAAGCGCGGTATGTGCGACAGGCCTCACCTAGTAGAAGGTCGGCGCTTCAGCATGAAGCTCCAAGAGACCTTCGATGTTGATACGTTACGCAACGATGACAAGTGTTTTTTTGTTATTTTTGCACGACTTCTCTGCTTCTTCAACGTGTAATTTCCGTCTTTTACAATTCGACTAGCTTACCCCATGCCATGCAAGACGCTATGTCTTGGAGAAGATGGGTTTTGAAGATCATGAAAGCACGGAGACAAAAGATAATTCAAGTAAGGACCCATCATGGTTATGATTTGCTGTAAAACTATACAATTCTGTGAACTCATCCAATTTTGGTTGCCCGGATTGGGAAGCCCTTTCCAAGGCGTATGATTTTCATGAGGGTATGCTTCTCACCTCCGATCTTGGTGATCCTGACATCGACAAAAATGATATGATCATTTGGGTCCTTGTTGACACGCTTCCAGTTCTACCACTGTGTGAGTTTCTTAAACATATTTACTAAGTAATTTATATTATTTATTTCAAAATATTTGACAGCTTATTTCCATTGACAGCTTATTTTCATTCTTCAGAAAATGTACGGAAGATGGTAGACAGAACCTACTACTACAATGATGAAGCACAATTAACTTATAAGGAGAAAGATGGTCTTATCACATTTTTTAATGATCTTGAGAATTACAATAGCTATTATTGAATTCCTCAAAATTATGGTCCATATGTGCCAGTAGTGCACGCGGTGTGCTACGGTAACATCAATGGAGATATCATGGTAAGATTTTCTACTATTACGACATCCTTGCATCTTTGAACATTACTAACTACAAAGTTATTTCTATGTTTTTGAACACCGATGGATTGTGTGCCTCATCTGATGTTGCCAAGAGGTCGCGTTGAAGTTATGAGCTTACGACCACCACGACCAAGTCAGCCACAGTATCCACATCACTCCTGTCCATACCGGATTTCTAAAAGCGAGGAAGCCATGATAATAAATGATAGGAAAAAAATGTTTCAACCATCGTAGAGAGCTACTTGGAAGCAACATTGTGCGTAGGCCAAGACTTGGAGACAGGATGATCTCCGTTCTTCATTATGAAGAGTTCAGTTTCCTTAATGAAGAGTCAATGCCTATCTTGTTTTATGATATTTTACCTAAGAGAGGGTAGAGTAGGTCCTATGAGAGGAGTAGGTCTCAGGTAGAATGTGTTATTATGTGCTATAATGTGTTATAGTTGATGAGGAGGATGAGGAGTTGTGATTATGACTAGTGACCAACTTGTTATATATATGATGTCTCATTGACGAACATTGTTTGGTGGTGATGACTACTGGTAATGAATATGCTATTTAAATAGACTAGTTCATGATGAGTTGTTATTGTATAAAAGATATATCGGTTTAAACATGTACAACACCAAAATATTAAAAAAAACATAAATGTTAGCAGTAGCGCTGGCCTAAAAACGCGCTACTAGTAGTTGAACTTACCAGTAGCGCTGGTCTAGCAACGCGCTACTACTACAAAATAGTTGTAGCGCCGTAGCAGTAACGCTGGTACCCGCGCTACTGGTAGTACAAAAACAAGCGCTACTGGTAAGCTTTTCTCTAATGGTTCCCGTACCATATTAACACAAATTGATGTATGTTTCAAGTAAACGAGGTTTGTGAATACTAAAATGAAGTGATGCATGTTTATACTTCTACCTTTGTTCCATAAGAAAAGTGAAATCTGCTTACTTCGGTTCTTTGTTGCAGTGAGCGATGATGATCTTGTCATGAAGCTGCTTTTTTTAGATTTAATGGTTCTTCATTCATAGTGCTTCCTATGTAAAGATGTTGTAACGTTTTGTTTGGTGTTCGTTGTTTAGATTCTCTTCTGGTGTTGAGTCGCACATTTCCGCTCTTGTACTTGGATAACACGTGGCAACTTATATTCACACTTCCAAGTAAGTTTAGCAGCTTTCCAACAGCTTTTGAGGTAGGAACGCAGTCATATGCATCCTGACATTTGCTCATAGTTGCACCGTATGATCAAGTAGTCCTGATTGAGCTATAGAAAATTAATAAGTACTCCTCCTAATTAAAAATCACACCTTTTTGTAGGCTAATTTAGCCTACAGAGACATGGATGAGGATTTGTGGCTCTCGGGTGCCACACACCCCTATTTGAAAATAGCATTAAAACACATATTAGGAAAATTTAAAAAATTCTGAAATTTTGGGATATGAAATTCCGTTGTACACACGTGTTCAGTTTCGCGGGGAATGGGTGCCCGTGGTAATGCCAGTAAAAAAGACAAAAAACGTATGTGTAGAAAAAAACTTAATGTAACGTATGTCGGACCGTAATTCCTACGCCGCAGGTACCACGGGCACCCATTCCCCACGAAAATAAACACAGGTGTACAATGGGCACTCATGTTTCATATCCAAAAATTTCAGAATTTTTTGAAATTTCCTGATTTTTTTAATGCTATTTCCATATAGGGGTGTGGGGCACCCGAGAGTTGCAATGCATTTTCCACAGAGACATCTTATATTTTGATAAGGTATTACATAACAGGTACATATAAACATGCGTGTTATTATCTCTAGAACTCTGTATTTCATTTTTGGAATTTTCGAAAGAAGATCGAACGCCCAGATTTCCGTTGTTTTGTTTGTGCTCCTTGTACTGATTAAACGGATGTTTGTATGTTTGCTGCACCAGATGTGCTACTCGCTCAGGGCCTCATCAGTATATAGAGCACCCAGGTACCCAACAACCATCAGGTAGCCGCCGCCTACCTGAGGTTTCCACCCTTTGAATCAGCACGAGTTCTTGCATGCATGCATACCTGAGGCTGATGCTTGACTAAATTATTTCCACGAGCCATGCGTACGTTGCGATCCTCAATCATCATTTCAATCCAAGATTCTATTTTATTTGACCGCATGTGCAACTGTTTGGGTCCGCACACTTGCCTTCTCATCAGTCAGACGAATCATCAGTCAGACGAATGTCTGCTACAAAAATGACTAGCGTTCCACCATAGAGCGCATTTGCAAAGAAAGAATTCAAAAAAGACTCCAGAAAGGCTTCATCAGTCAATGTATATCAACGTGCGTTCTTACTCAAAAAAGACGTTCTAACTTGTATTAGTCTCTCTGTTTTTATTTACTCCGCTTATTAGTTTTGTCTAAAGTCAAACTTTATATACTTTCAACAGGTTTGTAGAAAAATATATTAACATATACACTACCAAATATATACCGTTGGATTCTTCATTGCATATATTTTCATATCATATAAATTTGTTGCTGTAAATATTTATATTGTTTTCTACAAAGTTGGTCAAACCAAACTTTGACTTTAGTCAAAGCTACTATGCAGAATAAATAAAAACGGAGAGAGTACTGTAACACTCCTTCCTGCTTCCAGTGGTCATGCATTGCATACGTCCTTCCACCAACCCCCAAAAGCACCATAATATTTTTCTTCTTCTCCCGCATCTGCACGTAACCTACTTTCACATGGAAACTCTACCTAAGTACTCTATATAAGTGCTCGAGTTGAGCACCCATTGCACACAGAAATACAGGAACAAAGCAAAATTAACATACATCTCGTCAACCGAACGAGGATATGGCAAAGAACAACTCCTCTGCGACCTCGATTAGGCTGATGCTGATCGCTCGTTCTGCTCGTGTTCGTTGGGGGCATCCTTGGACAAGGTGGGCCGTCCACCTGCAGCAACCGTAAGCTAGCTACCACGGTTCCTACTTCCATGCATGAATTATTCCTTCCTTTGTACTCCCTCCGTGTTTTTAAATATTTGTCTTTCTAGAGATTTCAACAAGTAACTACGTACGGAGCAAAATGAGTGAATCTACACACTAAAATATGATTGTATACATCCGTATGTATGATAAGAAAATAGGTAGTTTTTTGACTAAATTAATCCATGAATAAATCATGAGCATGACATGGGCAGCATTGATAACACACTGATTACGATCTAACAGAGCATGTACTACGCATATAGTAGAAACATCTATGCATATCGCTAGGACTGCTATAACAGAAAGAAACATGAGAGGGAAAAACGATGTATACCCTCCAATCGGCCACGCAGTAGTGGTGGCGGTGGCAGCAGCCGCGGCATCCTCGGCAGCCTTCTTGTCGGCCTCGGCCTTCTCAGCGGCGGTCGACATGGTGATGACGAAGGTGATGTGGACGTAGATGAATAGAAGCGAGCAGTCGCGTAGTCGCTACCCAAAAGCCTAATCGCCCCTCTCCCGTACAGGATCCGGAGAGGCGGGGTTTCGGAGGCCTGCTCTCTCGTCAACCGTGTACGCGGTGAACGGGACGGAGTCGCCGGCAGCAGCAGCAGCAGAGGAACAATGCGGGCGTGGAGGCGGAGATGCGTTCTGTTTCGTGGCGGCTAGGGTTGGCAGCGCCCCACATATATATGTGCGGCCGCGCGTGGAGAGACGTGGGCTGAAGAGCTCGGCTCGGCTCAATCCCGCAACCCGCGGCGCGGCGCGTCGTGACGTGGCGTGGCGTGGCGTGGCATGGCGTGGCGAGGCGAGCGGAGGAGGAGGAGTGCGCAAGGGCTTCTTTCCTTCTCAAGCTCCAATAGCATGAGGGAGAGAATCCCTTATAAACCACTCCAACTCTCCTTCCACTTCCGGGGTGGGACTAAACTTCCCACCACCTTGTCATGCCACCTACATGGGCCCTTGGAGATCAAATCTGAAATTGTCATATGGGCTCTAGGCCCATCTCATATTTCAACAATCCCCCACCAGATCTCAGGGGCCCAGTTTGTCCTTTGTTCCAAATGCTGTTTTGATATACCAGCATCTCAGTGGAGACCGATTAAGGTTGAGCTTCACCTAGACCAAGTAGTTACACTCCTTCACAACTGAACAATGGACTATGCCTTGAATTGTCAGTTCGGCGTTAAGAAGTTTCACCACAAGTCTCACTGATACGAGGCTGCCGAAGGCCGACCCCTCGGTTCGAGCATATTAGTCACACTCCTGGCCTGTTCATGAGCTTGCTAGAGATCACCCCAATCTCATAGACTGTGACCAGCAGTCGGGCTCATATAGGTGTGTTCCTCCAAAGATCGCTCTGTAGGATAGCATCTTGCTTATGCATATAAGCCTTGGAACACATTAAGACAGTAGTCATCCTTCCATACACTTTCCGAGAGTATTGCATCTCCGACGGAGTGGGTTAGTAAAGTTACTCTCCTCAGTTCACCACTGGCTTGTTTTCCCAGGTCCTACTTCACGGGATCTCCGATCACATAGGTTGGGTTACTACCATGGCAACTCATGTGGGTCTCATACCCATCTCCCTTGATGCGCTATCTATCACAACACGTGATAGCCCTTTAGTAAAGGGATCTGCCAGATTCTTAGCCGTTTGAATATAATCCAACGCTATCACTCCGGAGTTCCTCAATTTTCTGACAGCTTTCAATCTCATTCTTATGTGTTTGTTGGACTTCATGTTGTCCTTTGAACTCTTCACCTTGACAATAACTGTTTGATTGTCACAGTTCATAAGGACGGCGGCGAACAGGCTTCTCAACCACTGGCAAGTCCATCAACAGATCCCAAAGCCATTCCGCTTCGCCACCCGATGTGTCTAATGCTGTTAATTCTGCTTCCATTGTCGATCTTGTTAAGATCGTTTGCTTGCAAGACTTCCAGGAAACAACACCACCTCCAAGAGTAAACATATACCCAGTTGTGGCCTTCATCTCATCAAGATCGAGATCCAATTCGCATCACTATACCCTTCAAGTACCGTCGGGTATCCAGTATAGTGAATTCCATAGTTCATAGTACCTTGCAGATAGCGCATAACTCTCTCAAGGGCACGCCAATGTATATCACCCGGTTTGGAAACAAATCGGCTCAGTTTGCTAACAGCAAATGCGATGTCGAACCTCGTTCGCTGGCTAGAATCGGAGTGAACCAACAATCGAGAGTATCTCAATTGATCTATAGTTGTGCCGTTAGACTTTCGAATCAGCACACTAGAATCATATGGTGTTTGAGATGGTTTGCAGTCCGAATATCCAAAGCGACTCAACACCTTCTCAACATAATGGGATTGCAGAAGTGTAATCCCTGCCTCATCATCTCTCAATAGCTTGATGTTCAAGATAACATCAGCCACTCCAAGGTCCTTCATCTCAAAGTTCTGAGATAGGAAAGACTTAACCACCTCGATCAACTTGAGATTAGTCCCAAATATCAGTATGTCATCAACATACAAACACAGTATAACTCCTTCGCCCCCACCATAGCGATAGTATACACATTTGTCGGCCTCATTAACAACAAAACCAACAGATGTCAACGTTTCATTAAACTTGTCATGCCATTGCTTAGGCGCTTGTCTCGTGCCATACAAAGATTTCACCAACTTACACACCTTTCCTTCCTGACAATCCATCACAAAGCCATCAGGCTGTTGCATATAGATTTCCTCCTTTAGCTCTCCGTTCAGGAAAGCTGTCTTAACATCCATCTGATGAATGAGAAGACCATGCGACGCCGCCAACGAGAGTAATACTCGAATGGTGGTCAGTCTGGCCACAGGTGAATAAGTGTCGAAGAAACCTTCTTCTTCTTTCTGGGCGTAGCCCTTGCCACAAGCCTAGCCTTGTACTTTTCTATTGTACCGTCAGGCCTAAGCTTCTTCTTGAACACCCACTTGCATCCCAATGGTTTGCAACCATAAGGACGTTCAGTAAGCTCCCAAGTCCCGTTAGCCATGATGGAATCCGTCTCGCTACGGACCGCATCCTTCCAGTAGTCAGCTTCTGGAGATGCATACGCTTCTGAAATAGAAGTGGGATTATCCTCCACGAGGTATACGAAGAAATCATCACCAAAGGTCTTTACAGTCCTTTGTCTCTTGCCCCTACCAAGGTATTCCTCATTATCCTCCTCGGGATTTTCATCATGTGTTTGATTATAATATTCCATCGAATGGCAGGTTCAGAGTCTCCTCGATTCCTGTCGTAAGTGCTTTGTACATCTCTCATGGGGAAAATGTCCTCAAAGAATGTAGCATCTTTAGACTCCATAATTGTACCGACCTTCATGTCAGGTACCTCAGATTTCACTACTAGAAATCTATAGCCAACACTATTCATAGTGTAGCCCAAATTAACACAGTCCACAGTCTTTGGTCCAAGCTTACGCTTTTTGGGGATCGGCACATTAACTTTCGCCAAGTAGCCCCAAGCACGTAAGTACGAGAGTGTTGTCCTTCTCTTGGTCCACTTCTCATAAGGAGTGATCTCGTTATCCTTTGTCGGAACTTTATTCAGGACATGACATGATGTCATTATAGCCTCCCCCCACCATGCCTTGGATAAACCCGACGTATCTAACATGGCGTTAACCAAATCAGTTAGAGTACGGTTTTTCCGCTCGGCAACCCCATTTGACTGGGGTGAGTAGGGAGGCGTCCTCTCGTGAATAATACCGTGTTCCGCACAAAAGGCATCAAACTCTTTCGAGAAGTACTCTCCACCACGATCTGACCGGACTCGTTTAATTTTCTTTTCAAGTTGATTTTCAACTTCTGCCTTATAGATTTTGAAGTAGTGTAGAGCCTCATCTTTAGTATTTAACAGATACACATAGCAATATCTAGTGGAATCATCTATCAAAGTCATGAAATATTTCCTTCCACCTTTAGTCAACACACCATTCATCTCACAGAGATCAGAATGTATGAGTTCGATGGCGTAAGTGTCTCTCCTCTGCTGCCTTGTGAGGCTTGCGAGGTTGCTTAGATTGCACACACGAATGGCACTTAGAACCTTTGGCTAAAGTGAAACTCGGGATTAAATTCGATTTTGCTAGCCGCGTCATAACACCGAAACTAATGTGACAAAGACGTGAATGCCAAACTTTAGATTCATTAACACTCAAATGAATATTGTTCACGACTTTATTACATAGATCTGCAAGAGAAAGGCGGAACATGCCTACGCATTCGTAACCCTTTCCAACAAATAGTCCATATTTCGTAACAACTAATTTATTATACTCGAATACCAACTTAAACCCTTCTCTACATAGAAGGGAGCCACTAACTAGGTTCTTCTTGATGGCGGGGACATGCTGCACGTTCTTCAGCTGCACGATCCTTCCCGAAGTAAACTTCAGATCGACCGTGCCAACACCAAGAACAGAAGCACTCGCGCCATTCCCCATCAGTATGGACCCGTGACCTGTGGCCTGGTAAGAAGAAAACAATGAAATGTCAGCACACACATGAACACCTGCACGTGTGTCGACAATACAACAAATATATTACCGTACCCAGATGCACCACTCTCATTGTTGCTCACAATCATATTGACAGACTTGGAGTCCTTCCCTTGCTTCTTATACTTGTTTGGGCACTTGTTGGCCCAATGTTCAAGCGAACCACAAGTAAAGCAGCCCTCATCCTTCTTGTTCTTCTTGAAGGTCTTCTTACCCTTCTTCTTAAAGTCGGCACTCTGTTGGACACCATTCTTTCCCTTGGGCTTGTGGGAATTGGAGTTCTTCTGATGCACCATATTGGCCACAGAAGTTCCTTCGACCCCTTTTCCGTGCGAGTCCTTTGCCCTTGAATTCTGCTCAACACTCAGATGGCCAATGACATCCTCCACAGAGAATTCACGCCTCTGATGTTTCAGAGTGGTGGCAAAGTTCCTCCAGGAATTGGGAAGCTTAGCGATTATGCAGCCCATGACAAACTTGCCCGGTAACTCTCACTTAAGAAGCTCAAGCTCCTTAACAATGCATATTATCTCATGAGCCCGCTCCAATACAAGACGGTTTTCAACCATCTTGTAATCGTGGAACTCCTCTATAATATACATCTCGCTCCCTGCGTCGGCAGCCCCGAACTTAGATTCGAGCGCCTCCCACAAGTCCTTGGCAGACCGCACATGCAAATATGCGTCAACCAGCTTATCTCCAATCACGCTCAGAACTGCCCCGAGGAACACGACAGTGGCCTCCTTGAACGCCTTCTCCTGTTCACGAGCGATCGTTCCTGTGGGAGTCACACCGGCGACCTAGAACACGTTCATGGCCGTGAGCCATAAGGTGGTTTTAGTCTGCCAACGCTTAAAGTACGTCCCCGGTGACGGTTTCAGTGCAGCAGCAAAACCAGAATTCGAAAAACTCCTACACACATTAGGTTTTTGGATTGATAAGAAAATAGGCAGTTTTTCGACTAAATTAATCCATGAATAAATCATGAGCATGACATGGGCAGCTTTGATAACACACTGATTACGATCTAACAGAGCATGTACTACGCATATAGTAGAAACATTTACGCATATCGCTAGTACTGCTACAACAGAAAGAAACATGAGAGGGATAAACGATGTATACCCTCCAATCGGCCACGCGGTAGTGGTGGCGGTGGCAGCAGCCGCGGCATCCTCGGCGGCCTTCTTGTCGGCCTCGGCCTTCTCAGCGGCGGCACGGTCGGCATTGGTCGACATGGTGATGACGAAGGTGATGCGGACGTAGATGAATAGAAGCGAGCAGTCGCGTAGTCGCTACCCAAAAACCTAATCGCCCCTCTCCCGTACAGGATCCGGAGAGGCGGGGTTTCGGAGGCCTGCTCTCCCGTCAACCGTGTACGCGGTGAACGGGACGGAGTCGCCGGCGGCAGCAGCAGCAGAGGAACAATGCGGGCGTGGAGGCGGAGATGCGTTCTGTTTCGTGGCAGCTAGGGTTGGCAGCGCCCCACATATATATGTGCGGCCGCGCGTGGAGAGACGTGGGCTGAACGGCTCAATCCCGCAACCCGCGGCGCGTCGGGGCGAGGCGGAGGAGGAGTGCGTGAGGGCTTCTTTCCTTCTCAAGCTCCAATAGCATGAGGGAGAGAATCCCTTATAAACCACTCAAACTCTCCTTCCACTTCTGGGGTGGGACTAAACTTTCCACCACCTTGTCATGCCACCTACATGGGCCCTTGGAGATCAAATCTGAAATTTTCATATGGGCTCTAGGCCCATCTCATATTTCAACAATGTAGTAATTCATTTGAAATCTTTAAAAAGACAAATATTTAGGAATGAAGGGAGTAGCTAATTAACTTGTTTTTTGTTCATTGTTTGTGGCAGCATCGGCTCAGCGAAACTGCCCGCCGATTCGTAATGGCGGCTCATAAGCACTAGATGGACCATTTCCGTGCAGCAGGATTCAGTAGGATCTTGTGTTGGCATGCGTAGGATCTAGTAGTAATATACATGTTCTTGAGGTGTCGGGTTTTTTTGAAAAGAAGGTTATTCCCGGCCTCTGCAGCAAAAAGATGCATGCGGCCATAAAAAGAATGTACTGCTCTTGAGGTGTCGGTGTGTGATGTTTGTCCTTATTGATATGTTTGTACTGTGACCTGGTTTCTCCATACATTAAATACTGTTCAGAAGCTCGGAGCCATTGAGAAACAGTATAATGGGGCGAGTTACGGCTCTCCACAGCAATTTAACCCTAAAAACCGTTCGGTCGCGTGCTCAACGCTCTTGATCGTCCTGTCATCCCACCTCACCCCACGGCCTTTTCTACCGCTCCAACTCGGGCTTCCCGGTCGGCCCAACGTTAATGGGCTGCTGCTCCGGACAGCGATCTGGGCGCCCTCTCATTCACTGATGCGTCGTAATGCTTGATCGTGAACAGACGGTTGCGATCAGCACATGGCTATGGGAGCGCGCGTGGGGTGGGGGTGTTGCTTGGCGCCGATTTGGGCGAACCCTAGCGGTGATGGCGGCAGCCTTCTCTCACCACCGCACGCCCTACCAAAAGCATAGATACGATGACCAAGTCCGCTCCATCGTCTTGTCCTCCCATGCATCTTCCGTCCTGCGCCCGCATAATATCGACCCACCCCTTCTGCAGGCACCAGCTGGCTTGCCGATGGGGCTTCCTTTGCTATTAGGTTGCTAGCTGCAGGGGAAGCGGCCGTGAAGGAGAGACAGTGTGCTGACGTTGCCGCAGCCGTTTAGCTTTCTGCCCAGCTTCCATTCTCCTCACCGTGCTGCCTACGGGAGACAGACACGTGTGGCAGAAGTCTCTTTTCCTTCTGCTTCCTCTCGGTTAATCATGTGGATGTGCGTGCTTTTCCTAAGTGGTGGTTACTACACCATGAGGATGGTGCAGATTACAGTCTCTCTTTGGTTTTGTGAAGGTAACTTGTTTACTGATTTTCATTGAATTCTTTTTCTTAATGCTGACTTCATGTCGCTATTTTGATTCTTTGCAGAGCCATGTTCACACACTCCCCATCTTCCCATTCATTAGTAAAGCACCTGCTAATGTTAATAAACTATTGCTATTATATTGGCGCAAATGTGTACAGTGTGATCATCTCCCATCATCTTCCTATGGTTCCTGCTCCCAGTGTTGATCATTATTCTCCTGCGGGTGTCAAAGAAATAGAATGTACTCCCTCCGTTCCAAGGGAGTAAGTAGGATGACCCTAATTTTTTTATCCCAATAATGGGATTTGGCATATGAGAGTGTGACGTTTTTCTTACTGAGGTTCAGTAGCAGTCACCATTCTTCAATCATTTATGAAAGGATCTAAAAAAACATTTCCTAGCTGATATGTATTCCAAATCCTGACTTAGAAATGGTCATTTGTTTTCTTGCCGGACCAAGTTATTTAATAATGATATTGATATCTTGCAATATGGTTGGTGGTGTGTTAGACACTTGATCAAACAAATAACTTTTTCAGAATAAATGGACCCAAGTTGTTTTTAGAACTTGCTTCCCTGCATATTCTATGGACTCCATGAAAATTTAAATCATATCAGATATAAACCATGTTTCAAAGAAATGTACTCAGATAGCCATCCAAATGAAGATGATCTTTAATTCTCATTTTCATTGTTGTGAGTGCACGGAAGATAGCTTATGCAATTCATAGTGTTGTCTTTGATTGTATGAGTATTTTGTTTGCCGTTACATTGGGCAATATAATGTTTCAGAGGTCATGGGCCATGATAAGTTAGAGTTTGATGTACCACCATGTGGTGGTCATAAACTTGCAGTGGAAGGATACCGACAAATTGCATAGCATGGCAATATGATTATTTAAATGACGCTTCCCTATGGCATGTTCTAGGTACGCTTTTTCTGTGACATTATTTGTATGACATGGGAAAGTGATTGATGTAATGCTCAAGCTTCGTGTTATGATACTATCATGTGATTTCCATTGTTTGTTCTTGTGCAAGGATATTTGTGTGCTAGCGTTGGACCTTTATTTTCTTTAATTCTAGCGTAATGTGTTTTAAGGTCACACTTTGGTTAGTCCCATATATTTATGTGAAGGATTGCTGAAATGAACTACAAAATTTGATCGTCGCCTTTTCAGCATTCTTTATGTTTAGCATTCTCCTATTGTAGGTTTGCTATTTGGTAGACAATCATCTACTCCCTCCGTCCGAAAATACTTGTCATCAAAGTGGACAAAAAAGAATGTATCTAGAACTAAAATACATCTAAATACATTCCCTTTTATTTATTTTGATGACAAGTATTTCCGGACGGAGGGAGTACATACTTAAGAAAATGAAATCTATATTGACTTTTGTTATTTATGTAAGGTCGTAGTACAACTGATTATATCTATTGTGACTATATTACATGCTTGCTAATAATAATACCATCTCCAAACATTGCATTTGCATACTGATGAAATGTAGCCTAAGTTCGAACAAGTGTGTCATAGCGTAGCTTATGAATAATGTACCTTTTCAGATTGGTACATGCCATTTTTTGCCCTGAAACTATAGGTTATAGAAGCTCTTCTGATATTCTATAGCTCATCTTTCGTTTTATTATTTAGGTGTTACATGGTTAGTGTTTGTTCAGTGAACGGTCAGCCTAACTAGACCTGAAGCTCATACACATGTCCTATCTCGGCGAGGGCATGTGTTTGTGCATATTCCTCCCTGTTCAAGTGCTAACGCAGACAAATGCATTAATGAACGTCTACTTTGGAACTGTGTATTGTCTTTTTGCTGGTAATATATTTGTGTTAGAACATAACCGATGTTAAGTATTCAAGCAGTCATGTGGCCGTAAGCATTGTAAATTTGAACTGTTCAAAATATATACATGATTGAAATTTATTATTTCTAAAATAGACGGGTGCGGCAACGCGCGCCTTCATGGTCTAGTCTACAAGTACAAGTTGGCGCATGTCTTGTTAAAAGGTACTGAATGGGGGTCGTGGACTAAGAATTTCTTGACTATTTTTGGAATTATTAGATCCTTTTGTGTGTGACTTCTGGGACCCCTTTCACATGATCCAGATATTGTTATAGCTATCTGTAATGTGCATCTGAGTTTCTTTTCAGTGTTCAGCTTCACTAGCTGAGCCCCTTAATATAAATGCTAAAATAATATTCACAGGACATATATATATATATGAAATAATATGACTATACAAGTGTGCAAAAAAAAACATGCATGTGGGAGGAAAGGCAACCTATGTTTATTTGGAGCAACTTGCCGAGGCAAGGGCAGGAGCTCTGCCATTTCATATAAGGGGAAGAGAGTTGCCCAATTAATTGAGGAAACCCGACCGAAAAATCATAGAAAAAGAAAGACACAAAAAGGAAAAGTAAACCTTAGGTGTAGGGTTTAGACGAACAAAAGCCTCAAGGAACGTCATCTGAGCCAGATACAACTGCAAGGCCCAAAACCACTAGTGACAAGTCATGGGTAAGAAAAACGACCCTCACCATCAACAAGAATCTCACCCACCTGGACATTATCAAGTGAAGCACAACCCAGTCCCTCGGAATATCCCATCTTGGCAAGGTCCAACTTCGCCATTTTGTCCACGCCCGCCAAAGTCTGGATTGTTGCGATCGCCTGCGAAGAAAGTGGCTTGTTGTACATATGAAGGCAATCTTTCATCTTGTTCTCAGCAAACTCGTCTTTGTTCATCTCGGGCAACTCTTCAAAGATCGTCAATCTGAATTCTGCTCACTTTGCTGTCGGGATATTGCAGAAACCGTTCTTCTTTTCAAGACGCCCACTTCACCGCCCAGATTGATAGGCATCATCAGCCACCACATGCAATGGTGTCAGGGTCCCAAGCAGGGGGAGATGACAATGGTCGAGTGATCATACTGGGAAACTCCTCCACCGAGACCGAAGGAGCCTCGACTTGAGTCATCCTAGCATCGGCACACCCTGCATCAGCCTGAGCCCCCAGCGGAACGTCAAATGTAGATCGCATCGGACTGCAAGGAAACACGCAGCTCCGCCAAATGCAGTGCCGGGTGTGCAGGGCAACATCTGTTTTTTTAATTGGTGCAGGGGGGGGCTCCCACACCTGAATTATATTCATTCGCCTTGCAAGATAGGTTCAAGTGAATTAGAAATACAGGGGGCGAAAGAGGGGAAGAGACAAAGAAAAAAGAAAAAACGACACACACCAAAACATATAAATAGTGGAGAAACAAAGAGGGAAAACACAACCCGACACAACACAGAGCACCACTAGTGAGATCGAACGGCATTGGCCGGCCGAGACCAAACCATGACACTTCAACATCGACGCAATCGAACATTGCATTTGAGACTGCAAAACGCCGTGACACCACCTTTGTTGTGGGTACATTCAAAAGGTCACGTGAAGCCAAAATGATGCCTCAGCGCATGTGCCACATGCGAAGTCAAAGGGTAGTGCGTAGTAGACAAAACCACAACATTGCACCGTCGACGCAATCGATAGGCCCTGCGCATCCAAGACTGCACAACACCGCGACACCACATGTGCCACGGGGCGCATTCTAAAGGTCACGTGAGGGTGAGACGACGCCATGGCATCCGCGTGCCACCGACGTAGTCATTTGGCATCGCCTAGCAGAGACACACCAAGGAGAGCAGGAGCATGAAAACGGGATGAACACCACCGAAGAAGGGCTCAAACCACCGTCAACCCCAAACCGACCGCACCACTACCACAAACTCATCAGCGCAACCAAAACGAAAGAGGATGTCAGGTTACATCTTCATATGACTAAGCAAGGAGAAGCGCCTTGAACAACTCAATCATACACCTAAAAGGGAGAAGTGGGAATAAGGGGATCTAGTAGAGGATCATTGATGTTGTCCCGGATTAGGGGGTGCGCATCACGTCGGCCCATCTCTCATGGGCCTGGCCGACGACCCACCAGTAGTTGAATTGGTCATGGCTGGGTTGATAACCTCACCATCATCCAAATGAAGATCTCCCAAAGACTTGGTATACACTTCATGATGTATCTGAAGGATCGGCGTGCCTATCCCTAGATCGCAAGATTCGCAACCAACCATTTATAAATCCTAGATACCCCTGGTGCCTATATAAGCCGTGGGGTTTAGTCTTTAGAGACATGCATACACACATTCGCAAGTCTAGAGCTTAGAACATCTTCATACGACCTCGAGGTAGATCACATTGTACTTTGTGCCCCATCACAATCAATCGATAAGAAGCAGGCCGTATGGTTTTACCTTATCAAGAGGGTCCGAACTTGGGTAAGACATTGTATCCCTACTCTTCCTATTACCATCTAGCTCACCAAGCTTGGGACCACCTACTCGAGATCTATCGGTTTTAGCACTGACAATCGTGCCTCGCTAAGCTGTCATCGGATGAAAATATCAAACCCAATTCAGGACATGGCTGAGCCAAGATCATGTAGACAGAGCACCACCTCCATGCTGCCATCACCCACAAGAACCACCAATGGAACCATATCGAGCCACCGGTCACCCCTAGCCATGGCCAGCTCAAAGATGAATCCCCAAGTGGGAATGTGATGTTTGAGCACCACCATTGCCTGATCCGGGAAACCCGGGATGCAAAGTTTCCTCTGGATCAATCAGGGGGGAGATGAGCACCGCAACATGACGCCTTCAACACGGATACGTTCTCCACAGGTACCGTCGTCGTTGGCTTCGACCAAAGTTGGAGCCATGCTTTACACTGGCAGTGTCGCGGCCCCAAACCTGTAGCCTGCTAGTCCACCTAGAGCCAAACCAACATAGCAGAGGCCAGAGGGAGTAGTCGCTGATGCCCACGAACAGAGGTTGGTGTGCCATGCGAAGCCTCTAGATCGGGACAGCGGGCAAAGCTTGATCTAGGCGTGAGCGAGATTCGCTCCCTGCTTCACGCCGGATCCGCCACACACCTCATGGATAGCACCACACCCATTCCGTGGTCCAGCTCGCCGGAGAGAGCAGACTATCGGGTGGAGGAGGCCACTGTGGCGGCGAGACGCGCCGCCGCCTTAGTCTCCATGGGGAGAGCGACGCGGGCCCCCTCTGAATGTTCCCTTGGACAGATTTAGACACACCATTTCCATTGTTTATGCTTCTTGCAGTGATCAGAGGTACTTAGTTGTTCCATCAGCCATTAGGTGTGACCCGCAAAAAAAAAATTATTCAGCCACGTGGATGTGTGGTCAGGGCCTCCGTGACCGCGTCCGCTAGCCGCCTCCAGGTGCCAACTTCCATCCTTTGAATTAATCAGCACGAGTTCTTGCATGCACGCATGCATACTTGAGGCTTGACTTCCTTTTTGACCGACCGTCCGACGAGCCCTGCTCCGGTGCTCCCCCTAACCTAATTTCGGAGGGGTATTTTTGTCCCCGCAAATTTGTTTTTTTCCTGGCCCGCCGCAGCCCAGATCCAAGCCCTGTCTAGCCCTGTATAACCCAGACCGTATACGTACAGTACCCTGGTCTGAAAAAAAAAACATCACACGACCCCACGTCCACGTAAGACCTGCCGAATCCAATCGTTCACGCGAGCAGCTCCATCAATCTCGCGAGCATTGACGCAGCTCCATAAGTCACGTAGTAGATCTCCACCGGCGGCTATCTCGTCACCGACAATCTCGTCGAACAGCGGGCGCGACAACGTCGTGAATCTCCAACGATCGCGCATAGGTACCGCATCGCGTGCCCCCCTCTAGTCTCGCTCGCGGCAACATCGAACGAACTGTCGCCGCGCCAGTGGCAGTGGTTAACCTAGCGGAGTGGGTAACCTAGCTACCCGGCGGCGCATGCGATCGTGAATCTTGTTCCGGTAGTGCTGCTCCTCGTGATCTGGGTTCACGTAGCGTCGGTTGCCGTCGGCTGTGCGCACCATGGGGATCGTTATTTGATGTGGCGGCTAACCTAGGTATCCGGCGGCAGAGGTAATCACAGATCTAGCTAGGTTTTGAGATCGTGCAGTTCCTCGCGATTGAAAGTGATCTCGACGGGTGTCGTGGCCATCTTCCTTACTAAGTTTGGCAGATCTGAACGGCCTCGGTTGTGGTTGTTTACATAACATCCGTGATCATGTGCTATGTGTTTTATATTTCATCATTGATAATGTTTGCACATGTGATGATACATATTATTGGTTGTAGGAAATGCCGGACGAGGAGTTAACTGATGTCATGGTAGACATGGAGTTTGGAGAACTGATGAAAGACTGGATAGAAGATTGGTCAGATGATGAAAATTCAGATCGTGAAGATCGATCAGAGAATGGGAACGAATGGGACGATCTTAATGTGAGTGGCATTGTCATGTTGTAATTTTTTGGTGGCATCCGACAACATTAAATCTTTGTGTTGAAAATTTATAGATGGATGAGCTTGATGATGATCAGGAAAACAACTCGGAGCTATCGAATGAAGATTACATTAGTCAGGTACGTAAGTGAAACGTTTTGTTGGCATGCAAATTGAATTTCTTCTGGAATATTATATGATAAGTAATTATGTATTTGTGTTGTATTTTTCAGTTCATTTCGAATGTCATAATGCGTCACGACTATTACGGTGAATCCGACGTGGAGACAGGCCTTAACGACGAATCATTAGATGCACCTGGTTCTGGGAGTCCGAGTCGTCGGTCATCATGAGTGAGGTATGTGTGTAATCAATGTTCTATGGAAGTAAGTAATGTTAAACCATAGAAATCTGTTTTCATGGCTGTGGTTTGATTGTGTAGGTGACACAAGATGATGGTGCAAAGAATGTCCAAGATACTGCCAGTGCATATGATAAGAGGGATATGTTCATGCAGATAATGGAAATGACCTTTACGTCTCTCGATGTTGCGTATGATTTCTACAACAGCTATGCTAGAGATAATGGTTTCAGCATTAGAAAGAATAAGGTCAGGTATAGCAAAACAGAGTCACATCATATGCGTTATAGGCGGTTTGTTTGTTCCAGACAAGGGAAACGTGACAGCAAGTTGCTAACCGAGGAAGGACACAGCCGTAGGCTCAGAGCCGAGACACGCTGCTTTTGCGAAGCGCACCTGACCGTCAAGCTTGACCAAAAGCGTGGGGTTTGGTATGTTGAAAGTTTTTTAGGACAAGCATAGCCATATGTTGGCAGGACCGGACGAGGTACCTTTTCTTTGGTCCCACAGAAAAATCAAAGAGTACCAAAAGCATGAGATAATGTCCATGGGAGCTGCAGGGATTAGAATTCACGACATGATGGATTTCTTCATCAGCAAGCATGTATGGTACGGCGGTGTTGGTTTTACCAGGCATGAAATATACAACCTTTGCGCCAAGGAGAAGAGGAAGCTGCTTTCAAAAGGTGATGCTGCCACAGCCATAGGCATCATGGCCAGTAGGAAACAGAGGGATCCTAGCTTCTTTTTCGAGTACAGGCTAGATAAGGAAGGACATTTGAATAGGATGTTCTGGTGCGACTCCCAGTCTCGTCATGACTATGAGGACTTCGGCGACGTGCTTGTATTTGACAGCACGTACAAGATGAACCGCTATGGTATACCATTCATACCTTTTGTTGGTCTTAACAATCACCAGAAGACCACTGTTTTTGGTTGTGCCATAGTTTCGGACGAGACCGAGGAGACATACGTGTGGCTTCTGCAGACTTTTTTTGAGGTCCATGTGTCAAAAGATGCCTAAGAGTGTTATCACAGACGCCGACGCTGCGATGATCAAGGCAATTCGTGAAGTCTTGCCAGACTTGTGGCACCGTATATGTACGTGGCACATAGAGAAAAATATGAAGATTCACCTCAGTCACAAGTCCTTGAAGGAGTTCCGAACTCTTCTGTATTACAGCACGTCCACGGCAACGTTTGAGGAGAGATGGCACGCATTTTCCAAAAAATGGCAGTCGGAAAAAAATGTAACATGGTTGAGGCACATGTATAAGAAGAGGAGACTGTGGGCCGCGGCATATCTAACAGAGGGGTTTTGGCTTGGCATGAAAAGCAACCAGCGGAGTGAAAGCCTGAACTCATGCCTTCACCTCCACCTAGACGGTGAAATGACCCTGGTGGATATGATTTTGCACTATGAGAACGCCGTTGTGCGTATCCGTGACAACGAGGCGCGAGATGACTGCACGGGCGCCTGTAGTTTACGGCGCCGCCATTAGCTCGAGGAACTTGAGATAGCTGCTTCTCACGTCTTCACTCCAGCAAACTTCTATATGTTGCAGGATGATCTTAGAAAAATTGACGGCATGGAGATTGTAGAAATTAAGCTGGGAGACGGATCACAGCAGTGCATCGTGGACTGGAAGAATAACCGGAAGCGCCATTTTTGGGTGGAGTATACACCAGTAAATTCCGCATAAACTATAAGGTGCAGCTGCAGAAGAATGATTCGAAAGGGTCTACCTTGCAAGCACATATTCCATGTACCGAAGCACTTGAACATATCTGAAATACCAAAGTGTTTAGTTCTTATTCGGTTCACGAAAGAAGCAAGGTTGGGACTGCCCGCGAGGCGCACAAGCGATCTGTTGGGATTTGGTTGGACTGGGGCCGGGGAAAGAATGAAATATAGCCAGGTCGGTGTGTTAGCGTCACAAGCTATGCATGCGGCATGCAAACACCCTGCTTTGTGGGATCGATTCTGAGGAGAGTTTGAAGGCTGCGATAGCTAAGAGTCATGAGTATGATCTGCTACAGGAAAATTTGTTGAAGCAAACAAATGACATCAGTAAGTGTGCAGTTGAATATGTGGACGATGGTGAAGGCAACATGATTGAGGTTAAAGATCCTATGAAAGTGTCAAGCAAAGGTGCAACAAAGGCAGATGAGAGCCGCCCTGTCTCGAAAAATGGTAGACCACTCTCTTTTGATGAGTTGAAAACCCGGTGCGGCGCTTGCAAATTGGTAGGACACACTAGACGTAGCAAGAAATGCAAACTAAATCAGAAGTAAGTGTTTGTATGCATTGTGAAGTATTAAAGTTTGTATCATTCATTAACTTAACTTGTGTTCTATCAGATGCAGAAAAGTGGAGAAGGAACAAGAGTAGAACACTTGCTTCAATTATTTACTGTGTTAATCGGCCGGCTCATACTTTGGCTAAGGTAGCTGTAAGCGCTTGTGTTTCTTTGGTTTGGAGGCTTTGGCCCCCTGATTGTATCCTTAGTGTATTAGCGGACGAGATCCCAGTCTTTGTTTAAATAAACTAAGATGTTTCCCTGTAAAAAAAATCAAAAAAAATCTTTACTGTCTAATGACCGGGGCGGGAGGTAGAAAGAATATTATTGTACATTTCCCCTGCCCACATCCTAAATGCCATTAAATAAGTAACTGTACCACTCTCCTCCCCACCACACACTCACCCACCTCCCACGGGCGCCGGTTCGAACTCCACTCTTATCCCCACCTACAGTAGATCGAGAATACCCTCGCCGGCGACCGCTGCAGCCGCCTCCATGGAGAGAAGCCTCGGCCGGCAGAGAGCGATGATGGACCTCGCCGGCGATGACGAGGGGTGGCGCGCGCAGTTGACTGAGGTGTGCGGCTGGTTCCCCAGCACGGATATGTTGGTCAACCACGCGCGTGGCCTCGTCAAAGTCCTCACCGACGCCGAGAGGAAGCGCGCCTTCCCCTACGGCCGCGGCGTCCCGCCGGCTGTCCTACTTGTGTGGACAATGCGAGAGGCCAAGCTGAGCGACTCCCCTGTTCAGCGCGCAAGGTGGTGGATGTACCGCTCCACCACCATGACGCTGCAGCCAGATTCAAGACGACGCATCGAGGGCGGACTGCGTCGACGCCGAGCTCGCTGTCCTCGCGCCGTCAGCCGGACTACCAGGTCCGCCATGTGTCGAAGCCAGTGCTGCCGTTGGGCTCTGACGTCGTGGAGGACGACGTGGAGGAGGTACTGGTCATCCCTGATGACCATGAGGAGGGCGAGGAGGACGCTGTGCAGATGGTAGCGCCGGTCGCCGTCGAGGGTGGCAAGACAATGCCCATCGACGTCGAGCTCCTTCCCCTCCTCCTTGACGTAGTGAAGGTGGAAGAAGAGGAGGTGGCTCAGGATCAGGTGGTGCAGCTGTCCAACACAACGGTGGTCAAGAAGAAGGCTTCTCCGTGTGTGGTGCGCCGCTCATGCCGCCTCAAATTTCTGAAGAAGTGAAGATGGGCACAGTTGCTGAAGGAGGAGGAAGCTGCCGGTTATCTAAAGTAGGTATGCTGTTATATGTTTCAGCATATATGTTAACATTATTTTGGGTTTGATGTTGGTTAGGTATGCTTTTATATGTAAGCATATAAGTAATGCAATCGATACAGTTTGATCGGGTTCTTTGTAGCTGAAGAACTGAATATCTACTGCTCTCCCTAAGTGCCAAGTTCAGTTAAATTTCTGAATATTGAATATGTATTGTTGCTTTGCTTCAGTGTTGCATGGAAGCTGCTAGATGTTGCTCCTATGTTGCAACAAGACAATGTACTAGTCTGCTACATAAATTAGTAGTGTTGCTAGGTGATGTGCCCATGTGTTATCCCACTCCCCATCAACCCATTCAACATACTCAGAAGTGATATCATCCTAAATAAATCATGAGCAATTCAAGTCATTTTATAACTGAACTTGTCATTGCAAGCGTTAAACACTGAACATGTTTGCAGCTTGACCGCAATAGCAGTACTAGTTTGAAGATCATGCTCAGTAGACTAACCTCAAACACACACCCCCCTAGTGCGCTCCCAAAATTGTGTGCATCTATGCAGACACGGGCACTAGGAGTTTCCTTATGACCACATAGATGGAGCTTGTCATGGCCACAGGTGATGAATTATGGGCGATAATGCTGGGATGTAAAGAACAACGGTAAAGAACTTACCTTTTTGCCACCAAAGTGTAGCACTGAAGAAACCCTAGCCGTAGGTTCTCCCGGCCCGCCGCCGCCCAGGAAACCCCCGTCCCCTGTTCCACTAGATCCGCCGCCGCTGCCTCCTGTGCCACTGAATCTGGCCCACCTGCTTGCAGGACCCAGGGTTCGACCTAACTTGCAGTCGCCACCGCTCTTCTCGCCGCAGCCGCCGCCGCCCGACGCCCAGCTCGCTGTCATGCTTTCGTCGTCGAGATTTGGAGGCGCAAATAGAGAGGGAGGGCTAGGGATTTGGAAAGGGAAACGAGAAAAGGGGAAAGATCGATGTGAACCTGGCAAAATGGGCTGGTGTAGTGCTGCCAGGAAGATAGCCCGCCTGTGGGGTCCCTCACGTGGTTAGATGAGCCGTGCCTGGCATTATGGTGAGTACAGAAAAAGTTAATTATACATATAATAAAAAAACGACGGGTTTGTAAAACAAACTAGAAAAACATGATGCCTGATAACACGCGATAGAGCCAACGAGCTGACATGACTAATTTTGATGAGTGTAATATTACATTTTGGCTTGATATATTTACTTATCTACCATGACTACTTTTCCTAATAATGTGATGAGGGGGAATTACTAGGAGATTATGCAAGATGATGACATGCAGATAGCTAAGGCAGAATGCTAAGCTTGGTAGAGTTTTAAAAAAAGTTAAGATTGTGAAATTTTTAATATGAAACTTACGAGAGCAGTTGAAGAGAAAAATAGACTATTATAAAAATTGGAGAAGGAGAAAATATTAAGCAAGAACACTTGATAAGTGAAGCCGTGAAAAATACAATTATAAAAAATTGGAGAAGGAGAAAAATATTAAGCAAGAACAATTGATAAGTGAAGCCAAAACTTTATTGGTACGACCAAATTGTCTTCTCCGAGCGAATTTTATGACCGAATTTTCTTGTACGAGAAATAATTGTCCGGAACACATACACATGCATGGGCCTTGTTTATTACATAAAATGATAGAACCCCTAAGATAATCATGCCATCGAAACCTTCGACCGGACTAAATCCAAACCACTAAAACTTCAATCATGCATGCCGCATGGATACTTCAGGCACGCCTCTTGCTTGCGATTTCGCGAATTTTGTTCTTCACACACTCCATCGAGTTTGAAGGTGACATAATCAACTCTGCGACGAAACGTCTTCTCCTTGCGTCAACGGTGGCCTGCAAAAAATGACATAAAGGTTACATGAACCGAGTTGCTACACCACCATAGTAGCTAGTCTACAAACGAAAATAACAGCATACCTGTGTAAATTTGCGGGTGATTTTGTCCCGTCCCAATGTTCTAGACATTCTGTGACAAAAAGGCCACAAGAGTTCCTGGTACATATGCAAACATTAGCGGTGGGCAATACAAACATGTGTGTTGTTGTTTGATTGTGCATGATGTCCTATTAACTCACCCATCCTCTTGCTGGGGTATGTCATACTCCTTGATAGGCCACTTACTTACGTCCGGATATTTTCTTGGTGTAATAAGATTTGCCTGACTCATATCGTGTTCTATAGCCATTCGCTATAAAGAGGATAGTGTTAAAGAACAATCATAAACAATATGTAAGAGCAATGGTACAAATGTTGGTTACATTACCAGTGCTTTAACAGTCCTCTCGACCAGGTCCAGAGGATAGAGCGAATCGAGAGCTTGGAATTCTTTCTTGATCATGTGCATGACCATGGTCATCTAGTGGCTATTGTCGATATTCAACGCGATATACGTCTACAGTGCAAAAAACCATTACGGATTAAAAGAAATACTTGATGAACTATCCTGTAGTGATGAATCACAAACATTACATACCTTATCACGCACAGTATACTCTTTCGTGACTCTATTAACTGCCCCAGCTTTGATCAGAGCACTATCCATGTTGCAGCTCGATGGCAATGGATCGTCATGTGCGATAGCACGATCTACAAGGAATTTGGACCTCCACGCTGGACAGAGGTAACGATCATGACCAACACGCAGCTCCAAATGTCCCATATAAGCATCAATAACCTGCATAGAATATCAACGCATTACATGTTGAGAGTTGAGACATAGATTTTTGAGCATTATAAAAATAGGACATGCAAGTAGTACTTACATCGTCCGACAGCCATCTATGAGCTAGTACCGGTAGAATCCTTTAGGAAGTCAGAGTTATGCCACGGCCTTCACTGTAGTAAATTTTTTTGTTCTTGTTCTTCTCAGTGCTAGCAGCTAACTCGACAAATGAAACAGGAGCATCAATTATTTCCGGCGTCAACTCATCTGCCACAACCTCCGCACATTATTGTTCAAAATAGAGCTGCATGAAATAATATGAACGTCAACAATGGTGATCATATGCATTGGTAGTAAATAAAAAATTTAAGAATGTTAGTTACGATACCTCTAGTAGCAGTACTAGTACCAGAGGTTCTCTGACCACGGCTGGTACGCCTGCCGGGCTTGTCAAGTGCGTAGGGGGATTCAAATTTCTTGGGAACGGTCCACTTCCGCTTACCGGACATAACCTCGTCATCCTTATCGATTGTTGCACCCTTTTTTCCATTCGCCTTAGCCATGAACTTGCCGATGTAAGATGGAAAATGTCTATGTCCGATGAAGGTGCTACAGTAGAAGTACCAACCACCCAAGGGTTTTTCGGTGTAGCCCCACATACATCATTACGCTTTAAAAGGTGAAGCTTCCTTGCGCCCATTCAGCTTCGTGGGGTTTTCTGTTTCGAAAACTAAATCGTGTGAACATTTCTGGACGAAAAAAATTATAGACAGAAAGATAAATACATAGTACCTTAGGTACGGTTTTATGGTCGGGAAGCACTATATCAGGCTGCGTCATGTCAATGATCGGCTGTCCATCACTATCCATGTCTTCCTTGTACACGAATTCCTTCTTTTCATATGGACCATTCTCGAACGAATCCACTTCGTCCGGATCATTCTCTCATGGATGGCACGGCAGCAGCCGGCTTGTACATGACACCTGCTTTGTTCAACTTCACCAACAACCTCTGCAATAGAAATATAAACTTAGTAATGGTAGCATGGTTTAAAACAGCAAACATACTCTAAACTATAAAGTTTGGGTGTGATACCTCAGCAACTATATCAGGGATTTTCCTCATCTTGGTGTGTATGAAGTCCATGCACCGCTTCATTAGAAGCTCCATCAAATCTTCCGACAATGCGGCTGTCATCGCTTTCTTTGTGTTTCCAGTTGCAGGCTTGGTTTTTGGCTTCATGGTAGGCGCATTATTTGGGATGTCGGGCTCCTGAGCCCTATACTCCTGGGTGATATTATTTTCGATCTGCATGCGATATTAAAGTACATGTGATGAATAAAAAATAAATAGTATTAAGTTACAAAACATTTAAGAAAGACGAAACACAATGACTTACCCTTACGTTACCACGGTCGCGCCCATTATCAAAGTCGAACCTATCTCTCCTAGTGGCTGCACCTTCTGTCCAGTTCATCATAAGAGGTTGTATGGACAAGTTGGGATTATAGGCGCATTCGCCTTCGACCGGTTGCACCTTCTCCCAGTACAAGTACTACAGAAAAATAAGGATTTAGAGTTAGTAAAATACATCACATAAAATTGCAATGATATGATAATTGACATTATGCAACAGGTCTGATATGTGTACCTACAAGAGAGCCAAATTGCCTTTCGGTCATTGGCGCAGGTGTTTGCTTTTCTTCACTATGCGAAGGCAATCAAGGAGAACACGCATGCTGAAGGCATTCCAGTTAATCTTTGAAATATGTTTCACATCATAGACCAAAGTGTAGTACTGCTTTGGCACAATCTTGCTCGACATGGGAGCAATAATTGTTCCTAACAGGACCAGCACTACTTTGCGAAGGAAATCGTCATCAGTGGCTTTACTTTTAATTATGTCCTCAATGAGATTATCTATCACTATGTTTTCTGATGTCTTACTGAGAAATTGTGGCGGCACCCGCTCCTTCATGTCCTCGCCTTCTTCAATGTAATGTCCGGGCGGACAGTCCTTGGTTCTCGAGGTTAAAGATGCACTCGACGTCGACCGCACCGAGAGTCACCTCCCCAACCTGCTCTTGTATAATGAATCTGCCCGTGCTGGCCTGAAAATTCTCGATCATATACCTAATCAGCAGGGTACACATCTTAATAGATGGTATCTGCAGCATGCTGCGCAATGATGTATCAGCCACTCTAGTGCGTTGACCGCTCGATAGATCTGCAACAAGCTTGCACCATTTCTCAACTGCGCATACTATTTCTTCATTCAGCTCGTCCATCCTGTTGAAAGAAAATATATAACTTCGTGACATTAGCTAGCACTAAAGCAAAAATAACAATAGGCATGCAAAAATATAAAACTTTCTGGCAGTAGCTAACACTAATGCAAAAATAACACTAATGGAAATACAAAACTATCACCATGTATACTGCAACATGCAGCCAAGTGTGTGCTGACATGAGGCAATAAAAAAATAACTACAATTGGTAATTGAATTTACTTGCATCTGATCAAGTTCTTTGAGTATCATATAAATTATATAATCATTAAAATTAACATGGTAAACTGTTACTTATTCGTCTGGTTGTCTTACTAACAGGGTGACAAATTGTTCAGCTGTAAATAAACTAGAGTCTATAGCAATTGTACCTATTTGAGGTTCATCAACATCTAATGTTAATAACTCTTTAATGTTCTATGTGCACAACAATATAATTGGATCGTGTGACACAATATAATTGGATCTTGTGACAGAAAATGTATTGCGTCATGCTTCTCGAGAAACAACATCTTATTCTACCATGCTATGAAAGAACCAAAGAATGTTTTCATCTACGCCATCTGGTTAGAACGCATCTAGTCCAGTTCATACTAGTTAAAATTATGTGGTAAACCTAAGTCCAACAAAGCAACGAGACGGAGGAAGTAGCTTGCTATGAAGGCGCGAGGGAAGGAGGACAATTTACTTGATCGGTCGACGAAGATGAAAGAAGTTGGCGATGCGTTCTCGACGTAGTTCGTCGAGGTCGACCTGCACGTGCGGACGACCTTGATCTTCTCGGGGTTTTTGTGGCATGTGGGATGCGGCGGACGGAGCTGTCGACGCCTCCCCGGCAGGAGTCGATCTAGTCGACGACATGTGCGAGGAGGAGGAGATTATATACGAGGTCGACGCCTAGGTCGTCAGAATTTCCTGTGGCCAATCTCGCGATATATATTTTCCTCCGTTGAAGCGAGGCTGAACGTGCTCCTCAATCGTAGGGATTAGGAACATATCGATTAGCACGATCGCAGAATTGTGTAACAGAACGGCAACTACTCCCGTGATCGACGTGCGTGTGATCGACGTGCATGGAAAGCGCAGCGTTGTGGGCTCCACAATATGGATCCGACACTTATTTGCGGTCTGGGCCGACCCACCTACCTGCATTGTTTCTTCCCTCAAAATAAATATCATTGGTTCATCCCTAAAAAACTCTTTGTGACACGTATTAGTTATTGTATACTTGTATATGTTCAACAATATTTATAGTATCTCTATCATTTCTACAATATTATACATGCATCGAAAGTGTCGGAAATGAACGATACTTGTCATGCATGCATGCCATGGTCATCGTAGGTTACGGATTAAGTTTGGGATCATTTCTTGAGATCGTAGGTTACGCATAAACCACTTTCAGACCTGCCCTCCGGTAGACCCGAATGGTCCTGCTTGTACATGGTGCAAGTGGAAGCATGCATGAGATGACCCCAACTTTTGGGAGCATGTGGGCTTGGCCAATGTGGTCTCGCAGGCAAGGTGTTCACGAATTCGGACACAAAACGCACGTTGCGTCACGTGGGGGCAGTGTTGTAGGGTTTTGTCGCCAGAAAACCCTAGAAATTGCATCGAGCGTCGCAAATGAACGATACTTGTCACGCATGAAAGCCATGGTCATCGTAGGGTATGCATGAAGTTTGGGATCATTTGGTGGGACCGTCAACGAAAACCAATTTCAGACCTGACCTCCGGCAGACCCGAATGGTCCTGCTTGTACATGGTGCATGTGGAAGCATGCATGAGATGACCCCAACTTTTGGGAGCTTGTGGGCTTGGCCAATGTGGTCCCCCAGGCAAGGTGTGCACGAATTCGGACACAAAACGCACGTTAAATCACGTGGGGAGTAGTGTTGTAGGGTTTTGTAGTCGGAAAACCCTAGAAAATGCATCGAGTGTCGCAAATGAACGATACTTGTCACGCATGCATGCCATGGTCATCGTAGGGTATGCATGAAGTTTGGGACCATTTGGTGGGACCGTCAAGGAAAACCAATTTCAGACCTGATCTCCGGCAGACCCGAATGGTCCTGCTTGTACATAGTGCATGTGGGGGCATGCATGAGATGACCCCAACTTTTGGGAGCATGTGAGCATGGCCAATTTGCCCCCCCCCCCCCCAGGCAAGGTGTGCACGAGTTCGGACACAAAACACACGTTGCATCACGTGGGGGCAGTGTTGTAGGGTTTTGTCGCCGGAAAAAGAGTTTTGGAAATGAACGATACTCGTCATGCATGCTTGCCATGGTCATCCTAGTGTGTGCATACAGTTTGGTCCGAATTGGTGAGACCGAGAAGATAAACCTGCTCCTAGTACATGGTGCATGTGGAGGTATGCATGCGACTGGCCCAACTACATTTGATTTAATAATATTTCAAGTATCAAACAGAAAATAAAATTTATAATTTGGAATGAAGAATTGAAATAATGAAGAAGTGCAATAGAACATAACATATTATCTTACATTTTGGAAATATTTCAATATAAAGAAGAGAACAAATATTAGAATGAAGAAGTGAAATAAAACAGAACATTTTATCTTACAAACTAAAAATATTTCAAAAATAATAAAGATAAGAAATATTGGAATTAACAATTAAAATAAAACACACCATTTTAGTTTATATTGTTGGAAATATGCCCTAGAGGCAATAATAAATTAGTTATTATTATATTTCCTTGTTCATGATAATCGTTTATTATCCATGCTATAATTGTATTGATAGGAAACTCAGATACATGTGTGGATACATAGACAACACCATGTCCCTAGTAAGCCTCTAGTTGACTAGCTCGTTGATCAATAGATGGTTACGATTTCCTGACCATGGACATTGGATGTCATTGATAACGGGATCACATCATTAGGAGAATGATGTGATGGACAAGACCCAATCCTAAGCCTAGCACAAAGATCGTAGTTCGTATGCTAAAGCTTTTCTAATGTCAAGTATCTTTTCCTTATACCATGAGATTGTGCAACTCCCGGATACCGTAGGAATGCTTTGGGTGTACCAAACGTCACAACGTAACTGGGTGACTATAAAGGTGCACTACAGGTATCTCCGAAAGTGTCTGTTGGGTTGGCACGAATCGAGACTGGGATTTGTCACTCCGTGTGACGGAGAGGTATCTCTGGGCCCACTCGGTAGGACATCATCATAATGTGCACAGTGTGATTAAGGAGTTGATCACGGGATGATGTGTTACGGAACGAGTAAAGAGACTTGCCGGTAACGAGATTGAACAAGGTATCGGGATACCGATGATCGAATCTCGGGCAAGTACAATACCGCTAGACAAAGGGAATTGTATACTGGATTGACTGAGTCCTTGACATCGTGGTTCATCCGATGAGATCATCGTGGAACATGTGGGAGCCAACATGGGTATCCAGATCCCGCTGTTGGTTATTGACCGGAGAACATCTCGGTCATGTCTGCTTGTCTCCCGAACCCGTAGGGTCTACACACTTAAGGTTCGATGACGCTAGGGTTATAAAGGAAGCTTGTATGTGGTTACCGAATGTTGTTCGAGTCCCGGATGAGATCCTGGACGTCACGAGGAGTTCCGGAATGGTCCGGAGGTAAAGAATTATATATAGGAAGTGCTGTTTCGCCATCGGGACAAGTTTCGGTGATATCGGTATTGTACCGGGACCACCGGAGGGGTCCTGGGCCCACCGGGTGGGGCCACCTGCCCTGGGGCCACATGGGCCCTAGGTGGTGCGCCTAGGCCTGCATGGGTCAAGGGGAACCAGCCCCAAGAGGCCCATGCGCATGAAACACTTGGAGAGGAAGAGTCCATAGAGGGGAAGGCACCTCCGAGGTGCCTTGGGGAGGATGGACTCCTCCCCCCTCTTGGCCGCACCCCTCCCTTGGAGGAGGGGGCAAGGCTGCGCCCTCCCCTCCTTGGCACCTATATAAAGGGGAGGGAGGGGGCAGCAGCACCTGAGCCCCTGGCGCCTCTCTCTCCCTCTCCAACACCTCCTTCTCCTCCGTGAGTGCTTGGCGAAGCCCTGCAAGATTGGCACGCTCCTCCACCACCCCCACGCCGTTGTGCTGCTGTTGGATGGAGTCTTCCTCAACCTCTCCCTCTCTCCTCGCTGGATCAAGGCATGGGAGACGTCACCGGGCTGTACGTGTGTTGAACGCGGAGGTGCCGTCCGTTCGGCACTAGGATCATCGGTGATCTGAATCACGGCGAATACGACTCCATCAACCCCGTTCACTTGAACGCTTCCGCTTAGCGATCTACAAGGGTATGTAGATGCACTCTCCTTCCCTCGTTGCTAGTCTCTCCATAGATAGATCTTGGTGATACGTAGGAAAATTTTGAATTTCTGCTACGTTCCCCAACAAAGGCATCATGAGCTAGGTCTATTGCGTAGATTCTTTGCACGAGTAGAACACAAAGTAGTTGTGGGCGTTGATTTTGTTCAATATGCTTGCCGTTACTAGTCTTATCTTGATTCGACGGTATTGTGGGATGAAGCGGCCCGGACCAACCTTACACGTGCGCTTACGTGAGACCGGTTCCACCGATCGACATGCACTAGTTGCATAAGGTGGCTGGCGGGTGTCCGCCTCTCCCACTTTAGTCGGAACGGATTCGATGAAAAGGGTCCTTATGAAGGGTAAATAGCAATTGGCATATCACGTTGTGGTTTTGCGTAGGTAAGAAACGTTCTTGCTAGAAACCCAAGGCAGCCACGTAAAACATGCAAACAACAATTAGAGGACGCCTAACTTGTTTTTGCAGGGTATGCTATGTGATGTGATATGGCCAAGAAGAATGTGATGAATGATATGTGATGTATGAGATTGATCATGTTCTTGTAATAGGATTCACGACTTGCATGTCGATGAATATGACAACCGCAGGAGCCATAGGAGTTGTCTTTATTTATTGTATGACCTGCGTGTCATTGAACAACGCCATGTAATTACTTTACTTTATTGCTAACCGTAGCCATAGTAGTAGAAGTAATAAGTTGGCGAGACAACTTCATGGAGACACGATGATGGAGATCATGATGATGGAGATCATGGTGTCATGCCGGTGACAATGATGATCATGGAGCCCCAAGATGGAGATCAAGAGGAGCTATATGATATTGGCCATATCATGTCACTACTATATAATTGCATGTGATGTTTATTATGTTTATGCATCTTGTTTACTTAGAACGACGGTAGTAAATAAGATGATCCCTTACACAAATTTCAAGAAGTGTTCTCCCGACTGTGCACCGTTGCTACAGTTCGTCGTTTCTAAGCACCACGTGATGATCGGGTGTGATGGATTCTTACGCTCACATACAACGGGTGTAAGACAGATTTACACAGCAAAAACACTTGGGGTTAACTTGACGAGCCTAGCATGTACAGACATGGCCTCGGAACACAGAGACCGAAAGGTCGAGCATGAGTCGTATAGTAGATATGATCAACATGAAGATGTTCACCGATGATGACTAGTCCGTCTCACGTGATGATCGGACACGGCCTAGTTGACTCGGATCATGTAATCACTTAGATGACCAGAGGGATGTCTATCTGAGTGGGAGTTCATGAGATGAACTTAATTATCCTGAACATAGTCAAAAGATCTTTGCAAATTATGTCGTAAGCTCGCGCTTTAGTTCCACTGTTTAGATATGTTCCTAGAGAAAATATAGTTGAAAGTTGACAAGATGGCGATTATGCGGACGTAAGAAAGCTTATGTCCTTAATGCACCGCTCAGTGTGCTCAACCCCAAACGTCAGCCTGTGGATGTTGCGTAACATCGGACATACACGCTTTTGATAACTACATGATAGTTCAGTTAAATGGTTTAAGTAGAGGCACCAAATACGTTTTCAAACGTCATGAACATATGAGATGTTTCGAGGGCTGAAATTGGGATTTCAGGCTCGTGCCCACGCCAAGAGGTATAAGACCTCCGACGATTTTCTTAGCCTGCAAACTAAGGGAGAAAAGCTCAATCGTTGAGCTTGTGCTCAGATTGTCTCGAGTACAACAATCACTTGAATCGAGTGGGAGTTGATCTTCCGGATGAGATAGTGATGTTTCTCCAAAGTCATTGCCACCAAGCTACTAGAGCTTCGTGATGAACTATAACATATCAGGGATAGATATGATGATCCTTGAAGTGTTCGCGATGTTTGACACCGCGAAAGTAGAAATCAAGAAGGAGCATCAATTGTTGATGGTTGGTGAAACCACTAGTTTCAAGAAGGGCAAGGGCAAGAAGGGACACTTCATGAAACGGCAAATAAGTTGCTGCTCCAAAGTGAAGAAACCCAAGGTCGAACCCAAACCCAAGACTAAGTGCTTCGTAATAAGGGGAACAACCACGGAACAGAATTACCCTAGATACTTGGTAGATAAGAAGGCTGGCAAGGTCGATAGAAGTATATTGGATATACATTATGTTAATGTGTACTTTACTAGTACTCCTAGTAGCACCAGGGTATTAGATACCGGTTCGGTTGCTAAGTGTTAGTAACTCGAAATAAAAGCTACGGAATAAACGGAGACTAGCTAAAGGTGAGCTGACGATATGTGTTGGAAGTGTTTCCAAGGTTGATGTAATCAAGCATCGCACGCTCCCTCTACCATCGAGATTGATGTTAAACCTAAATAATTGTTATTTGGTGTTTACGTTGAGCATAGACATGATTGGATCATGTCTATCGCAATACAGTTATTCATTTAAGGAGAATAATGGTTACTCTATTTATTTGAATAATACCTTCAATGGTCTTGCACCTAAATGAATGGTCTATTGAATCTCGATCGTAGTGATACGCATTTTCATGCCAAAAGATATAAGATAGTAATGATAGTACCACTTACTTGTGGCACTGCCATGTAAGTCATAAAACGCATGAAGAAGCTCCATGTTGATGGATCTTTGGACTCACTCATTTTTTGAAAAGTTTGAGACATGCGAACCATGTCTATAGGTGTATATGCATGAAGAAACTCCATGCAGATGGATCGTTTAGACTCACTTGGTTTTGAATCACTTGAGATATGCAAATCATACCACATGGACAAGATGACTGAAAAGCCTCGGTTTCAGTAAAATGGAACTAGATAGCAACTTGTTGGAAGTAACACATTTTGACGTGTGCAGTCCAATGAGTGCTGAGGCATGCAGTGAATATCGTTATGTTCTTACTTCACAGATGATTTGAGTAGATGTTGAGTATATTTACTTGATGAAACACAAGTCTGAATTATTGAAAGGTTCAAGTAATTTCAGAGTGAAGTTGAAGATCTTCGTGACAAGAGGATAAAATGTCTGTGATGTGATCATAGAGATGAATATCTGAGTTGCGAGTTTGGTACACAATTAAGACATTGTGCAAATTGTTTCACAATTAATACCGCGTGGAACACCATAGTGTGATGGTGTGTCCGAACATCATAGTTGCACCCTATTGGATATGGTGCGTACCATGATGTCTCTTATCGAATTACCACTATCGCTCATGGGTTAGGCATTAGAGACAACCGCACTCACTTTAATAGGGTACCACGTAATTCCGTTGAGATGACACCGTAAGAACTATGGTTTAGAGAAACCTAAGCTGTCATTTCTTAAAAATTTGGGGCTGCGACGCTTATGTGGAAAAGTTTCAGGTTGATAAGCTCGAACCCAAAGCGGATAAAATACATCTTCATAGGACACCCAAAACAGTTGGGTAAACCTCCTAATTCAGATCCGAAAGCAATAGGGATTGTTTCTTGAATCGGGTCCTTTCTCGAGGAAAAGTTCGCCTCGAAAAGTTGAGTGGGAGGATGGTGGAGACTTGATGAGGTTATTGAACCGTCACTTCAACTAGTGTGTAGCAGGGCACGGGAAGTTGTTCCTGTGGCACCTACACCAATTGAAGTAGAAGCTTATGATAGTGATCATGAAGTTTTGGATCAAGTCACTACCGTGCCTCGTGAGGACGACAAGAACGCTGCATCGCATCGTGAGTGGTACGGTGATCCTGTCTTGAAGGTCATGTTGCTAGACAACAATGAACCTACGAGCTATGGAGAAGCGATGGTGGGCCCAAATTCCGACAAATGGTTAGAAGCCATGAAATCCGAGATAGGATCCATGTATCATAACAAAGCATGGACTTTGGTGGACTTGCCCGATGATCGGCAAGCCATTGAGATAAATGGATCTTTAAGAAGAAGACGGACATGGACGGTAATGTCACCTTCTATGAAGCTCGACTTGTGGCAAAGAGTTTTTTCACAAGTTCAAGGAGTTGACTACGATGAGATCTTCTCATCCGTAGCGATGCTTGAGTCCGTCGGAATCATGTTAGCATAAGCTGCATTTATGAAATCTGTCTGATGGATGTCAAAATGAGTTTCCTTACCAGTTTTCGTAAGGAAAGGTTGTATGTGATACAATCAGAAAGTTTTGTCGATCCTAAGGATGCTAAAAAGTATGCTGGCTCCAGCGATCCTTTCTAAGGACTGGAGTAAGCATCTCGGAGTTGGAATGTGCGCTTTGATGAGATGATCAAAGATTTTGGGTTTATACAAAGTTTATGAGAAACTTGTATTTCCAAAGAAGTAAGTGGGAGCACTATAGAATTTCTGATGAGTATATGTTGTTGACATATTGATGATCAGAAATGATGTAAAATTTTCTGTAAAGCATATAGGGTTATTTGAAAGGTGTTTTTCAAATAGAAAAACCTGGATTAGGCTACTTGAACAATAAGCATCAAGATCTATAAGATAGATCAAAATGTTTAATAATACTTTCAAATGAGCATGTACCTTGACATGATCTTGAAGGTGTTCAAGATGGATCAGTCAAAGAAGGAGTTCTTAGCTGAATTGTAAGGTATGAAGTTAAGACTTAAAGCTCGACCACGGCGTAACGAGAGAGAAAGGATGAAGATCGCCCCTATGCCTTAGACATAGGCTCTACAAGATGCTATGCCGTGTACCGCACTGTAAGTGTGCCTTGCCATGAGTTAGTCAAGGGGTACAAGAATGATCCAGAATGGATCATTGGACAAGTGGTCAAAATTGTCCTTGTAGTAAATAAGGGCATGTTTCTCGATTATGGAGGTGATAAAGAGTTCGCGTAAAGGGTTACATCGATGCAAGCTTTAACACCTATCCGAGTGACTCGAGTAGCAAACCGGATACGTATAGTGGAGCAACCGTTTGGAATAGATCCAAGTGGAGCGTGGAAGCAGCATTTACAATATGACATAGAGAATTGCAAAGTACACACAGATCTGAAAGGTTCGCACCGTTGACTAAAACCCGTTGACTAAAACCTCTCACAAGCGAAACATGATCAAACCTCGTAACTCATTGAGTCTAAATCACATGATGATGTGAACTAGTTTACATACACTAGTAAACTCTTTGGGTGTTGGTCACATGGCGACGTGACCTATCAGTGTTAATCACATGACGATGTGAGCTAGATTATTGACTCTAGTGCAAGTGGGAGACTGTTGGAAATATGCCCTAGAGGCAATAATAAATTAGTTATTATTATATTTCCTTGTTCATGATAATCGCTTATTATCCATGCTATAATTGTATTGATAGGAAACTCAGATACATGTGTGGATACATAGACAACACCATGTCCCTAGTAAGCCTCTAGTTGACTAGCTCGTTGATCAATAGATGGTTACGATTTCCTGACCATGGACATTGGATGTCATTGATAACGGGATCACATCATTAGGAGAATGATGTGATGGACAAGACCCAATCCTAAGCCTAGCACAAAGATCGTAGTTCGTATGCTAAAGCTTTTCTAATGTCAAGTATCTTTTCCTTATACCATGAGATTGTGCAACTCCCGGATACCGTAGGGAATGCTTTGGGTGTACCAAACGTCCACAACGTAATCGGGTGACTATAAAGGTGCACTACAGGTATCTCCGAAAGTGTCTGTTGGGTTGGCACGAATCGAGACTGGATTTGTCACTCCGTGTGTGACGGAGAGGTATCTCTGGGCCCACTCGGTAGGACATCATCATAATGTGCACAAGTGTGATTAAGGAGTTGATCACGGGATGATGTGTTACGGAACGAGTAAAGAGACTTGCCGGTAACGAGATTGAACAAGGTATCGGGATACCGATGATCGAATCTCGGCAAGTACAATACCGCTAGACAAAGGGAATTGTATATCGGATTGATCGAGTCCTTGACATCGTGGTTCATCCGATGAGATCATCGTGGAACATGTGGGAGCCAACATGGGTATCCAGATCCCGCTGTTGGTTATTGACCGGAGAACATCTCGGTCATGTTCGCTTGTCTCCCGAACCCGTAGGGTCTACACACTTAAGGTTCGATGGCGACGCTTAGGGTTATATAGGAAGCTTGTATGTGGTTACCGAATGTTGTTCGAGTCCCGGATGAGATCCTGGACGTCACGAGGAGTTCCGGAATGGTCCGGAGGTAAAGAATTATATATAGGAAGTGCTGTTTCGCCATCGGGACAAGTTTCGGTGATATCGGTATTGTACCGGGACCACCGGAGGGGTCCTGGGCCCACCGGGTGGGGCCACCTGCCCCTGGGGCCACATGGGCCCTAGGTGGTGCGCCTAGGCCTGCATGGGTCAAGGGAACCAGCCCCAAGAGGCCCATGCGCATGAAACACTTGGAGAGGAAGAGTCCATAGAGGGAAGGCACCTCCGAGGGTGCCTTGGGAGGATGGACTCCTCCCTCTTGGCCGCACCCCTCCCTTGGAGGAGGGGGCAAGGCTGCGCCCTCCCCTCCTTGGCACCTATATAAAGGGGGGAGGGAGGCAGCAGCACCTGAGCCCTGGCGCCTCTCTCCCTCTCCAACACCTCCTTCTCCTCCGTAGTGCTTGGCGAAGCCCCTGCAAGATTGCCACGCTCCTCCACCACCACCACGCCGTTGTGCTGCTGTTGGATGGAGTCTTCCTCAACCTCCCTCTCTCCTCGCTGGATCAAGGCATGGGAGACGCCACCGGCTGTACGTGTGTTGAACGCGGAGGTGCCGTCCGTTCGGCACTAGGATCATCGGTGATCTGAATCACGGCGAATACGACTCCATCAACCCTGCTCACTTGAACGCTTCCGCTTAGCGATCTACAAGGGTATGTAGATGCACTCTCCTTCCCCTCGTTGCTAGTCTCTCCATAGATAGATCTTGGTGATACGTAGGAAAATTTTGAATTTCTGCTACGTTCCCCAACATATATTTCGTAAATATTATCAATATACAAAAGAGAACGAACAAATGAAATAAAACACAACCGAATTTGGCTTATTTTTTAAATTTTAGTAAACACTTTTAGAAATAATATAGAAAAAAAGATTTGATTTTAAATATTAGAAATATAAACAAGAAAAGAAACAAAGAAAATATAAAACATATCAGCGCACGGGTAAGGCTGCCCTGGGCCAGCCCGCCCGAATTGGGCGGAGCCGCACAGGGCACATCGCAGCGCACAGCCGTTGGGTGGTGGGAGTTTAGTCCCACCTCGCCAAGCGAGGGAGCGCCGCACCGGTTTATATACCCGGCTGCGACTCCCCTCACAAGCTCCTATCAATTGCAGGCTGTACATTGCCTAACTCTCGACCCCTCTGCCCCGTGGGGCCTACTAGTAACAGAGATATTCTGCAACACGGGCCTGCATCCTGGCCCATGCACCGCAGGGTTCCTAGTCGTATGCAGGCCGTGGAGTATGAATTCTCCTGGTTTGGTAGGTGGGCACTTTTTTGGCATATTGCCATGTGTATTGATCTTCAAATCACACACTAAATTATACACATGCTCACTTGCATTCAATACACAATTTTTTTGTGCATACATGACAAGTTAATGTTTTGACCTTCAAGTCATCTAATAAATTTTACACATGCTCACTTACATGTAATACACATGGATATTAATTGGATTTCAACAAAAATGAGGCCGTGGTGTATGAATTCTACTACCACATGCATGCCATGGTCATGGTACGGTGTGCAAAATGTTTGGGATCTTTTGATGGGACCGTCAAGGAAAACCTCTTCCAAACTTGCCCTCACGCAGACCCGAATGGTCCGACTTGTACATGCTGCATGTGGGGGCATGCATGAGATGACCCCAACTTTTGGGAGCATGTGAGCATGGCCAATGTGCCCCCCTAGGCAAGGTGTGCACGAGTTCGGACACAAAACACACGCTATACACGCCGCCAAGCAGTGTTCTAGGGTTTTGTCACCGCCAGAAAATAAAATTTATAATTAGGAAAGACAACCATGAAAAGTGAAATATGAGAGAACAATATATCATACATTATTTAAATTTATAACTGTCAGAATAAAGAAAAGAGGAGAATATAGAAAACAGAAGAAAAAATTTGAATGAATAAGTGCAATAAAAGACAACAAATTATGTTACATTTTGGAAATATTTCAAATATAAAGAAGAGAACAAATATTAGAATGAAGAAGTGAAATAAAACAGAGCATTTTATCTTACAAACTAAAAATATTTAAAAAATAATAAAGATAAGAAATATAGGAATGAAGAATTGAATTAAAACACAACATTTTAGTTCATATTTCGTAAATATTATCAATATACAAAAGAGTACGAACAAATGAAATAAAACACAACAGAATTTGGCATATTTTTTAAATTTGAGTAAATTTGGCATATTTTTTTAAATTTGGCACATGTAGGTCACCATGTTCAAGAAAGTTTCTGTGATTTGGAGGTGGTGGGAAAAAACACATTTTTTTCAAAAAACTGGCTTAAGTTAGACCAAATGGCCCCTCCGAAATGCGATCATTTTTTCGACCACCTCTAAATGACCTCAACTTTGGCACACATGATCTATTGCACAAACAAAGGTGGGTTTCCAAGGTTTTATATTTTTTTGAATTTTTTATTAATTTATAATGCCCTCTAGACTGACTGGTCAAAACATCGGTCTATACCTCAGGGGGGCATTGTAAAATATTCTTTTTCCAAATTTTCTTTCATAGCCATATTTTTGAATATTTATATTTTCTTTCATAGCCAACTTTGGCACACACATCTTTTGAATATTTATATTTTCTTTTCATATAAATAAGTGACATTTTCAAAATTCTAATAAGTAGGGTAATATAACTTTATTACAAAATAAAGTAGATCTTATTTCCAATTCCTTTTTTTGCACACATTATTTTTAACTAGTATTACATTACTCTTCTAAATTTACATTTAATTCCTTCACACTTTGATGATGGAATATTTTCTCTCTAATTGCAACATGGGTTCAAATGATGGAACATTTGATCTTTTTGCTTATTCAAATTATGCGTTGATGGAATGTGTGAGGATGAACAATTATCAGTAACTTTACTAAACCCCATGTACTATAATTCATGACAGCCATTTTGGAACATTGCCACATTCAATATTTGGTATAATTGGCACCTGGGCACAGAATGTTGCACTTGCCCACAGCATAGACAAGTGTTGCAGCATGTCTCAAGCAACACTTAAGCGCCATTTGTGATCATTGCACCATCGAAACAACAACTAAACATGAAGGAAGCATTCACCACCAATAAAGTTAAGGCCACACAAATATAGATAGCATTCTACGTTACCCCCACAGGTACCAGCCAGTTCACAACAAATCTAGTTCAGACACACAATACATTACATTAATATTAGTAGTTCAGACCCAGATGCAGTTTTCAAAAAGTAAAACATCATCAAATCTACTGATGATGAGTAGGGCTTCCAGCTTCTGATGATCAGCATGATGTAGGACTAGATGTTAGGGTTTCTCAGGACCTTCAGGAGGGCAGAGTGCTGAGCCCTGATCTTGTAGTCATCACCGGTGATCGATGTAGCCCGACAATGTTCCATCAGATGCTCCTGTAACCCAGACCTGGGTTTGGCCTTGCTGCAGTAGGGGCAGCGGTACTTCTCCGGCATCCAGTTGTAGTACTTAGCAGGTCCTTGGGCCCTGATCTTCAGCACCTCCTTCTCTCCAAAGGACTCGACGTTCCCCTCAACCACATCATCTCCAGATTCATACTGCACATAGTAATGACAGACATTAATACATTATGCATTCAAATACTATAAACATCTAACACTAACTCAATGCAAAAATAACATTTCAACTAGGCCTTACCTCGTACGGCTCATCTTCATCATCACATCATATGGGTAGTACCCAGATGAGTCATACTTCCTCTTATTGCCAACAAGATCCTCCTTCTGCTATATTGTCAACCAAGCAAATCATTTACATGGAATTGAATTGCATTTCAAATAATGTCATTACAAACAAAATTGTGAATGTGAACCACATTGGTATGTCGCAGTGACCAATATTGTCAATATATTTTCCAATGCAAAATATTTTAATATGAAACCTACAGATAAACAAATATAGCTACCTAAACAATTTGTTTTTGCATAATGATGGAAAGCTCCAATCTATATTAGACAACATAGCTAATATAAATACATATTCTGGAAAACTTTCTAATTACAGGAAACCTACACAAAAGAATAATTCAGATGTACCAAAGCATTTTTTGGGATAATACAGCAAAGCTCCTACACATATTAACATAATGCAGTAGTTAATTAGGTACAACTTCAACTATAAATGCATACATCTTCAACAAAGAACTAAAATTTCATTACTTACCTAAACAACAACGAATTATACTATAGATGAATCTTGTATCATCTAAATCAATTCATTGCCACATCATAATTAATGCATTCCAAATCAAATATATTTCCATCCATTATCTTTGAATCACAGATCAAATCAAATAATCATATATGTCTGCAGCATTGAACTACAGATCTAATAATCATATATGGTCTATCTGACCTTAAATTCCCCCTTAAATAAGGTATTCAACCTCATACTAATTGAAATCTAACAAGCAAAAATTCCATGACTAATCTAATAAGCATCTGAAAAAACCCCAAGATGCTTTTATCTCTGAATCAACGACATTGGAGAGGATGTTCAATGCTGTAAATATCTCTGAAGCAATGGAAAAATTCCACTGCTAACCCAAACTAAATAAGCATAGACTGACCCTTCCCCTCTCCTTCAGAAGCCCCAATCCAAAACAAACAAATCCAGCCATTGAGAAGCTCTTTTTGATTTACATGACAACACCCATTACATGAGCATATCCTTCACTATATTTACAACCAAACTAATGCACCATCTAATCACCTCAGGTAGACAATTTCCAAAAACACAAGGCCATGCACAACCCATCTCATAGCCTCTGCCTGACAGGCATCAATCAAGCATCAAAGAACTGCAACTATGGCAACATGCATCAATCAAGTATCTAAGAATTGCAACTATGACAGGCATGATCCCTAGAACTAAGCATCCATTTAATGAATCATCAAGCCAAAGAACTAAAGCAGTCACCAACCCAAACCAATAGAGAAGTATATATTTGACTAATCCATCGTCTAATCCTCAAGCCAAACACCTAAAGAATTGCACAAATTCCACTACTAATCTAATAAGCATCTGAAAAACCCCATCCCTCAATCCGGCTACTTCTAACCTATTCTAATAATCATATGAGGTCCACCATTCTTGCACGAATCAAATACACAAAAACCCTAATGCAGAGAAAACCCCACATACATCAAATCTAACCAAAGAACCTTCTGGCCACAAACCCTACAATCTAAAAACTACCACATTAAAGTGATAAGCACATACCTTCTGCTCCGCCTGCTCCTCGCCAGAGCCGGCCTCGACCTTATCCACCGTCTCCACCTCATGCGCCTCGCCGGAGCACGCCTCCACCTTCTGCGCCTCATCAGAGCCCGCCTCCACCTTCTGTGCCTCGCCAGAGATAGCCAGAGCGGGCGGATCTGGCTGGACTGCGCCGCTGCATCCCGCCCCCGCCTTCTCCAGATCTGCAGCGCAGGGAGCACCGCGCTGGGCCGCACGTCCCCTCACAAAGGTGCCCATAGCGACCTGCCGCGCCTGCTCCACCAGATCTGCGCCCCAATCCGGGCGCTCGCCTCTTGCGTCCGCCATGGCGATGGAGAGGATGCGGTGAGGGAGACGAGGAGGTTGGAGAGGAGAGGGAGTGTGGCTCGTGGGGAGTGGGGAGTGGAGAGAGGGAGACGATGCGGCGGGGGGAAATGGTGGGCGATGCTGCCGGAGGTGGTTGCCGTCCACATTTATATGATGGGGCACTTTTGGCAACTACTCGTGACACGTTCTGCCCCACGCGCGGGCGGCTGCAGGCGTGCACGAAACGCCGTTGTATACGAATATGAGCATACGGCCGGGCATACGATCTAACCGGGCCCGTACGGGCCTCCCAGGGCTCCTCGACGGCTATACGCGGGGGCAACAAAGACGATCGTGCCCCTTGTTATGAACCGTTTTTGATTCATCCTGGCCGTCGATGTGTTTTTCCACCTCGCGTTCAGCCCACGGGGGAGCACCGGAGCAGAAACGCCGTCCGACCGCATGTACGTACTCGGGCTCGGAGGTTCACCTGGCCCTTCAATTCTCAGATGAATTCCTTTTTCTTTTCAGATGAATGCCGACACAAATGACTAGATGTTCCACTATAGAGGATTAAAGGGCATTTTCGAAAGAAAGAATCGACAAAGACGTGTGCATTGAGTCATCAGTCAGTCAATGTATTGCAACGTGCGTTCTCACTCGCATAGGATAGGAGTATCATATTATCCATTGATTAACTTGTAGTACTACAGTACTCCTTCCTTCCTCGTCCGGTACAGTCATGTCTTTATTGTGCTTTCCACCAATCCCCAAAGCACCACACAATTTATTATTCTTCTTCTTCTTCTTCCGCATTTGCACCTAACCCTTAGATTCCAGATGAAAACTATACCTACGTACTACTCTATATATATATGTGCTCAAGTTTTGAAGCCATTGCACAGATTGTTAGCTTGCAAATCCAAGTACAAATACAGCAAGGAAGGAGGGAAGCACAGAGCCGAACGATCGAGGATGGCGAAGAACAACTCCTCTGCGACCTCGGTTCGGCTGATGCTCATCCTCCTGGTTTTACTGGTTTTCGTTGGAGGCATCCTCGCACGAGGTGGGCCGACCACCTGCAGCAACCGTAAGCAAGCTACCACCACAGCCGCTGTTTCCATGTACGTACTCCTTTTTTTCTAGCCTATTAACTTGTTTTGTGTTCATCATTTGTGGCAGCTGCTGCTCAGCGAAACTGCCCGCCGATCCGTAATGGCGGCTCATAAGCACAACATGGAGCACGAGGGTTTAGTAGGCTCTCGCATTCCCCGGCCTCGATTTTGTTGTGAACCGAATAATATTGTACTAACTCCGTCCGAAAATACTTATCATAGAAATGGATAGAAATGAATGTATCTATAACTAAAATACATCTAGATACATTCATTTTTCAGACAAGTATTTCTGGACGGAGGGAGTATGTTCTTGATGCGTCGATTGTTGTGTGTGTTCCCCGTATTTTTGTTTGTATTGTGGCCGTTTATAAATAAATAGTACTAGAATGAGTCGGGGAGTTCTCTTGCCCATGCTGGACTTTGATTATGGGATCTGGTGGCCAAAAATAAATAAATAAATCAGAGCTATCCATGAGTATAAATTGGTGTATTTTTTAACAGTATTTAACTATATGCTCGGTGACCCGGTGTATGTTTCATCAAGGAAGTATTTATGCCGCCCTATGAGTATATGATCTTCTTTTTAGGATGAGTATATGATCTTTACTTCGTAGGGATCCTATTCATTGCACCCCGAATTATTTTTTTGGAGATTTTCCTGAGGTATTTGAAATAATTCCTGTTATATCTATCAATTTTTTATGAGTGTTTTTCTTTCAAAATAACCCTTATTTTTTAAATGGATGATGTACCCTGGGGCTCTGAATTGGTTGATGCACACAACCATATATTATTAATTATTGAATGATACCAAACAAATTAGCTTACAAAAAACAACTAGAGGCCATCCAAAAATGGATCGTATCTCCACAATCCCACTACATAATCTATGAGGTATGGCCAAACAATGACAAGTGTACTAACCACAGATGAAGCCTTTAAGAAGGGGACGTCGCACGTGTGCGAATGCTTAACCAATTGTCAAACTTGGGATTCTCATCCTTGAAGCCAAGCTTCAAGCCGACGTCTTCGAGAACAGCATAACACATGCATACATTGCTTGATCAGCTGAAGAGGCGAGATCCTCGGTTTCACCTGGAGTCCATGCATACTTGTTGTCAAATATATCACTTCTAGAAACATTTCTACCTGTTGACTGACGATAACTAGTTAGCCGAACTCTGAGAGCATCTTCAGCCGTTGGCCCTCCCAGGACGCATAAAAATCGCCCCTGGGGGTGAGCCGGCAATTCGTTCGGCGCTGGGGGCGGTTTTGCGCCCAGTCGTCGCCCCCAGCTCGCCCCCATTTGCCGATTTTGGCCCACTTTTGAAGCCCTATTTCAGCGAAAAAAGGCCCATATGGGCGAGAATAGGCCCATATTCGGCGTGGTTCGTCGTGGCTCGGCGTTCAATTATCAACATAAATATTTTTTATCACATATTTCATCACATAAAATTCAAATACTTCAACAGAATAGTAAAACAACAAATAGTTCAATACAAATTATATAGTTCAACAAATAAAAACTCATATTTCATCACACGTCGCGCCCGGTGTCGCCCTTGAGCCTCCATAGATGCTCTATCAAATCTTGCTACAGTTGATGATGCATCTGTGAGTCTCGGATCTCCTGACGCATACTGAGGTAGGCAGTCCAGGTTGCCGGTAGCTGGTGATCAACTTGGGCAAGATGACCCTGCCTGTGGTATGGTTCAGTGTCAAACACTGGCTCTTCCTGCTCGCTCTCAATGATCATGTTGTGCAAGATGACACAGCAGGTCATGATCTCCCACATTTGATCTTTCGACCAGGTCTGAGCGGGGTACCGGACAACAGCAAATTGAGATTGAAGCACACCAAATGCCCGCTCGACATCCTTCCTGCAAGCCTCCTGAATCTTCGCAAACCAGGCGTTCTTGCCTCCAGGCACAGGGTTTTTGATGGTCTTCACAAATATCGACCATCTCGGATAGATGCCATCAGCTAGATAGTACCCCTTGTTGTAGTGCCGCCCATTGATCTCGAAGTTCACCGGAGGAGAATGACCTTCAACAAGCTTGGCAAAGACAGGAGAGCACTGCAGCACGTTGATGTCATTGTGAGTTCCTGGCATACCAAAGAAGGAGTGCCAAATCCAGAGTTCCTGTGTGGCCACCGCCTCCAGTACCACACTACAACCGCCTTTGGCGCCTTTTTACATCCCTTGCCAAGCAAATGGGCAATTCTTCCATTTCCAATGCATGCAGTCGATGCTTTCAAACATCCCAGGAAATCCTCTTGCAGCATTCTGTGCTAGGATCCGAGCAGTGTCTTCTGCATTGGGTGTTCTCAAGTATTACGGTCCGAACACTGCCACCACTGCCCGACAGAACTTGTAGAAACACTCTATGCTGGTGGACTCGGCCATGCGCCCATAGTCGTCCTGTGAGTCACTGGGAGCTCCGTATGCAAGCATCCTCATCGCTGTCGTGCATTTCTGGATGGAGGTGAATCCAAGTTTGCCGGTGCAATCCATCTTGCATTTGAAGTAGTTGTCGAACTCCCGGATGGAATTCACAATCCTGAGGAAAAGCTTTCTGTTCATCCGATAACGGCGCCGAAATGTTCTGTCGCCGTGAAGTGGAGCATCGGCGAAGTAGTCGGAGTAGAGCATGCAGTAGCCTTCGAGACGATGCCGGTTCTTTGCTTTCATCCGCCCTGGCGCCGAGCCACCTCGCCGCGGCTTTTCATTGCTCGCCAGTAGCTGGGCGAGGGCGGCGAGCACCATGAGTTGTTCTTCTTCCTGGACGTCGGCTTCGGCTTCCTCCTCCAGCAGCGCGGCAAGCACCTCCTCGTCATCCGAGTCCATCGCCGAGGCAGGCAAATCACCGAACACCTTGCACGCGGTGGGCGTGCACCTGCCGCGAAACTGCCCCTCTGCGGCCGGAAACAGCACTCCTATTCCGGCGGGAAACTTCATGCCCGCCGCCTATGTAACAACACTCCGAATGTACAATAGCATCGAAAAGGACAGCAAGCACAAAAGACACTATTCGCGAATGAATTTGGTCTTCTTGTTTCTCTATACAAAAGACGGATTTGGGTTTGAATTTTCATCCTTCTAATTTTGCATGCTACTTGAGACTTGACTTCATTTTCCCCACCGGCATCAACCATCGCTTCATTCCATGATTCCGATCATCACTCCCACTTGTCCACTTGTGAGATGAATTCCGATAAAAATGACTAGAGGAGACAACATAGGGCCATTTAAAAAAGAACCGATAAAGACAGTCCGGGAAAGTGAAATGAAGAATAGCTAAAGTCAGTCAATGTATTTTCGATTCAGGAATTCCTGTCCGTCACCTCTGTCTGCCAATTCATACCACGTGTGTTCATACTCTTTCCTTGTCCGGCACAGTCGTCATGCATGCATACCTCCTTCCACGAACCCCCATTTGCACCTAACGACCACTCTATATAAGTGCTTGTGTTGGGTCACAAATTGCAAGGGCACCCAGCTAGTTTGCCACTCCAAATACATACAGGAAGGAAGCAAACCTGGCCCATATCTCGTTAACTAACAACAATGGCAAAGAACATCTACTCAGCCTCCTCGGTTCGGCTGATGTTGATCCTCCTCGTTCTGCTAGTTTTCGTTGGCGGCATCCTCGCGCGTGGACCATCCACCTGTGTCAACAACCGTAATTAAGCTACCACTGCTGATGTTTCCATGTGAATCAAGTAAGTTAAACTATGCATCTATGACTTTCTACTCTAGCTAACTTGTTTCTATTCTTCGTCTGTGACAGCTGCGGTTCAGCGAGACTGCCCACCGATCCATGGTGGTAGCTGAGGGCGTGTGTACCATTTATTCGCGAACCAAATAAAAATGTCCTTGCGGCATCGATTGGCATGTGTGTGTTCATACTGGTTGATGATTGTATTGTGACCTGGTTTATTATTCAATACATGATTTTGTGTCCCAGACTACGTGTTTTAACTTGCAAGAATTAATTGTGACCTTTTCTGTTTTCAAGTTTTTTTTTAAGATTTCACCACATTTTCAAAATATCTTATTTGGATGTTTGCGCTTTTGTATAAGTTATTTTCAATCATTTGAAAAAAATAAACTATTTATGAGCTTTTCTCTAACAGTGGAACAACCCTTACTCTACTCAATTCAGTTCAATCATAGCACTGCCCAAAAGGGCCATTGCACATGGTTAAGGAAAAACTAGGTATCATACGGTTTCATTTTTATGATGAAGAGGGTTGGTGATATTGCATCATGCCTATGAAGCCAAAGAAACAGATGTTAAAAGCCTGCAAATGTAGTGATGTAGATGATGGAATTCTCAGCTTTATGGTAGAATGCCTCTACGACCAAGTTACCAATTATCGTTGAGTTTGTCTGTAGAGAGCATGGATCATAGAGCAAAGCAAAGCACCACCCCAGGCACAAAAGGAGGGCATCCATAAGTAGAGGAACGACCATCAACCTAGACTAGAGTAAACGATATGACACAAAGCCTTAGATTGAGACCCGTCCATTTCAAAGCCTGAAACACAACTGCAAAGCCTAAACACACAAGTCAATGTCGAATTGTCGACTACCATATATAACATATAACGATGATGGAGACCGCAATGATCCAAATCAGGATGAAGCCAACCACGACCAAAGAAGCTGGAGACGTATCCCGAGCAGTACGTGAATCCATGATCAGCCAACGGCAAACCACCAGACGACCATGACCAAAATCACAAATCGGCCGGACATAAGCAGGCGGATGGACCATATTAGACGGAGCTAGGGCCAGACCAGCCCAATGATGACCAGTTTCACGACCAAAACAAGCACCGCACGGTGCTGCACACGTCCCCAACGACCAGAACGACCAAATACGGCCAAGGACGAGACGACATCAAACCATATCCGACGACGAGGCGCCTGAATCTGGCAGAGGAAAAATGGGCGTAGCTGTTAGAGTTGTGTCGAATATTATTGTACAAGTTAGATACAGTTGGACTTGGTTTTGGACTGTGTGTAAACAGGGCAGGAGTTGTGTCCTAATAGGACACTTGTATCCTAGGCCTCTCATATATATTGGGGGTATACACATGATGTAACTTATGCCAACATAATAGCACAGGCGCGCAAGGGGGAGCCAGCGGCGTGTGCGGCGTCCGGGTGGCGGTGTGCGGTATTGTGACGGTGTCACGGGGAGGAGCGCCCGTAGTCAGGCCCCGGGGATGTAGCCACGATGCTGAACCTCGTTAACAAATCTCAGTGTCGTGCTCGTGTGATTTCTTGGTCCTCGATAGATCGACGGAGCTCCTCGGGTTTATTCTAACAAGTGGTATTAGAGCAAGGTTACGAAGAGGTAGTTCTGCGTTGATCTATAGGGTGATCGTGGCTGCGAGTTGTATGAACAATGAAAGCAACGGAATTGATCGTTCGATGTTCGATAGCAGATTGGTCAAGTAGACAGCGAAGATAGTCAAGACTAGGACTGGACGCACGAGCGAGCTTTTCGGCTCGGCCCGAAGCTCGCTCCAGCTCAGCCCGTTACAGCTCGGCCCGATAGGATAAACGAGCGAGCAGAGTTGTGAAATGAGGCCCGATTCTCGACCGAGCCGAGCCGAGTTTCGCTCGGTCCAACTCAGTGACTCGCTCAAGGCCCAGCCCAATTCCCATCGGCCTTCGTCCCATTAGGGCACGAGCGACGCAGAGAGAGCGCAGTCCCTCCTTTTCTCTGTTCAGCGCCGCCGCTTCCCTCTCCTCGTCGCGCCGCAAAACTGGACCGATGGCGACGAGCGACGCGGCCATTCCTCACCACCCCGAACGCAGGCGGACGCTCCTGCAATGGTTCCTCGCTGTATGTGACGAGCAGATAGTCTCTCCTTCCTTCCCATCCCTAGCAGTAGCTGGCGCAGACACGCTCTGCACTCACGCGCGCTCCCCTGCATAGGCGCACGGACGGCAGACGACACACACGCTCCCCTGCATGGCTGCGCACGCACGCGAGGGATGCATGGATGGACGTGAGGCTAGCTAGATCGATGGATGGATGAATGCTCACGCACACGAGGGATGCATGGATCGATGTGAGGCACGCAGCTGTCGTCCTCCTTGCCGCGCGGGATGCCGCCATCGTCCTCGCCGCGCTGGACACTGGACAGCTTGCTCTCGGCACCGACGGCGGACACGGTGATGCCGCCGTTCGTCCCTCCTATGGTGCCTAGCCAAGCGTCGGCTGCCCTGACGCACGCAAGCACACACTGCACATGCTTGTACACACATTAGCAGTGCACAGACGAGCTGCTCGGGCTGGACCGAGCCAGTGGCAAAACGAGCCGAGCCGCCCAAAACGGGCTCGTTCAACCAACGAGCCGAGGCGAGCTTGGCTCTCTTTAGGCGAGCCAAAGGCAGGCTCGGACTGAACTCGGCTCGGCTCGGTTCGTGTCCAGCCCTAGTCAACACGAGTCGCTGCCGATTCGTTGGAGGATTGCGGCGTGGTAACAAAATCAATCGGATGCAATTGAAATCGGTGTTTTTCGACGGAATTGAAGCAATTGGAAACGAGCAGCAACAAGAGTCACGCAAAGCGGCGGAAATCCAGATCAAATTGGTCTCGTCGAGAGGCGTGGTGATCGAGGAAACGTAGTGCTTCGGACGGCGCGACGTGGTGTGCAGCAGCCGGACTCGTACGGGCGGTGGCAACCCAGGCAGGTCGTACGGAACAAGCAGGCGGCTCGATTGGCTAGCAGGCAGGCAGGCAGATTGGCCAGGAGGCGGACTCGCGCAGGCTGGTGGACTTTCCAGGCGTAGCAAAGCGTGAACAAGCCATGGCCAAGGCGGGGCCTAGGGAGGCAAGGCGTGCATGTGCGTTGCGAAGGGTGCTGCTGTTACGTGATTGAAGTGAAGCTTTGACGAGAGATTTGTTTGTTAAAAAAAGGAATTGCCAAAGCCACGTGTGTGTATATGGGCAGTTTCTGCTAAGGTGCATGGAGAAGCTACAACAACAAATAGAGACAAGAAAAATTATGCACGTTGCATGGAAGTTTTTTCGAGGTCGATTTGCTGAGAAGGCTTGGAACACGTTGACAGGCTACGAAGGCGTGCGGACAAGCGCGTCATGAGGATCATGTTTAACAGGGCGTCGAGTAATGCATGGTATGTGCTGGTTGACACGATGCAGGGTGGAGCATGATTGCAGTCGGATATATTCGGCTGGGTCGGACTTGACGGTCGACGGATCGACATGATTCGGTTGGTACGTAAGACGGTGCGGTATTGGCGGCGATGACATATGAGCGTGATGCCGATGGTGACCGACTTAAGGCGTGGAAACACGTGGCGCAGCTGAGGGTTTGTGTGACTTCGATAAGACTATGACGGGGTTGATTCAAGACGGTGCACATGGAGCTTGAAGTCGACGGGCGCAAGGGTGGACTGATCATCTACCATGGAGTCATGTTGAAGGTGGAGCTGGAGTCTGGAAGACTTCACTCGGTGCTGGATTGAGGGGCTACGGTGTAAGGATCCAGAGAATTGAAGCCTATTCAACAAGGGGAAAAAAGGGAGTGGCACGTAGTTCGGACTGGAGCCCGGTGGTCTGATGGAAGCGTGAAACTCGTCATCGGTCGGTGATGATCGGTGGTACTCTGCAGTGGGGGTTGAGTGGTGTGGGTTCGCGACCCTTGAGACTCGACCGGGACAGCGGAGGCTCGACGCGGTAATAGCGGCGAGGCGTGCGGCACGCACGGGGCATGGAGACGGGCCAGGGCTCTGGCGGTCATACATGTGGTGAGACAACTGCGAATTTGACTCTGAATGATTACAAGCAACGGTGAAATTCCTTCAAGTTTCAGACATGCGGTCAGGAAAGGAGCGGTGATGTTGAGTTCAGGTAACTCTTATGTGTGACGCCCAATATGTGAATTGTTCAATTTCACGCAGGTCAGTGATCAGTGTGTGATGACGTTGAGCGGATACTCCAGGAGTTAGGAGCACAAAGTAGAGTAATGAGGAACTTAATTTTGCTCGGGTATTGACCGTGAAGAAGACGAGAAGGGACTACAGTTGCAGGTGGAGTCACATGGAGTCTAGGAGTAGCAGCGGTGCTCATGGCGTATCTCAAGTCCAATGTACATGGAGATTCGACGCATGGATGAATCCAAGGTGGTGGAGAATATTCGCCAAGGTGGAGTTTGTTAGAGTTGTGTCGAATATTGTTATGCGAGTTAGGTTACAGTTGGACTTGGTTTTGGACTGTGTGTAGACAGGGCAGGAGTTGTGTCCTAATAGGACACTTGTATCCTAGGCCTCTCATATATATCAGGGGTATACACATGATGTAACTTATGCCAACATAATAGCACAGGCGCGCAAGGGGGAGCCAGCGGCGTGTGCCGGCGTCCGGGTGGCCGGTGTGCGGTATTGTGACGGTGTCACGGGGAGGAGCGCCCGTAGTCAGGCCCCGGGGATGTAGCCACGATGGTGAACCTCGTTAACAAATCTCAGTGTCGTGCTCGTGTGATTTCTTGGTCCTCGGTAGATCGAGGGAGCTCCTCGGGTTTATTCTAACAAGTGGTATCAGAGCAAGGTTACGAAGAGGTAGTTCTGCGTTGATCTATAGGGTGATCGTGGCTGCGAGTTGTATGAACAATGAAAGCAACGGAATTGATCGTTCGATGTTCGATAGAAGATTGGTCAAGTAGACAGCTAAGACAGTCAAGACTAGGACTGGACGCACGAGCGAGCTTTTCGGCTCGGCCCGAAGCTCGCTCCAGCTCGGCCTGTTACAGCTCGGCCCGATAGGATAAACGAGCGAGCAGAGTTGTGAAATGAGGCCCGATTCTCGACCGAGCCGAGCCGAGTTTCGCTCGGTCCAACTCAGTGACTCGCTCGAGGCCCAGCCCAATTCCCATCGACCTTCGTCCCATTAGGGCACGAGCGACGCAGAGAGAGCGCAGTCCCTCCTTTTCTCTGTTCAGCGCCGCCGCATCCCTCTCCTCGCCGCGCCGCAAAACTAGACCGATAGGGACGAGCAACGCGGCCATTCCTCACCACCCCGAACGCAGGCGGACGCTCCTGCAATGGTTCCTCGCTGTATGTGACGAGCAGATAGTCTCTCTTTCCTTCCCATCCCTAGCAGTAGCTGGCGCAGACACGCTCTGCACTCACGCGCGCTTCCCTGCATAGGCGCACGGACGGCAGACGACACACACGCTCCCCTGCATGGCTGCGCACGCGAGGGATGCATGGATGGACGTGAGGCTAGCTAGATCAATGGATGGATGAATGCTCACGCACGCGAGGGATGCATGGATCGATGTGAGGCACGCAGCTATCGTCCTCCTTGCCGCGCGGGATGCCGCCGTCGTCCTCGCCGCGCTGGACACTGGACAGCTTGCTCTCGGCACCGACGGCGGACACGGCGATGCCGCCGTTCGTCCCTCCTATGGTACCTAGCCAAGCGTCGGCTGCCCTGACGCACGCAAGCACACACTGCACAGGCTTGTACACACATTAGCAGTGCACATACGAGCTGCTCGGGCTGGACCGAGCCAGTGGCAAAACGAGCCGAGCCGCCCAAAACGGGCTCGTTCAACCAACGAGCCGAGGCGAGCTCGGCTCGCTTTAGGCGAGCCAAAGGCAGGCTTGAACTGAACTCGGCTCGGCTCGGTTCATGTCCAGCCCTAGTCAAGACGAGTCGCTGCCGATTCATTGGAGGATTGCGGCGTGGTAACAAAATCAATCGGATGCAATTGAAATCGGTGTTTTTCGACGGAATTGAAGCAATTGGAAACGAGCAGCAACAAGAGTCACGCAAAGCGGCAGAAATCCAGATCAAATCGGTCTCGTCGAGAGGCGTGGTGATCGAGGAAACGTAGTGCTTCGGACGGCGCGACGTGGTGTGCAGCAACCGGACTCGTACGGGTGGTGGCAACCCAGGCAGGTCGTACGGAACAAGCAGGCGGCTCGATTGGCTGGCTGGCAGGCAGGCAGATTGGTCAGGAGGCGGACTCGCGCAGGCTGGTGGACTTTCCAGGCGTAGCAAAGCGTGAAGGCAAGGCATGCGTGTGCGTTGCGAAGGGTGCTGCTATTACGTGATTGAAGTGAAGCTTTGACGAGAGATTTGTTTGTTAAAAAAAGGAATTGCCAAAGCCACGTGTGTGTATATGGGCAGTTTTCTGCTAAGGTGCATGGAGAAGCTACAACAACAAATAGAGACAAGAAAAATTATGCACGTTGCATGGAAGTTTTTTCGAGGTCGATTTGCTGAGAAGGCTTGGAACACGTTGACAGGCTACGAAGGCGCGCGGACAAGCGCGTCATGAGGATCATGTTTAACAGGGCGTCGAGTAATGCATGGTATGTGCTGGTTGACACGATGCAGGGTGGAGCATGATTGCAGTCGGATATATTCGGCTGGGTCGGACTTGACAGTCTGACGGATCGACATGAGTCGGTTGGTACAGAAGACGGTGCGGTATCGGCGACGACGACATATGAGCGTGATGCCGATGGTGACCGACTTCTGGGGCGTGGAAACACGTGGCGCAGGCCTGAGGGTTTGTGTGACTTCGATAAGACTATGACGCGGGGTTGATTCAAGACGGTGCACATGGAGCTTGAAGTCGACGGGGCGCAAGGGTGGACTGATCATCTACCATGGAGTCATGTTGAAGGTGGAGCTGGAGTCTGGAAGACTTCACTCGGTGCTGGATTGAGGGGCTACGGTGTAAGGATCCAGAGAATTGAAGCCTATTCAACAAGGGGAAAAAAGGGAGTGGCACGTAGTTCGGACTGGAGCCCGGTGGTCTGATGGAAGCGTGAGACTCGTCATCGGTCGGTGATGATCGGTGGTACTCTGCAGTGGGGGTTGAGTGGTGTGGGTTCGCGACCCTTGAGACTTGACCGGGACAGCAGAGGCTCGACGCGCTAATAGCGGCGAGGCGTGCGGCATGCACGGGGCATGGAGACGGGCCAGGGCTCTGGTGGTCATACATGTGGTGAGATAACTGCGAATTTGACTCTGAATGATTACAAGCAACGGTGAAATTCCTTCAAGTTTCAGACATGCGGTCAGGAAAGGAGCGGTGATGTTGAGTTCAGGTAACTCTTATGTGTGACGCCCAATATGTGAATTGTTCAATTTCACGCAGGTCCGTGATCAGTGTGTGATGACGTTGAGCGGATACTCCAGGAGTTAGGAGCACAAAGTAGAGTAATGAGGAACTTAATTTTGCTCGGGTATTGACCGTGAAGAAGACGAGAAGGGACTACAGTTGCAGGTGGAGTCACATGGAGTCTAGGAGTAGCAGCGGTGCTCATGGCGTATCTCAAGTCCAATGTACATGAAGATTCGACGCATGGATGAATCCAAGGTGGTGGAGAATATTCGCCAAGGTGGAGTTTGTTAGAGTTGTGTCGAATATTATTGTACAAGTTAGGTTACAGTTGGACTTGGTTTTGGACTGTGTGTAGACAGGGCAGGAGTTGTGTCCTAATAGGACACTTGTATCCTAGGCCTCTCATATATATCAGGGGTATACACATGATGTAACTTATGCCAACATAATAGCACAGGCGCGCAAGGGGAGCCAGCGGCGTGTGCCGCGTCCGGTGGCGGTGTGCGGTATTGTGACGGTGTCACGGGGAGGAGCGCCCGTAGTCAGGCCCCGGGGATGTAGCCACGATGGTGAATCTCGTTAACAAATCTCAGTGTCGTGCTCGTGTGATTTCTTGGTCCTCGGTAGATCGACGGAGCTCCTCGGGTTTATTCTAACAAGTGGTATCAGAGCAAGGTTACGAAGAGGTAGTTCTGTGTTGATCTATAGGGTGATCGTGGCTGCGATTTGTATGAACAATGAAAGCAACGGAATTGATCGTTCGATGTTCGATAGAAGATTGGTCAAGTAGACAGCTAAGACAGTCAAGACTAGGACTGGACGCACGAGCGAGCTTTTCGGCTCGGCCCGAAGCTCGCTCCAGCTCGGCCCGTTACAGCTCGGCCCGATAGGATAAACGAGCGAGCAGAGTTGTGAAATGAGGCCCGATTCTCGACCGAGCCGAGCCGAGTTTCGCTCGGTCCAACTCAGTGACTCGCTCGAGGCCCAGCCCAATTCCCATCGGCCTTCGTCCCATTAGGGCACGAGCGACGCAGAGAGAGCGCAGTCCCTCCTTTTCTCTGTTCAGCGCCGCCGCATCCCTCTCCTCGCCGCGCCGCAAAACTGGACCGATGGCGACGAGCGACGCGGCCATTCCTCACCACCCCGAACGCAGGCGGACGCTCCTGCAATGGTTCCTCGCTGTATGTGACGAGCAGATAGTATCTCCTTCCTTCCCATCCCTAGCAGTAGCTGGCGCAGACACGCTCTGCACTCACGCGCGCTCCCCTGCATAGGCGCACGGACGGCAGACGACACACACACTCCCCTGCATGGCTGCGCACGCACGCGAGGGATGCATGGATGGACGTGAGGCTAGCTAGATCGATGGATGGATGAATGCTCACGCACGCGAGGGATGCATGGATCGATGTGAGGCAAGCAGCTGTCGTCCTCCTTGCCGCGCGGGATGCCGCCGTCGTCCTCGCCGCGCTGGACACTGGACAGCTTGCTCTCGGCACCGACGGCGGACACGGCGATGCCGCCGTTCGTCCCTCCTATGGTACCTAGCCAAGCGTCGGCTGCCCTGACGCACGCAAGCACACACTGCACAGGCTTGTACACACATTAGCAGTGCACATACGAGCTGCTCGGGCTGGACCGAGCCAGTGGCAAAACGAGTCGAGCCGCCCAAAACGGGCTCGTTCAACCAACGAGCCGAGGCGAGCTCGGCTCGCTTTAGGCGAGCCAAAGGCAGGCTCGGACTGAACTCGGCTCGGCTCGGTTCGTGTCCAGCCCTAGTCAAGACGAGTCGCTGCCGATTCGTTGGAGGATTGCGGCGTGGTAACAAAATCAATCGGATGCAATTGAAATCGGTGTTTTTCGACGGAATTGAAGCAATTGGAAACGAGCAGCAACAAGAGTCACGCAAAGCGGCGGAAATCCAGATCAAATCGGTCTCGTCGAGAGGCGTGGTGATCGAGGAAACGTAGTGCTTCGGACGGCGTGACGTGGTGTGCAGCAACCGGACTCGTACGGGCGGTGGCAACCGAGGCATGTCGTACGGAACAAGCAGGCGGCTCGATTGGCTGGCTGGCAGGCAGGCAGATTGGCCAGGAGGCGGACTCGCGCAGGCTGGTGGACTTTCCAGGCGTAGCTAAGCGTGAAGGCAAGGCGTGCGTGTGCGTTGCGAAGGGTGCTGCTGTTACGTGATTGAAGTGAAGCTTTGACGAGAGATTTGTTTGTTAAAAAAAGGAATTGCCAAAGCCACGTGTGTGTATATGGGCAGTTTTCTGCTAAGGTGCATGGAGAAGCTACAACAACAAATAGAGACAAGAAAAATTATGCACGTTGCATGGAAGTTTTGACGAGAGATTTGTTTGTTAAAAAAAGGAATAGTTCGGACTGGAGCCCGGTGGTCTGATGGAAGCGTGAGACTCGTCATCGGTCGGTGATGATCGGTGGTACTCTGCAGTGGGGGTTGAGTGGTGTGGGTTCGCGACCCTTGAGACTTGACCGGGACAGCAGAGGCTCGACGCACTAATAGCGGTGAGGCGTGCGGCATGCACGGGGCATGGAGACGGGCCAGGGCTCTGGTGGTCATAGATGTGGTGAGATAACTGCGAATTTGACTCTGAATGATTACTCCCTCCGTTTCTTTTTACTCCGCATATAAGATTTGGTCAAAGTCAAACTACACAAAGTTTGACCAAATTTATATAAAAAAATATGAACATCTACAATATTAAAACTATATAGTATGAAAATGCATTTCGTGGTGCATCTGATAATGTTGATTTCATATTGTCAATGTTTATATTTTTTAATATAAAGTTAGTCAAACTTTACTAGGCTTGACTTTGACCAAACCTTATATGCAGACTAAAAAGAAACGGAGGGAGTACAAGCAACGGTTAAATTCCTTCAAGTTTCAGACATGCGGTCAGGAAAGGAGCGGTGATGTTGAGTTCAGGTAACTCTAATGTGTGACGCCCAATATGTGAATTGTTCAATTTCACGCAGGTCAGTGATCAGTGTGTGATGACGTTGAGCGGATACTCCAGGAGTTGGGAGCACAAAGTAGAGTAATGAAGAACTTAATTTTGTTCGGGTATTGACCGTGAAGAAGACGAGAAGGGACTACAGTTGCAGGTGGAGTCACATGGAGTCTAGCAGTAGCAGCGGTGCTCACGGCGTATCTCAAGTCCAATGTACATGGAGATTCGACGCATGGATGAATCCAAGGTGGTGGAGAATATTCGTCAAGGTGGTGTTTGTTAGAGTTGTGTCGAATATTATTGTACAAGTTAGGTTACAGTTGGACTTAGTTTTGGACTGTGTGTAGACAGGGCAGGAGTTGTGTCCTAATAGGACACTTGTATCCTAGGCCTCTCATATATATCGGGGGTATAAACACGATGTAACTTATGCCAACATAATAGCACAGGCGCGCAAGGGGGAGCCAACGGCGTGTGCCGACGCCCGGGTGGCCGGTGTGCGGTATTGTGATGGTGTCACAGGGAGAAGCGTCCGTAGTCAGGTCCCGAGAATGTAGCCACGATGGTGAATCTCGTTAACAAATCTCGGTCTCGTGCTCATGTGATTGCTTGGTCCTCGGTAGATCGACAGAGCTCCTCGGGCTTATTCTAACAGTAGCAACCAATCACATCCTGACGACCGGTCGCCTAATCCACTATGAAGTGGAGTGTCCCTTAGGGATGATGATAGAGGGTCTCCACGGGGGAGGGGGGCTCCCGTCATGGAAGGGGCGGAGCTTCGGACAGAGGGTCGTGACAGGGCGACACTCTTGTAGAGGAAAGGATGGAGCAACGCACCGCCGAATGGGAAGCACAGCACCGTCCATGGAGATCGCACAACCAATCAGCCACTCGGGAACACACAGCAACGCCCTAGCTGGTCCTTTGTGCTCGCTGTTTAGCTTTTCGGTTTTGTTATTTTTCATGTACCTGAAAATTTTCTCGTGTCAGTCACCTTCTTCCTTCCCACACGTCGGACCTCGCCGGAGAAGACAAGCCCATTATCTACTTAGGGGGAAGCCATGGCCCCATTATCTATCTTAGGGGGTACGGGGTGCAAGGGATCGCCAGTGTTGTTTTTTGGTGCAGTGGGGCTTAGAGGGATGACCAAGGTGACGGCCAGCATGGAGGTGAGGGGAGGCAGAAGGGAGGGCGGGGCGGGGCGGCGGCTGAAGGGGTTGGCTGGTGGCTACGCGAGGAAGAAGACGATGGAGGTAGAAGATGAACAGTACTGCAATTTGTTTTTCATTGTTGGATGAAGATCAAAGGGCCCTGGATGAAAGCGACTGATGCAATTTTATTTTTAGGCACCTGACGTATAGTCAGTCGGGCCTTCATTGACTTCTATCTTCTCCTTTCTTAGAGCATCTCTAATAGCGGTGGTAGAAAACATGCGCAGGGGAAACGTTCGGTTTAGCGCGCATGGAGCAGTTGCACGCGCTCCAGCAGGCGCGGGAGATTCTGGCGCGCGGGAAAAGTTTGCGTTCGTGCGAAAAGGCGGCCCGGCGCGCGCTAGTTTTGGCGCACGACGTCCGGCGCGCACTATAAATCGAGCGCCTCCTCCACGCGTCCTTCCATCGCTCCCACGCGCCCTCGCCTCGCCACGTGCCCTTGGCTCTTTTCTCGCCTCATGGCGCAACCATGCCGTCGCGCTGCCGAGGAAGTTCGGGCTACCGCGGCGTCCGCGCACGCCCCTCTATTTCCTTCTCCACCGATATCCGGTCCGGTGAGACGCGCCTCGGCCTGGGCACATTCGACACCGCCCACGAGGTTGCCCGCGCATACGACGCGGCAGCGTGCCGCCTCCGGCGGCCTCGTAGGGAGATGAACTTCCCCGACGTGCCGACATGGGAGCGGGCACAGGAGCTCGTGCCTCCCCGCGGCTTATCACCGATGAGGACAGTCGCGACAACCGGAGGCGGGAGCGTCGTCTCGGCATCGACGAGATGAACAAGGAAGCCATGGCGCTATGGCGCCAACGCTTCGCGCGGGACATCGTCAACGAGCGCGAGTTCTACGCATAAAGGAGGGCGGAGAGGGAGGAGAGGAGGGCGGAGCGAGCCGCCTATCACGAGGACAGGCATACATGGGTCTTCAACATCGAACTAGGAGAAGTGTCGACGTGGAACTCCAACGACGATCGGTATCTTGACGCCTTCATTACGACATCGGAGGAGGAGGAGGACATCACCAAGTCGGAGGAGGAGGAGGAATAGGACGAGTAGTTCAACTATCTTTTTTTTTTATCGATCTATGCTATGAACTATCTATGTACGGTTTTTTAATTCAGTTTGACTAATTCATATCTATATGTTTTTTAAGGATGTCACATGTAAGCTCCCACAAATATATAATGCAGCAACAAAAAATTAAAAAATAAGAAAAAAAATAGACCACAAATAGAGTGGATATCGGCTTAAATGTAACATAACTATGTCACATCTAGATGTGTTCTAGACAGATCCTTTTTAATTATCTATGTATGCCTATCTAGGAGTATCGAGTCAGAGTAGAATATGTATCGAGTCGGAGTGGAAGGAGAAGACCACGAGTAGTAAAAAATATAGCATGCCTGCTGGAGCGGCGCGGGCATAATTTTTTGCAGCGGCCGCAGGAGCCAGCGCTATGTGGCGTGCAAAAACTGGCTATTCCAGCATTGTAAACGTTTTTTAGCGCCGCGCGTTGCGCGTCTATTGAAGATGCTCTTAATCAATACACGTGCAGTTTTTCCATGCGGTTTGAAAAAAGAGGACATGAGAAGTGACAAGATGTAGGTGGCCAAGTCGTGCTGGTCAGGAAAGGTAAGAAATTAGCACAAAAGATGTATGACGTTTAAGGTACTCTCTTGCATATCATGAATCACAGACAAAATTGAGTAAGTAAAGAACGAAATGCACAGTAATTCTGCAACATGTATATGCAGGTGTAGAAACGTGCAGTGCTGAGCTGAAGATGCACCATGTATTGAAGGCAGATGATGAGCGCCGGGCAACAACAGGAAAACTGCTCTCCTAACACACAGACAAGCAACATAACTTACAAAAATCGTGCCACGCTAGAGTACATGCTTCTTTAGTTGCCACATATTCATTTGAGCGTTGCGACAGTCATGGTGAGTACTTGTAATTAATTCAGGAGTCCACCACAATCACAATACTCATTATCGGAATTGCTAATCAACGGCCGTGCCCAAGAGATAATGTTTCCAGCAGTTGTGTAATCAATGTTATGGAAGAGAAAGTAAAACTGATGATTTGCAAGCATATAACTGAACCAATTGCTTGCTTGTTTTCGGAAAACACTACCGATATTTGATCCAAATCGAGAAGCGAATCCTCTACCAAAATCAAAGAGCTGTCTCGATTCAAAATCGAGCCACGCTAGAGTACGTGCTTCTTTAGTTGCCACATGTTCATAATCATCATTTGAGCATTGCAAATATAGGTTTGATAGTCAACAACCATGGGTGAGTACTTGTAATTAATTCAGGAGCCCACCACAATCACCACTCATTATCGGAATTGCTAATCAACGGCTGTGCCCAAGACATAATGTTTCCAGCAGTTGGCATTGTTAAGGACGAGGAAGAAGAATTGACGATTTGCAAGCATAACTGAACCAATTGCTGCTTGTTTCCGGAACACAATGCCGATATTTGATCGAAGTTGAGAAAAATCCACAAGAGTAGTCTCGATCCAAAACCACCATCACTACTACTGCTACTACTTTTGCTACCCCAGGACAAGTAAATCAAACAAGCAAAAAATCTAGCTAGATTGAAAACCCCTAACACTGCTAGCACTACTTGATGACGACGTCGGGCGGCGACAACTACCAGGAAGGAGGGCCCAAGAGGGTCTCGTACTCTGTCCGCGCGTTATCCATCTCGTTGAACGCCTCACGCTCCATCAGGATCATGAGCGGCGCCACCAGCACCATGAAGCTCGTCCCTGCGATCCACGCTGCCTTCCCCGTGCTCCGCGTCAGCTTCCAGGCCACCGTCCCCGCCTGGCGCCCCACCTCCGCCGCGCACGAGCACGCCTGCCGCCCCGTCTCCGCCGCGGTCGAGCACGCCTGGCGCCCCTTCTCCGCCACGGTCGAGCACGTCGGCCCAGCCGCCGCCGCCAGCTTCCGCCCCTGGTCCGCCACCGACGACGCCACGGCCGTCCACGTCGTCATCGCCGACTCCATGTGATGCTGGCCGCCGCTAGCCCTGGGTTGGGTCGATCGATCGATCGGGTCTCGAGAGGAGGATCGCTAGGGTTTCTTTGGCCTCGAGAGTTTCTCCGTGGGTTTAGGGTCAAAGCCTCGGTGCCGGGTCTTGTACTTATAGTAGTTGAGGAACGATCAGATTTAATTTGGGTCCGAATCCGGCCTGTGTCCTAACTTGACCTTCAAGAAAGAGACTTTTCCAGTTCAGTTAACGGAAACGAGTTGGAGACTTGCCCGTTACCAGGCGTACGCGTGCAACGTCGACAACTCCGGCCAGGGCGCGAAACAGGTGGATCGGCCTGTCAGCAAAGAGTACGTAGCCGGTACATACCATCCGGTTGCTCATCTCAGAGGTGATGTTGTCAACGGCAGCGACGGTGACGCCACCAATGCAGCACTTCCATGGCAACACCGCGTGAGCTCGCCAAACTTCTCTAATGAAAAAATATATATCTTTGCCCCATTGCAGCATGGCGCCTGTGTTGCAGCTGCTTCGGCGACCACCATTTGCAGTATCTTGTTGCAGCATCTCGGAAAAAGCCCCCTTTGCAGCATCCATGTTGTCTACCCAGTTTCCTTGATGCATGTAGCTTCTCAACTAGTCATGTTCGCAGTTAGCTTTCTTGTAGCACTGCACTGCTAGCTTCGTCCAGGTTTATTAGTCCGATATAGCACGGTAGATATTTTTGCATGCGGTGTTCATAAGGCGCGCGACGTGCCTCCTGGACTCTAGTATGTACCATGTCATGTTAGAAACGTCTGCATGCATAGCCCTGTAAATAAACTTACCTACTCCATCCATCCTCGGACAAGTGTAAGTTTAGCATGAAATTTGTCTATAAAAGAGTGTACTTCTAGCTTCCTAATGCATTTTAAAGTAGAAAAAATATTTCTCTCACGTCACACGGCCGGGAATCAAGCCCAATAACATTCAACACATGGTCTTCTCATTTTGTACATGCACTTAGACTTAGCCTTAGAGGTGGAGGAATTAAAGAAGAGGGAGATAGTGGATTGTGCCTTTCCAATGCATTTTCTATCCCTGGGAGCACTCAAAGCATAGGATCCTTGAACAGTGTTTTTCTCAAATATTTCTCAAACATTCAAAATTTGTCTTTTTTTGCCATGAGCTCTTCGAATGTCCGAACTTCATCAAATTTTGCGGAGGCTGGGCCGCAAGGGCTCCAACCGTCGGGCCGTACCGCTGGTCGAGAGACTATGACCTCAAGGAGCAACGCGCCGCGGCTGCCACGTGTTGAGAAACATAGTAGAAAACAAAAAAAAAATTCATCCTATGATCAATCAGGAACACTATGAAGATGCATACAAGGTTTATATCCTATCATTGTCAACTATGAGTTGCTGTGGAAGGAGAGTAGGTGTAGATCATCGATGAAGTCCCTCGAACCGTTCATGAACGATCCCTCAAACCGAAGACCAAAAGTACGACCCCTCTATGGATTGCATGCGTATGGTCTTTACGATCGAGTAGCGCTTTGTCGTCCAAAGCTAGACGTTGCCAGAGAATTAAAGAGAGAAGAAGAGAACCGCGTAGAGTTTCTCTATTATGAGGAACTAGAGATAATCATTCTAGATCGAAGAAGTAGATGAACTAAAGAGGAGGGGGCACCCAGAATCAAGGACTTGATGTCTTCTCTAGGGGGCGCCCCCTCTCTCATATATATAGATGGGAGAGGGGGGAGACCGACTTGGGGATGGGGCTCCCCTGCCCTTGGTGCGACTGCCAAGGAGGAGTCCTCCTCTGACTCCCCTTTCTCCCTTCGCGGCGACTATTTGTCGCATTAAGCGATGCGTCATGCGAGCTCTCGCTGAAGATTTTCGTTTACTTGCGTTGTATTGGGCCGGCCCACTGGCACGCACGCACGTTAAAAATACATGGGAGAAACTGGGAGATCCAGGATTCGATACCTGGTCTCCAGCCTGATCTCTCTCTAGCCACTGCAGAAAGGTCCTCTCATGGTTAGTTATAGAGCATGCCCTACTTGAGGCTACTCGAGCTGTTTTTTCAGTTTTCCTTTGTTTCTTTTACTTTTCTTCTTCATTTCTTTATTATTTCTGGCATTTTGTTTCTTTATTTTTGTTGTCTTGCATTTCGTTTCTTCAGCATTTTTTATTTGGTTTTCTTTTTTTCTAATCAATTTTTTGTTTTTATTTTGTTTTTTCCTATGTTCAGTTTCATTTTCACTCTACATTTTCGTATGTGTCAACAAATAATTTTTAATAAGTGATCAACATTTTTTGTATGCATGTTCAACATTGTCCGAAGGATTTTTTCAAGTACTAGTTCAACATTTTAATACTTGTTTCAACATATTTAAAATCATTGTTGAGGAAATCGTTAACTGGTAGCTGCTCGGTTGGTTGGCGAGTAGGGGATTAATAGGCTAATCGGCAAGTTAATCGGCCATTTAATCAATTAATCGGATGATTTTATCGGTTTATTAGCTACTCGGTGACCCTATGAGTAGGGATTAATCGGCAAGTTAACTGGTTAATCGGACGATTTCTTGAACATGGTTTAATATACTTTTTCAATATTTTTTAAACACTAGTTCAACATTTTTTTTATTTTGTGTAACATTTTTCAAATACTTGTTCAATATTTTTGGTACTTATTCAACATTTTCTAATACTTTTTCAACATTTTCTAATACTTTTTCAACATTTTCTAAATACACGTTCAACATTTTTAATACTTTCAAAAATATATGTTTGGTTTTCTTTTTTCTTGTCAAATTTCAAACATTTGTTTGGTTTTCATTTTCTTCTTCATTTTTGTTTTTCCTTCTGTTTGTTTTTGTTTTTTCTCTACATTTTCTTGTGTGAAAATATTTTTTTAATAAGTGATCATCATTTTTTGTATACACTTTCAACATAGTCTGAACGATTTTTTCAAATACTTCTTCAACATTTTAGTACTTATTTCAACATTCTTTAAATATTTTTTCAACATTTTATAAATACTCGTTCAACATGTCTTAATACTTATGCAACATTTTTTCAAATACCTGTTCAAAATTTTGATACTTATTCAACATTTTAAAATACTCGTTCAACATTTGTAAAATACTTTTTCAACATTGTATAATACTTGCTCAATATTTTTAAAATTATTGTTCAAATATTTTCAAATACTCATTCACAAAATTTAATACTTGTTCAACAATTTTAAAATACTTATTAAACAAGTATTTGAAAATGTTGAATAAGTACTAAAAATGTTGAACAAGTATTTAAAAATGACGAATAGGTATTAGAAAATGTTGAACAAGTATATGAAAGAGTTTGAACAAGTATTTGAAAATGTTGAATAGGTACGAAAAATATTGATCAAGTATTTGAACTTTTTTTGAATAACTATGAAAATGTGAACAAGTTTTTGAGAAATGTTGAAATACCATTCGACAATGTTGAACATGGATACAAAAAATATTGATGACTTGTTACAAAAAATGTTTTTGACATGTACGAAAATGCAGAGTGAAAACGAAAACAAACATAAGAAAAAACAAAGGAAAAAATGAAGAAGTATAAAGGAAAAAAATGAAAAATGAGAAGAAAAAAAAGAAGAAACAAATGCAAGAAGAATGGAGAAAATGGAGAAGAAAAAAGAAGAGAAAGAAAATGAAGAAAATGGAGAAAAAAATGAAGAAGTATTAAAAAACAGAGCAATGAAGAAAAAGTCCGATCTTTTACCTCAACTACGGTTCGACTCCTATGTAAACGCCAAGTGATAAGTGGCGTAGTGGCTAGCAGGTTTACGCAGTATATAAACGACCCAAGTTCAGACCCCTTTGCCCTCATTTTGTCCTACTTTTTTTATTTCTTTATGGCACGAGTGGGCTGGCCCGACAGGGGAAACGCTTCAGCGAGATAAACCTGATCGCTCACTGAATGCGAGAAATAGGCGCTCCCTTCCCCCCTTGGCTTGTCCAAAAAGCCCTAGGTGGAGCGCCTCCACCAATGGGCCCAATATGGCCCATTAACCTTTCCTTCTTGGGCCTTTTTAAAATATCAGCCCAATGACTTTAAATAAATTGCAGAGGCGTTCTAATCATTATTAGAGACATCAAGAATTTATATTAAGTCCCCAGAAACTATTTCCTCCTATAAATTAATTCTCATATTACCCGGTACTCCCCGAAACACTTTCGCTAACTCCAAAATGCTTTCGATTTCTCTCTAAACTATTTCTAATATTCATAAAACTATTTCATAAATATTTTCTCATAACTCTTGCACCAATAACATTTAGCAGATCGTGATTCCTTAAGTGTGTGACCCTGTCGATTAGGTAAATCATAGATATGAACAAAACCCCTTTCGTTCAATGACCAATAGCGAAACTGTGGACATCCATATTGATCGCTATGATTACACGAATGATATTCAAGTGAACCTTTGGTTACCATGTGTTATTCCCTTTGCTTCACGATGCTTTACAAAATCTGAGGTGAGATGTATCGATATCCTCTTGAGTCATTCTCATGCTCACTATATCGATCTCCTTGTTATTAGTTTTGTTCTTCTTTCTCGTTGACATGTTCTGGCATCCCTGTGACTTAGTCACCTGTGTCTGTTCAGATGATGATGGATGTCGTCACATCGAGAGGGCCCTAAGAATATCTCTCCATCATCGGAGGGGCAAATCCCACTCTTGAGCTACACAACCTCTTGTCATTATGATCACCGTGTTACAGATAACGTTTGAGCAACCCCAATGTCCATCGTATGGTAAGAAGTGACCACGATACTTTCTTGGTCTGAGGAACAAAAGAACATGTTAACTCTCTACGTTATATCGATTGACTTGTGAGGATAAGATCTCGAAGTATAACAAAAAAGTTTGGGTCAATTCAGTTTGATCGTTCTCGTAATGTCATACTCTCGAAGTTGTTTTGAGACTATCATTACACTTAACAATATCTCAAGATCTGGAAGACATGATCACGTACAACACTTGAGCTGGTCCTAGAGGCGAGACTAGGAATCAAATTTTACCGTTTATCATTCCACACATATTTTTGCATTGATGGCCAATGTATTTTTGCATGCTTACACTTAGCAGTAGCGCTTTTTATAAGAAGGCGCTACTGCTAGGGCGTTTAGCAACAACGCGTTACCAAGACACGCCTACTCCTAAAGCCATCCTATCACTAGGCCGCCCCTCACTCTCCTCTCTCTGCTCCAACTCACTCTCCCCCGCACCAGCCCTGTCGTTTGCCGCCGCTGCATTGTCGCCCCCTCCCTCCTCCATCCCTCCGCCGGACGTCGCCCCCTCCCTCCTCCATCCCGCCGCTGGCCGTCACCCCCTCCCTCCTCCATCCCGCCGACCGTTGCCCCCTCCCTTCTCCATCCCGCTGTCGTCGCCCCCCCTGCCGTCACCGCCACTGAGGTAGCTCCTCCTACCTCCCTCCTCCTCCCTCCCCATCCTTCCCACATGTTCCCTCCTTCCTCCCACTCCTCCCTCCCTCCTTCCTACCCGTCCTCCCTCCCTCCTTCCTATCCCTCCTCCCTCCCTTCTCTCTGTTCTTGTAGAATGTAGGTAGTTTAAATGTAGATTTGAGAATGTAGACATTATAGAATGTAGGTTCTATAATGGAATAATTTTTAGCCTATTTTAGGTGTTTTGAATAGGATAGGAAATTTTAGGTCTTTTGATTAGAAATTTTAGTAATGGAAATTTTTAGTTGGTAGAATTTGAAAAAATGTTATGTACTTGTTATCTTTTGAACTTAGGGCATATTTTTAGGGTTTAGTAAAAGAAATAGTAATAGTGGATGATGATGTAGATGTTTTAGGTATAGAACATTTTGAATAGATGATGATGTAGATTTTTTAGTACAACTAGTTTATTTAGTGTTGCTCAAGAATTGCTCATATGATGTAGATATAAACATGTATATCTAGTGTTGCTAAAATAGGATATGTGCTTGCCCAAGTGACCATGTTTGCAGGTAACAGCCCCGAGTGGCCTATGTTTTGCCGGAGTGTTGATTAATTTCCGTTCCGGCAAATTTCAGGCGCTCGATATGTCCTTTTTTAGCAAAGGTCATGCCGGATTTTTCCTCTAAAGTGGATCGTTAATCCTTTTCTAATATTGCTTTAGGAAAATGGCGAAACCACCACCACCACTACCATGTCGACTGTGCAAGTCAAGATGCGCCAGCAGCCTTGCAACTGGCACGTTGTTCGTGATCTACTTCCAGCCGAGTTTTCTTCCTGCGGCGGTAACAAAATATATGAAACTTGTAACAACTATTTTGTTTTTACTGTTATTGGCATTAATGCATTGTGTATATATCATTGTGTATACACAGATCGTCCCATGCAATGTGAGGTTGGAATTCAACAAGCTGACCGGAGACACTGTGACCTTTGAGGCTCCTGGGGCCCCCTACACTATGGAGGTCGAGAAATGACGAAATATGTCACAGATCGTAGGATATGGATGGAACCGTTTCATCTCCCACATGGGTATTATTGGTGGTGAGTTGATCAGCTTCTCCTTCAGAGCAGAAAGACCCAAGCTGGCCGTCATTTATCTCAACACGGATGAAGATGATGAGGACCCACTTGATGAAGCCATCTATACTCGAAAAATAAGGCTGAGCGAGGACGAGGTGTGCAACCTATGGGACATAATTCTGCAACGTGCTGACTTTATCAGGGTGCCATTCGTGACCCGCCTGACAAGTACCATGGTTGATCGGCATGGTATGGTATGTTATACTTAGTGTAGAATCCGATTACATGCTTACTTAGTAGAATTCAAGCTTAGTAGAAATGTAGTACTGTTTTTGATAGTGTAGAAACCTATACTTAGTAGAAATATATTTGCAAGAGTATGTGCGAGGCTACTTATTAATTGATATGTTTTTTCTTTCAGAAATTGCCAAAGAGCCTATCTATGAGTTGTGGTATTGAGCCTGATGAAGAAGGCTCTGCTGGAATACGCCTTACTACAAGGGGCTCCGTCACCACCTGTGCGTACGGCGTGGACACGGATGATCGCACACACTTCAGCTCGGTTGGGTGGAAGAACTTCCTCGTTGGCAAGAATCTTCGTGTTGGATAGGCCATCCTAATTACTATCAGGAACACCCACCGTCATGGCTTGAGGATGATGGTCGTCGTCGATATCATCTAGAACTACATATGTGTGTGGCTGTATGACTACCCCTAGTAGACTGCTATATGATGTATGACTACCTAGTACTGCTTATCATATATGCTCCTGTATGAACCCTATATGTGCGTGAGGATGCATGTTGACTATATATGAGTACCTATAACGCTTAATGATATTGTATGACTACTGTGTGACTATATGGTATTGTGGTTAATGATATTGTTATCTGGTATATGTGAAATTGCAGTTTATCAAACGGGGTACTGTTCTAGATCAGTAGGAAGAAGGGAAAAATGTTGAAAGATACAGCAGTAGCACGGGCAAAGAAAAGCACTACAACTACTTATTAGTAGCGCATGTTGGAAAACCGCTACTGATACAGTCAATACTAGTAGCACGGGTACATAGAGCGCTACTACTATCTGTTAGCTGCAGCGCCTTATTAGTAGCGCGGCCACCCGCGCTACTGATAGTGTTAAAACCCGCGCTACTACTAGGGTTTTCCCTAGTAGTGATAACTATGTTTAAGAAACTCACATAGCGGTAGAATTGGAAGCGTATCAACGAGGACCCAAATGTCCAAATTGTCTTCGGCGATGTCAGGATCACCAAGATCCATGGTGACAAGCATACCCTCATGAAAATCATACATCTTGCAAAGTGCTTCCCAATTCGGGCAACCAAAATGGGATACGCTCTCAGAATTGTATAGATTTACCTCAAAATTCATACCATGATTGGTCCTTAGGTGAATTTTCTTTGTTTCCATACTTTCGTGATCTTCAAAATCCATCCTCTCCAAGACATAGCGTCTTGCATGGCATGGGATAAGCTAGTCGAATTGTAAAAGACGAAAATTACATATTAAAGTAGTAGAAGTTGAGCTTAATTACGAAAAAAATACTTTGCATTGTAGCATACCGTTTTAACATCGAAGGTCTCCTGGAGCTTAATGCTGAAGCGCCGACCTTCTACCAAGTGAGGCCTGTCGCAGAAACTCCGGTGTCGCCGCACCAGGAGCACTCCGCGAGACTTCCGTCCGACAACATTTCCTATGTTCACAATTCAAAGATTAAACTTCTAAAATTCAATATATGTACTACAAAAACTAAATTAGATCATTATTATTCAGCACAGGTTGACTATCGGTCTGTCCAGTCTTTTTTTGAAAACTCTCAGCTCACATGGTGTGTATATTCGACCGTTGGTGATGGACGCTCCTTCCTTCGTCCCCGAGTGCATTAAACCAAAATGTCTAGCACACGGGAACGAAGGAGAAGCGACCCCATGACAACAGTCGGCATTCTTCTTCTCTCATATATGGTGGACACACTCCCTCACTGATTTTCAACCGTCGGTGATGGTCGTTACTCCTCCTTCCCCTAGTGCATAACAAAGGTCTAGCACAAGGAGAAGAAGGAGAAACGACCCCCACAACAACAGTCGGGTTTCTTCCTCTCTCATATATGGTGCATAATTTCTCCCTCACTCATTTTTTGATTGTCATGTATGGAGCCTCGATAGACTTAAAGTCAACCTGAAATATCACTTAATTATCTTTGTAGAAAATCCAGGCCACTCGATATTTCTGACATATTGTAGCACAAGTCATGCCAAAATTCACGGAAAAATTCAGCATGACCTTTGCTAAAAAAGGACATATCGAGCGCCTGAAATTTGCCGGAACGGAATTTAATCAACACTCTGCCAAAACATAGGCCACTCGGAGGTGTTACCTGCAAACATGGCCACTTGGGTAAGCACATATCCTATTTGCATTCAAACTTGATGGTCATTGCATTCGAACTTGATGGTCATTGCATTTCAATGGTTGAAAATATGAACAAAAACATTTCAAAATATCTTATAGGACTCATATTGACATGGAGATTTGGCTAGTCTCACCTCGAGGTCGGAGGGGGTCTATGACGGGGACGACGGCGGCGACGACATGGAGATTTTGCTGCAAAAACAAAATAGTATTCAAAATAGTGCTCTCCAATTTGAGAGTTCAAAATAGGAGTAGTTCTCCAATTTGAGCTTTCAATAAGCAAAACTAAATCATAAAATAAATTAGTATTCAAATTAGCATGCATTCAATAAGTAAAACTAAATCATCTCTTGCGTTCGTACATCGTCGAATATTATCACTAATACATCTCGAATAGTATCATACATATAACCTCAATAATACAGCTAAAACCCTAGCGAATGACGGGTATCAGCCCGGGCTGTGGACACCCAAAGTGAAGGAACCATCACAGGATTATAGCTCCAGTGAGATCCTGAAGAACCTGCCAGGTATTGGAGAACTTGCCCTCAAACGCAACCATGTAGCGACGGACGTGCTCGTCCTCCACGCTGACAGGGTGACGTACCACCTCCACGGGGTCCTCAAGCCTCCACACCATCATTGGCCCACGCGACCGCCACCAAAGAAGGTTCGGCTCAACGACGGGCTGGCTCCTCACCAAGCTGCGCCTCCCAGAAGGTAGCACATCCCAGTACCAGCCTAATGGAGCCAAGTCCCGGACATGGCCCCTCTGATCAAGCAGGTCTCCTCCGCCGAGTCGACGATGAGGACGCGGGATAGACATCGTCAACATCGACGCGGTAATAATTGCTTTAACTAAAAAAGTAAACTAGTTCTATTAATTTTCGTACTAAAAATAAAATAGTTGTATTAATTCAACTAGTTCAACTAAGCACCTACTATACATAAAAATAAACTAGTTCTTACTAAAAATAAACTAGTTCAACTAGTTCTATTAATTTTATTACTAAAAAACTAGTTCTATTAATTCAACTAGTTCTTACTAAAAATAAACTAGTTCAACTAGTTCTATTAATTTTCTTACTAAAAATAAACTAGTTCTATTAATTCAACTAGTTCATACTAAAAATAAACTAGTTCAACTAGTTCTATTATTATTTTTACTAATTCTATTAAACACTTACTAAAAAACAGTAAAAAAACTATATTGATTTTTTCCCTCTAAACTAAACACTACTGCCTGAATTAACATCTAGTTAAACCCTACTGCCCTAGTTTTTAAGCATCTACAAGTAATAATTAATTAGATGAACCCTGGCTAGGTACTTAACCATCTACAACTACTTAAGCACCATTGATGAACCTTAGGAATTTGTACTAAAAACTAATTAAGCATCTACAACTACTGTCCTAATTAACATCTAGTTTACAATTATATTTACTTAACTACATTGGGTGCAAGACAACTATATAACTACTTAAGCATCTACAAGTAGTAGCTAATTTGATGAACCCTAACCAATTAGATGAACCCTAAAATTTGATGAACCCTAGGAACCCTAGCTAAGCAGAGGTAGGGGAGGAGGAGGAGGAGGTGTACGAGTGCTCACCTCGGGCGTCGGCGGAGTTAGGGAGCGGCCGAGGGAGGGGCACGCGGAGTCGAGGTCGGCCGGGTCGGGGTCGGTCTCGAGGTCGAGGTCGGGGTCGGGGTCGGGGTCGTCGTCAAGGTCGAGGTCGGGGTCGGGGTCGGGGTCCGGGTTGAGGGCAACAGAGGTGGACGGGAGAGCGTGCGGTGGCCGACGGCGATGTAGGGCGACAACGGCGGCGATAGCAGTTCGAGGAGGGATTTGGGGGAAGTGGCCAGCCACGCGGTTAAGTCAAAAATAGCAGTAGCGCGTTCGCGGAAAAGCGCTACTGCTGCATTAGCTATAGCTAACATAGCTATAGCACTGGCCAACAGAACGCGCTACTGATATGTTAGCTATAGCGCTTGTACTGAAAGCGCGCTGCTGCTATGCCTTTATTATTATTATTTTTTCCTTTCCTCTTTTTCTATTTCTTTCATTTTCATTTTCTTTCGTATATGTTTTGTATTTTATATTTCCTTTTCATTATCAATAGCGCTTTCCGCGCAAAACACGCTGCTACAATCATATTAGCAGCAGCGCGCTTTCCGTGAGCTTGCTGCTACTATTCCTAGCCCGCGGAGAACAGTGTGGGAATTATAGTAGTAGCGCTCCTTTCACCTGGCGCGCTACTGCTATAATCTTAGCTGCAGCGCGCTTATTTTCCGGGCGTTAGTGGTAAGTAATAGTAGCGATTCTTTTTGACACGCGCTACTCGTACGTTTCTGTGTATAAGGTTTTTCCTAGTAGTGTCGTGGCATAGATTGGTTAGGCTCGAAGCACTGCCGTAACCAAAACAGCACGACCTGCTAGGGTGAGGAGAACCCCTCGCCAACCCGCGAGACGACGATCAATCTTGTCAATGATGAAGAAGAAATCCTTCAGGTTTAATTTGTGAGTGGAAAGAGGAATGCCAAGGTAGAATTGAGGGAATAATGCAACCGTGCAACCAAAACTAGTTGCAAGTTGGGATGCGAGATCCGGATCAACATGAATGGGAGCAAAAGTGATTTTGTGAAAATTAATCACCAGTCCCGTGGCTTTTGAGAAGTCATGAAGGATAGATTTTAAATGTTGAAGTCGGTCATGGTCAGCTTGCAGAATGATAAGGGTGTCGTTAGCATATTGTAGAACCGGGCAAGAAATGCTTGTATGGATCGGGTGTGATAGAACGCCATTTGCGGATGCCCGCAGAATCAGACGTTGCAGCACATCAGCTACAATAATGAAGAGATAAAGAGAGAGCGGGTTACCTTGACGAAGCCCCTGTCTGCAGTTGATCCATGGGCCAGGCTTACCATTAAGAAGCACAACAGACTGGCTAGTCCAATTAAGACTATGAATCCAATCACACCACACCGGAGGGAAGCCCTTAGCTCTTATAATGGCCGACAAAGCCTCCCAAGACACGGAGTCAAATGCCTTTCGGAAGTCTAGTTTTAGGACGGTAGCCGGTTTTTTGCGTTTGAAGCAAGTCTGAACAATATCAGCCGCGTAAGAAAAACTATCAGCAATACCTCTATCTTTAATAAAACCGGATTGGTCCTGGTGAATGATTGAGGAAATAAAAGGTTGAACTCTAGTGGCCAGGCATTTTGAGCTGATCTTGATGACACAGTTTTGCAGGTAAACCGGCCTGAAGTTATCGGGGGTCGTGGCTCCAACTTTTTTTGGAAGAAGCACGATGAAGGCTTTGTTGATCCTGGTTAACTCTTTTTTTGCGGTTCGTTCCTGGTTAACTCAGCGCAGCTGATGGTGTCCTGGACTAGGGGGTACTCACCACGTCGTCCCCCAATCGGTTAGATTGGGCCGAGGACCCCCAGGGCCGCATACTCATGGGCCAGTCCGGACAGGTGCCGCATACAAGGAAGATTCCACAAGACTTGGTGATCAAGACAAGGACTCCTCCCCACCGGCATATTCGGCTAGGACTCTTGTTATCCTAGGCCTGGTGCATTATATAAACCAGGGCCAGGCTAGTCGACAGATATACAATATACAACAATCATACCATAGGCTAGCTTCTAGGCTTTAGCCTCTTTGATCTCGTGGTAGATCCACTCTTGTAACACACATCATCAATATTAATCAAGCAGGACGTAGGGTTTTACCTCCATCAAGAGGGCCTGAACCTGGGTAAACATCGTGTCCCTTGTCTCCTGTTACCATCCGCCTAGACGCACAGTTCGGGACCCCTACCCGAGATCCGCCGGTTTTGACACCGACATTGGTGCTTTCATTGAGAGTTCCGCTGTGTGTTCGGCAAAAGGTCGATGGCTCGCCTGCAGATCAACTGCGACTTCGGCATCTTCGTCACCAGCTCGACTGGTCACCTTGGTTCAACCAAGGACTGCGCCCTACCTCCGATCGTCATGTTCGGATGAGGGCCTTCATCAAAATCAACTCTGATCTCTATCAAGATCATGGAGGAAGCATCCAGGGAGACTGGGGGCTCAACGTCAACATTGCCCTCGGGCGACCGTGCTGTTTTTCTGGACAGCGAACTTGCATCCACCGCCACCGCCTCCCCGAGCGTCGCTTTGACGATTGCTTCGGTGGAATTGTGCGGAATTGAGACTACAACAACCCTGGAAATTTCGTCGAGTTCCGATGGAGGAATCTCTGGCAATCTCCGATATACCGGAGCCGCATTGAATCTGGACGAGAATCCGGACGAGTTTAGGGCGTGGTGTCCAGCTTCTAGCTCGGATTTCCTTTGGAAGCTCCAACCGTTGATCGGCTGCGGAATTCCTATATCTACCACCCCTCAAAAATTTCAGCTCGATCCGACCGTCCAAACTCCGGGAACCTTCCGATTACTGCATCACTTTTCGGATCTGTTTTCTGCGCGAAAACGAATCCGACCTGAGTTCGTCTTTTTTAGAACAGGATTTCGGACATCCTTTTTAAGGAAGTTTTGTATGGGGTATTGTGTTTTGTTCCCGAACACATCCCACTAATTTTAAGATCTTTTGAACATGATCTTCAACACCACGCTGGTGTCAAACCAGTCCGGCAATATTGCTCCACGGCTGCCGACCTGCGCTAGACACATCGTCACTTTGTTGAGCCGAGCTCAACTTCTTCGGATCATCATCTCAGCAAGCCGAACAAGAGTCCGGCATTGCGAAGGATAAATCATCACCAACATCGCCGCCCCACGGATTACACGGAGCGGGCATACCGGCATCGGCGCACGGTCGATTCATGAAGCCGGCATCGACCACGTCACGACCTACATCGGCAGGGCCGCACTATTGCTTCTTCAAGCTGGTGTCCATCACGCCGACCTACCTCGACATCTCGGCTGGACCGGGGGCTTCGTCGTCTCTTCATCAACCTACTCCGAACACTTTGCGTCACTAGCCGACCAGGCATGGGTGCGCGGATCGAGTCCCAATTTTGGGAATCACCTTCTTTCGGATTGCTACAACAAATAAATTAGGTGCTATTAATCCTAGTATTTCTTTTTGCTTGTTTGGGTTAAATTTTTCCCAAGGAATTATTACTCTGGTTAGTCCATCATATGTACACAGGTCTATCAAATGGTGGCCGCATTATCGACGGTCGCATGATGGTTCGGTCAGTTTCCGTACACAGTCCGGCGAACGCCGCATCCGGAACTCGGACCGACCTGTGAATCCAGGCTTTGCCACGCCTTTATTGCATTACGCCGACGACCTGCATCGACATCGACTTCGGCGCCAGGCCATATTTCTTTTATTACTCACTTTGCATAAATTATTTATTATGCAACATTTTTTTTAATTCCTATTATTACTATTATCCCCGGTCTGCACTATTTTTTGTGCACAGGAAAATGATCCAGACGGACTATATCCTTTGACGTCACCTCGGCTGGACTGGGGGCTTCGTCAACACTTCATTACCCCATGCCGGGGACTTCCGCATCACTCTGCCGTCCTGCATTAACCGTTCTATGTCACCACTTCGGAGTGCCGAGCTCTTTGCTCCGCCACCTCGGGACCAGCTTGGGGGATGGAACCTTGTCCCGCATCAAGCTCGGACCGCGTCGTCAATAGCGAACACATTAACCAGCTAAGCTGCCTTCATGCTCAAAGTTTTAAAATTTTGACCTGTGTTCGGCTCGACCAAGCATTATACTTTTTTGGAAAAAAGTTGCTTGTAAAATTTTTCCTTGTCCAAACTTTGTTCGCACACACTTGACGCGCTACCCGCGCTCATTATACCTGGGGGCTTCTTTAACAGAAGCTTATTAATACGGGCTTTATGCCCAACACATGTGTCACACTTCCGCATGTACCTTTTATTCACCATTATATGCATCGATATGACTTAAGTTTTGGCCAAGCTGGGTTGTCTGGCTCCTGTGCTTACCCCTACGTTCCCGATTGTTCGGCTAGGTGGTAAAGGGAGCACCTCTACGATTGTTACTGCCGGGTCAGCCGGATGTGTACCTCAGACTGGGTGAAGCCGAAAGCTAGCGTTCTTAAGGGAATACTCGGTCGGTGAACTAAAAGATAATTTCTTACCTATTTATTTACCTGCTCCCAGATGTTTTTCTGCTCTTTTCGCAGTCTGGACATGCACTTTAGGGCATGCCTCCCAGGGAAAGGAACCCTAACGGAACTATTCTCCCTGAAAGATGTTTCTTACTAACCATGTAATATAACATAACTAGTTGGGCACTTGTCTGATAAAGCACTAATGACCCCTACGCCTGGTCTCCACGCATGCCCCGGTTTTTATAACCACGAGGGTATTCGGACACACTCCGGACTATTGGGTCCAGAGGTTGAAGCGAAAAGGTCTGTTACGACAAACGATCTACAATCCGGCTAGAAGGCATTCTACATGTCACCTTACATTTTATAGTCAACTTTTACCCAAGTCACTTGGGGGCTCTTATGTTTATTTGAGCCGTTTCATATTAAGTGTTTTTCTTCTTAGACGTTGGAAAGTTAAAGCAAGACAGAAGCACTTTTTTTTCTAAAGTCCAATTTTCGGATTGGCACCGAACACTTGATCTTGTTCGGACGTCATGTTTTTACCGACGTTTTTTGGTTTTCCAAGCTTTTGGCACTTTCAACTATTTGTGTGTTTTCAGCACAAGTCTCGCAGTGCAACGCCGGACACCTTTAGAGATTCGGCAAAAACATTCTCGGATATTTCTATATATGCATCAGTTTCGAATTGTGTCTTCGGTCAATAGTTGGGTTGCCCGGCTCCCGCGCTTGCCTCCTACGTTCCGCTTTGTTCGGCTAGGTGTGCAAAGGGAGAGCCACTGCGATTGTGCTTCCAGCTCGCATGGTCAAGCACCTCAGTGGAGAAAGCCGAAAACTGACTGTCACAATAGGTGTAAACTGGTCAGCGATCCGATGACTATATTAAATGACGGGCCATTCATAAAATTGGCCGAAGTGTTTCCGGCTTGACCTCGACTGTCGCTGAACACTACCGGGGGCTATTAACTGGCCTCCCAAACTAAATCCTCGATCTTTTGCTCTTACATTGGAGCTGAGGTTTCATGATCATGCTTAGCATGACAACCCAAAGAAAGGAACCGATAGCGGGACTATTTTCTTTGGAAGACATTTCTTCTGTTAAACAGTAATATAACATATCTCTCTGCGTACCTTTGTTTATAAAACCGTATGGCCAGATTGCCTTGTTTGTCATAAATCTTTGCCCCCATAAAGGCTTTATAAAGTAGGACAAACACTCATCGGCTATTGGCCGAGGAAGTGGAAGCCGATGGTCGGTCAACAAAGTTTTGTACAATGCGGATCCGAGCATTAATGACGTAAAGTACTTGGATACATAGAGTCATTACACATAATTTGTGACTTTACTATGGATATCGATCCTTAATTCGGCCTCCCGTGCCCGCATTAAGGCTCGGGGGCTACTGGGCTTCTGGCTTATTATTTACAAATATTAAAGGGGCACATCGATCCCCTGATCTGGTGTTGCCACCCGACCAGTGTCTCGGGGGCTACTGCATTGCTTGTTCTATGCAGAAAATTTTAAGTGCAATACAGTTTCCGAGGAGATTTTGATCCTCAGGATTGGTCGGACGCACCCAACCTGAGTCTCGAGGTCTGAGCACGCTGCTTTTTGCGTCCCGAAGTATTCTGCCGAGCTAGGACTTGATCCTCAGGACGATTTTGCAAATCAACCTAAGTCTCAGTGGTCTTATGTCATCCTTCAGGTGCATCTCGGGTCTTAGACCGATACACACCTTGAGGGCTACCGGCTATATATCTCGTCAGAGAATAAATTACATCAATAAAAAATATTGACCAAAAATCAGCCCATGTTCGGGGTGGTGCGCCACCTAGGAAGCAATTCGGCATATAGTTCGGATGCAAGTGGCTGGCTCCTTAGAGGGCATTTCCGGCATTAAGCTCGGCTAAACTCCTTCAAACTTCTTTGAACCAAGGTGATTTACGACACCTCGGATACAGTCCGGCATTGGAGCTCGGATACATAGTCCGGCGTTGGAGCTCGGACACATAGTCCGGCGTTGGAGCTCGGATACAGTCCGACATTGGAGCTCAGATACATTCCGGCGTTAAAGCTGGGAAGCGGTCTGGCGTTGGTGCTCGGCTGCAAAAGATACCTTGAATGCAGTCCGGCGTTGGAGCTCGGACGCAAGAGGCCGTTGCCGCCCGGGAATAACTTCAAACCCGAGGTGTGGCATAAAAATAACAAGGCATTGATAAAGGCCGGAAACTTAAAGGGGCTCCTCGGATACCCGACGTATAAACTTGCGGAATGCATTTCGGCGATCCTCAAGATCGAAGATGAGAAGATTTGTGAACCAGTTTTCAAGACCGGCAACTGAAGATGAAGAACAGTTCGGAAGAATCGAGGAGCGTCCCTAACTTGAAGACCGGTTCAGGGGGCTACTGACGGTGTCCTGGACTAGGGGGTACTCACCACGTCGTCCCCCAATCGGTTAGATTGGGCCGAGGACCCCCAGGGCCGCATACTCATGGGCCAGTTCGGACAGGTGCCTCATACAAGGAAGATTCCACAAGACTTGGTGATCAAGACAAGGACTCCCCCCCCACCGGCGTATTCGGCTAGGACTCTTGTTATCCTAGGCCTCTGGTGCATTATATAAACCAGGGCCAGGCTAGTCGACAGATATACAATATACAACAATCATACCATAGGCTAGCTTCTAGGGTTTAGCCTCTTTGATTGTGGTAGATCCACTCTTGTAACACACATCATCAATATTAATCAAGCAGGACGTAGGGTTTTACCTCCATCAAGATGGCCCGAACCTGGGTAAAACATCGTGTCCCTTATCTCCTGTTACCATCCGCCTAGACGCACAGTTCGGGACCCCCTACCCGAGATCCGCCGGTTTTGACACCGACAGCAGCCCTTATGAAAATCATTCATGAGGTCGAGCAAGTCAAATTTGAGCAGATCCCAAATGACCGTAAAGAAGGCTGGCCCGAACCCGTCCGGCCCGGGGCTCGCATCTACGTTCATGCTTAGAATGGCTAATCTAATTTCATCGAGAGAAAAAGGCCTAGTAAGCGATTGAGCTTGCGAAGCGGTTAGTTTAGAACCAAGCATGAGGTTTTCGATATCAAAATTTATGACAGAGGGAGCTTGAGTTCCTAGTAGACGATTGAAGTAGTTCTGCAACACGGCAGCTTTTCCATTATGGGAGGTCACGTCCGTCCCATTGACATGCAAACAGAATTTATCATCTTTAATGGGAACTATTCAGAAAGGAGAGCAGCATAGTTTCTTTGGATCACCGAACCAGTTATTATAGGGCAGCCAGCGTTGGGCATGTAGGAGATGAAAACAGCAAAACATCATTCCAACCCTTAAATTTCTTGTTAGGGAACACTCTAGCAATGTTATTAATACCTAAATAGTTCATCCCCGCTATTTTATTTCTCTTAACATGCAGTGTATCTACCTCACCCTAGCGGCGGACATTGTCCAAACTTGCCACAGTAGGAAAATCCCAGCGGTCGCCCTTAAACTTGATTTTCGCAAAGCTTTCGATTCTGTCTCGTGGATAGCCCTTGCACGGATCCTGCGCGCTAAGGGTTTTCCAGAACGCTGGTGCCGCTGGATCGATGCTCTCAACTGCTCCAGCAATTCTGCTATCCTACTCAATGCCAAACCTGGGCCTTGGTTCTCTTGTCGCAAAGGTTTACGACAAGGGGACCCGATTTCCCCCTTGGTTCTCTTGCACGGATTCTGCAGGCTTCCGAAAACGGAGATCTTACCCACCCTTTAAACAACAATCTTGCATGCCCCGTTCTTCAATATGCAGACAACACGCTAATTATCCTCCCGGCGGAAGCTGCCCAACTTCAGGCTCTAAAAACTCTGCTCGATCAGTTCTCTGCTGCAACGGGACTGGCCATTAACTTCCACAAAAGCACTTTTGCTCCTATTCATGTCGATAATGAAACGGCCACTTCCCTGGCGGCTATTTTTGGTTGCCCTGTGGCTAGTTTTCCTCAATCTTACCTGGGGCTTCCTCTGTCCACCAAAAAGCTCAACCTCTCTGCATTCTTTTCCATCATTGACAAAGTGGACTGCCGTCTTGCGGGATGGCATGGCCTGCTCCTCTCTCTTGCGGGCCGTGCCATTCTGGTTCGCTCAGTGCTTCGTGCCTTGCCAATCTATGTGATGAGCTCGCTACTAATCCCTGCAGGTACTCTCCTCGAGATTGAGAAACGGTGTCGTGCTTTTTTCTGGTCTGGTCAGAAATCGGTTACTGGAGGGCAATGCAAAGTGGCTTGGGATATTGTGTGTGCGCCTTTTGAACATGTGCCTCCTGCTAAAACACCTTTCCAAACTTCATTCTCCTGACAATAACACAACCTCCACCTATTTGATTGACAAATATGGTTGGACAAACTCCCATGACTTAGGGAGCCAAGACAATTTCTCCACCCCAATTTGGAGAGACATCTTTAAAGGCCTCTCCTTCTTTAGGTCGATCTCTCAGGTCATTATTGGAAATGGGGTCTCGACTTCCTTCTGGCATGATCTCTGGCTTCCGGGATCCCCTACCCCCTTAGCAACCCAATACTCTGCTCTATACTCCCACTGCTTGAGCCAAACCGTCTCGGTTGCTCATGCGCTCGCAATTCGGGACCTAAACCTCTCCTTCACCCCCAGACTATCCCACGCTGCTGATCACGAGCTGGTTGCCTTGCGCATTATTTTAGCTTCCATTAACTTGAATGAGCAGGTTGCAGACTTGAGAACTAGCAGGTCCGACGGCAAGCCTATCACCACCAAGACAGCATACAGAGCCACATGGGCTTCAGCGCCAGTTGATCATTTGGCATCAGCGATATGGAAGAACTATGCTCCTAACAAGTGTCGCCTTTTCATCTGGCTGGCACACAAGGACCGTGTCTATACGAACGAAGGTCGCTTCCGAAGATCTATAGCTACTTCCGATGTATGCCCACTTTGCGGGCAATGCGAGAGTATTGATCACCTGCTCTTCACCTGTCGGCGGCTTCGACCTCTTTGGGATCAACTGTCAAGCTTTCAAGATGTTCGACCTACCAACCTTCTCCACATTTGGCAGTCTTCCGTTCACGATAAAGTTCGCTCCACCGTGATCATGGCTTTACTCTGGAACATTTGGATGAGACGCAACGCCAAGGTTTTTCGGAACAACAACCAAGGATCCACTGCATCGCCCGGGCGGCGGCCGACGACCAGGTCTTATGGTCCAATAGATGTGCCAATATTCCGAGAAAAAACTTGATTCGGGACTGGGCCTCCATGTTGTTTCATCTGGCTGCGAGATTGTAACCCCTAAATGCCTCCTTTTTTTTGTTGTTTTCTCGTGCCCCCGTCACCTCTTTTCTCCTGTAACCCTATGTCCCTCTTTGTAACTGGATGTTGCTGTGATAATATATGTTCAGGCCCGCGTAAGCCCGCCGTTGACGCGTTAAAAAAAATCTACCTCAGCAATCTTGCCACCTCAGCAATCACTCTTTTTTATTTTTACATTTGTGCATCTCACTACATCAGCATTATTTTTGAAAAAAAAATCGTGTAATTCGACTCTGGTAACCGAAGAGGCCTCACGCACGAGTCGGTGTAATAAACTAATAGTAATTGATAAAGGAAGCTCAACAGAACCCGTCTCGGTCGATCTCTTCGGATACTGCGGGAGATAGAAACACCGGAGGAGAAGCCCTGCCGCTCCTCCCGCTCGCCAAATCCCACCACCTCTCGCCGCCGCGCACGCCTCCTCCCCGGAGGCGCTCCTCCGCCTCCTGCACCGCGCGCGGCACCACCTCTCGCCGCCGCGCCTAGCGCTGCTCGACCTCCACCTCCTCCTCGCGGCAGGCGGCAGCTGACGCCTCCTCGGCCTTCCGCCCCGACCACCGCCTCCTCGGGCAGGACCATTGTCCCGTCTCTCCGCTTCGTTCGGTGCGGCGGCCAGGCTCCCATCAGACGCCTGTACGGCAGGACCGGTGGCCCGGCTCCCCTCTGCGTTCGGCGCGGCGGCCCAGACCTCATCTCACGGCCCTCTGGCAGGAAACCATCCCTCTACCCAGTCTGATTCCACCGCCGATTGTGAAGGTACGCATCTACCGATTTCAGAGTCGAGTCCCAGGGCCCTCAACCACGTGCGGGCCTCAATTGATTCAGATAGAACCGAACCACTTTGATTTTTCTTCCTGTTTGCTGATGTTTCTTTCCAAAGTCTTCAGTCTGTATGTATAGTAAATTGATCATAAGAGTTGAGTTATGGCAGACAAAGGAATTCTTTATTAGTAGTATCTTTTTTTTCTGTGCATCTGGAGATGGTGGGTGTTGATTCGTGACACTTGTTGGACAACAGTAGCACCTCATGCTTGTCAATGCTCACTCCTTCACAATTCGTCCTTGGGGTTTGAATCGGAGATCTTCTTATGATTGGTCCATGAGCCTAGGACGTCAGCGGCATCGGTGCGGGCCAACGGGTCCAAGCACTTCAACTTGAAAGGGATATCAACATGCTTCTTCATGAACTTGTACATCTCCATGACCATCATCCCACCTCAAAAGCTATCTGGAAAAGATGAGCAAAACAAATTGAATTAGTCGTTGCATATGTGTCAGTCGCAAAATAAGGAGTGAAACGTGTATGTTTATATGAGCACTTACAGGCTCAAAGCTTTTCTTCCCAGCTGGGTTGAAGAGCCCGTCAGGTTTTAATATAAATAGGTAGTAGGTGTCAATTTTGTATGTATTTATGACCCACCAGTTGGGTTACTTCTTCTAGCCCACAGATATAAGTGTACTGTGATACTGTAGCACATGAAAGAATATACTTAGCTAGCAAGAACCATAAGCAAATGAAAGGCCGTAGAATAAACCAGTACCAGGAGCAAATGGAAGGCCCAAAAGGAACCATGGCCCAGAAGCAAATGGAATGGCCTTGATGAACCAAATACCAGTAACAAAAGTGATATATTCTAGCCGCCAGTTTCCTACAGATTTTAGTTGCTAGATAATTATATACAATGCTATAGTATAGATCATCAAAGTGACACTCGTCTTGATGCACCCAAAATTGAAGTGCAAAATGAATTTAAAAGTCTTCAAACTCTCAAGATATATGCTAGACATTTTTAAAATTCTAGATACTGTCTTTCTTTCAGTCCAAAGCTAGTCAATTCCGGCCTTTCAAATCTTGAAATGTCAAATATTCTAATGCTTGTACAGTATGTCGTTATCCCTCTTTTGAAAGCAAGATTGGATTGGTGTCTCTACTTTCTGAAGATTATACCAATTAGACTTGTTTGTCTGTCAAATGCAGTGTTCCTGCACCCTTGGTTTATCACAAAAAGGCACAAGGTCTCAAGTGTAAGGTGGATCAGGGGATGACAGATGCAGCAGGTGCAAACAAATTGACTGGCGCAGGCTGTAGCAGGATCGCGCCACCTAAATACCAGGAGTTGCTGATCCAGATGGTGAATACACAAGTGCCAACTAAAAAGGTAATAACTCATGTCACAACCCTTGTGTTCTAGCTCTGATTGAACAAGGAGGCGATATGTGTTACCAGAAATCAGAATCACCTATTGCCATGCTGCCAGCTAGCTAATGGCTCAATGCGAACAACACTGAATTATTTGACCTGGAAGGACACCACCTATTGCATTGTTGCTAGATAATGGCTCACTGGCAACACCATTGAATTATATGCCATGAATCTTGTACATTTTTTATGTCGTTGTTGCTTTATAAATGTTTTGTATATAGTTTGTGTCTCGTTAGTTAAGGCAGTGAAGTAGTAGGTTAAATTGTGAAGTTCTCGCGGTTAACGAGTGCGCTGCAATCTTGCTCCTTTCTAGCTTTTATGGAATTGTGAGGCGATGTATGTTAGCAGAAATGTGACCACCTAATGCAATGTTGCTAGCTAATGGCTCAAGGCCAACACTAGTGGATTACTTGACTTGGAAAAGGAATATCGACAACTGAAATTACAGTGGTGTGATGATAAGTTTGCCGTTTTTGGGCGGATTTGCTTGCTTCTTAGAAAACAAAATGAATTGTAACTCTGTGCTGTTGTTGCTTGCTTAATTTTTTTATCAAAGGCTATACTGTTGTTACTGCAAGCAAGACTTGTACATGTCAGTAGCGTCACTCAACTGTTTGAGGTTTTCAGGATGTCACCTTCTACCAGGACTAGCAACCAAGCATCTCAAAGGCGCGTGCGGCCGTCCAGCTCACCACTATCATCGACGGCTACAAATATTAAAGGTGAGACCTCTCGCCTTCTCCTCTCCTTGCTCCCATGGTGTTCAGTAAGTTCTGTTTATCTGAATGTCCCTGAAGCCAGTTGGCAAGCTCATCGATGTAGCAAAAATGCAACACATTTGATATCTAAAATGGAAAATATATAGTTAGTTTGCATGCTTGCTACAATTGAAGTGACAACAACACATAGTAACATAGGTACCTTGGAATTCTCTCCATCAACCATGCTCATAAGTTGGTTTTGCCGGAAGAAACGAGAAAATATGCCAACACAGACTGATTCAGTAGAGAATGTTGCCCAGTGGTGGAGCTACAGAAAATAGTTGGGCGGGCTGGAGAATTGGAGTGAACTACTTTACAACAAAGCCAATTTATTAAACAACTTGCCCTTTTTCGCCAAAGCAATACAATATAACAACCAATATATAGTAAGATGGCAACATCACTAAATCAATGACAATACGAAATATTAGTAGCAACATATCATTGTGGCAATATCTCTAACAAATAAGAAAGATTCCAAACAGCAAAGGAAATTACAATATAACTTTACGAGTAGTTTCTAAGTGAATTGTGCCATAATGGCGTAAATGGGGTAATTATTTTTTGATGTGCTCATATGCACAACGAGGTAAGATTAATCATGTATTATTTGCAATACTGTTTATATGGAATGTGACATATATATGAAAGGATATTGTCCATACCATTCATATAAATTGGCTCATTTATCTTAATTTCTTGGATACTGGTAGTTGGTAACAATCTCACCATTAGTCAGTTCGAGAATTACTCCACATTTTGAATGTGAATTTCTTGTAGAGCTATTCATGGTGTCCACTTATATTAAGGGCACCAAGTTTATGTTTAGCCCCAGGCCCCTAAATTCTCAAGATCAGCCCAGGTTGTAGGTGTAGTGAACATATCATATTTTTCTTGAGGTTCAGTCGCAATGGCAATGTGACATGGACACATGGACATTGGACAAACAATTTCGATTTATAAGCAATTGGGGAAAATAATCAAGAGAAGTAGTTCAATGTCCATCTAGCAATCATTTGTGATCATAAGTAGCAAATGAATCACATAGTAAGTAGTTCAATTTCAATTTAGAACCATTAATTAATGGATGCCTTCTACTCCTAGCAATTATAGGCAGTGGCAATCTACCAAAAAGTAATATACAAATTTGTTTAAAAACCAGAGGGAAAGAACACCTTGGTAATTGCAGACCAGAATGAGCCACGGAGGTGAACTGGTGAAGCTCGACGGCAGCGGAGGCCTAACTGCCAAATGCCAGTGGTGGACTGGTGGAGCTGATGACCAGGCAGCCGTGTAGCGTCAAGGACGTCTGCAGGGTGAGCCAGGGAGGGCCGGACACGGAGGGGAGGCCCATAGGACGAGGGGTATGGAGGAAGAGGGCCGGGAGGGGAGGGAACGAGGGAGATGGGTGGGCGCCGGGTCTGGAATCGCTCGCCGCCATCACGGGGAATTGAGGGAGGGAGAATCGATCGGCGACAACTTTGTTTTGGTTTTTTTTAACTTGGATCTTGGATGCGAAGCGTGCGACTGTGCATGTGTGAGGCCGATGTTGTGTTGGCATGTTGCCTTATTGTTGTTTCTAATGGGCTACACTACTGGTGGGTTGACAAGCTTAGCAATGAACATGGCCGACCTTATTGAATTCATGCTCTAGCCAACTAATCCAAAAGTCCGAACTGATGGAGAGAGGTGGACAATATACTTCAACACTCCCCCTCACGTCTATTTTAGTCGTTAGACGTGGGATCGATGTAGGCCGTAGAATCTGTTTATTTAATACTGTGTTCACAGGGTCTTGAACTCAAGACCTCCTGGCTCAGATGCCATATTGAATTCATGCTGACTGCTGCGAAGATGGCACAAAAGAACCCGTATCTGACCGAGAGATACCTTTTTCTGAACAAAGTGGATGTCGATCTCGATGGGCTTAGTGCGACGGTGCTGAACTGGATTGGAAGCCATGTAGACAACATTGACATTGTCACAGATGACGACGGTGGCTGTTCGGATGGGGTGGTCTAGCTCGTCGAGAAGCTGGAGGAGCCAACAACACTCGGCCATAGCATGGGCAACAGCGTGGTACTCTGCCTCAACACTAGAGTGGGAGACTGTGGCTTGCCGCTTTGACGACCATGACACGAGGTTGTCCCCAAAATAGCAGTAGCCAAAAATGGAGCGGCGAGTATCAGGGAAACCTGACAATCCGCATCTGAGTAGGCAGTGAGCGAGGAGGTCGGCATCACGTGAAGACGAAGCCTGAGATCGAGTGAGCCCTTGATGTAGCGGAGAATCCGCTTCACAAAGTTGAGATGAGGCTCACGGGGGGCATGCATCTACAAGCAAGCCTGCTGCATAGCATGAGCAATATCGGGGCGAGTCAGGGTCAAAGTACTGAAGCCCACCTGCGAAACTCCGGTACTAAGTAGGGTTGGACAGAAGGGGACCATCTTCAGCAGAGAGCTTTTAACGAGTATCGATTGGAGTGGCACATGAGTTGCAATCAAGCATGCCTGCCCGTTGAAGTAAATCGACGACGTACTGGCGTTGCGAGGGAAGCATCCCAGTTGGCAAGCGAGTGACTGAAATGCCGAGGAAGTAGGACAAATCCCCAAGATCAGTCATCGAGAACTCTGCATGTAGGAGCTCGCTGATGTGCCGTAGTAGACGCTCAGTAGAGGCGGTGGGGATGATGTCATCGACGACAACAGGAGGTGCGCAAGCTCATCACCGCGCCAAAGGACAAAGAGTGATGTGTCAGAAAGAGACGTGACGAACCCGATGCGATGAGCATAGTGGGCTAAGCGTTGGCACCATGCCCGAGGAGCCTGCTTGAGGCCGTAGAGTGACTTGTGAAGACGACAAACATGTGGAGGGTGAACCGGGTCGATGAAGCCGGGCGGCTGCTAGAAGTACACCTCCTCGTCAATGATGCCATGGAGAAAGTCATTCTTGACGTCAAGTTGGTGTACGGGCCACGCGCGAGAAGCAGCGATGCTGAGGACGACGCGGATGATGGTGGGCTTGACGACAGGACTGAAAGTCTCATCGAAATCGACGCCCGGCTGTTTAGAAAAGCCACGGACCACCCATCGTGCCTTGAACTGAGCGAGAGCCCCGTCGGAGGGAAACTTGTTGTTGAAAATACATTTTCCTGAAACAACATTGGCACCAGCCGGACAGGGGACAAGAGTCCACGTACGGTTTTGAATTAATGCATTATATTCATCAGCCATGGCACCGCGCCAATGTGGATCATGAAGTGCCCCGCGGTATATTTTTGGAATGGGAGAGATGGACTCGTGAATGGCGGAGAGATGTAAGCGATCCACGGGTTCATGAATAGCATGTTTATCACGCGTAAGCATCGGGTGTGTGTTTATAGCCGGGATCGTGCGGGAAGAAGCGCGAGCAGCGGCACGCGCGCCGGTGGAGGCGGAGGCTGTGGCGGTGGCGGGGAACCTGTGGGCGAGTCAGCCGGTGGGAATGGAGTGGCCGGCTCAGGCATGCTGCGGGCAGGAGAGGAGGCAGCGGGGCAATACACAGACGTAGGCAAGTGTGGCGCTGGTGAGTATGAATGCGTCTGGGAGTTAAGTGTGGCTGGGGCTGGAGTTGCACGTACAGCTACAGGAGCATGCATGCTGGGTTGTACATGCGTGATGGGCTGAGAAAGAGCTGGGTCTAGGAGAAAGTCTAGGGATGCACTGCTAGAATTAGAAGAATTAGTGCCAGCAAAAGGAAATGTTGTTTCATGAAAGACGACGTGCCGGGATATCAGTACACGACGTGACTGTAGATCAAGGAAGCGATAACCACGATGGGACGAAGGGTACCCGAGGAAAACGTATGCAGTCGCGCGAGGAGATAGTTTATGTGGGGTTGTGGCGGATTGATTCGGGTAGCAGAGGCATCCAAAGACACGGAGATCAGAATAGGATGCTCACCGGTGATAGAGGAGCTCGTAGGGAATAGAAAATCCGACTGGCTGATATGGGCGTTGATTGAGAAGATAGGTAGCTGCGGCAAGGCCCTCAGCCCAATAGGATAGAGGCATGTGTGCTTGAAAAAGGAAGGTCCACGTGATATCATTAAGGGTGCAAAGGGCACGCTCGGCCTTGCCATTTTGACGATAGGTGTATGGGCATGAGAGGGGAAGGTGGATACCGTGGCGGGAGAAGAAATCCTTCAATGTAGAGTTGACGAACTCAGTGCCATTATCAGCTTGCATCGCAGCTAGCGGAAGATTAAATTGGTACGTGTGAAGGCGACGAAGTTGATTATGGTGTCGGTGGTGTCGGATTTGTGGCGAAGTGGGAAAGTCCACATGTAGTGGGAGTAATCATCGACGATAATGAGATAATATTTCAGTCCAGAATTACTTAGAACAGAAGATGTCCATAAATCACAGTGCATTAACTGAAAAGGCACGACACTAAAGGTGCGAGAGTGAGAAAATGGCAGGCGAACATGTTTGCCAAGCTGGCAGGCATGACAAACCGTATTGGCTGCATTATTACAAGGAAAAGCAAAATATGTAGATAAATGTGACATAGCATCACGATCGGGGTGACCTAGGCGGCGATGCCAAAGCTCGGTGGAAGCCTACGACGCGAGGAGTGCAAAGGAGAATGGTGCAGCGGCATGGGAGCAAAGATTGTAGAGCGGGCCGGTGCTATTGAAGCGTGCGATCTCCCTCCTGGTTCGAAGATCCTGGATGGAAAGACCAAGAGGGTCAAATTCCACTGAACAAGAATTATCAGTAGTAAATTGGCGAGTAGAGGTGAGATTTTTAATAATATCTGCAACGATCAAGACATTGTTTAAATCGAAAGTACGGTGGGGATTAGAAAGGGAAGTGGGACCAGTAGAGGTGATAGGTAAAGAAACTCCATTGCCGACAGTGACATGGGAGGAGGAAGGAGTATGTGCACGGGCGTGAGGTACGCCTGCGGAGCAGGTGCATACGTAGGCTCGTAGGCAGACGTGTGTGAAGGAGCACTAGGAGTGAGCCAGCGAGGCCATGTCCACCCGCTGGGACATGCAGCTGATGTGCTTGGCCTGTGAGAGGGTTGAAGTAGACCCACGGACCAGCAGGAGCAGCTTGGGAGTGTAGAAGGACAAGATATGGGCTGTGCAATCTCAATGTATTGATCGGTGCACCAGGCACGTATATATAAGTACAAAGGTGGGCCACAATCTCAACTATACAAAGGAAACAGAAGGTGGGCCCTACACACAAATATACACGTACACAATATACTCAACACCCCTCCGCAGTCGAAGCGGCGCCAGTGACGCAAAGACTGGAACGGAACTCCTCGAAGGTAGAAGTCGGCAATCCCTTCGTCATCACATCGGCAAACTGCTGAGCGGTCGGCACATGGAGAACCCGCATGCGTCCAAGAGCCACCTGCTCGCGCACAAAGTGAATGTCCAGCTCGATGTGTTTAGTCCGGCGATGATGAACGGGTTGGCGGAGAGGTACACCGCAGAGACGTTGTCGCAGTAGACAACCGTAGCCTGGGAGACGTCGTGATGTAGCTCCTGAAGTAACTGTCGTAGCCAGGTGCACTCGGCGACAGCGTTGGCCACAGCTCGGTACTCAGCCTCCGCGCTAGAGCGCGAAACCGTGGGTTGTCGCTTGGACGACCACGAGACGAGTGAAGGACCGAGGTAGACGCAGTAGCCAGAGGTGGACCGACGAGTATCGGGGCAGCCAGCCCAGTCTGCATCGGAGTAGGCCACCATCTCCAGAGAAGTGGACGCCGTAAGTGTCAACCCGAGGGACATCGTGCCGCGGATGTAGCGAAGGATCCGCTTCACGAGAGTCCAATGAGAGTCACGAGGGGCGTGCATGTGGAGACACACCTGCTGTACAGCATACTGAAGATCCGGTCTGGTGAGAGTCAAATACTGTAGAGCACCGACAATAGACCGGTAGAAAGGAGCATCCGACGCAGGCGAACCCTCAAGAGCAGAGACCTTGGCCTTCGTGTCCACAGGAGTAGCAACAGGATGACAGTTGAGCATGCCAGCACGCTCAAGAAGCTCATGTGCATACTTCTGCTGATGAAGAAAGAAACCGTCCGGACGCCGAACGACCTCAATGCCAAGGAAATAATGTAGAGCACCCAGGTCCTTGATAGCAAACTCGTCACGCAGCCGGAGAGTAATCTGCTGAAGAACGGCTGCGGAGGAGGCTGTCAGGATGATGTCGTCGACGTAAAGCAGCAAATATGCAGTCGTGTCACCGTGGCGATAGACGAACAGTGAGGCGTCCGAGCGAGTAATGCTGAAGCCCAGTGTCTGAACAAACCCGGCGATCCGCTGGTACCAGGCTCGGGGTGCCTGCTTGCGCCCGTAAAGAGAGCGGGACAGCACACACATGGCCGGGAAATGAGGCGTCGACGCCGGTGGGTTGCTCACAATACACCTGCTCCTCAAGATGGCCGTGGAGAAAGGCGTTGGAGACATCCATCTGGTGAACAGGCCAGCCGCGGGAGACGGCGAGCTGGAGGACGGTGCGGATCGTGCCCGGTTCGACAACTGGGGCAAACGTCTCAGTGAAGTCCACTCCAGCGCGCTGACGGAAACCGCGGACCATCCAGCGAGCCTTGTAGCGCTCGAGTGTACCGCCTGAGCGGGTCTTATGGCGAAAGACCCACTTGCTGGTGATGACGTTGGCGCGAGGAGGCCGGGGAACCAGGGTCCAGGTGCGGTTCCGTTGAAGAGCATCGAACTCTTCCTGCATCGCCGCAAGCCAGTGAGGATCACGGAGGGCGGCGCGAGCGGACGCAGGAATGGGCGACGGCTCCGCGGCGGAGGCGGCGAGGACGTACTCGTCGCGCGAGTACCGGAGGCTCGGACGATGAACGCCGGTGCGAGCGCGGGTGACTGGGCCGGGCGGCGCCGCCGGAGCCACCGCGAGACGACCGGCGTGGGGGCCGGGCGAGGCGGCCGGGCGAGGGGGCCGCGAGGGGCCGCGCCGGAGCCGTGAGGGGGCTGGCGAGGGGGCCGCGCTGTGGCCGGGCGAGGAGGCGAGCGGGCGAGGCCGTGGAGGAGGCGGTCGAGCCTGCAGCGCCGATCCCGCGCGCCAAGTCGGGGCGGCGGTGAAGGCGGGCGCCGCTGCGCTACGGAGCCGGCCGAGGAGGCCGAGTGTGCGGGCGCCGGCAGGAGGGCGCGGGGACCGCCAAAGCCCGGAGGCGGTCCACGGGCCAGACGGGATCGTCCACCTGACGAGGTCGTCGAAGGGCCGCAGGTGGCCGGCGGCGACGAGACGACAAGGGGTACTGCTGAAACGGAAACACCATCTCATCAAAGTAAACGTGTCGGGCGGTGAAAACACGATGGGAGACGGGATCATAGCAGCGGTAGCCCTTAGTGTTAGGTGGGTAGCCGAGAAAGATGCAGGCGACGGAGCGGGGTGCAATTTTATGAGGCGCAGTGGCGGCGATGCTAGGATAGCAAAGGCAGCCGAAGATGCGAAGCCCTTCATAAGAAGAAGGTGCACCGAAGAGAAGATGGTGAGGTGTAAAGTTCCCGCGAGTACGACATGGGCGGATGTTGATGAGGAGAGAAGCGGTGGCTAGAGCGTCAGGCCAAAAGCGCGGAGGCACATTGTCATGAAAGAGAAGAGTCCTAACGCAGTCATTTAGAGTGCGAAGGATGCGCTCAGCACGACCGTTCTGCTGCGAGGTGTACGGGCAAGTGAGACGAAAAATCGTGCCATGTGTGGCGAGAAGATTACGAACATTGATGTTGTCAAACTCCTTCCCGTTGTCTGTCTGCAACGCAAGAATGGGTCGACCAAACTGCGTGAGAACATAAGAATATAAAGCGGCGAGAGTGGATATAACATCCGACTTGCGGCACAACGGGAAGGTCCACACACAATGCGAAAAATCGTCAAGTATGACAAGATAATAAAGAAAGCCCGTATTACTTGCAAGAGGAGATGTCCAAACATCACTATGAATTAACTCAAACGGGTACGATGCAACAAAGGAAGAAGGCCTATACGGTAGACGAGCATGTTTGCCGAGGCGACATGCATGACACGAGTGATCCTCGTTCTTATTACACGTGAAAGAAAAACTCAAGTATGTGGGCGAAGTGTGGCAGGATTAGGATGACCCAAGCGAAGGTACAAAGATCCACTCCGTGGCGTAGAGCGACAGGGGTGGCGGAAGTGGTGGAGGTGGCGGAGTGAACCGGTAGAGCTCGTCCGGGCTGTCACATCGGTGGAGCACCATCCGCGTGCGGCGGCCCCTTAACAGAAAAACCACATTCACAAATTCAACAGAAACGGATTTTCACGTGTAAGAGAACGAACAGAAACAAGATTTTAATAAGTTCAGGAGAAACGAGAATATTAGACATGGATATAGGAGTGGAGTTAGACGGAAAATATGTATGTCCAATATGGGTGATGGGAAGAGAAGAACCGTCACCGACGGTGATGCGGTTGGAGGTGTGGACAGGATAGGCAGTGTGGAGGTTACCGGGGTACGCCGCCATGTGAGCGGTGGCGCCACTGTCCATGTATCAATCACCGCCGCCGGTGTAGCTGGACGGGGAAGGACCGTTGTGGAGAGCCGCCAGAAGGGCCGGGTACCACGATGCCGGCGGGAGAGGCGGCGCAACCGTAGGGCGCCGCATAGGGCTGCGGCGCGGCGTAGTATGCCTGGTGTGACGGAGGCTGAGTGCCGAGAAGGCCCGGAGCAGGGGCCCTAGGAACCAGCATGGAGTAGGCGTGGACAACGCCGGTCCATGGGTTCTGGCCGGCGTACCACGGGGCCGGCTGAGGGGCCTCGCCGCGGGTGGGTGCTCCTCGAGCACCGCCGCCGCCGCTATGCCACCTCGGCGACTTCGCTGGCCGCCGGGGCGGCGGAAGGGGCGGCTGGTGCGGGCGGAATCGGGCGGAAGGCGCGCCCGGCCGGGCGGCGTCGGGCGGGCGGTGGCGGGCTGAACCCGCTGGTGCTCGCGATGGGCGGTGTGGGTCGCGCGAGTCCGCGCCACCCGCATCCGGCGCTCCTCCAGCTTGATGTACGTGACCACCTTGGCGAAGGTGGGCTCTGGGATGAGGGTGAGGTTGGATGCGGCGTTCCCGAAGTCCTCGTTGAGGCCGCGGAGAGGGTGCTGATGAGGAGCTCGTCACCGATCTTTTCCCCGAGATCACGGAGCTCATCGGCGAGCTTCTTGAGGCGCATGCAAAAATCATCGATGGATGAGTCAAGTTGCTGGCACCCGTAAAACTCACCATAGAGGAGGACCTTGCGCTGCAGCCGATTGTCGCGAAAGAGGCCGTTGAGCTTGGTCCGCACCGCATAGGCGCTATCCTTGTCGCTCACCACGGTGTGGAAGAGGTCGTTGGAGATGGTGAGGTAGAACCAGCGGATGATGGTGGCGTCGAGGATCATCCACTCCTCGCCGTTGATCATGAGCGCCGAGTCCACGGTGTCGTCCACGTGGCCGTGTAGGAGGTACTCACGGAACACAAGCAAAAAATACCGCTTCCAAGCGGAGTAGGAGGCAGTGGTGTGATCGAGCTTGACCGGAACACGCTCATGGATGTTGAGGTCGCGAACGAGGGTGACATCGGGACCGGCAAACGGATTGGAAACGGTGGACGAGGAGGAGCTCATGGCCGGTTCGGCGCGGGTGGAGGAAGACGGGGGCGGGTGCGGCGCGAGTGGGAGGAGGAAGGGGAAGCTGGCGGCGTGGTTGGAAGGGAAGGGGAGGGGTGCGGCGCGGCGCGGGTAGAGGGGAAGGGGAGGGGTGCGGCGCAAGGGAGGGTGGTGGAAGCGGGGACTCGCGGCGGCGGCATCCTCGGAGGGAGGCGGCGGCGGCGGCGAGCGAGGCGGAGGAAGGGGCGGCGGTGACCAGCGGCGCGGCGGGCGGCCGGAAGGAGGGTGGCTGCGGCGGCTGGTGACGACGGCGTGGAGGAGCGGCCGCGGCGGCACAGAGGCGCGGCGGCAGCGGCTAGGGTTAGGATCGTGCTGCGATAGATACCATATAGAAGGACAAGATATGGGCTGTGCAATCTCAATGTACTGATCGGTGCATCAGGCACGTATATATAAGTACAAAGGTGGGCCACGACCTCAACTATACAAAGGAAACAGAAGGTGGGCCCTACACACAAATATACACGTACACAATATACTCAACAGGGAGTCCAGGACGTGGCCGCGACTACTGAAGTTGCAGTCGTTCTCGGGGTTGCCACCTTCGGTGCCGCTCCCGGAGCCCTGCCCATAGCTGTTGTAGAGGGCGGTCTGCGGTGCCAACGGTGTGGCGAGCTGGGTCTCACGGAGGAGAAGTAGTGACCACGTCTGCAAGAACGATGGGAAGGGAACTTGCATCATCACCATGGCCACGACATCGACGAAGCGCGGACTGAGGCCACGTAGGCAGGTCGGGACGAGGGTCTGATCGGTGACCGGCTGACCGGCATTGTGGAGAGCATCAGAGAGGGACTGGAGACGATGGCAGTGCACCATGATGGTGAGGTTGCCCTGGACGAGGGTATGGAACTCTGCCGCAAGGTACATGGCGCGCATCATCTAAGCAACAGATTGAGATTGCGAGGTCCAGGAGGTTTAGAGCCTGTTTGGTAATCCACCAGCTTCACGAATCTGGCGGAGCACCTATTCCACAGCTCTGCAAATTTGAACCGCAGCCCGCTCCGCTCCGTGGCAGAGTTGTGGAGCGGAGGGCCTCCGAACGGGCACTTAGTCTGATACCATGTAAACTAGAGAGAGAAAGAGTTGACAGAAAACGCTACACATCGGGCGATCTGCTCGTGTTACCTATACTAGCAAACATGCATGTGCGTTGCAACGGGAGAAAACAACCCTCACAGGCCCTTTACCCACTGAGCATCGCTAAAGACATCACCTAATGCTCATAACATAATAAACATGACTAATACCTCGTCCTTAGGTCGACATCCTCCCTTTCAATATAACATCGAACACATGTTTCTGCTTGTTGTCTTTGCCGTCCTCGTCGCCGGTGGTCGCCAGTTGTCACTAACCAAGGTTGGCCATGTCCAATAGCTGGATTGTTGAGTCGCCTTCGTGTCCGGTGAAGATCAAGAACGTTGAACAAAGTTATTCTTAATCATCTAGCTAATATAATAGAAAAAAAGCACTTCACATAATATATGTCTGTGTCATCATGTAAATTGAGGAGTTCTTGCCCGACAACAACAGCGGCAAGGTTAAGATAACACGTATTGGAGAAATATAAGACGTAGATATCGCCCGACCCGCTCCCGCGAGCTGGGGCGATTTCCTCGTCCGGCCGCGAACAGCCACCTCCCCCTCGATCTCCTCCCGCCACCGCCGAAGCGCGCTGCCGGGCAAAGCCTGGCCGGCGTCGGGGAGGGCTGGCACGGGGCAGCCTCCTCAGGTCCTTGCACGCCGCTGGGCAGGGCGTGGCGGCTGGCGTTGACTGCCGTCCCGGCGACGGCGCGGGCTGCTGGCGACGCGCGGTGGGCTGCTGGGCGGCGGTTTCCCCCGTCGCAGCCGGGGCGGTGAGATCCGGCTCGGCCTTGACTGGATCCTACTCATGGCGGGCGGTGGCGCAGTGGATGTGCCTGCTGGAGTCGGGGACGGCGGCTGGCTAGGCGCAACTCGGCCAGATCTGTCCTCCTGCGGGGCGGGCCGTGGATGGCGCGGGTCAAGGAGGGCGGTGGTGGTGCGAGCCTAGGGTCGGGGACGACGGCAAGCGGCCTGGCCAGATCTGACCTCATGGCGGCGCGGGCCGCGTTTGGCTAGGGCTGAGGGCGGCTATCTCGGTCGGGGCCATCTTGGCTGCTCGGGGTGGCGGCGTAGTAGCGGTTGAAGCGGATCTGCCCACGGCAGCGGCCGGCTTCTCCGGCGTCGGCTCGTCTTCGTTCGGACCGTCTCGACCTTCGCCCCATCTCCTCGTCGTCCGGGCGCTACTCCCATCAAAGGGCTGGTCCTCACCTAGCTGCGGTCCGCCGCTCGTCTTGCGCCAGGTGTTGCAGGTCCGAGCTCGTCTCGCGCACGGTGCAGCGGGATCGAGCTCGTCTCATGCACGATGCAGCTGGTCTGACCTCGTCCCCTCTCGGTGCTGCAGGACCGAGCTCGTCTCGCGCTCGGGGCGGCAGGACGGGTCGGTGGATGCCAGTTCTGGCCGGCCTATTGGGTTTGGATGCTGGGGGTCGCCCAGGGGTGCGAAAGGTGGGACCTTTCCGCTCGTCTCTTTCGTTCGGGTGGAGGCGGGTCTCCTGTGAGGTGGTGTCAAGGTCGTGGATGCCGGGGCGGCGTCCCTTGTGATGGTAGCACGATGCTTTTGGGCAGAGCCCGTGTCATGGCGCTACCCGGTCACCATGGCCGTGTGGGCCGTGTGGTTGCCGGGATGTGGCGTTCGGTGGCGGTGAGTGTTGGCCGAGGTGAAAACTTGTTCTATCTTCGAACGGACCAGCAGCGACGAAGATCGTTCCCTTCTTGAAGGCGTCGTCGCGGCTCTCATGCCCGTCATGCGGCTCCAGGGGTAACTCTGATCCTTGGATCGGGCGGTGGCGGCGCTCCGGTGCCGTACCCTTCCTGAAGGCGCCGCCTTCGAGCACATGGTTCGTCATATGTAGCTTCATCTCTTCGTGGTGGTAGTACTAGGAGTGGTATTGTTGCGCTCAGCGCCTATGTGTCCTGCCTTAGGTGTGTGCATGTGTTGCGGTGCCGTGTGTTTGTACTGGATGCTTGATGGTTGATGCTTTATATATAAAGCGGGGCGAAAGCCTTTTTCGGTACCTTAGTTGAACTCCTCATGCATTTTGACGGGAGTCACTGGGCCGAGTGAGACTGGTCGTACGTGAAGACGCGACAGAGAAAAAGATTCCTTCCATATCCCTAAGTTAAGAAATTGAACTAAGACAATGCATCAGGTGGGCATATTTTAAGAATTTGCCAAGTTTTGTTAATAGGTATAGATTAAAGCAATTTAGCTACACTACCTCCCATTTTTTTAAACATGTTTTAAAAAAAGTTTGCCTTTTCAAGTTTAAAGTTCAAAACAATTTTGTGTTTTTAAAATGTTTGCAAATTCGAAAAATAATCACGTTTAAAAAAACTGTTTGTGTTTAAAAGAATACTTAGGTTTCAAAAAGAACTAAAAAGAGAAACATTGTTCTTTTTTTAAAAAGTTTGAGTTTCAGTTTTTATTAACAACTTCACAAAATTTTCGCGTTCCAAAATATATTTACTTTTAAAAATATCTTTTACTCTCAGTATCTCGCGCGACTGCTAGCTAAATTTAAAATTTCGCGCTGCTAATTAAACACCAAGGCTTGCTTAGCCTAGTGGCTGGCGCTCTGAGCGCTCTAACTTGAGCTGCTGGGTTCGGTACATGTTACAATAACCTTGCAAGGCAATAAAGGAAGCTTTCCTAACAACCGTAATATGCACAAACGGCTGGAGATAACTCTAAAGGATAGCCTACCAACTATACATTCAGCCATACCAAATATATGAAATCATACTTTAACAGACCTCTTCCGATGCCATAATCGTCACGCCTAGAGGAAGACAACCATGATCTTTGGCTCCTATATCAAAAAATGAAATTCTGGTGCCATTGTCGTCGACGCCTAGAGGAAGATGACCAAGATCTTCGGCTCCTATATCAAAAACCTAAATACCTCTAAGAAGCCAGCCTGCCACTCCAAGCGAGCGACCCCTCTAGAGCTTACCCGACAAGCAAACACATGTGCTGCTCCATGAGGTCCCCCCCACCCCCCCACCCCACCAAGTTTGCTCACTTTGAGTGGTAGGCTCATATATTCAAACCAGTGGACTATCGCTCTTCCTTCCCCCCAGCGACACACGCGAAAACAACAACCTGTTTGCTTGTCGTGATGAGTGCATTCTAGTACCTTCTATTGTTTCCATGAAGAAGGAGGTGAAGCCCAACTTCAGCACTCCACCAAGTTAGAGGCGTGCCAAGGAGTTCACCGAACCATGGTAATTCGGTAGATTGCATTTTTAGTTATTTATTTTATCCCAGGCCATGGCGCGATATTTATTTGTGTGTTTCGATTTGGGCCTGTCCAACCGACTTGGTTTTTGGTCTCCCATATAAAGGACCCAACTTATAAGGTTTAGGGGGAGAATTTTGAGAGTTTACATATTGAGTTGTGTCTCGTGGTGAAGCATCGCTCAGGGGACGGCGCCGCAGCATATCCAGATTGAATAAAGTTGTGTGAAGGTTCTTGTGTGCATCAAGAATTGTCATGCTGAGGTTTGACGCATGTTGATCGTCATCATGTTGCTTGCTGGAGTCGTTCCTCTTCTTCAGGTTGCGTTCATCGCATGATTGGAAGAGTAGCTATCTGTTGACTCATCGTGAAAGATTTGGCCAAGTGGAGCCTACCGACAACCAAACACGTGGGCTGCTCCATGAGCTCCCCCAGGTTCGCTCACTTAGAGTGGCAGGCTCACATAACCAGTGGACTATTGCTCCTCCCACCCCTTCCCCGACGTGAGTAGAAACAACCTTCTTCTAAAACACAATGGGTTGCAGAAACAAGTTTAGACATGATTCGTTACATGCTGCAGCATAGAGCGTAGCCATAAGGCAAGACTAAAGTCTCACATAAAAACACATCACATGACCCTAAACAATGATAACACAAAATATCAAAAGGTGCCGGCCTCCGAGCAGCCAATACACCAGCAGCATCCTCAAACAAGAATGGGGCACCTTTCAGACGTAGAACATATGTGAGCGGACCTGTGAGATATAAGCGAACAAATAGATTAGATTGATCTATTAGTGGAAGGCAGTAAGAAGGATCCGATAGAGACTTGAATTCATAAATATAATGATGAGTTAATACCGGTCAGAATAATCCTTTCGAGACTATGTATTCTTCCAGATTTTGAGGTGAACCTTGACATGCTTCTCGTCTAGTTCTGAAAATAATATGTCACTATATTTTTGTTCTATATCTGGAATGACTCGAGGGGCCTCATCAAGCAGTCATTTTTTTCTAGATTCTATTCTCAACAGGTGATGCTTATTAAGGTACTCATGATATGTAAAATTCAGTTAAGAACATACAGTAACTGCCGAAGTTCAGTCCTAAGGTAGGTGCATTGCGATGAAGTAAACCATAACTGCGAAAACGAGCAAGAGAATATTGGTGCAAAAAACCCTTAAATAACCAAAATATCTTAAATCAGGCAAGATTATTCTTTACACATTCTTGCTACAAAGAATAGTAACCCAAACATCAAGAGTTACCTATTTCCTATGTCTGTCTCAGTCGTTAACACAAAAGTAGGCATGTTGAGGCAACAGAAACATACAACAGTGAGCCTTTTGTAGTGTTCTTTCTAGACCAACAGACAAAAACCTTCACATTCGGTCTGTTATTGTCAACAAATGTTTTTAATATGTATCCAAGAAAACGAGGTAACATGATATTGTAAACAACTTATAAATCATTAATGCATTTTGATAAATATTAACGGTGACAATCTTGAGACTCTTTCAATTAATAGACTGATATTTGAATTGAAAATTTTGTACTTCTCAAATTAAAAAAAGATTATAGTAACCTCCACGATGTTTTTGTTTGACAACGTTGAAATTTTGACTGGACAATTGTAAAAAATATACGAAAACATATCTGTAGAGGTGTCCTTGTCTTGTATTCTTTGGAGGATTTCCCGTTGCCTGTTATCATCAACAAATAATAACTTTGTATGTCATCACAAAAGATACAAAACAGGTTCATGATAATGTATGGAATTTTTGCTTGTTGCTTATTTACTTACTGAAAGATGGTATAGGTATGCAAAAAACAAAAACAAGGGAATGCTAAAAGTTGAACATTATTGGTCACTCTTCCAAGCATGCACCATTCTCCTTGATCGAGGGGTTATTTTAATTTCATTCTAACAAAATAGCCAACAACTTTACTTTCAATTATCCCTGGCTGATTTAGTAACTTCTTAAATAAAGATCTCCTCAAATGGGTCAAATTAATGATAGCGGAAATAAGTGTTGCAAATGATTCCATGTTTCCTTCAGAACTCTTTCTGAAAGTACTGGACTTAGAATTCAAGCCCCGATTTTTTTCTCATGAATAAATTACTGTCATCCTCATAATTCTCCAAATTTGACACTTCATTGGATTTTGGGCTACTATTCAAATTATTATAAGCCTTTTCAAGTTCAACCAATTTTACGTGCTCTTTTCTATTAAGTGCCTTCCAGTAATGCTTGAAAAATATTCATAACTCAACGCCTCAAAATCAACCTCCACCAAGAAAATAGAGAATATCTACACTTAGAAGTAAGAATTAAATAAGAAGGAAAGAAACTCAAGGGGCCAAATGCTAAACAATAACTATTCAATACTATCCCAAAATGAGTCAGATGTTACCTCAAATCAAAATTATATACCAAACTTGAAAATAGATCAGAGTAATTGCTAAAATAAGATAAAACTATCATATACTTGATAAATTAAAATTCTCAAGAATGTGCGCTTAGTTACCTCTTTAGAGACATCATCATTCCTCTCAATCATGACAACTAACCTTAGACAGTTGATGCAGAATCCCTTTGTTTCCCTCAATCAGACAAATTGTGCTTTGGTCAGGCATGAGACACAGACAGATACATTTGGAGTACACAAGAATTTATAGGATGATGGCTGCTTGTAAATAAAGCAAGTGTGCCAACCTGCCACATTTAGCAGTAACTTAGTCAATAATCAAAGAAACTAATCAGATTTGTGGGATATTAATCTTCTTCTAAAGTACTGTAGGTGCCGCCCATTCACACGACCTCTACTGGTGCTTAGGCATCAACCAAGCGACAAACATCTCCTCCTCCCCTAATTGTTCTCTATAATTATGTATGCTACTTATGATAGATTGATTTGTGTAGCCACAACATATTACTTGGTCAACTAGGGCTGGAGTTGAGGCAAAGCATTATTTACCACTTGTGCATTATGGATGTTCGATAAAATGGCCAAGTGGTATAACATTTTATATGTAGGTCTTCTTTTATACATAGATTCTTGACGCTGAGTATCGTGATTTTCCTTGATTTTATTTAATAAGTTTTAGTTCTCATGATTATTGAGTATCAAATTTTCACTGCTCAATGACACAAGCATCAAAGTTGTGAGTTGTCTATCGTCCTCGCGTCTTCTACTCCATCCATAGGTACGAGCTCATTACCTTTCCCCTATCCTCATGTTAATCAATCTGAGATTTCCCTTATCCATCGAGACGCCGTCTAGGGGAATGGATATATATTTCCATGGCAAAACGCCTAGTTTGATTGCACAGTTACTTGTGAACCACATTTCCAAAGTTTGTTCATATGAAAAATGATTAATGTATTTTGCAATCCTTTATTTTTCTCAATTATACGTTGTATCTTCAAATTAGAATTTCGCAATAGTAGCATAATTTTATTATAGCCTCATTGATGAAAATTTCAAAAGCTTTGTCCCTGATGAACTGGAAATCTATCACACACCGGATCATTTTGCTTCAAGTCGCATATAGCTTAAAATGCACGACAATATGTGTCTCGTATGATTACTCATGTAGGGATATCTTATAGTTAAGGGCTTGTTCGGTTAATCCCTTCACAAGGGGATTGGGAAAGATTGGAGATGATTGTGGTGGATTTTGACTTGTAGGGGGTTTAATCACTCTCAATCCCTTCCAAACCCCTTCAAATCTCAAGAAACCAAACAAGGCCTGTTAGATAATAGCAATACTTTACTGAACTGCAATTAGAATAACTAAAAGTACTGATGCTAATATCCCGCAAGAAAAAGTACTGATGTTAGTGGAAGAACAGTAAATACTCACGACATGTAAAATCATCATGCAAATTGTCCTCGTCTTTTTTCAAGCATCTTCTATTGTAAGACTTGGTACAGTTGCTAGAAGGGGCAACAAATCAAGCATAATCATAAGATGAAGAAGATAAGAACAAGAAAAGACCGCGACTACAAGACAACATGGTCGTTCGCCTCCTACCCTTGTGCTGCCCTTGCGCTTAACCATCCTGGTGTGAGGGGGCTTAACGAAAAAATGTGGGTTGGAGTAGCGATGCATCTTGTAGGGATTCAAGGGAGAGGAACAAATTCAGAGAAGGTCGTGCGACGTCCTCGGGCTGTTCATGTAGGGTTGGACGAGCGATGATGCGGTTTGCTTGAAGGAATTCAAGGAAGAGGAACAAATTTAGAGAATGTCGTGTGACGGATTGGGGTTGTTGCATGTTGGGTTGGACGAGTGATGATGCATGTAGGTGGTTTCGAGAGCAAGAAAATCGAGCCCTGACTTTTGCCCTATGTTTGGCTAATACTCACAACAGCCAAAAAGAAAAGAAGATGGTGGTAAGAAATTACTCAGCCAAAAATATGTGATGTAACAAAATAAGAATTACAATCCAGACTAAAAGGGAAAAAACAGGTGGTCTAGTAGCAAAAAACAGAATCAGATGTTCTTTCCCTTCTAGTCTAAATTGCTATTCTTGTTTTTTTTATCTCACATATTTTCGGTTGAGTAAATTTCTTGCCACCAATTTGTTTTGGCTAGTGCGAGTATGAACCAAATAAAGGGCAAAAGTCAGGCCGCAGGTTTCGCGCCCTCGAAACACAACATGCGTCGTCGCTCGTCCAATCCAACACGCAACAGCCCAGGCCGTTGCACGAACTTCTCTGAATCTGTTCCTCTCCCTTCAAGTCCTGCAAGCAAACCACACGCGTCATTGCTCATCCAACCTAACACGAACAACCCTAGTTCGTCGCCCGAGCTTCTCTGAATCTGTTCCTCTCCCTTGAATCCCTGCACAAGATGTTTCACTGCTCCATCCCACATTTGTTCGTTTAGCACCTCTCACACCAGGATGGTTAAGCGCAAGGGCGGGAGGCGGCTAACCATGATGTCCTGTAGCCGCGAGGGTGTGGGTGAGAGTGAGCTGTTGCCGGGGAACGACCGGTTTCACGTGGCGGGGTTGTCTTCAAGGATAGTGGCAAATTGGTCATCTGCGACAACAGGTTCGCCCTCACCGTGGTCTTTCCTCATTCTTATTTGCTTCATCTTATGCTCGATTTTTGCCCCTTCTAGCAACTGCACCAAGGCTTACCATAAAAGATGCTTGACAAAAGATAAGAACAATTTGCATGATGATTTACATGTCATGAGCATTTACTGTTCTTCCACTAGCATCAGTACTTTTTGTTGCAGGGTATTTAGCAACAGTACTTTCAGCTATTCTAATTGCAATTTCAAAAAAGGTATTGCTAATTTCTTATAGGCCTTGTTCGGTTCCCTAAGATTTGAAGGGGTTTGGTGGAATTGAGAGTTATTGAACCCCTCCACAAGTCAAAATCAACCTCAATCTCCTCCAATCCCCCCCCCCCAATCACCTTGTCAGAGGGATTAACCGAAAAAAACCCTTAACTAGAAGATACCCTTGCATTAGGAGTTTTTTTATCAGACACTTATTGGCGTGCATTTGAAGTTACAAAATGATCCATTGTGTGATAGACTTCAAGTTCATCGGCGACATAGTTGTCCAAATTTTCATCAACAAGCCTATAATAAAATTCCGCCGCCATTGCGAAATTGTAATTTGAAGATTCAACCCATAATAGAACAAAAAAATGCCAAATACAGTAATCATTTTTCATACGAGCAAACTTTGGAAAGCACTTGAAAAGTAATTTGGCAGATAAACTGGGCATGTTTCCATGGAAATATATATCCATTCCCTACATGACGTCTCAGTGGACTATCTCAAATAGATTTAACTTGCAGATAGGGGAAAGGTAATGATGCGCTCGCAGTGCAGTACAGGAGGCGAGGACGACATGCAGCACACAATGCTGATGCTTGTGTCATTGAGCACTCAAAATCCGATACTCAATCTGTACTAGAACTAAAACTTATTAAAGGAAAACAGGGAAAATCATGATTCCCGGAGTCAAGAGTCTATGTATAAAAGAAGACATGCAACATATAAAATGTTATAGCGCTTCGACATTTTATCTAACATCCATAATGCACAGGTTGAGCAAATAATAATGCTTTGGCTCAACATCAGCTCCGGTTGAGCAAATAATATGCTCTGGCTACACAAAGCAATCTATCATAATTAGCATACACAATTATAGAGAACAATTAGGGGATACGGAGGAGGTGTTTGAGCTTGGTTGATGTCTAAGCACAAGTAGAGGGCGTGTGAATGGGCGCTACATGCTGTACTTTATAAGAAGATTTAGATTCCACGAATCTGATTAGTTTATTTGATTACTGACTGAGTTACTGCTAAATGTGGCAGGTTGGCATACTTGCTTTATATGCAAGCAACCATCATCATATCAATGCTTAAGCTATTCAGATGTAACTGTCTATGTCTCTTGCTTGGCCAAAACACAATTTGCCAGGTTGAGGGAAATGAAGGGATTCGGCATCAAATGTCTAAGGATTGTGGTTATGATTGAGAAGAACGATGATGTCTCTGCAGGGGTAACTAAGTGCATGTTCTTGAGAATTTTAATACATCATGTATATAACTGTTTTATTTTCTTTTAGCAACTACTCTATTTTATTTTCATGTTTGGTAATAATTTTGAGTCAAGGTAACATGTGAATTATTTGGTGATATTATTTAATAGTTATTTTTTGGCTATGGCATTTGGCCCCTCGAGTTTCTTTCCTTTTTACTCAATTCTATTTTCTAGTCGGAGGTTGATTTTGAGGATTTGAGTTATGAATATTTTTGAAGCATTACTGGAAGACACTTAATATAAAACTAGGTGAACATGGAAAGGCTTCAAATTATTTGGATAGTAGCATAAAATTTGGAAAATTCTGAGGATGATAGTTGTTTATTCTTGAAAAAACTCGGACCATGGACTCTGAGTACAGTAGTTTCAAAATGAGTTCTAAAGGAAACAATAAATCAGTTGCTACTCTTGTTTCTACTAACATTAATTTGATATATTTGAGGAGATGTTTATTTAAGAAATTGCTAAATCAGCCAGAGACATTTGGAAGTAATGTTGTTGTCTGTATTGTTAGGGTGAGATTAAAGTATCCCCTCTATCAAGGAGAATGGCGCGTGCTTGGAAGAGTGACTGCTAATATTCAACTTGTAGCATTCCGTTGTTTTAGTTTTTTTTTCAGACCTATACCATCTTTTATTAACTAAATTAACAAACACAAATTACATACATTATCATGATTGGTAATGTCTGTATAGTTTTAGTTTTTTGACAGGTCTCCATTTCCAAATTTCAATGTTGTTAATTGAAAACATCATGAAGGTAATTTATAATCCTTTTTAATTTGAGAAGTACACAATTTTCTGTTCAAATGTTTGTCTAGTAATTGAAAGAGGTTCAAGATTCTCACCCTTAGTATTTATCAAAATGCATTATTGATGTATAAGTTCTCTAGAATATCATATTACCTCATTTTCTTGCATAAATATTAAAACACATTTATTGACAATAATAGACCGAATGTGAAGATCTTCGTCTGCTGGTCCAGAAAGAACACTTCAAAAGGCTCACCGTTGTAAGTTTCTACTGCCTCAACATGCATACCTTCGTGTTAATTACTGAAACAAACATAGGAAATAGGTAACTCTTGATGCTTGATTCTTTGCTAAACACAATCTATTATTAATGAAGCACATTGCAACGGTGATTATGAGAGCATGGTTAATAATACAGCCAGCTGCCGACTATATGATCTATAGCTATCACTTATAGTCACTCATACAATAAGGTCAGCTATAAGGTTGGCTATAACATTGGTATTTTCTTTCTCATCTTCTCTCTATCTCTTTTCTTAACATTTGTTGGATCTGTCTAGGATCACGCGTATAGCTAGGCTCTTGCATGAGAGGCACTCTCCTTACTTTTTCATGTCTCTCTCCTCCACATACGCAAAATTGCCATGCAAGCAGGCTTTTTTTTTTACCTTTTTCATGTCTCTCTCCTCCGTATTGGCAAAATTGCCATGTAAGCGGGCTATAAACCCTCTATTGTACTTACTCCAAGGATACTGATGTGAACAACTCACATAGTTATTATTTTGGGTTTCTCATCAAGTGTTCACATTCCTGGCTAGCATCTTCCCTTTGGCATTCACTCTATGACCTGGAAGAGATTTACATTCATCTTTCTAACATATTATTTGCGCTTATCGCACACATGTGTTGTATGATTGAATTTCCATTTAGCCCTTTTAAGAATACAACTTACAGTCTAAATATACTTTTCAGACAAATGAACTAGATTTTAAATTATATTTGAATGATTTTTAATTTCAAGATCTAGATAAATGGAAATATAGTGCAGAATGAATGTATTTCAATTTTTCAGACAAATAAACTGAATTTTTGTCTAAATTAGAATAATTTTGAAATAAAATATGTAGATCAACAGTGCTAAATGAATGTACGTAAATTCTTTCTGACAAAGCAATGGAATTTTTGTTTGGCTTTGAATAATTTAAAATTTGAAAATATAGATAAAAGAACATATAGGTCAGAATGAATGTATGTAAATTTTGCGGATAAATCAACTAAATTTTTGTTTGAACTTGAATAACATAGATAAAATAAGAAATAATTCACAATGAATGTACGTAAATTTCATTAACATAAATCAATGGATTTGTTTAAATTCAAATAATTTTAAATTTGAAAATCTAAATAGAAGAAAATATAGTAAGAATGAATGTGTGTAATTTTTTGTAACAAATCAACAGAATTTTTGTTTCGCAAATTCTGCAGACAAATCAACTAAAATTTTATTTGAATTTGAGTGATTTTTAATTTGAATATCTAGAGAAAAGAAAATATAGTTCAGAATGAGTAGTTTTATCCTAAAGGATAAATAACTTGGTAGTCCATATTAAGCACCAAGCAAGATCAGGTGGGGCGGTTAGGCCGCTTGCCCTATTTCAACTGGGCGCCAATTGAAACTCTACCGTCCAATTTTCCATCCCAATTTATTTACACCGTACACTGACTTGTGGGACGCAGCGGGCGACTATGTTTATATGACGGCTGCTGGAGGGCGTTTCTGCGGAAAAAAAGCATGACGTGCACTACGGTTGAGGCAGTACCAGCCACTAACAATGGGCCCTGGAACGCTGGCGTGCCATGTACAGGAAATGTGACTGTATTTGCATGCCCGCACAAGTTTGATGTCCAAAAACACGTATTTTGCACGTTCGTGCACGCAAGGTCTAAGAGTTGCAGTGTATTTACATATATCCTATACAACATTGTGGCTCCCTGAGTGTGGTGCCTTTTACAGGAGGAGCTGGAAGGTAAAGAGAAAAGTGTACACTGTGACATAGTCAATCATATAAGTTCGTTAGGAAGTTTGACCAATTTTGTTTTCTTGTTAATTTGTTTGAAATGTTAACCAAGTTATCCTTTCCGACTGGGCAACCTGGCGGATGAGATCAATGTAGCAGTAGTGCGTAGAGAACATCCTTGCCAGATTTAAGATATTTTGATTATTTACAGATTTTTGGCGTCTCTTTCTTTTTCTCGCACTGATGTTACTTCGTCACAATGCATCTACCTTAGGACTGAACTTTGAAAGTTACTATATGTCCTTCACTGAATTTTACGTATCATGAGTACCTTAATAAGCGTCATCTATTGAGAACAGAATCTCAAAGAAAACGACTGCTTGATGAGGCCCCTCGAGTCATTCCAGATGTAGAAAAATCTGGAAGAATACACTCAAAAGGATTCTTCCTACCGGCATTAACTCATCATTCACTTCTTAATTTAGTATCTACCAGATCCTTCTTACTGCCTTCCACCAATCAATCAATCTAATATATTTGGTTTGTTTATATCTCATGGGCCCGGGTCCACTCACAGACGTTCGCGCCTGAAAGGACTGCCCCATTATTGTTTCTAGAGGTTGTTGATGGTGTGTTGGCTGCTGGAAGGCCGGCACCTTTTGATATTTTGTGCTATCGCTGTTTATGGTCCTGTGATGTCTTTGTGTGTGAAACTTTAATCGTCTCTTATGACTAAGATGTATGCCGCAGCATGCAATGAATCCTGTCTAAACTTGTTTTTGCAATTGATTGTGGTTCCAAAGAAGGCTGCCACATAGTGCAGCAAGTCATTTTATGCAGTAGTATCTTGCCACCACATGCCTTTCTTTCTGCCACTCACCGTGGTTTAGAAGAAGGTTCTTTCTGCGCACGTCATCCAGCAGGACAACAAGGCGTACACACTCTGGATGGCAACGCCGTCTTCCTTGACAATCGCATGTACCACGTCGTCTATGCTCAGCAGAATTTCCACTACACCTTCCAAAACGACCTTGCCGTCGTCGCTTACTACAGCCCATGGTTTTAAATAGCCCTCTATAGCACCGCTATAGTGTTTAAAAAAAGTCCTGCGCTAAGGGTCTTTTCTCTAAACACATGAGCAAACAGTTTAAATAGCTCGCTATAGCATTCAGAAGCGATCCTCCGCTAAGAGCCCCCTCAAGTCTCTCTCCGACACCATGTGCGACATCGGCTATCCCGTCACCGACACCGCCCTTTGTATTTTAAAGATAATTATAGAGGCTCCTGCTCTTGTTTCTCTCCACTTGGATGGGGAGCTTGATCACATTGTTGATACCACAGAACCACATACCATGCCGTCTCTTGTCCATGCGTCAGTTCATCTGCCCCATCTGCCCTGTGTTGATGATAGCACCCATGGGTATTCTTGGGGCTTGCTAATATGACAACCATGCACTTGCCGCATTCTCCAGTCACAATATAATCTTCTTCTTCTTGACATCCACTTTTTGTATATTCAGTTTGAATCTCCTTCCTAGAAACGAGAAAAGATAACACTTTTTTTTTCTTGAAAGTGAATTATACCAAAATGGCTGTCGTGTCTGGGTTTCAGTTGCTGTTCTATACCGTCACAGTGCTCTCATCTCTTTTGCATGCATTTTTATTGCATACAAGTAGTACAAAGCAGGCAGTAGAAGACAAAGGTAAATATAATGCTATTCCATTAGTGTAGTGGGTTTGCACTAAACGCACAAAGAGTCAAATGCCTTGGTTGTCGTCGAAAGCACCACCCGCCAATTGGAAGTTGTAACATGCCAGAAAAGCAACGTTTCTCACTGAACCAAGGCATGATTGGTTGAGAGAAAAGCCATATACTATATCCTTTGGAGGAAAACAAAGGCTCAGTTTCTTACACTAACACATCCTGCAAAGCCACACAATATATACTAGCTATATCCTTTGTACTAAGTCATTTGGACATAGGTAACAACAGCTTGACAGGACCAATACCATCTTGCATTGGCTCCTTGCCTATGCTGGAGTTACTTAGCCTACAAGTCAATCATCTTGCTGGCCCGGTGCCCCAGGCAATCTTCAACATGTCTAAGCTACATACCATGTCTTTTGTTGCCAACCTAAACCTAGCTGGTCCTATACCTGGCAACAAAAGTTTTAGTCTCCCGATGCTGGAAGTAATTGCCATTGCTGAAAAATATTTCACAGGTTAGATTCCATCAGGGTTTGTATCTTGTCCGTACTTCCAAGTTATTTCACTAGACACTAATTCATTTGGGGGTGTTGTGCTAACATGGCTAGGCAAGCTGACTAATCTCATATTCCTTTCCTTGGGTCAAAATGGCCTTGTCGGCACAATGCCTGTTGTACTTGGCAACCTCACTTCGCTAATGTCCCTGGACCTTGGAAAATGCCATCTAACCGGATGCATTCCAGTAGAATTTGGGCAGCTAGGTCAACTCTCGGGTTTGAGTCTAGAATATAATCAACTAGCGGGATCTATTACAGCTTCTCTCGGTAACCAGTCTAAATTAGCATACCTAGGATTAGCATTTAATATGTTGGTTGGATCGGTACCTTCAACAATTGGAAACATGCACTCTTTGGTGCATATCGATATTGCACAAAACGGCCTACAAGGAGATCTCAACTTTTGTCCATGTTTACTAATTTTAGAAGGCTCCAGTATCTCACTAGTAGAAAAAGGGCCTTTTGTCCCGGTTCGTAAGGGCCTTCTGTCCCGGTTTTGGAACCGGGACCAAAAGGTCGTTACTAATGTCCTTGGCCTTTAGTCCCGGTTCTTACACGAACCGGAACAGATGGGCCTCCACGTGGAAGCTTCTTCTTTAATATTTTCAGTAGCTTCTGAAATTCTTTGTCAGACACAGCATTCTCTGCCTTCCACTGCAGCAATTTCAGTACGGTACCCAGCTTTGTGTTGCCATATTCGCAATTGGGGTGCAACCTTTTTTTGTGATCGTCTAACATGCGATCGAACTTCAGCTTCTCCTTTTGACTTTCGCATTGCGCCTTTGCATCGACAATGACCCGGCGGAGATCATCATCATCGGGCACATCGTGTGGTTCCTCTTGATCTTCGTGAGCTTCCCCGTTGCAGCATCATCGTGCACATCGTCTGGTTCCTCTTGATCTTCAAAGCAGCTCCCCCTGTTGCAGCATCACCGTATTCAGGGGGCACATAATTGTCATCGTCCTTTTCTTCTTCGCCGTCTTCCATCATAACCCCTATTTCTCCGTGCCTCGTCCAAACATTATAGTGTGTCATGAAACCCTTGTAAAACAGGTGGGTGTGAAGGATTTTCCGGTCAGAGTAAGGCTTTGTATTCCCACATTTAGGGCATGGACAACACATAAAACCATTCTGCTTGTTTGTCTTAGCCACTTCGAGAAAATTATGCACGCCCTTAATGTACTCGGAGGTGAGTCCACTAGTAGAAAAAGGGTCAAATATGAAGCACATTAGTGCCGGTTTGAATTTGAGCCGCACTAATGTGTTCATTAGTGCCGGTTCCAGCGGCTAGGCGGGCGAACATCATTAGTACCGGTTCGTGGTAACAATTAGTACCGGTTCATGCCACGAACCGGTACTAATGATGTTGTGTCAGGCTATGGGCCCCACGAACACCTTTAGTACCGGTTCATGGCATGAACCGGTACTAGAGTTTCTTATTAAGCTGATTTTTAGTCCCACCTTGCTAGGAGAGAGGCAGTAGGAGCGGTTTATAAGCCGTGAGTGCAGAGACGATTAAGGAGAGGCGCAATGCTCACCTGCAGGTTGCTTAGCTTCAAGCCTTTCGGAATAGAATAGATTGCATGGAGCTATGTGTAGTATAGTCTACCCTATTCCGAAAGGCTTGAAGCTAATTAACGAGCATTGCGCCTTTTTTTATTTTTAATAACTTATTATAACTCCGGACTTCTTGTGTTACGGCAAAAACTGGCTGCACTTCGTATACAAACTGGACAATCTCTTTCGAAGTATCAAGGCCGGTTTCGGACGAAAACTCATCTGTTACACCGGCACTTCATTTTATAAACTTACTACAACTTCAGACTTTTTTGCGTTCAGTACGCACCATTCTAAGCCACGTCATCAATTTTCAACCCTTTCTGACATCATTTGCTTCCCTAGCACGAACCAGTACTAAAGAGGTTGTGGCAGGGCTATTTTTAGTCCCACCTCGCTCCCCTAGTAAGATTTTGACCACCTTAAATATGATACTTCTCAAACTATCACAAGCATTTGGTCTTCATTGAACTCTATGTGTAGGATCTGCGGGTGCAATAGGAGTCTTCGCTGGTTCTTAAATCGGTTGTAGATTCCTATTGACAATTTAGATTCTATACAAAAAGATCATTGATGATCAATGTACTTTTTATGTACTTCTCTGTAGCAGTAGCGCGTTTTGGCTGAAAGGTGGTACTGATCAATGTATTTTTTCTGTGTTCAGATGCACAATTTAAATATGTTACTTCTCAAACTATCACAAGCATTTGGTCTTCCAACACGTTCTGACATCATTTGCTGTTTTCAGTCACCGATTTGTTTAGATCAGAGCTAATTGACCGTGAAAATGAAAATCACTACAAAACAAACTCTGAAAATGTTGAAGAGTAGAGAGGGTCACGGCAAAAAAGAAAAAACTATATAAAAAATTACTCAAAAATAAATAGAAGAAAACAAATAAAGCAGAAAAGAAAAACTATATAAAAAAATTACTCAAAAATAAATACAAGAAAATAAATAATGCACAAAAGAAAAAAATTTATATAAAGCAAAAATATTCACAAAGAAACTAAATACAGCAAAAAAATTACTCAGAAATAAATAGAAGAAAATAAATAAAGCAGAAAATAAAAAACTATATAATAAATTACTCAAAAATAAATATAATAAATTTAATAATGCAGAGAAGAAATAAATTAGATAAAGAAAAAATATTCACCACGAAACTCAATACAGCAAAAAAACTACACCGAAATAAATCGAATAAACCAAATAAAGCAGAAAAAAAACTATATAAAATATTTACTCAAAAATAAATACAAGAAAATAAATAATGCAGAAAATAAAAAATATAAAAAAATTGTTGGGGCGCTGCCCGATGGGCCTGCCAGAGCTAGGGTGTGCAAATTCAGGCCCATAAGGGCCAAAGGCTCACTGTGGCAGCGCTACCGGAGTTAACCCGAGCCTGCTATATAGAGGAGTTTGAAAGGGCAGCCGCGGCTGGGTTTATAAATCAGTGCGGCTGCCCTTAGCTCGGCGAGGTGGGACTAAAAATAGCGCACCGCGGGTGGCAGCGCACGGCCTTTAGTACCGGTTGGTTGCTCCAACCGGTACTAATGGTTGTCCTTTATTACCGGTTGGAGCCACCAACCGGTACTAAAGGCCCTCGTTTCCCGCCGCTTGGCCTGGTCAAAATTGGCCGTTAGTACCGGTTGGTGGCTCCAACCGGTACTAAAGGCACCTCCTATATATATGGCACTTACGAAAATTCAGTTCCATCGACCACTTCTTCTCCACTTCTCATGCGACATCTATCGCGCCGTCGCCGCACCACCGTCGCCCCCGCCGCCGCCTGCCGCCGTCCCGCCGCCCTCGCCGCCACGTCGTCGCCATTGCCGCCGCCGTCCCGCCGCTTCGCCGCCGCTGTTGCCGTCCCTCGTTGTTGTTGCCTCGCGCCGCCGCCGCCCATACTACGTCATTGCCTCGACGCTTCGCCCGCCGCCCGTAGTCGCGCCGTCCCCGTCGCCGCCCGTACACCGCCGCACCCCGGCCCGCTCGTACCCACAAACACACACACACATACTACACATGTACACACACACACACACACACACACACACTACACACACATGTACACACAGTACTACACACACACATATTTTTTACTTATTTTCTGTTTTCTATTGTTTGGATTAATGTTAGATGAATTTCGTAGATAAGAATGTTAGAATGTTAATGTTAGATGAATTAGAGCTAGTTTTTTTTAGTAAGAAAATTTAGCTATATGAGATTATTTGAACTAGTTGAATTAATATAACTAGTTTATTTTTAGTAAATGCTTAGTTGAACTAGTTGAATTAATAGAACTAATTTATTTTTAGTAAAGAAAATCTAGGTATATGAGATTATTTGAACTAGTTGAATTAATAGAACTAGTTTATTTGTAGTAAGAAAGTTTAGGTATATGAGATTATTTGAACTAGTTGAATTAATAGAACTAGTTTATTTTTAGTAAATGCTTATTTGAACTAGTTGAATTAATAGAACTAATTTAGTTTTAGTAAGAAAATTTAGGTATATATGTGATTATTTGAACTAGTTGAATTAATAGAACTAGTTTATTTTTAGTAAGAAAATTTAGGTATATATGTGATTATTTGAACTAGTTGAATTAATAGAACTAGTTTATTTTTAGTAAGAAAATTTAGGTATATGAGATTATTTGAACTAGTTGAATTAATATAACTAGTTTATTTTTACTAAATGTTTAGTTGAATTAGTTGAATTAATTGAATTAGTAAGTGTTTAATGTTTCGCCTATATGAACATATGTAGGAAATGTCGTCTGACGACGGAAAAAATTTCATTATGTGTGAATACTGTGAAGACCAGCGCGGCCTGTGTGACAGAAATTTTCTTGTTGATGATAGGCGATTCAGCATCAAGCTGGATGAGACCTTCGAATTCGATACAGTAAGTCACAACGACAAGTCTGTTTTCGTAATTAAGCATGACTTATATATGCTTAATTTGTCTGACTTATAATTTTTAATTTTCACTATTCTACTAGCGCATCCCCTGCCATGCAAGAATTTTTGTCTTGTATAAGATATGTTTCAATGATATGGAAACTATGGAGGTAAAGAGAGTTTACCTGAAAACTGAGCATGGTTATACTTTCAACGTCAAAGTATACAATGCAAAGACGTACACCTATTTTGAATGCAAAACTTGGCAAGCACTATGCAAGGCTTATGCATTTGAGCCTGATATGGTTATCACCTTTTATATTTGTCCGGAAGATGATATTGAAGGTAATGGAGACATATGGGTCGATGTGCAGACGCCTCTAGTTCTACCATTATGTGAGTTCTTCTCAACTATATTTTTGTCTTTGATATTGCTTATTCAAAAATAATTGACAACTAATTTCTATTGACAACTTATTTCCATTCAAGCAAACATGTCCAGCGCTTGGTAGACAGGACCTACTACTGTGCCGGACCTGAACTAAACTGCGAGGAGATAAGTCATTATGTTTCATGGCTTGAGGATCTTCATACTGTCAAGACAAATTTTCTTCCTGGACTTAGAAATGTTAGTACTCAAAACGTGCGACCAATAGTGATCATATTGAACTCCGGTCACATCTATTTAGGAATGATGGTAAGATTTTTACTATTTGTCCTCAGTGCATCTTTTGCATACATAATTTTTTTGCTAAACTTTCATTGCTAAGTATATTAATTAATTTAGTACTATACGATGTTCTTCAACAGGGACTCCCGATGACAGTTGTGCCTCAGGGGATCGAGACTAAAGGTCGCATGTCAATTGTTAGCTTACGGCCAAGATATCCTGCATTGCACATGAGTGCATTCAGGATTTCTAGAAGCGATGAATGCTTAATAGGAAAGATTGGAGGAAAATTGTTAACGATCGCAGAGAAGTACTAGGGGGCAGTAATGAGAAGCGCAGCCCACGATTAGGAGACAGGTTCATCTGCATGCTCCAAAGATGATGAATCAGGAGAGCTATACATGTTCTATGCTATTTTACCTGAGAGAGAGCAGCAGGAGTGATTTAGCTAGTTCATGCTCTTAGTACTTGTCCTTTCATGTCCGTGTTCTTCGTTCTGAACTTAATCTCCAAGAGTGATTTGCTTTTGTGCTGTTATATATGAACGCTTATAATATCATTACAATCATGTTGAACTCAATGATATTTTTGCTTCTGGTACAAGTGAATGTTTCTTCTTTAAGCTAGTGTTGGTGGTGATTAGATAGCGGTAATGACTATGATGATTAAATAGTGATAATGACGACTATTTATGATTTTTAGCTAGCTAGCTAGAGTACATATGCCATATATATATATATATATATATATATATATATATATATATATATATATATATATATATATATATTATACTTGATCACCTAATTAGGTGATCAAGTATAATATGAATATGGATTTAACAACTCACTATAATGTAAAACAATCACTAAATTAAATTGAAAACACAAAATTAAAGGAAAAATAATAAAAATAAAAAAACATTTAGTACCGGTTGGTGTTACCAACCGGTACTAAAGCCATACGCGCACATGGGCCTGGCTAGTGCCACGTGTTTGCACTTTAGCGCCTTTAGTCCCCACTCTTTAGTGCCGGTTGGCGAACCGGCACTAAAGGCCGTCACGAACCGGCACTAAAGGCCGGTTCTGCACTAGTGGTCTGTGATCATACATCCATTGCCGGTTCATCTGCGTGCATTATATATAATTATGTGTGTCAAAAGTAAGAAAATCAGACAAGTATCTATCTAAAGTAAGAAAATCAGACAAGTATCTATCTAAAGTAAGAAAATCAGAAAGAAGATAAGAACAATAGGCTCACCACGGTGGTGCCGGCGACGAGATCGGCGCGGGTGATCAACGGCGGTGAAAACGGGGACGGGGCGTGACGGACCACTATATCTAGACAAATCTCGGGAAAAATGGAGCTCCGAGGTCGAGCTTCGAGAGGAGAAAGCTTAACTAGTGTGGCTCGGGCATTTTATCGAACACCTCATGTGCATAGGAGGTGAGCTAGAGCACCCAAATGCCCTCCCCTCGCCGGCCAGAAAAAACAGAGTGCTCTGCCGCGGCGATGGTTATATATAGGCAAATTATGTGTCCCAGTTCGTAGCATAAACCGGGACTAAATCCCCCCTTTCTATACCGGTTCAAGGCACGAACCGGTACCAATGAATGTGGGCCAGGAGCGCGGCCCATTGGTTCCAGTCCGTGCCTAGAACCGGGACAAATGGGTCCAGACAAACCAGGACCAATGCCCACGAGGCCCCGGCCGGCCACCTGGGCTCATGAACTGGTCTAATGTTTCTATGGGTCCCGGTTCAGAAGAACCGGGACTAATGGGCTGGCCAGGCCCGAACCAAAGCCCTGTTTTCTACTAGTGTCTTAGCATCATATCAAATAATTTCACTAGTTGTAACCTCCCTAACTATGTAGGAAATTTATCAGGCCAGCTGCAATAATTCACTGCATCGAGAATAAACTTAGTTGGTGAAATTCCACCTACGATTTCAAATTTAACCGGTCTCATTGTGCTAGATCTTTCAGAAAACCAACTACATAGTGTAACCGGAGCAGGGCCTGCCCACCCAAACGCCGCCTGGTATGCTGCCAGGGCAGCCTCCTCCAGCGTCTGCTGGGGCAGCGACATTGCGGCCAGCCGCGCGCGCTCCTCCTCCTCCTCCTCGAGCTGAAGCGCCTCCGCATCACGCTGGAGCATGGCCTCGTAGCGCATCTGCTGCTTGCCGTCGTCCTGCTCCTGCCGGAGCCAGTGCGCCTTCCAGCGCTCGAGGTGGGCAGCCTCCTGCTCCGGCATCGCGGCGAAGTGGACGGGGGCCGCGCTCACCCACTCGCGGTACTGGCCCGTCCACGAGTAGGCCTCCTACGTCCAAATGGGTGGAGGCGGGGAGCGCTTCCGCGTCGGCTCCTGCTCCGGCTTGGGCTGGGTGGGTGGCGAGGGTGGCGGTGGCGGCACGAACATCGGGGAGTGGACGGAGTCCCCCGCCGACGACAGGGCGAGGGCTTGCTCCAGCCCATCCTAGCGCGCGTCCTCCTTGAGGCGGCTAGCCTCCAGCGCCTATTGCAGGGCCTCCTCGGGGGTGGCCTAGTACTCCGCCTCCGCCTCCTCATCCTTCGGCTATACCTGGCGGGGCGGCGCTGGGAACGGCGGCGGGACGGCGTCGACACCCGAGCGTCGTTGCTCCTCATGTTCGAGGGCGGACCAAGCCTCCCAGTTGGGAGAGTCGGCGGCGTACTCAGGCAGCCGACGCTGCCCCGGCGTGAGCTGCGCGCGGCGTCGGCGCACCTCCTCGTCGTGCGCCCCTGGCTCCGCGGAACCGCCGGCGCCGGGATCCGCTGGGGATCCAAGTGCCAATGGTGCGGCAGCGTCACGTCGGGGTAGGGGAGGGGCTGCCTGTACTCCCAGTGCCACCGCGCTTGGTGCACCGGGATGTGCACACGCCGGCGTTCCGGGCGAAAACGCGTCGGCGGTGGTGGGGGAGGGGGAGCACGGGAGGACGAGGTGTCGGGGGTGCACTTGCCCTTGGCCTTGCCATTGTTGCCGAAGATGCCCATGGCGGCCTAGGGTTTCCTATCGCCGCGAGGAAGCAAGGGAGTGGTGGGGGCCAGATGTGGACGGGAGAAGTGGATGAGGCCGGCCCCCCGCCGGACGCTTGCTTAAAAAAGGACGCTTCCTAAGGCTGGCAAGTGGGCCCGCTGTCGGTGGTCGTCATAAATAAGACGACCGGTGGCGGTTGGGTGGCCTACAGGTGGGGACGCGGCGGACGCCGAGGAGACGGAGGAAGTATAATATTGGAAAGACAAAACGCCGTTAGCCAAGTCCGATGGGCGAGAGAACCAAAGCAACAAATGATCCAGTTGGTGTCTTGGTTTGGTCGTTGCCGGCCAGATGAGACATAGATACATAGTAGCACTTGTACTTGTACACCTAACCAAATACAGTACAATACTACTACTTACAAAGCTAGCAAGTTGTCTGCCTTGATCAAATCCCCCATAGCAGTTTGTTGAGCTAGCTAACACAAATCTACTATTGTCTAACTTGTTCCGCCTATATATATACACTCTCTGTTCAAGGAGCTGTCTTGCCCACCTAGCTACCCTACACAAATCGCTAGCTGGAGCCTTTCTGCTGCTTCCTCTCCACCACTACTCCGGCAAGGCAAGGCGAGGCGGCCGGCGGAGTGTCTGTAGAGAGATGGAGGTGGCTCTCGGCTCGGCGGCCTCGCTCGTCGGCAAGGTGTTGAGGACGCTGTCCGACAGCCTGGTGGCGGTTTACGTGGACAGCCTTCAGCTCGGCCACAACTCCGACCAGATCAAGGACAAGCTGCTGCACGCGCAAGGCCTCCTGCACAACGCCCAGGGGAGCCATGTCTGCCACAGCCCTGGCCTGCAGGGGTTGCTGGAGAAGCTGAGCAGGGACGCCGACCAGGCAGAGGACCTGCTGGATGAGCTCCACTACTTCCAGATCCATGACAGGCTACACGGCACCCACTACGCCACCACCCAAGAGGCCGGCGTTGATGGCCTCAGGCATCAAGCTCTCCATGCCGGTACTGCTCTTCGCCACACCTTGGTCCGGTTCTTTTATTCCTCGCGTACACCCAAGACCAAGAGGGATGGTAGTGATGATGATGCTGCTCTTGTCGGCCGCGTCACCAAAAAATCCAAAACCAACTCTGCTAGTGCTGATGGTGATGATATGCTGCATTTCGACAGAGTGTCCATGTCCAGCAAGATCAAGTCCCTGTTACAGGGCATGCAGTCCCACTGTGATTCGGTCTCCAATTTGCTCGGCATCGGCAGTATCCCAAGCAACGGCACCGCATTGTCAGTCGTCCTACATCGGCCTCAGACTGCTTCCATGATTATACAAGACACATTGTATGGCAGGAGAGACGTTTTTGAGGAAACTGTCAATCGTATCAGCACTCTTACCGGTACCGCACAGACTGAGACTGTTTCTGTTCTTCCTATAGTTGGTCCAGGGGGGATTGGCAAGACAACTTTAGCCCAACATCTTTATAATGATGGCAGGACTAAAAGGCACTTTGATGTTCCAGTCTGGGTATGTGTATCGACTGATTTCGATGTGCTTAAGCTCACCAGGGAGATCCTTGCCTGCATGACTGCAACTGAAGAAGAAGGAGGAAGGGGCAGTGCTGCAAATGAAACAACCAATTTAGACCAGCTTCAGAAATCCATTGCGCGCCGTATCAAGTCCAAGAGGTTTCTGATTGTCTTGGATGATATATGGAGATGTGACGGTGAGGATCAGTGGAAGACCCTGCTAGCTCCGTTCACGAAGGGGGAAGCCAAAGGAAGCATGGTACTTGTCACAACTCGATTCCCAAAGGTAGCAGACATGGTGAAAACAGTTGACCCACTAGAGCTGCGAGGTTTGGAGTCTAATGACTTCTTCACATTCTTTGAAGCATGTATATTTGGTGAAGACGACAAGCCTGAGCATTACGAAGATGAGTTTGCTGGTATTGCACGAAAAATTGCAAACAAGCTAAAGGGTTCCCCACTCGCAGCCAAAATAGTTGGTAGACTATTGCACAAGCACCTTTCTCAGGAACATTGGAATGGAGTTCTTGAAAAGCATCAGTGGCTAAAGCAGCAAGAAAATGAAGATATCATGCAATCTTTAAAGATTAGCTACGATTACCTCCCATTTGATCTGAAGAAATGCTTTTCCTATTGTGGCCTTTTCCCTGAAGATCATAGGTATACTTCTTCAGAAATCAATCATTTCTGGGTTGCAACAGGCATCATAGACTCTAATCACCAAGCCGATAGGAATTACTTGGAAGAACTAGTGGACAATGGTTTTCTCATGAAGGAATTAGATGATTACGTTGGTGGATACTGCTATGTAATGCATGATTTAATGCATGAGCTATCTAAGAGTGTTTCTGCACAGGAATGCCACAATATAAGTGGCATTGGTTTCAGAGCTGATGCCATCTCGCAATCTGTTCGGCACTTATCTATCAACATAGAAGACATATATGATGCAAATTTTGAGAAAGAAATGTGTAAACTAAGGGAGAGGATAGACATTGCTAATCTGCGGACTTTGATGATTTTTAGAGAATATGAAGAAGAAAGAATCGCCAAGATTTTGAAAGATAACTTCAAGGAAATAAATAGTCTGCGTGTCCTATTTATAGTGGTGAAGTCTGCACAATCTTTTCCGGATAGGTTTCCAAAACTTATCCACCTCCAATACCTCAAAATTAGTTCATCTCTTGATGGTGACAGGGAAATGAGGTTACCTAGCACATTACCAAGATTTTATCACTTGAAATTCTTGGACCTATATGATTGGAATGGTCGTTCTGAGTTGCCTGAAGACTTTAGCCACCTTGAGAATTTACATGATTTCCATGCTCGAAGTCATCTCCACTCCAACATTCGCAATGTGGGAAAGATGAAACATCTGCAGGAGCTAAAAGAATTCCATGTTAAAAAGGAGAGCATGGGATTTGAACTAAGAGAACTTGGGGCATTGGCAGAGCTTGAAGGACGACTGATTATACGTGGTCTTGAACAAGTGGCAACCAAGGAGGAAGCTACTGCAGCCAAACTGATGTTGAAAAGGAATCTGAAGGAGCTGGAATTACTCTGGGGAAGGGATGGACCAACTACAGATGTTGATATTCTTGCAAGCTACTTGAGCCAAACAGAGCTGGAATTAGTGTGGGGTAGAGATGTTCCAACTGCAGATGCTGATATTCTTGATGCTCTTCAACCACACTCTAATCTTAGAGTACTTACAATTGCAAATCAAGGTGGTACCGTTGGTCCTAGTTGGTTGTGTCTTGACATCTGGTTAACTAGTTTAGAGAGACTCACTATAGAAGGCGTATGTTGGAGCACCCTCCCACCTTTTGGGAAGCTACCAAATCTCAAGGTACTCAATTTGAAGAAAATTACTGGAATGAATCAGTTTGGGCTGCGATGTGGTGGCGCTCCAGGGAAATGTTCTATGCGCTTGAAGACAGTCGAGTTTTATGATATACCACAACTTGCTGAGTGGGTTGTGGAACCTAATTGCCATTCCTTTCCAAGTCTTGAAACAATCGAATGCATCGGTTGTCCCAATCTCTGTGTGATGCCCTTGTCGGAGGTATCTTGCACCAATTTGCGCACACTTCGAATTGCCAGGTGCCCCAAGATGTCTCTGCCCTCCATGCCTCACACCTCCACACTGACAGATTTGAATGTTGAAAGAGGTGGAAGACGTTATTCAGAAACATTGTTGTCTTATGATGGAAAAAGATTGGTTATTACAGGGTATGGCGGTGCTTTGGCCTACCACAATCTGGATAAAGTAGAATATATGGCTATTGAAAATGTATCACACATATCATTGGCAGACATCAAAAGCTTAAATCCTTAACAGAACTAAGTGTCGGAAGATGCAACGGTTTGTTCCCTGAAGAACTGGATGGCAGTATTGTCTTCCATTCAGTTAAGAGTCTCAAATTAGACGTATCTCATCTTACCAGCAGCAAATCATCATCGTCAAAAGTGTTAAACTGTTTCCCAGCTCTTTCTGTGTTGGTGATAGTTGGCTATGAGGAATGTGTAATGCAGTTCCCATCATCCAGCTCACTGCAGAAACTTACCTTCTCAAGGTGTAAGGGCCTAGTTCTTGTGCCTGTGGAGAATGGAGGAGGAATTCAGGAGGACAAGTCATTGCTCCAATCATTAACCATAGTCAGCTGTGGCGAATTGTTCCGTCGGTGGCCAATGGGAGAATCAGAGACCATTTGCCCTTTCCCTACTTCCCTGAGGGAACTTGATGTTTGTGAAGAGCCAAGCATGAAGTCAATGGCTCTGCTCTCAAACCTCACAACTCTCACCACTCTAAGCCTAAAACACTGTTGTAATCTAACAGTGGACGGATTCAATCCTCTCGTCGCAGTCAACCTCATGGAACTGGAAGTGCGTATGTGCAACACCTTAGCAGCAGATATGCTCTCAGAGGTGGCCAAATTATTGCCTGCAGGTTACATCTCTAGACTAGAGAAACTCACGGTGGACGACATCTGTGGATTGCTTGTTGCTCCTATTTGCAACCTCCTCGCCCCGGCCCTCCACACACTTATATTCGAGGAAGACAATGAGAGGATGGAAGGCTTGACGGAAGAGCAAGAGAAAGCGCTGCAGCTCCTCGCCTCCCTCCACAACCTAGGTTTTTGGTGGTGCGACGGTCTGCAGTCCCTTCCTCAAGGGTTACATCGCCTCTCTTCTCTCAAGGAGTTACGTGTCTTTGGGTGTGAAGAAATCCGATCGATGCCCAAGGAGGGCCTCCCCGTTTCGCTGAGAGAACTCCAGATGAATTGTCGCAGCGCTGAGATAAAGGAGCAAATTGAGAAAATCAAAAGAGCCAACCCAGATTTATACGTCTATTGAAGCTGACATATTTGCAAGATCGATACGTATTTCACAAGTGGAAGCAGATACAACCAACCGACTCTTCATTCTGCAACGCAATGCTAGCTGTTAACTCTTCATTCTGCTAGATGATCGATATTTCTCTGCAACTCAAATCTGCCGGTTACGGTTAGTACCTCCAGAACCCAAGTTTCTGATCCTTAATTTATGACTGCATTCATAGTGCAAATTAAGCAACCACTTTGGTTTGCTTATTTATCTTTCTCCCGCTTGCTTTCTCTAGTTTATAATATGTATGTGCTTAATTTTTGACTAGATTCACAGTTGTTTTCATCCACTTTTTCTGCTATTAGACTAGAGATTGATAGTTGATGCCATGACCGTTGTTTTCAAAAATATGCGTGCATTTTCTTTGTCAGGCTTCTATCCCCTATGTGAATGTGAAATAAAAAAGGACTCACTTGATACCCATCAAGAAGAAGACTTTAGTCGTAGCTGCAAAGTATTTTTGACACCAGAACTGAGGGTGGAATTATCAGGCTTGTGCTATTTTTTCACATGAACATGCCAATTTAACATTGCCAAGTATTGTTGAAGGTCAGTACGTACTTGACACCCTGTTTGTAAATAGTAGTGAATTCTACAAATAGGAGTAATGTAATGCTCAAATAGGAGTGTTGTGCACTGAAACATTGATTGTAATCTCTCTCTGAATTACTCGAATCTGCATGTCGCCAGAATCCTCAAGCACCAGCTGATTCAACAATTGTGTTGCGTGTTGGCAGAATATCATATCAACGTAAGTCATGGCTCGCACTGGGGTGCCCTTCCTTGGTTCCTTCCTTTTAAAGAAGTGGGCTTTGTGGATGCAGCAGCGAAGAGAACAGAACAGAGCAGAGCATTCCAACAAGGGACATCCAAAGGGTGCGAGGTGCTTATTGGGATTCAGCTTCAGCCTCGCACGACTTGACAAGAATTTTTTGTGTATCCGCCTCTGTAAATTAAATTGGTACGGTAGAATTGTGTTTTTTTTTTTAAGAATTGCCTCGGACGAACTGATCTACGATGCCAATGTTGTTGGGTGTAACTTGAGCCAGCTAGCAGCCGACAGATAGCCCAACCATTTTTTGATATTTGGAGTCGCCCAACCATATTTTAATCTTCACTTTTCCTTGAACGAAGGAGTGATGCTGCACTCTTAACCAATTTACAAACACGTCTGTTCTGAATATATCCCATCCCCTTGCAACTTGAGTCAGCCTTCAAGCAGCCACGCCTTTCGCTGTCACCAAGCTTTTGATTATTACAGTTTCAGGCTTTTAGCTCAGGGGTGAAGAAATCGAACTATTTGTCATCACATTCTGATTGTCAGTGTTTGCAGAGAGCTTCCTGTCCTCCCAATCTTCCGAAGTTTCAAGAACCTAAAATAAAACGGTTGGAGAATTAGCCAAAAAATCCAAATAATTGTGGTTCTGCTTTAAGCATGGTTGTGAAGCAGGCACATCACATTATTAGTATATTTGTCAAGCATGGCACCAAAAGAAAAATGAGTTGGTATCTGGGTCTGATTGCCGCCGGCCAGATGAGACATAGTAGTAGTTGTAGCTAACCAAACAAGTGTAGTGTCAAAAAACGTCTCACATTATGGGACGGGGGGAGTACAATACTGCAAGCTAGCAAGTTTTCTGGCTTAATCAAATCTGCCACTTGCTGAAAAAAATTAGAGCTAGCTAACACAGAGCACCTTCTCTCCTGGTTGGATGGGCTCAAGGCTCAAGCAACTCTCTGCGTCTTAATTCCTTGAGGTTTATCTGTACTTTTTCCGCGTGGTTACCTACCGCTGGAGGCTATTGGTTGAAGGAGCTGTTTTGCCCACCTACCCTACACAAAACACAAAACTCGCAAAACCAAGGGGAAAAACAAAAACCACATCCTTTATGTGTCTAGTCAAGACTGTCTCCCTATGCCTACCTCACTGCACTCTTACATTTCACAAAGACAGCAATATTCTCATTGAAGAGAGCAATAGCTTGCTGGGGCGGTGATTGCGGGTGTCGTCGGGAAACAAATCGTCACCAAGCTCGGTAAATATGCTGCGTCTGAGATCACTCTGCAGTGGAGGTACAGAGAGGACGTCTTGGACCTGGGGGAAAAGATGAAAGATCTGGAGGCTGTGTGTTGCTTGATGCCGACGACAAGTCGCGTCAAATAGGAGAAGGTGGAAAACTATATCAGCGGTGGCTTACAAAATTTAAGCGCGTTTCATTCGACGTCGAGGACATGATTGATGAGTTGGAAGCTAGTGAGCTCATCAAGAAGAGTCAATCGAAGGTATTCATTCGGATATTGATTCTCCTTCTCTTATCTAAAAATATATTGATTCTTTGATTATCATGTTTGTAAATGTCTCTGTGTATCTGATTATGCTATAGCCCATCTATATCTCTTATTTTGTAACGTGCAACCTTCTTCTCCATCGGTGCCATCGTGGATGAGAGTTGAAACAAATCTGAAATAGATGTGCTTAGAGCCTGAAGTTGACTTCAACTACTATTTTTGCAGGTCAACTTATGGTTTTCCAGAAACAATCAAGTCATGCAGAGAAAACCCGCCAGATAATGCCCTTCTTCAACAATTCAAGTCCATGAACAATACTTTTCCATACCGCCGAAGAACTGCTAGGAAATACTGTATCCAACAAATTCCCATTAGGGAAATATTTTGCACGCAGTAAACGAGCACATAGGCTATCAGGGCTGTCCAACAACCGCCGTGCCTGTTTTGCTAGCAATGCCTGATTAAAAGCACGCATATCCCTAAAACCCATGCCTCCCATTGCTTTGGGTAGTTTCATTTTCTCCCAACTTAGCCAAGCCATCTTTTTCTTTCCATTCTCCACTCCCCATTAGTACTGTCTCATCATCCATGTTAGATCATCACAAACAGAGGCTGGTAACTTGAACACACTCATGATGTAGCTGGGTATAGCTTGAGCAATCGACTTTATCAAAATCTCTTTATTACCAGAAGAAAGATATTGCTCACTCCAATCAATTAACTGCTTACCAATCTTGCCTGAAGTGTTTCAAACTGACCTTTATGCATTCTTCCGTAAGGAACCGGTAAACCCAAGTATTTTGGTTCAAATACATGTTGTGTAATTTCCAACGTATTTTTCACTTCTTCCACCACTGCATCAGGACAATTATCAAAAAAAAGGATGGAACACTTCCCTGGGTTAATAAGTTGACTTGTTGGCCAGACGCATGAAATAACAACATTGTATCATCTGCAAATAAAAGATGAGATATCACCGGCACGCCCCAACAAATAGTAACACCCCTCAACTCATCGTCAGTCACTGATTTGGATATTAGAGCAGATAAAGCATCAGCAACAAATAGGAATAAAAACGGGGACAAGGGATCACCTTGACGTAAACCCCTCGACGGAGTAAACGACTAAAGTAACTTCCCATCGAACTTCACAGAATATTTGACAGAACGCACACATGCCATGATCCAAGAAATCCACTGCATAGAAAAGCCCCATTTAAATAGAGCCTGCTCCAGAGCACCCCAATCCACTCGATCATAAGCCTTGGACAGATCAAGCTTGTAAGCACACGTGGCTGGAGAGTTCTGCTTCAAAGCTGGTATATGATGAATACATTCAAAGGCAATGATAGAATTGTTAGAAATAAGCCGCCCTGGGAGATACCAAAAGTCTTGTTTGCTGGCCTGTTGCGTTGACTTGGTTTATAATTCAAAAAAGATAACAGACCCGCCAGCCATCAGCACGTGTGAACTGGACCTCCTATTTATCGACCAGCACGATGGGAAGCGATGCAATGCAACCCCCGACGCGCCCTTTTGGGGCGGCCTATGTACAATGCGCTGCGGGGTGCCCCATTTTTTTCATCCGTTTTTTTGTTTTTATTCTTTAAATCAAATTCAGAATTTCACAAATTGTTCAAGATTTCGAAAATATATTCACAGCATTACTTCGAAAATTAGAATAAACTTTTTTCATAAATTTGAATTGGTTTCCCAAATTTCAAAAAAATCACTAATTTGAAAAAATGTATTTAAATTTAAAATAATGTTCATGAACTTTAAGAACTATTTGAAAGGTGTGCAAGAATTTCCAAAATGAACATTATTTTAATTTTTATGAACATATTTTAATTTGATGAATAGTTTTTGAATCGTTGAACTTTTTTGAATTTGATGAAAAAATTTAATTAATGATGAACACTTTTCATCTCCTATGATGAAATTTCGAATTTGATGAATTTTTATCTAATTCGATTAACATATTTCAAAATTGATGAATTTTTGTTGAATTTTGATGAAAAAAATTGTTCATGATTTAAATTAATGTTCCCAAATTTGGGTAAATGTTGCGAAATGAATAATAAAAAGGATAAGGAAAAATTAAAAAAATATAAAATTAAAAAACGAAAATGAAAATTATAAAATGAGACTAATCTGGACCTACCGACCACCAGGGGGTGAGCGTTTGGTCCACAAACGTGACCTAGGCGATAAATAAGAACTGCTCATACGACCTAGCCATGATGGTCTTCCCTAAAAAAATCCACATAGAATTAGAAACTTTGTTTGGAAAAATTGGAGCTGTAGATGCACGGTATTTTCGGGTAACCACAGTAAACGCACATGCCCTCCCCCTAAAAATTGACGATTCAGTAACCAACCCTGGGTCAACCATCTATCGTTTCGCAGATGACAGCCTCATCTTCATGAAGGCCGACGCTGGTAGTGCCGCTAGACTGAACAGTATAGTGCGCATCTATGGAGCGGCTTCGGGATAGAGTGTTAACAGAGAAAAAGTGCAATATTCTTTAGCCCGAACACATCACATGGATGCAGGCAAGCTATCAAGAACGTACTGGATGTTCATGTCGAGGCATTTAGTGAGAGGTACCTGGGTCTCCCAACCGCAATGGGTAACTCACTAGCGGCACTTTTGATCACATAGGGGAAAGATCTAGAAGTAAAATGCAGGGCTGGTCAGAGAGACTTTTTGCATGCACAGGACGGGAAACTCTGTTGAAATCCATCATTCAGGCAATTCCAACCTTCAGCATGAGTGTCTTTCTACTAACCAAAAAGGTATGCAAGACCTTGACTTCTTGTATGGCCAAGTACTGGTGGAGTAGTTCGATTGACAAGCGGTCTATGCATTGGATATCAACACCTAAATGTAAAGGTGGCATGTGATTTTAAGATCTCCACCTTTTTAATGTGGCACTGTTAGGTAAGCAAGGATGGCGCCTAATTACCAATCCAAACACCCTATGTGTAAGAGTGCTCAAGGGCAGGTATTTTCCTGACACAGAGTTCATGCAAGCTTCAGTTCTTGGCTCCTCCTCGACTACTTGGAGGGACATTATTGCAGGCAGGGAGGCCTTGCTCACTGGGCTCATCAAACGAGTGGGGATGGCTCTACTATCTCAATCTGGGATGACAAATGGATACCATCAACACACACTTTGGCTCCTCTGTTTCATCCACCAGCAGCAAACGTAACCCTGGTGAGTGATCTTATTGACATAAATAATTGGACATGGCAGAGGGAGCTCATTCTTGACACTTTTATCACTCCGGATGCGGAAGCAATCTTGAACATCCCGCTGCGTTCGGCAGGTGGAGACGATTTTTTAGCATGGGCACACAAGGTTTCAAGAAACTACACTGTCAAGTCGGCGTACCGAGCTCTAGACTCGTAACGAGCTTCAAGCTCTAGAGGGAGGGCGGGCTACCGGACCCTCAGTAGATAATCAACGGATGTGGAATGACCTGTGAAAACTGAATGTACTGCCCAAGGTGAGAGTTTTCTTCTGGCGAGTGTTGCGAGGTATACTACTAGATGAATGTACTCTGATGCACCGGCATATTAGGCAGCAAAATCTTTGTAAGATTTGCATGGCCGAACAGGAGGACCTTGAGCATGCTCTTTTGAAATGCTCCCATGCTAAGCAGTTTTGGGAGGAGGCGCAGCAGTTGTTCGACTTCAGCCTGCCGCGGTTGCTCCCTTTAACATGGGCCAAGGATATCGTTTGGGATGAACGATTTACCTCCAGAGACCGAGCAGTGATAGTCTCGGTCATGTGGTCGATTTGGCACTCGCGGAATAGGCTGACTCATGGCGAAGATCAGCTGGAGCCGGCGAGCTCGGTCCGTCGCACCAGGGAGGCGCTAGCTCTCCTGGAGGTGGCACGGCAAATTGTACTAGTCATGCCTGGACATGGGTGGCGCCCTCCTGATCCAGGGTTTATCACAATCAACACGAATGCAGCAATAAAAAGAGAAGATGGTAAAGGAGGAGCGGGGGTGTCTCCCGTTCTTCCAACTTCTTTGTGGGGGCGTGGAGCTAGCCATACCCCGGAGTCACGGATCCCTTCATTGCAGAGGCTATGGTAATGCGCGACGGTGTTATCGTCGCAAGCTTGTGGTTTTTTTCAAACGTCATTGTGGAGACGGACTGCTCGGAGGTCGCCAACCTCTGGACCACTCGCCACGACTCTCGTTCAGTCATGGCCCCTATCTTGTTAGAAATTGAAGAGCTTTCTAGTAGTTTCAATTTTTTTGATATTCATCATATTGTAAGATCGGCTAATGGTCCTGCTCACATTTGTGCTAAGTATGCTTGCACAATTAACTTGACCGAAAGCTGGATCGATAGTACTCCCAGCTTCCTGATCAGCAGCCTGTTGACGGACTATTCAGCGAACACTTTTAAGCAATAAAGTTCTCACTATTTCCCCCGCAAAAAATAGTAACCAACCCTGGTTGAGAACACTTTATTACTAGTAGTCTATTAAACTCCGAAACACACGAATTAGTAACAAGGATATCGTGTAAAAGAAAACAAGGATATCCTAGGTCAAATCGATCAAAACAGATCCTAGGCCAAATCAGGAATGTCTGAAGCCAATTGTGAATTCTTTGATGCTCTTTCATTTGCTGCAAGTAATATAGCAGACACGGTAGATTTTAGTAGTTACACCAGACACGGTAGATAAGCAGAAATATTTTGTTTCCTAACTTCCATTTGCTAAAATTTAGGAGCCCAATCAAAGTGGTCACAATTTGATAATCTGGGACTGGATTCACACACCGACACAAACAACTAACCAATCAACGACGCAATGTGGCGATCCTTCCTCGCCCGATCTCAGCCCCTACTTTCCCATATCCGGCGCGGCCCTGCTGGATGCAGCGCCGCCGCCGGCGACACCCTGGTCGCTGCCGGCGAACACCGCCGTGCATACGCCTCGAGCGCCGCTGGGGCCGACGCTGCGAGCTCATTGCGTACGACGACGACGACGAGGCGGCATCTGTACGTGGTGCTGGACGAGATGAAGACGGGGCGCAGCATCTACAGACTCGACGTGGACGACCTGGACGGCGGCGACGAGGACGCGGTCACCGGCATGGACAGCGCACGGCGGGAGCGGGTGCCGCAGCAGACGACGCAGCCGTGTCAGCTGCCCGAGCCGGTCCTCCGGCTGGGCTATACGTTGGTCGGTTCATGGGCACACTTCTCAGCCGTCGGCGGCAAGATCATCGTCACAGGGAGCACACGACGTGGCGATTATCATGAGGAAATCACGTTGGTCTACGACACCAAGACGGCGAGGCTGGACATGGAGCAGCCTCCGCCTGCCAGTTTCACGCACCTGGGCTGCCACGTCGCTGCCGTCGGGAACAAGTTGTACAGGTTCGGCGGCGGCAGCGTCGGTCCGCCGCACTATCTCAGCGAGCAGCAGGTGGTTGAGTTCCACGGCGGACACGAGAGCCACAACGACGACAGGACCATGCTACGTATGAGAGGACAGATCATGGAGTGGAGCTGGAAGAATGCGCCATCGCTCCCGGCCGGAGGCGGCGGCCACGTCCAGTCGTGCGCGGTGCATCCGGACGGACGCACCTTATTCGTCTCGCGCGGCCCTGCCACCTTCTCCCTCGACACCGAGCAGCAATGGGCCGGCAAGTGGGCACGCCGAGGCGACTGGGCCATGCCGTTCCATGGTCGTGCTTACTACGATGGCCACCTAGACGCGTGGGTTGGGATCGGATACCGAAACGACGCCCAAGACTTGAACTACCTCTGCTCCTGCGAGGTCCCAAACCTCGCCGGCGATCAGCCACCCGAGCCATTGCCGACGCCCGAGTGGAGGGTTTGCAAGGAGGAGCTCACGTTCCTCGAGGGCGCGTCAAGCTGTGCGCTCCTCCACACCGGGCGTGGTAGGTTCTGCCTCGTCGAGGCAAGACCGGTGGTGCCGCTTGCGGAAGCAGGGGCCAGGGATAGTCAGTGCAACCGGTGCACCATGTACAATGGTAATGACCACCTGCTCCATGTCACCATGTTCTGTGCTAAGCATGGTAGGGATGGCGAGCTCCTGATGGCACCATGCCGACCCGGCCGCTCCTACCTCGTGCCCCATTATGCTGAAGATGCTGACGATGAAGATGATCCAGTTGAGAATCCACCTACTGCATTCTGGATATGATGACGCGTCACCTCTTCCAAATGTTGTGCATTTAAATATTTTTTTTCTCGATCGAGTTTATGTTAATGTGTCAACTTAATTATTATAGTCAACGATCTTGAATTTTTAACTTTTATTCACAAACAAAATAAAGTAGTTGTTCATCTCAAATATTGTGTGCAACATATACATGCCTGGTTCATTTAGAAAACATATTCCGGCTGTCATATGGAAATTCAAAATTACCGTTCTCCAGTTAGTTGTATGCAAAGGAATCAATTGATGTGCAAGGAGGAGCTCACGTTCCTCAAGGGCGCCTCAAGCCATGTGCTCATCCCTCCTTCCCTCCCTACCTTGCCGCTGCCAGAGGGCGCGGCCGGGCGAAGCCCCACCTACGGCGACGGCATCGGGGAGTCCTCGTCTTCTCGCGCGGGGGTTTCGGCGCGGGCCGAGGCAACCTTGTCTGGATATGGCGCTTCTGTAAAGCATGACGATAACAAATGACAAAAAAACCCATAAAATAGCTAAGAAAAAACATAACTGAGGTCAAACAAAGAATGAGCCTAACGAAAAGGGGTCGACAGCTGGACATCACGACGATGTAGGACGCGCGACAAAACAAAGCAGGATCAAGTTTGTGCAGAAGATTACAACAAATAGATTGGACGGATCACAACTTAGTTAACTAGCCACAATTTCCTCTCTTTTTTCTGCATTGGCTACAACAAAAAGGTTCAATCATCCACTCTTACTAACGAAATAAAAACAAAACCTAAAAGTTTGTGAATTTACAGAAAATTCGTAGATTTGAAAATGTTCATGTGTTTGATTTTTTAAATCAAAAAAATAATATAAATTCAAAAAAATAAGAATTACGACGAAAATTATAAATTTATACGGAAACACTAATGCCCACACGTGTGGGCGTTACCCAACTCACCCACACGTCTGGATCGTCGTTCACTGTCTTTTGCACGAATCTTGACACGAAAAGATGGATTTGGTGTGTCATGTAGGACAGGGCTGGTGTGTGGGCGTTAGAGAGTTTGCCCACATGCCCGCACCACGTTGTTTGACAGTTGCGCTGTGTGGACGAACTGCTTTTCGCCCACACAGCCACCACCTAGGTTATGCGCGTGTGGGCGAACTGCTTTTCGCCCACACGACACTCCTACCTTGTGGATGGCAACTGCAGTTACGCGGACGTGGCAACTCGGTACACACACATGACAACTGTGATTCTTTGCTACACGACAACTGCAGTTACGTGAACGTGGCAACTCGATACACACATGGCAACTGTGATTCTTTGCTACACGCAACTGCAGTTGCGCGTACGTGGCAACCAGATAAACACACATGGCAACTGTGATAACAATACATGGCAACTATGGTTGGACCATACGTGGCAACTAGGTAAACACACATGGCAACTACTGTTTTGACCATATGTGGCAAGTAGTTAATCACACACGGCAACTACGATTTGATTACACGCGGCAACTACCATAAATTAGACATGGCAACTATAGTTAACAAAAACAGATAGAGTTGCCATACTTTTACAACTACACTTGCCATCTCGGATAACTACATCTGCCAATCAGGATGGCAACTAAATCGTCATCCCATGGGGGTATCTAACGTAGCTGTGTCAGGACGTGTGGGCATTTTTGCTTCGTGCCACACGCACGGAGTGAAGATGAGTAGTACTTGTTGTGCGTGTGGCACGAAGTAGCCGCGCCTACACGTGTGGGCAATTCTAATGTCCGCCCACACACAGCCCGTGTGGGCTGCCTTTTACCCACACCACACATGGTGTGTGGGCACATGTCGAATATACCACACGTGTGGTAGTTATCGTCGTCCAATTTATAAAATGTTTCTTGATTCAAAAATTATTCGTGATTTGAAAAATATTGAAGAACTATTTTTTCATGAATTTTATTTAAAAAATCTACAAAAATAACAAAACAGAAACAAACAAAACATAAAAAGGGAAAGAAAACATGGATGAAAAACCAAACAAATAAAAGAAAGAAAAGAGATACTGGGGAATATGTTTTCATTTCCGTCTATTGGGTTCGACGCTTGACGAGAATACATAAGTAGCAGCTAGACGTCAGGAAATGGAGCTTTGACAGTCAGCTGGGTAGTACATGGAACTGATACAGTACGATTCACCACACATTGCACAAAATTTATCATGGCCAAAGTGCATTGTACATTTGGGATCTCACTGCTTCATGATTTGAAATCATCTACAACTTAGCAATTGTATCTCCAGTTCTCTGTCGTGTGCTCAAGAGTACGTCGAGAAGGGCTAGAACATATATAACGGTTTACAGTATGATATGGCCTGCTGTTCGCTAAGAGCACATTGCTTTCTCAAGCGTCTCCTGCAGTTCTCCGCTCTTGTATGCTTCTGCAAAACATACAACAACCCAAAGCGTTAAGCCCTGTTCATCAAACATTGACACTAATCATGAGTATAACAGAAAAGCAATGATACCAATCTTTCCCCATAACCATAACTTCGATACAAAAAGATCTCACATTTTCATTGAAACCGACTTCAGATGTTCTAGATTACTCTATGTTAAGTAGAGATTCGCAAGCTGATCTTTTTGACGCTCAAATGTTGTACATTGTCATACACATATATATATACTTAATAAAACTAAGTAGTCCTAGGATGGAATTGGTCTAGTAAAGTTTTGAGTTCATGAATCATCAGCACATAATCTGCTGCTCCTTGACTGTAATGGCGTGCCAACAATTTAAGCTCCGTGATTGGAATTTCGTACCAGTCCTGAAAATCTGTGTCCCCAGGGGCAGGAATTATTACATGTAATTGATTTGAGCTCTAGTGAATACTAGGAGGTATCCGGCCATAAATGCTAATCAAGCTTGGAACAGGAGCAGAACAAATGAGATCCTCTCCTGCTGCAATTTTGGCCGGTTTGATGTTGGCAACCGCGAAAGAAAGGCTACCAACGTAAATCATGATGGTCCTTCCTGATAATGTTGCCGTCACAAATAGGATAAATGCATAACATAGAGGGAATCTTACCACAGGAAACAAAGAATATCCCATCTTGATTGTTGAGATTTCAGGATCACTATTTAAACTGCTACTACTTCGGAGTTTAGAGCATGGAAAACAAAACCCCAATGATTAAAGTTGCACAATTACGATTATAGGAAGACATATTTGTTCGGGTGATTTGGAGCAAGCCACACCCAACAAATCTCACATTCTCATTAACATCAACTTCAGATATTCTAGACTATATGATCGGTAGAGATCGGCAAGCTGATCTTATTGACGCTCAAATGTTGTACATTTGTCATCTATCTACTCCCTTCATTTCTAAATATAAGACCTTTAGAGATTTAAATACGGACTAAACACGGATGTATATAGACGCATTTTCGAGTGTAGATTCATTTATTTTGCTTCGTATGTAGTACATATTGGAATCTCTAAAAAGGCTTATATTTAGGAACGGAGGGAGTATAAATATACTTAATAAAACTAATAAGTTAGGGCCTATGATGGAATTGGTCTAATAAAGCTTTGAGTTCCCAGGGGCTGGCATTATTCCATATCATTGATTTGAGCTCAAATGCATACTAGGAAGTATCCGGACATAAATGCTAATCAAGCTTGGAACAGGAGCAGAACAAATGAGATCCTCTACTACTGCAATGCTGGCCGGTGCGATGTCGGCAACCGCGAAAAGAAGGTTACCAACTTACATCATGATGGTCCTTCCTGATAATGTTGCCGTCACAAACAGGATAAATGCATAACACAGAGGGAATCTTACAGCAAGAAACAAAGTGATATCCCATCTTGAGAGTTGTGATTTCAGGCTCACTATTTCAACTGCTACTAGTATTTCGAAGATTAGAGCATGAAAAGAAAAATTAGGAATGATCGAAGTCGCGAGACATAATTATGATTATAGGCAGGCATATTTGTTAGGGGGATTTGGAGCAAGCCTTTATCACCAGATGTGCTCCTTACTGTCTGACACCATCACTGGACTTTAACACCCCCAGCAGTCCAACACATCCTGGGATGAAATGAACTTATTATGCAATGTTTCGGCCTAGAAAAGAGAACTTTATACCTATCCAAGGTGGTGCAAATAGTGGGGACGCAATTATTTTGGTGTGACGGCAATGATGATGAGCAGGTGGGGGAGCACACCTTGGATTCAAATCGGCAACAAGAGCATGCAAACTTTTGTTGCTCATATAATAAAGAAGGATTGTTTGTCATCAAGTTGTAGAAAGGAAAACATGTGGAAGGTACAAAACTGCTGCTTTAGTTTACAACAAAGTTGCCGATCAGAACTCAGCTAGTCTGAGTATCAAGGTAGCATGATAATTTCTGATCCCAGAAACTGACACGATCTAATGTTGGCACTGAGCCATGACATTCTTAATCCTTTTTCTCTCTAAAGCTGACTACAAACTCTAACTACGCAAGTAGTTTATTAGGGCGTTAATCTCACTCGGGTTCCTCCATCAAGCCCCACCCCTTGCGGGAACCTCATATGAAGATTGCGCTACTATTATCTTTCTTCGCTTTGTTGGCTATTGCCATTCAAGGATACAAGAAAAACCTAACCTTTGGCATCTCCTTTTCCTACTTAGCTGTTAATCTCATCTAGGTTTGTGTTCAGTACACCACAATACATGCTCCCTACTCTCCCAAGTCCCAACAGTTTGGCTAAGTTCTAGAGTATGGAATCCCTGAGGCATTCCCGCGCACACAAGCACTGCATCAGGCAGACTACTGAAGAAAGCAGTCCATCAACCAAGTGCATCACGTATTTTGACAAGCAAAAAAACACATTTTCCTCATTGCTAAGTACACTCACTCAGTCACCATGCTAGTTCCTCCATCAAATCTCCATAACATGTTTTGAGACTTATACTTTTCAGTTCATTTACAGTTCTCTCTTGTTCTGTTGGCCTTGGAACTCCGTGAACCAATTCATCTTGGTGAACTGATATACTTTTAGGTCTATTCCATATCGACACTGTTCTATCATGTTCCCAGCTTTTTTCCCATCCCCACCTTACAAAATGTCTATCATAGTTTCTCAAGCAACACTCCGGTTTTTCTTCCCAAAAAGAGAAAGCAAATAAGCTTCAAGGGCAAAGGAAAGCAGAAAATACTCAGCAGCAACAGAGTGCCTGACTGCACTCCAGCACCAGTTTATCTCTTGAATGCGAAGAACTGAACCAATTTACCCGATGCAGCTAAGACATATTGACACGGCCCCAGACTCTTCAAGCTACACGACGCAACAGTGATGCATCTCGCCCTCGACATGATCAAATTATATGACTGAAACAGCTGCACAAACATGGAGTTTTCCACATGCCAAATCTATCACTATCGCCCTCAAATGAAAGTATGTCAGGTTAATGAACGAATTGCTATGCCCCGATACTAGAGAAAAGAAAACAGGTTTGTCACAGAACAATTCACACCGTAACATCAAGCGTGTAGTAGCACAGCAATAATTCCAAAAAATTCGAACACTAATCGTGGGAGGAAGGAAAGGTAGAGAGCACATATGCATGCATACCGAGGGTGATGTCGCAGCCGCCGAAGAACTCGCCGTCGATGTAGAGCTGGGGGAAGGTGGGCCAGCGGGAGTAGTCCTTGAGCCCCTGGCGGAGCGCCTCGTTGGCGAGCACGTCGAGCGTCTCGAAGGGGACGTCGAGGGAGCGCAGGATCTGCACCACGGTGTGGGAGAAGCCGCACTGCGGGAAGTCCTTGGTCCCCTTCATGAACAGCACCACCTTGTGCGCCGACACCACCTTGTCCAGCGTCTCCTTCATGCCCGCCGGGGGCCCCTCGGCCGCCGCCGCCAGGCGCCGGACGGTCCGGAGCCGCAGGGCCGGGGGAGGAGGGGCCGTCCGGGGGAGTGCCACCGCGGAGAACCGTGCGGGTTGAGGTCGCGCGGAGAGGGGGAGCGGGAGGGCCGCGCCGGCGAGCGCCGTGGCGGAGGAGGCGGCGGCGGCCATCGCGGCGGGAGGCGGGTGGCGTGTGGAGGTCGCGCGCCGGCGGCGAGGGATGCAGGCAGAGGAGGGATGAGTCGTGGCTGTGGTTGACTGGATGGCAGAAGCGTCATTTCCTCGCGAGATTTTTGTGGCCGGCCGAGAAGGCCTCCTGCTGCAAGCCAGTACTGTGGGCTGGGCCGCCTCAGATTTCTTGGGCCTGCCAGAGAGGAGTATGAAAAAATGTACTATCAGAAAAAGTTTGTAGGAAGTTTTGCCCTGGTCTTCTGTTCTTCTGGAAGTGGATTCATTCTATGGGGAAAACATCGGGTAGTATTTTGTGTGGAGTGAGGTTAGAGTCCGTGGTTCGTGAGATGTCATTTGTTTATGGTGTTTCTAGTAAAAGAAAATTGTTTATAGTGTTTTTCTAACACAGTACAGACACATACGCTTGTCATATGCACATATACTCATCTCATGAATGCACGCACGCACCCCCTATCCATATGAGTACTTCCAAGAGACTGAACCAACACGTCATCTTGAGATTGACAAAGTTGTCACAGGCATCTTCGTAGTCGACGGGAACGTCTCCTTCCACTAAACGCCCATTACCATAAGGCTTGAAATAAATTCAGGAAAATGCGAGCACTAGTGCCAAGTCTAGTGGACTAGGTATATCACTGCTCTACTAACCATCCAACCATAAGTTGGCTTGCAATTTTAGTATTGCTCGTGATGAGTTGAGCAAGGAGTTGCTTGATGAGTTTGCTCTATTTATTTTGGCAAAAGAAAACATGATTATACAAAGGCTCATAGGAGTATAAAAATCCAAAAAATAATTCAAAAAATACTTCAAGGTCCATGGACCACCGAACTACCATTGTTGTTGCTAGAACATGTCGTCGACGGACCCTTATCACCACTGCCACACGGGAACTGGCTTGACTTTGTCGATGATGACGAAGAAGTCTTCATGCACATACCCCTAAGTACCAAAGACTCGGAGCCGCAGACGTGGTCGTTGGACCCTTGAATCGCTCTGAAGAACCGGATAGCAAATCTCATCACCGCCTACGCATGTCGAGAAACCCTGATCTTGCTGCCCCGAGGAGCCATCAATAATCTACGTCAGAATACCGATTCAAAAATAAAGCATCGCCCCTGTGAAGGGTAGAACCCTAACTTATATACTAGCCGGAATCGATGCACTAGGATTCACCTCCCCACCACCGCCCATCGGAGCAGTAGTCAGAGGGAAGGTGAATTCACGGGCTTGCTGACGAAGATTGAGAGGAGGAAGACTTGGCCCTAGTCGCCTTGTTAGAGGGAAAAGAAAGCTATCAACTTGCTATGTTTTGCAATGTTATGAAAAATATGGGGGTTAACTTCAATATTCGTAGGCACAATGGTGAGGGAAATAAAGGAAGTGTGAAATGTATTCACTTAGTTCTACTAAACACTATACTTAGTCTTTTACTTGCCTTCTCTAGTGAAAATAAGAATCTGGAACTTTATGTTAGAGAATTTCATTTTTGAACTGTTATGCTTAAAGAATGAAGAATTCCCTCCCCACCATCCAATCAATTTGGACTAAATGTATTTATCAGCATCAAACCTAAACCCTTCAAAAGGTCGTTGTTCTAATTCCGTGGAAACTAATGAAAGAGTGAAAATACTAGAGAGGGGAGCTACATGTTTCAAAGGGAGTGGAGGAATGATCCTTTGCCTCCCGAGCTTTATGATAGAAAGTGAACATGAATTCCTTCAAAAATAGTAAGTGGACATGAGTATTGGGATTAACAACTTGTGTTGTTGATGAAAACAATCTATTGGTTACAAAAATCTCTTGAGGGATACCCTTGTTTTGAAGGAATTCTTATCCAACATTCCCTTTTACCATATGTCTAGGTTTCTAATGAAAAAAACCATTGTTTAAGAAGCTTTATGAACATATAAGAATGTCTCTTTCGTTGGATACAAGATGGCTAAGTGGCCAGAGTATGTGGACAAAAAAAGTAAACAGGGCATAAAGTTAATTAGGACCTCGGAAAGCATTATATTAGACAAGAATATCTATAATCAAATTGTTGCTTCCGTTAAAACCAAATTCTTTTATTCTCCTCGTTGAAAGCTATTTGAATGTCACAAAGAGTTGCATATAGTAGTTAGAAAAAAAATCATTGAAATATGGAAAATTTTGGAATGTGGAAATGTGCCTCCGATGTTTTTTTATAGAAGTATCCTTGGCCTTTTGAGATATGCAACATGCAAGATTGCATGGTTGCTAATTCCCCCATGATGAATCCCATTCCTTTATATTGAGAAGAATGTTAGTATTTCTTGTTTCGTCCCAACAGTGGAGTGACGTGTGTTATGTGATTAATGCATTTTCTTACCTTTTGAAGATCTTGATGAAGCCTTTTGGGTTCTTGGGAGTTTTAATTTTTTTACCACAAAATCCATATATAAATGGCCAGAGAGCATTATTGACATGCCTTATTGTCTTGAGTCTGTGATGCAGAAAATCCTCTTAAATATCATATCTTCCTCTGGGTTGGCCCATGAGGCTGTCTTTGACCATGGAGGTTATGAAGAAAAAGTTGGTTGGGCAACCCTACTTGTATCTTTTTGAGCTGTTGCGCTGTGATGCTAATATTACGTAATAAACAGTAGACCTGATGCTGCAGATTTTTTGCGGAGTGTGTATGTGCCGACTATGGAGCACAACAGGTTTTTTGAGCTCGCGCTCCTTCTAAAAGGAGCAATGTTGGTTATTTCTCGTCCTTTTGGAATTTTTTTTTTGACAAATCAAACCTCCTTTATCCATTTACCAGAATGGTTGCATCATTTACAAGTACAGGAATTACAGCCTCGGGGCCGAATCTAGCCAAGGTAGCTAGCTCTTGTCCTTTTAGAACTTGTTGTTTGATTGATTATTTCCGTTGAGAAATTAATAAAAAAAGGTTAGCCCGGTTTTTAAGAACACTGGGCCGGCACACCGAAGCTGTGTGTGACTGACCTTCGCCAAAATACAAAGCCCAGAAGCCCGTGTGGAGCGCGGCCCACGGGTCGTACCGTGTCGTAGAAGTAACGGGAGCCGCCCGCATCTCCCATTTCTCTTCGTGGCCGCCGCCTCCTGCTCCTCACCCATTCTCCCCCTAAAGCCCTAACTAAAACCCATCCCACCCCCCTCCTCGCGCCGCCGCCGCCGCCGCCGCAATGGCCGCCGCCGCAGTGCTCCGGGGCGGCTCCCGCCGCGCCCTCGCCTACCCGGCCCTCCGCGCCGCCGTGATCTCCGGCCCCGCCGCGCTCCCGGACGTCGCCGCGGCCGCGGGCCCCCAGCCGCCGCCGCCGTCCGCTGGCCTCTGGGCCAGGTCCATGGCGACCTTCACCCGCACGTGAGCACCCCCTTCCCTCAGATCCGCTCTCCCTCCCCCGCCCCACTCCCGTTTCCCGTTTCCTAGTTCGGAATTTGAGTGGTCTCCCGGCTGAATCTGTGTGTGCCGCAGGAAGCCCCACGTCAACGTCGGCACCATCGGCCACGTCGACCACGGCAAGACCACCCTCACCGCCGCCATCACCAAGGTCTGTCAGATCAGGCCCGCTCTGGCCAGTTGGTCCCAATTTGAGTGGCTCGCTGTGTGTGGGTGTGATCTGAATTCTGAACTGAGTCTTTTGGCAGGTGCTGTCGGAGGCAGGGAGCGCCAAGGCGGTGGCGTTCGACGAGATCGACAAGGCCCCGGAGGAGAAAGCCAGAGGAATCACCATCTCTACGGTCTGGTCTTGGCGCTGACATTTTGGGCCAGAATATTGTTCTGTGTTCATCTCCATTTGCAGATCAAGTGCTAATTCTATGTTTTTTTTGCGCAGGCTCATGTCGAGTATGAGACCGCTAAGAGGCACTATGCTCACGTGGACTGTCCAGGACACGCCGATTACGTCAAGGTAACTGTTATGGGTTGAGGTATATGATCTAGAAATTATTGTATAGAGAAATGAGGAATGCCTTGCATGTCAAATTGAGAATCTGGGTCACTGACCTTCATGAACTTCTAGCATAATCCTTCATAGCAGAATAGCTACTTACCAAGTTACCATGCCTTAACTTTGCATTCTAGAGGTTTCAGATTCCTTAATTGTCTAGCACACACTTCTCTGATGCTTGTATGCCTTTAATTTGCTGTGGATTACTTAGAACATGATCACCGGTGCTGCTCAAATGGATGGTGGTATTCTTGTCGTGTCAGCTCCTGATGGCCCCATGCCACAAACAAAGGAGCATATTCTTCTAGCTCGACAGGTTCCAAATTCTCAGTATTCTCCGCAGCAGTTTGTGTCTTCACTTTGCACTTCTGACCAGATGGACATTTCTCCCTTCTGTTTTTCTAGGTTGGCGTGCCATCACTTGTTTGTTTCTTGAACAAAGTTGATGCTGTTGAAGATGAAGAGCTACTAGAACTTGTGGAGATGGAGCTTCGAGGTATTCTACCATTTTTCAGCTGTCCACGTTGTTTTTGGTTGCTTGGTTATATTCCTGCTGTAATGGAAATTTGTTGTCTCCCTTCTATCTGTAGAGCTTCTCAGTTTCTACAAGTTCCCAGGCGATGATATTCCTATCATCCGTGGATCTGCCTTGTCAGCCTTGAATGGAACAAATGAGGAGATTGGAAAGAATGCTATTTTGAAACTGATGGATGCCGTCGATTCTTACATCCCTGATCCTGTGAGGGTGCTTGATAAGTCTTTCTTGATGCCAATTGAAGGCATTTTCTCAATCCAGGTGATTAGATTTTCTGTTTGGTGCACTAACCACTGTGATGTTTCATTTTCACTCTGATGTTTGATTGTTAGAAAGCCTAGCGAACTATTATGTACAAGAATTAAGACATCTCCATTGTTTGATGATACCCGTACTATGCAATGTGTTGTTAGGCTACTTATGTCAGATTACACAGCAGTCTATTGCCTATGTTCTATGATGTTATGGCTTGTTCCATAAATGATTGTTTTCCCAAGGTGGCATTTGCACTAAATTATGCATGATCAGACTATCGTAATTTTGCTTGTATAATATACTTTTATCTTTCTATTTGCTTAATAGTTGACCTTAATTCCGGTATCTATGGTTGTCATTCTGATTAACTTAATCAGACCCTGCACCATTCTACCCTGAAACACAAAAATCTCGGGCAATATATCTGTGTACGCAATCTCTGAACTTAAAACTGTCTGTTTGCAGTCATTATTTCCGTGTTATCTATTGGTATAATCATGAATATTAATATCTTTAAGAAGTTAAGATCATCAGCTCCATAAATAGATAGTAATGACAAGATCATACATTTGTCTTACCTGAACCTATTGTTGGTAGCTCCTTAAAGAAATTTAAGAGCATTTAGATCACTACTTTAGTTATCTATAAACGCTCTTATATTAGTTTACAGAGGGAGTAATTCTTATTGTCCGTCCTCGGTCATTAGTTCTGTGTTGTCTATTGTTCTAATCAGGAATATTAGTATCTTTGAGAAGTTAAGATCATCGGCTATATAAATAAATCATAATGACAAGATCATACATTTGTCTTACCTGATCTTATCATTGGCAGCCAATTCTAATATTGATTATTTGGTCTCAATTTGCAGGGACGTGGCACTGTTGTGACTGGACGTATTGAACAGGGGGAATTAAAACTGGTGAGGATGTTGAGGTCATAGGTTTGACAGAGGTGAGTTAGAACCCGACTTGTTTATTTGAGACCTTATTATTATGTCCCTGACCAATGGCTGGCCAGTAATGATTCTTTTGCATGAATCTGACTAGCTTTATGCAGCTATTGTGTATCACCAAATAATCAAATACATAACGTCATGGTAAATCCCAATAAAGTTCACATGAGATTATTACTTGTAGGTGTAGTTCTTCCAGATTCTGCTATGCACACATGAGCCTAGATGCAACACTAGGCAAAGACTAGTGACACTAGTTTCCTAGTTTTCCTCACAAGTTTATTACTCATTATGTTTGCTACCTTGATGTATCGTGATGGAACATATTCCTGGTCACAGAGTGGTCCGGTGAAGACTACAGTTACTGGTGTTGAGATGTTCAAAAAGATGATGGATCATGGAGAGGTAACGTTTCTGAAAGAAGACTTTGCATTGTTCTTGATCAATGCGGGTCTCGTGCTTACAAATATCTCGTTGTGTGCAGGCTGGTGACAATGTTGGTCTTCTTCTCCGTGGTCTTAAGCGCGGTGATGTCGAGCGTGGTCAGGTCAGTAAGCCAGATTCTTAGTTGAACATGTAGATGTTGGATCTAAATTTACCTCTGCTCTAAGCTGTAGATGTCTTTGGTCAAACAGATGTATCAGGAAGTTGCCTCCAAAGAACATTTGTTCTACACCGGCCATTTTTTTCCTGTTGCTGCCTAGCTTTGATTCATTTTGGTCTTGCATATTTGTGACACTATCTCTATCTGGTGCCTTTTCCAGCATTACTTGCTGCATTTTTTTTATATTGGTTTTCACTTGCTGACATTTCCTCCTATTTCAGGTGGTGTGCAAACCCGGCACCGTAAAGACCTACAAGAAGTTTGAGGCTGAAATTTACGTCCTCACCAAGGATGAAGGTGGTCGCCACACTGCCTTCTTCTCAAATTACAGCCCACAGTTCTACTTCAGGACAGCTGATATCTGTGGGAAAATTGAGTTGCCTCCGGACGTGAAGATGGTTATGCCTGGTGACAACGTAACCGCAATCTTTGAGTTGATGTTGCCTGTTCCACTCGAACCAGGTACGCCTACATTGCTTTGAACTTTTCATCATCTGAATCTCTTTATAGTAAGAAGAACTTCATCTGTCTGTCTTGTGCTGTCCAGGTCTAAGATTCGCGCTGAGGGAAGGAGGGAGGACCGTCGGTGCCGGAGTCGTCGCCAAAGTCATGAGCTAATAACAATGATATGTTCCAGACCTTTTTTTTTTGGCGTAGTGGATTTTAGTAAGCAAATGAATGTTGATATGAAGGATTTGTGCGACCGGAAACACGAGATAAACGAGAGTCTGAGAGCAAGGGGACTGGCATGGGTGCATCTTTTGTGGATGCATTCGGCCAACCAACTTCGTACGGATAATGGTTTGTTACCATTCCGAAGAATTGCTATTTTTTCTTCTCATCATGTTGGGTAGTTTGCTGTATGACACCACAGCTTGTTACCTTGACACGCTCCTCTGGCATATATTTAGCTCGGTGATTCAATAAGACCGCCGTGTTTCCTGATGCACTTTCAGCTCGGTGAAGTTGTGATTTGTACTGTAGGATGGAGACGTCATGTGTGTTTTCTTTTTTTGCTGTGTAATCTCTGGCTGATTGCTTGATAGAAAAAGAGTCCTTGTTACCATTCTCGTTGTTCGGTTGATGTGTTTTTTTTAGAAGAAGAGGGCAGCGCCCCTGTTCCATTCCATTTCAGAAGCGAAACAAACGATCCAGTACGGCGGACAGCAGCTATACTGCCGCAGTAGAGAGAAACTGCATTAGGCAGGGACTACGGTGACAAACACCTATACTAGATAGCAATAAAGGAAAATACTCGTTTTGCAATAGCTGCTAGGATGAACTACAATTAAAATCTGCAGGTTCTGCAAGGAGGACATTTCAGGAGGTGTCTCCACGCCTCACCCGGGATCTGGCCACAGCAGTAGCCCACGCCAGCTTGTCCCTGGCACACCCGGAGGAAAGGCACTCCCAAGAAGATAGATTTAACGCAGTTTTTCGCCAGATAGCCTGCAAGCCAGGCCAACAGACGTTATTAAAAACCATGTCATTGCGAGTTTTCCAGATTGCCCACAGCCCAGCTGCATGAACAATATTAGTCGCAGCAAAGCTATCTCATCTGATCCAGCAGGAGGAGATGAACATTATATTAATGTCATCATTAACTCCAATAAGGACACAGATGGCTTTCCAGAATTCAACAGCAACAACACAAGTACTGAATAAATGAGAGCACGATTCTTGTTCATTGCAAAAAACACAAGTAAGGTCATCTACATTCTGCCTTTTGCACAGATTATCTCTGGTTAGCAACTTGTTATTGGTTAAAAGCCAGAGAAAAATCTGGATTCTAGGGGGAATCTTGATCTTCCAAACGGCAGGGGAGTTGATAGGCAGCACCCCCCTAAAATTAACAAATTTATAAAAAGGATTTAACAGAGTAAACCCCTTTGGAATTCATATTCCAAACTAGAGAGTCATCTTCATCTGTAAGATGGATAGAGCTAGCAATTTCCAGAAGCTCGAACCATAAAGACAACTGTTCTGGGGTGAAACATCTCCTAAAAGTAAGCTTAAGGGTATGGCCATCCCATATTTTATCAATGGTGGGATTTTGCTCATTGGCTAGTACATAGAGGTCCCAATACTGGGTAGCCAGGGTAGCATTGCCGAACCAATGATCCTCCTAGAACCTAACCCTCTTGCCATTACCAATCTTCCAAGAGAAACCAACTTTAGCAGCTTGAGCTGCCCAGAGCACCCCTTTCCAGAAAGGGGAAGCTCCAGAATTGGAACAAGCAAATATATTACTCTAAGGATTATATTTAGAATCAATGATGTTTTTCCAGATCTTACCCTCAGAGTTATAGTACCTACTAATCCAAGAAGCTAATAAAGCCAGATTCATGTCCCCAATGTCAGTAATCCCGAAACCCCCAAACTCCTTTCTCATGGTAATGGAGTTTCAGGCAGTCAGGTGGTATTTGTGGTGGCCCTCATAATCATCCCAAAAGCAATGAGCTAATTGGGAATTAATAAGTTTGATGGCCCACATGGGAAACTTGATGAAACCCATTAGATAAGTAGGAATACTAGCTAAACAGGCTTGGACTAAGATAAGTCTTTTGCCAAAGGAAAGAAGTCTACCTCTCCACCCAGCAGCTCTCTTAATGATCTTATCAACAGTAGGTTGGAGATCTTCCCTCCTAATCTTGCTAAAGTGAAGAGGGGCCCCCAAGTACTTAATAGGAAAAGCACTCAGCTTGCAACCTAAGGTTTGGGCAAACACTAGTGCCTCATCCCTATCTATATTGATGGGGACAAGGTCACACTTGTGGAAATTAATTCTCATGCCAGAAATTTGTTCAAAACAGGACAGGAGCCACTTGAGGTTTTTGGTATGATCAAGGTTGTTGTCTAGGAAAAGAAGGGTGTCATCGGCATATTGCATGCTGATAACGCCAGTAGGGTTAGATGGGGGGAAAACACTAGCAATTAAATTTGCTTTAGCCGCTTTAATCAAAATCCTAGTGAACACATCAGCAACTAGGTTAAACAGTAAATGAGAGACATGGTCTCCTTGTCTAGCCCCCTTGCCAGCAATGAAATACTCACTGTTGGTGTCATTAATTCTGACACCCACAGATCCATTGCAGAGTAAAGATTCAAGCTTATACATCCAAATAGGACCAAAGCCTCTCTTCCTCAGCATTTTCAAAAGAAACTCTCTACTGATCATATCATATGCTTTTTCATAATCTAACTTGAAGCAAAATCCAGACTTTTTGTTGTAGGCCACTGCATGAACCACCTCATGAGCAGCCACAATGCTTTCAAGAATGAATCTACCTTTCAGGAAAGCAGTCTGGTTTGGAGAAATGAGAACATTGCAAACAGGGCCAAACCTATTGGTGGCATACTTGGCAAAAATTTTAAAACTGCAGTTAATCATAGCTAGAGGTCTGAACCTATCTAGTTTAACTGCATTAGGTTCTTTAGGCACCAATGTCAGAAGAGAGAAATTGAGTCTGTAAAGATCAAGATCTCCAGCCTCCCAGTCTCTAAAAAGAGCAAATAGGTCCTGCTTAATTAAATCCCAGTATTTCTGGTAGAAAAGAAAAGGGAAGCTATCAGGGCCAGGAGCTCCCTCAGCATATGAGCCAAAGACAGCAGCCTTAATTTCCTCCTCAGAGAAAGGCTTTTCTAGTAAATTAAAATGTTCAGTGGAAAGTAAACTATCCTGCTCCCAGAAGTCATCTTTGAGATCAATATCAATAGTAGGAACAAAACCAAAAAGCTTCTTATAATAATCTACAGCTAACTGCAGAATACCTTGGGTGTCTTCAACAGGGCCTGAGGGGGTTTCCAACACAACAATTTGTTTTTTCCTCCTCTTTTGGTTGGCTACTGCTTTAAAATAGCCAGTGTTGAGTTCTCCCTCTAGAATTTCCTTTTCCCTGGATCTCTGTCTAGCCTTGATCTCCTCCCCCCTCCAGATCTCATTTAAATCACCTGCAATGTTTTTCATCCTGTTTTTAGAATTAGGAGATAAAGGTTGAGATTCAGCTAAAATATCCAAACAATTGTATTCAGCTACCAAAGCTTGCTTATTCCTGTTCTGGTCTGCTTCATAGTTAGCACACCAGCCGTTGGCAGCTTTCCTGGTAGTTCTGATTTTAAACTGCCATATATCAATGGCTTTGGTGGCATTACACTTAGTGTTCCAGGCTTTGTGTATGACTTCATCAAAGCCAGGAATTTCTAGCCACAATTTCTCAAATCTAAAAAATTTAGAGGAAGAGGTGGGAGGCCCAGTGTAGGTGTTCAACACCAAAGGGGTGTGATCACTACCTAGTCTAGGAAGGGCTTTAATAGCAGCCCCAGGGAAAAGACCCTCCCAATCAACAGAAACAAAAACCCTATCTAGGGTGGCCATGATAAGGTTATCCTGGTTATTAACCCAGGTGAACCTTCTACCAGCATTTTTAATCTCAATGAGCCCAAACTTATTGACCCAATCATTAAATAGGTCAGCCCAATGTTGATTAATGTTGCCAGTATTTTTCTCACTAGTGTTTCTGACCAAGTTGAAATCTCCTCCAACTAAGGTGGGGCCAGACCACTCAGATAAGACACTGTTGAGCTCATTTAGAAAATCAAGTTTAAACTCATCATAAGCAGAACCATAAACAGAGATCAATCTCCATTTAGTGTCATTATGTTTGAACTTCAAAATACAGGAGATGCAGAAAGTATGGATATCACAATGAATAATGTCAAAACTATCTTCCTTAACTCCTACTAGGACACCACCTGCAGTACCAACAGCAGGCAGCCAATTCCACACAAATCCATTTCTAGAATCAATAGCTTCTAGTTGAGGAATAGTGAAATTGGCTTTTTTGGTCTCAGAAAGACAAATAAAATCAGGGCAGCAAGCTTTAATGAGCTCTTGCACTCTGGTATTCTTAGATGAGCCATTAAGGCCTCTAATGTTCCAGAAGGCCCCAATCATAAGGAAATGTTTTTAAAGCATCTATATCTAGCATGACACTTTTTAGACCTTTGATGGGATACTTCCATCCAAGGAATCTCACCCTCCTCCTCCTCTGAATTATTTTCAGTGTCAGGTGGGGGATTCATCTCAGTGTCATTATTATCATTATAGGAATCAACTCCATTGACATCAATGTCAGGAGGGAGGAATAATTCAGGGTTATCCTGTTGAAAACTAGACAACCTCTCAAGTTCTATCTGTTTAATAATCTCAATATTGTTATTGCAGCTAATAGAATCATTCCGAAGTTTTAAGCTAGATAAATCAGCATTATGTAAGAGCAGCTCATTGTCTAAGCAAGCAAAAGAATTCTTGGAGACAACAGAAGTATTACCTCTGGTAACCTCTAGGTCCTGAACTCTTTTGATCTCTTGGGCCTTGACTATGATATTCTTGCCATCTCTAACAATCCTGCTGCTCATCCTAGTGGCAACAACAGGGCCCCATTTCCCCTTACCAGGTCTATGGACCTGAGGTCTAGGAGCTGGGCAAGAGAAAGTGGTAATAGAAGGAGCCATGGAGCTTGGGCCAAAGTCATTAGAGCCATCCTTCACAGCTTCAAACTGAACCAGAAGACTGTTACCACAGCCTTCATAGTTAGGTTTCTTAGCAGCATCTAGATAACTTTTAGTCACAGGGGCTCCCTGGATATTTGAAGAAACTAACTGGGACTGTCCAACAGGAGTAGGAGGGAGGGGGCACCCAGTCTTAGTTTTGGCTCCACTTGGGGCAGGAGTAGATTTCTTAGGCATCTGAGTGTTAGCATCTTGCTCCATTTTCTCCCCAAGTAGATCATCATCACTGTCATTATCCCCATCTCCATCCTTATCAGCATTCCCAAAACCTCCAGAGCCAGCAGATGGACCAGGAGGTCCATCTGGAGGTTTGTGGTTAGGAGACTCAATAGCTGTATCCTCATCAACCTCAAAGCTGAGTAAGTACAACTCCTGTTGAAATTCAAACAACCTATCCTTAGGGATCAGCTGAGGTTCTCTCACAACAATTTGCACTCTAACCACTTCATAGAAACTCCTGAAAATCCCATGCCAGTCAATATTGACAATGACACCTAGGGAAGAGGCAATTTGAGAAATGACTGGCCAGGTGCACCAAATAGGAGGGATGCCAATGATGTTAATCCATACTTCTTTGAGGGAATCATAAGCAGGTAGTTCACCATGCCAGTCTTTGAAGGAGATAGTAACACCTTTCTTCTTCAGGTTGATAGATTTGAAAGCAACCAAATCAGAAAATTTTTTGTTGGGGGGGAATCTAACCAGGAACTGGGTTTCATCATAAGCTCTGATCTACCATGGCCAGTTGGTTTTCCACATCCCAACAAAGCAGCTTTCCAATTCTTCAGCTGTGATGTTACCTTCCTCAACAAGTACTAACCCAACATTGTCGAAATTGAGTCACTCACTGTCACTTTTGTCTCCAGCTTCAATGTGATAGAATCCTAGGCCACTGTTAGCACTCCCCAATACTGAGCAGCAGGGTATGGATCATACCATTTGGGGCAAGTATCCATATGGTGTCCTGGGGTTTTGCAGATAAAGCAGACTTTGGGGATGGAGCACATGCCCACAAAGTGACCAGGAAGGCCACAATTGCAGCATATAGTACCTATATATTTTGGATCTACCATGAATTCCTCAGACTCTGGAACATCATGACCAATAGCGTTGTCAGCAGACCCAGTAGTAGCCATAGGTTGCTTTTTGGCACCATATCTGTTCTTCTTCTTGTTCTTCCCCGATCCAACCTGCCCACCTCCTCGAGAAACACTCCCAGAACTGACCGGCAGCTGAGGCTGTTGGAATTGAACTGGAAGGTTTTGCTGCATGAAAGGGAACTAGAATTGTGGTTGTTGCATCCACGGGGCCATCTGAGGGTATTGGCAATTGTTTGTAGGGAAGCCAGCGTAAATTTGATTCATAGTAGGATGCATCAAATTAGAAGAGCTGGCCCTAAGGGGATAATGGGAGGCTTGGGAAAGATAGACATGGGAGGACCCTGATGGGTAGGGGTGGGAGTAGGGGCAGGAGGAGTAGGCCGGGAGAAGGAGCACGGACCGGGGGAGCACTCACAGTAGTAGGAACCGGAGGCCGCACAACATCGCGACCACGTCCACCTCCAGCTCTGCCTCCCCTAGGCCTAGGATTCTGCCCAGTACCGGCCATCTTCTTCACCACCGCAACAAAGGGGATTTTGCCAGTCTTCTTCGACCAAAAATCACGAGAGAATCTGAACTGCTTGGGCTCGGTAAGATGATCCGAGGGGCCGGCAGGGAAACAGTCAGCAGCTGAGAAATTACCAGAAACGAAGAGGTCACGCCTAATCCAGACTAGGTTTTGGTGGTCATGGCGGCGGAGGGGGCGGCGATGAACCCTAGGCGGGCGAGGCACGGGGAGAATGGCGAGGGGGGGAATATAAGTCTTACGCCTCTGTGCAGCACAGGGGCACATCGATGGCGAGGATCGATCGAAGGCATCGGACGGCTAGCCCGTCACCGAGGCTGGCGATGAGGCCCGCCTGCTGAGCCCTCGCTTTTGCACATCAATCCCCAACGGAGAAGAAACCACAAACGGCGGCGGCGAGGGGGCTCTCAGGCGACTAGAGCCACGCCCAGAACTGAATCTACCACAAGCAATACCTGAGGATCGATGCATACCGGTGTCCGCAGTACTCGCCGCACTTGCTCCCATCAGAACTCGACCCTGAACAGCCGCCATCTCCCCCTCTGGATTCTGGATGTGGACACCGCCTCCTCTGCTGCCCAATCCAGAATCAGAGCAGGCGAGATCGGTCGACCCAACGCGAAGATCCTTGCTCGCTCCAGCTCCGTAGTCCTTGACATTGCACGCACGCTAGATTCATCCGCGCAATCGCCACTTCTCGATTCGCTCGCTCCAAGCTTCTCGCCGCCCTTTCCGCCGCCCTCTCCCTGCGGGCTAGTTCCGCCTGTAGTCGCCGGATCTCCTGGTCCGACGCCCCGCCTCCTGAGTCCATCAGTGGATCTCAGAATCGACGCAGAAACGGAGTCGTCGGAGCCGCCGAATCTGGGGGTAGGATCCCCAATCACCAGATCGAGCCCCTTCTCCGCGCGTGGAGGCGGGGCGCAGTAGGGCGGAGGAGCTGCAGGAGTGGAGTGGAGGGCCTCGCCGGCGGGGATTGCGGTTGGCGGCGGGCGAGTGGTGGCTCGAGTGTGCGGGGGAGCGGGGGATGTATGCTTTTTCTGAAAAGTGAAACCCTCTAGAATTTCAATGTCCGCTTTCATTGCGGTAGCGTCAGTGCTGATGTTAACTACACAAATTCAAAAGTCTATTACAGAAAGTTTCCCGCAGAGGCAGAGACACATTCTTGGAAGGGCGAAGGAGAATTTCAATGATGCCCCTAGCATGTTAAAAAATTTGAAAGTCTATTACAAGAAAGAGTAAACACACATAATCTAGATAGGCGCTACAGTGCGAGGTCCGCAGCAATCAAGTATTTGCGGGGAACAAATGATTATCTCCACAGATGAGGAGGATCCATTCATGAGTCGCTCCTTGACCTGACGCCAACTAGCTTCATTGGCCTAGGATCTACTTATAACTGCGATGCATGGGTTGCCCACAACTCGATTCTCTTCAACCGCATAGCTCGCTCCATGACTAGCCTTATGTAGTTTCTCACCTTGTCTTCCTCCTCGAACCTGGACATCCACATCAACTTCAAGTTCATGTGTTTCAAATCCTTGGATGGTTGCCACACCATGTTGGTGTTCTTGGCACCGACCTCCAAGAAAATTTCACCTTGTAGTGTTGTTGCGCGAGCGGCATGGCCGCCCGATGGTGTGGGGCGGGATGTCCTCTGGCGGGCGGTGTCCCCTCTCAGCTGCGGGGCTTTTCATTGTCTTTGGCGCAGCCTACCTCCTTCGAGCTGTGGCGACGACGCCTATGATGGGATTCCAACAATTCTTTCCCCAATGACGATTGCCCCCGCTGGTGGTGCGAGGGGCCCGCGAGGCCTCACTATGGGCTCGTTGTCGGTATGGTTCTAGCCTGGGGGCGTGGACTCGCATCCCCTAGTGTCCACAACTCCGACATCCTCTACATGAGCCGCTCTGGCCCCGATGATCCGGTAGCTGCGTCCCCTTGATGAATGTATTTTTACACTCATTTTCACTATTGTTTCCCACCGGAATGGGCCATTTAAGGAGAAGAATGAAATATAAAGCAAGACGATCAAGCCCAAGCAACTGAAGGCGCATAGCCAACTCTAGAGGAGAAGACGGAGCCTGGTACGAGTGTGCCCTCTCGTAGCAGCGTTCATACCACTCAATCGGCGGGAACTCCGTAACGTCAATACAAGCAAACTTCGTATGCGCCCTGAGTCCCCATTCGCAGTAGGGCACCCAGAAAACACTAAGCCGCCAGAACATGAAGAAGAGGAGATCAACCGCCACCATTCGCATCCCCGTCTCCATCTTCATAGCTACTCCTTCCGTTCGGAATTACTTCTTACAAAAATGAATAAAAATGGATGTATCTATAACTAAAATACATCTAGATACATTCATTTTTTGGACGAGTAATTCCGAACGGAGGGAGTACTTCAAAGGTGATGTCGCGCGCCAGGGGGAGGGGTGGGGGCCGGGGCGGTGTTCTATTCTCTTTCTTTATAGTCTCGGAGGTTGTGTTCCTTTTTGGTAGCTCCCTTCCAGCCGAAGATCTTCATGCGAGTTGACTTCGAAGTTGCATTATTAATGATGAAAAAAAAAAGACAGAAAGGGCAAGCAACCAGAACAGCTTTGTACAGAGAAAACCAGCCATGTTGTACAGTCCCTGAGAAAACCGAAAAATATCGCTTCCTCACCTCGTGCTGCTACCCGTGGTACACGGACGATCGATGCTCCCGCGTGCCCCCCACTCCTCCTCCAGTTACTCCTTCGTTAATAAATACTAATGATGAATGAAGTGAGCTGCTCAAGCTCCTTCCTTCTCGGTCAACACCTTCTCCGTTTCCTCATTTGGTTCTGTGATTTTTTAGCGGTGCCTCTGGGCCATGGCGACCTTCACCTCCCGCACGTCAGCTCCTCAGATCCGCTCGCTCCCTCTCATTTCTATTTCGTGGTTTGGAGTCTGAATGGTCTGCCGTCTCGGCTGAATCTGTGTGTGCCGCAGGAAGCCCCACGTCAACGTCGGCACCATCGGGCACGTCGACCACGGCAAGACCACCCTCACCGCCGCCATCACCAAGGTCAGTCAGATCAGGCCCGCTCTGCCTCGATGCTGTGCCAGTGCCGGCGGCTGATCTGAATTCTGAAGGCATTTTCTTTAGGTGCTAGCCGAGGCGGGGGCTTTAGTAAGGCGGTGCCGTGCAACCAGATCGACAACGCCCCCGGTGAGAGATCTAGAGGAATCACCCTCTCGACGGTCTGCTCTCTTAGCGCTTGCCCCATCATTTTTCATATTTGCAGTTCATCGCAATGATGCAGAGGCCCGGGCTTATCCTCCTTCCTTAAAAAAGGAAAACAAAATCCACATTTGCAGACAAGTGCTGATTTCGCGGGGTTGTTTCACCTTCACGCAGGCTCATGTCGAATACGAGACCGCCAAGAGGCACTACGCCCATGCGGACTGTCCAGGGCATGTCGATTTCACCAAGGTATATATATGATCTAGATATAAGTTATCTTATTACTATAAAGAAATAAGGAATTGCCTGCATATGTGGATTTCCAGCATAATCCTTCATATCGGAATGGCTTCTTGCCACATCTGAACTTTGCATTCTACTCCCTCTGTAAACTAACATAAGCTCTAAATGCTCTTATATTAGTTTACGCAGGGAGTAGAGCTTAGTTGTCTGTCTAGCACACACTTCTCTGACGCTTTGCTTGTATGCTCTTAATTTGCCGTGCATTTTTTAGAACGTGATCACGGGAGCTGCTCAAATGGATGGTGCTATTCTCGTCGTGTCAGCTCTTGATGGCGTGATGCCACAAACAAGGGAGCATATTATTCTAGCTCGACAGGTCAAAAATTCTCATTATTCTCGGCAGCAATTTGTCTCTTTAGCATTTTTCTCTTTGCAGCTCTGAGCAGATGGACGCTTCTCCTCTGTAATTCTTAGATTGGGGTGTCGTCAATTGTTTGTTTCGTGAACAAACTTGACGTAGTTCGAGATGAAGATTTAACAGATTTAGTTGAGATGGAGCTTCGTGGTATGCTAGCATTTTTCAGTTGTCAGTTTTTGGTTTGTCGATTATGCTTCTCTTGTAAAGTAAATTTTTTGTGCAGAGGTCCTCAGTCTCTACATGTTCCCTGGCGACGAGATTCCTATCATCCATGGATCTGCTTTGGCAGCCTTGGAAGGAAGGGACGAGGAGATTGGAAAGAATGCTATTTTGAAACTGATAGATGCCGTTGATTCATACATCCCTGATCCTGTGAGGGTGCTTGATAAGTCTTTCTTGATGCCAGTTGAAGGGATTGTCTCAATTCAGGTGATTGGATTTTCTGATTGCTGCGCTAAACACTGTGATATACGTACCATAATATATGTATCCTTGAGATTTGAGAAGTTAAGATCATGAGTCCATAAATCATAATGACAAGATCATACATTCGTCTTACCTGATCTTATCGTTGCTAGCTAATTATAACACTGATTAATTGGTTTGAATTTGCAGGATCATGGTACTGTTGTGACTGGACGTATTGAACGGGGGGTAATTAAAACTGGTGAGGATGTTGAGGTCATAGGGTTGACGGAGGTGAGTTAGAACCTGATTTGTTTTTTAATGCCTGATAGTGTCCCTGACCCATGGGCCATGGCTGGCCCATTGTGATTTATTTCATGAATTTGACTAGCTTTATGCAACTATTATGTATTGACAAATAACTGAAATCACTAATTAAGAGGTATTTCTCGCAAAGGCCACTCTCACTTCCTCTGGCGCTGACAAGTTGTGCCGTGCAGGTGCACACTTGTCGAATCTTGGGAGCTATCTTTTTTTTTTTGTAGATTTGTTTTTTCAAAACGGTTTATCTCTTGAGGTGTGCGTACAAATCATGAACCATTTTTCGTCAAGATGTTCGAAAGTAGATCCCATGTTAATATGTTTTGATGAACTTTTTCTCAGCAAAAAATAAAATAAAAAAAGGGAATAGAATAAAACTAGAAACAAAAAAAAACAGGAATTGAGAAAAATGAAAAACCAAAATAATACAAAAACACAAAAAAACCGAAACCCAGAAGTATAATTGTACTTTCCAATTTTTTTAGGAAGCACATCCCTTTTTAGGAAGCATGGTTGTGCTTCTCGCGGAAGCACATGCTGTGCCTTTCCCTTTTTCGGGGAGCACAGTTGTGCTCCTCGTGGAAATCGTAGAAGCACAACTATGCTTTTCCCCTTTCGGGAAGCATAATTATAGTTCTCGCAGAAGCATATGTTGTTCTTTTCCTGTTTTGGGAAGAACAACTGTGCTTTTTGTGGAAGCATGGACTGTGATTTTCCCTTTTCAGGAAGCACTAACACTCTGTGCATGTTAATACCAAACAAAAAAACCATACTGAAAATAAACCAAACCAAACCAATTCTAAGTAATGTATGGTTTCTGTTTCGTATGGTATGAACTTTCCATATCGTTGAATTTTGGTTTTATAGTATACACCAAAAATCAAACGTTAACTGAATAAGCTGAAGTAAAAATATATATTTATATTTCTTGAGGCGAACAACCATATAAGTAGTCATTTTTCTTGTATAGGAGCTGGAAGAACGTATATTTTCTTGTAATATAGTTATTTTTTCTCTTTAAAAAATGTTAAGCACATCCATAACCATGAAGGAATGAAACCATGCATGCATATATACTTATATAAGTTATATACCACATATTGAGTCATAAATTTATACATTATTATTATATCATTTTCAAATTATTATTATAACTATGTGTTTTGAGTCATAAATTCATAAATTATTATTATATCATTTTCAAATTTGCATCAACTTTGGTTATTATGGTATATACCGAAACCATACCAAAATAATTTGGTATATACCGAAACCAAATGATATTTTAATTTCATACCTTATTTTTGAAAGTATTAATATCATACAAAGCAAAAAACTCATATAAACCAAACCATCTAAACCAAATGCGCGGAGTTAAGGACAACTGTCCTTCTCGCGGAAGCATAGGCTATGCTTCTCATGAAGAAGCACTGCTTTTCCCAAGAAACGAAAACAAAACTATTTGTTTCCGCCAAAACCTAGGAGAAACCAAGCAAAAGCAGAAAAGTAAAAAAAAAACCCCAAAATGCATGCAGAAAAATAAATAAGATACCATGAGTGCGTCTGACGCAAGACACGTGGCAGCTGCTGGGCCCACCACGCGCCGTCTGGAGAGGCGCCCGTGAGCACCCACTCCATTAACCCCTGAAGGGAAACCCGTTAAATAGTTGCTCCCATGAATAATAAGATACTCATTATCATGGTAAATCCTACTAGTGAAGTTGCACATGTGATTATTGCTTGTAGGTGCAGTATATCTGGTCCCATGTCTGCTATGCACGCATGAACCTAAATGCAACACTAGTCAAAGGCTGGTTGCTCTAGTTTCCTAGTTGTCCTCACAAGTTTATTACCCATTACATTGCTACCTTGATGTACACTTTTTTGACCGTAAACCTTGATGTTACACTGATGAAACATATTCTTGGTCACAGAGTGGTCCCATGAAGACCACAGTTACTGGTGTTGAGATGTTCAAAAAGATGATGGATCATGGAGAGGTAATGATTATGGAAGTAGACCATACATTGTTCTTGACTGATTCTGAGCATTGTGCTAACAACTCCTTGTGAGCAGGCTGGTGACTATGTTTGTCTTCTTCTCCATGGTGTTAAGTGCGGTGATGTCGAGCGTGGCCAGGTCAGTGAGCCAGATTCTTAGTTGAATGCGTAGACGTTGGATCTACTCCCCTCTCATAATATAAGATCGTTATATTGTGGCACGGAGAGAGTAATTAACTTCTGCTCTTAGCCTTATCGGCAGAGGTCTTTGGGCAAACAGAAATTGCCTTTTTTCTCATCAAGGAATATTTGGCATGAAATACGTCATTAGTCTATTAACTTAAACTGTTTGCACACTTTAGACAAAGAACTCGAAAAATGATTAGATTAGACCACAAACTCCGCCTATTAAATCAAGTAAGACAAAAACCGATACGGAAGAGAAAAAAACATCCACGTGGTTGCCATGTTGGGTTGCTTATACCGGCCCTATATGCGCGGACTGATCGGCACCCCTCATATCCGACCCATATCTGAAGCGGATATTGGGAGGCCCGGGCACCCGGGCGCATCCGCCACATCCGACTGATCGCATGGACCCACGCGGAAACACGCAGAAACCCATCGGTCTAGCAGACGTCTCCTCCGATTTCTAATGAGAACGGTAAGGATGCATTCATGGCGTCACGTGTTGCCGCTCTGGTGCGCCGCTCGAGCACCCTAGTCCAGCTATTTAAGATGGACGTCGGTACCCAAACCCTACCTCGTACCCATTTCCCTCCCCTCCCATCCGTCGCCGCCACATTTCAATCCGCTCACGGTCCGCCATTAGCCATGCCCCGACGCTGGATCACGACGTACGCCATGCTCACGCCAGAGCGGCGGCTCGAGCTCCTTGAGAAGATCCGGGCTAGGAGCGAAGCCGGATCACAACTGACCTACCTCTGGACTCGTCGGAACCAGAGGAGGAGAAGGAGGAGGGTGCAGATGAGGCGGATCCGATGCCTCCGAGTAAGGGCTTCGCCATGCCCGAGGCATTGGTGGAGTTCGAGATGGCCCAAGCGAAGGAGGCGACGGTGCAGTAGGTCATCCTCGACTCCATCCAGATGACGCAGACATGAAGGTCAACGAGGAGCCAAAGGTCCGGCAGGTAGCCATCCACCCGGAGACGGCATTGCCGGCTCAGAGGTTGTTAACATCTCCGTAGTATGTAGATTTTATTTGGCATGCTTATATGGATTTGATGTATCAAATATGAGATAGCTGGATGCCGCGGAGCAAAAATAAAGGGTCATCAGTTACTGTTCACAAACGTATCCGGGCGCATCCGCAGGCATATAGAAAGTCGGATTTGCAAGTCCGCCGGTAGATGCTCTAAGACCGCCTCGTGAGGTCAATATACCTAAGTTTGTTGGCCACTAAAAGTGCAAAGTGACTTGTCTCTGCATTAGGTTACAATAGCGTCTCGCGCTCGCGCGTTGACGCGCTCGATTTCAAACAGCGTACGTTTTCAGATCAATCTGGTTCGATGTGTTGTTTCCTTTTTATTTCTTTCCTTCTTTTATATTGCATGCAGCCACACACCCCCCTTAAAAGCAGGGATAGAGAGATTAGACTACCCACAATGAAAGTAGCATAGATGGTAATATCACATATATCTAGACAAAATAGATGATGTGGCAAGTAATTAATGAAGAAAGAGAGGCATGTGGTAATATAGCTAGTTACTCATAGTATAGGTAATATCACACATACTAAGACAAGATGAGTCTACAACCTAATAAATAAAGTGTTGTATGACACCACACATGTATTACTTTCCACTGTAGAGTGTAGAGTTAGTAACATATGCATGTTACTAGTCTAAGTTACTCCACAGTTTGGCTAGTCTTAAAGGAAGAACTCAGGGGCAGAGAAAGAACAGAGGAAGCACTCAACACAAAATCAGGGGGTGAGGGAGATCTTTTTTTCTTAGGAGAAAATCTATCCGGGCCCCACGTAAAATCACGGGGAAAGTGATTATGAAAAACTCCTCGCAGCCCATCGAGGGTTGCGACGTCGCTAAATCACTAAGTCTTTTCGGTCTGATAAAACATCAACAACAAAGCAACGCTAACTTATGGCTGTGGAGCGAACTAACCTGTGGTTGGATGGTTAGAGGGACTGTGGTATCCCCAGTCCACCAGGGTTTAAATCTGGTGCTCGCATGTATTGCTGAATTTATTTTAGCATTTTCGGCGATGCGCATTCAGTGGAAGGAGACGTTCTCGTCGAGGACGAGGTGCCTACAGTGACTTCGTAGATTTCAAGATGATATGGATGTTCTAAAAGAACTTATGGCCGTGGATTATTGCTAGAGGACACGATCTCCTGAACAATCTGTTGCTGGTCGGTGGCAGTTGACCATGCCGATTCCGCAGCATCCATACGGAAACTATTTGGCGTTCCACTGGTCCCTCAAGATTGCGGATTCGAATTGCGCGGAACACACCACGCGGTTTATTTTAATTATTTTAAAAGCGAGCAAACATGAAACTCGGCACTTTTGTGGTGAAAATCCTGTAAAAATTAGTTAGTTTCCTGTAAACTTTATCAGTTTGCAAGTGGTTCAAGGTATGCCAACATGACATCATGTGCAGTGGCGGAGCCAGAAATTTTGTGAAGCCTGGCCTAACTTGCTCGTAAATGTCTAATTTTAAAATCGCCTAAATAACCGATGTTTAAATACACAGGATATAACATAGCGCCAAACTGAATGACTAATCTACATTAATAATGAAGTAAAATACAAGTATAATTCTGAAGTGAAATAATATATCAACATTCATTTTTGTAGACGTAAATAACATTATGACTTGACAACATAAGTCACAGAACTAGGCCATGCATAGAACCAAACTCATATTGCCAGAGATATCGTCCAAACAACGTAGAAGACAATATAATGTAAAACATGGGTTTGTAATTCACATAAATTAAGTGGCGTGATTGGTGAATATATTCAAAATGGAGAGCTTGCAAGAATGTAAATCGTCAGTCAAAACATATTAATAGTGTGCTAAAGAAAATCACAAGGCAAATGCCCTTTCCCTTACTTGATTGCAGTAAAAATTTCAAATAACATCTTTGTCGTCAACTATATAAATAAAGATTCTAAATCAAACAGTAGGATCCGGAAGTCGTGATCGTTCTCAATGGATAATTTCCCGTGCACTGTCCTCAAAATTAAAGCCCTAAGTGTCTATGAACCGGATGGCCAGATTTGTTTGCAATTTTTACCTAATCACAAAGAAGAAGAAGAAGACAAGTAGTCGAGGAGCCAGTCGCTTCCCGGCCGCCGCCGGCACGCCCAGCCTCGCTTCTTGCCGCTAGTCTGTCTCAGCGTCCGCGATGGCGGTTGGGCGTCCGCTCCACTCCCAACCGGGAGCGGCAAAGACGAACAACCGAACAGGCAGGGTAGCAGGGAGGGGTGGATCCTATATGACCGTTAGCGTCAAACCGGCGCAGCTTCGCTGAAGCCGAGCGAAGCCAGCGATCGACACGGGGAACTGGTTTGGGGAACTTTCCCTAAACCGGGGTTTTCCTTCTTTTTTTGTCTTACAGGTTTTTCCGGTTTTCTTCATTATTTTTGTTTTTCATTTTCCTTTTCTTTTTTCCTGCTTATTTCTTCCTTTTCTTTTCTTTTTATATTTTCTCTGATTTCTTATTTTTATGTTTTCCCATAAAGTCAAATTTTCCATAAAATGTGCAGGATTTTAAAAATCCGTTTGAATTTTCCGAGAATGTTTGAAATTCCAAATTTTGTTCATGTTTTCATATTTGGTTCACGTTTCAAATTTTGTTCAGAACTTCTTGTTTGTTCACTGTATTGAAGAAAAATGTTCACCATACATTTTAATAAAATGTTCACTCTTGTATAAAAAAATTTCATCGTGTATATAAATTTTGTTCAACTGCATTTCAGAAAAAGTTCATCGTATTTAAAAAAAATGTTCAGTGTGTATTTGAATTATGTTCAAGGTATACTAAGAGAAATGTTCAGTGGGTATTTTAAATTGTTCAAGTTTCAAAAATTTATTCAGTTTTCAAAATTTATTCACAATTTAAGAAAATGTTCACGTTTTAAAATTGAGTATTCTAAAAAAATTACGATTTCTCAACATTTGGTCGCATTAGTAAAAAAACAAATTTTTGGCCAAAATATGTTGAAAAACCCCGGACCTGCCGCTCCTTCGATTTTAATTCGCATAGTGCTCCATAACAGTCGTACTCAGCCCATAGGTCAGCTGGCTATCACTGGTAGTAAGCATCGCTAGTTTGGGAGTTCGACTCCCACCAGGATTTGAACCCTGGTGGGTTGGGGATACCACTGTCCACCTAACCAACTCAACCATAGGTTGATTCGCACTCGCTAACGAGCGTTGAGCAGGAGGTGGAGCGCTCACTGTCGAGTAAACCACATTCGTTTCTCTCGCTCGATTCTTCCTATTATTCCTAGGCCCAGGTGCTTACACGAAGCCCAACACTGAACGTAGCCCAACACAGTGTTGCCCGGGTGATCATATGTTCCACCAAATGATTACTTCTTGCCATATGATTAGCATTTGGCAAGGTGATTAGTGTTTGGGCATTTGGCTGAAGCTTTGCAGATATATTTTGGCATTTGGCGAAAGGTTACTTCTTGCCATATGATTAACATTTGGCAAGGTGATTAGCTTTCTATTAAGGTTCTTTATTACTTTTTGCCAAGAAGGCTGGCCTTGGCAGAAACTAGTACATGGATTAATAGCCTTCCGCCAAACAAAAAGCTACTAATTATTTTTTTAAGGGAATCACATAATTATTTGGTGATTAAAATTTAATAGAGAAAGACATTTACGCCTACGGTTGGATGGCGGCCTCCCGCATCCATGTCCGCAGACTGCCCCCCCTGTTCGCGGATAGATGCGGGAGGAAATGTGCGGGTGCCGTTGGGGATGCCCTAATGACCCATTTCACTCGAATATTTGCCACGCACAGACATTTTCTAGTTTCTGATCTGGTGATGCATAAGTTTGCTTCATTTTGATCTTGCATATTTGTAACACTATCTCTATCTTGTGTCTTTTCCAGTATTATTTGCTGCTTTTATTAGATGATTTTCATTTGGTGTTATTTCCTACAATACCAGGTGGTGTGCAAACCCGGCACTGTAAAGACCTACAAGAAGTTTGAGGCCCAAATTTACGTCCTCACCAAGAATGAAGGCGGTCGCCACACGGCCTTCTTCTCAAATTATATCCCACAGTTCTACTTCAGGACAACTGGTATCTGTGGAAAAATCGAGTTGCCTCTGCATGTGAACATGGTTATGCCTGGTGACAGCATAACTGCAACCTTTGAGTTGATGTTGCCTGCTCCGCTCGAACCAGGTCTGCCTACCTTTCGTACCTTCTGAGATTTTCGGCATCGGGATTGCTTTAGTACTATAGAACTTCATCTGTCTGTTATATGCTTTGCAGGTCTAAGATTCACGCTGAGGGAAGGAGGGAGGACCGTCGGCGCCGGAATGGTCACCAAAGTCATGAGCTAATAACAATAATATGTTCCGACCTTTATTATTTTGGATTAGGGAGTTTTAGTAAACAAATGAATGTTGATATGAAGGATTTGTATGATCGGAAACACGAGATAAACGAGAGCCGAGAGCAAGGGGACTGGTGTGCATTTTGTTTGGATGCATTCTTCCAACCAACTGTGATGGATGATGGTTTGTTACCATTCCGAAAAATTGCTATTTTTTCTTCTCATGTTGGGTAGTTTGCTGTGTAACACCGCAGCTTGTTACTTTGACATGCTTCTCTGGCATATATTTAGCTCGGTGATTTAATAAGACCGTCTCATTTCCCGATGCATTTTTAGTCGATCGATGTATCCTTCATCTTTTATGGAGTTTGTGAATTGTGATTGGTACCATGGGAAAGACGCCATGCGGTGTGTTGTTTTTCCTGTGTAGTCTCTGGCTGAATGGTTGCTAGAAATAGTCCTTGCGAAAGAGCCCTTGTTACCATTCACATTATTTGATTGAAACATTAGGGTAGGGGTGTGTAGGTTCAAACATTATGCTACCCACAAGGTTTCTGAAAAGTGAAACTCTCATTTCAGTCACTTTCCAGGTCCAGGGGGTGCAAGATCAGCATACAACAAGTAACCTCTTTGTATTGCGGTACATTCAGTGTTGATGTTAACTACATAAATTCAAAAGGCTAGTGTATTACCAGAAAGTTTCCCAGAGACACATTCTTGGGAGGGGGAGCAGAATTTCAATGATGCCCCTAGCAGGCGAACACATCTGCCTAAGGTAGGCTATGCAATTACTCGGCACATTCAGAAAGGAACAAGATAAATATGCATCCAGATTTCAGTACACACACATAATTCAGATAGGTACTACATTGCGAGGTCCACACCGATCAAGTATTATCTGGCTATCAGTAACTACTACAAGTTCAAATTACTGCTTGCTTCTGTCACCGTATCCGTCAACGCATTTTCTTTTTCTTCTTTTTGCGAGGAACAAATTATCATCTCCACTGACGGGGAGGATCCATTCATGAGTTACTCCTTGACCTGCGCTGGCTAGCTTCATTCACCCGGGATCTCCTTTTATCTTTAGCAGGGAGGTCCCTTCTTTAATATCCAATCATCATTTTTCGAAAAGAAATGGAGGTTCCCTTTAAATGCTACAAAACCCTCAAATTTATACTCTTGTGGAATCTAGGCAAAAAGGGAACACAACTGGCAGAAATAAAAAAAACATAACATGATGCAAAATGCACTCATCAAAGCCCATGATCCAAAAGGCATCTTCTTGCAACTTACATTATGCCTAACAAGAGATATGCATATAAAATCTTTACGAAAGGCAGAAAAAAATCTGATAGATATGTCATAGCATAAAGTAATATTGCCTTATTTGAACAATCTTATGATTTTTGTCAGAAGAGAAAAATCAATTAATGTTTGCAAAGCAACACAAATCAGTCATGGATGGTCATAATTTTTAACCAAAATTGGTGGCTATATTTTCTTGTGCGAAAATCCCTATTTATTATTAAATTTTGAAATATTTGTAACCGTGGTTATTTTTATCAAGTTGTAGGACCTTGGTTTATACCACAGTTGTAGTCTTTGCTAATAAAATCAGCAGCTGTTGGACAGTGACAACACAAACAAGAAATGGTACTATACTGGTTCACCCGAAAAGGAAGAAGAAAAGTTACTTGGGAGTTGGGACTGAGGGCATATTCAAGAGCAAACATATAACCATTGCCTCATGTGTCCGCAGATAGAGCCTAGTTGCCTAAAAACAAGGCACCCAATGGCGTATGTTTATCTTCTCTCTCTCAATATCCATGTGCTCCCTCACCTTCGTCTTCTCAAGCTCCATTTGCTCCCACGGCTTCATTTCTCGATATCCGTCCTCTTACTCTAAAGTTCCAACCTATGCCTCACCTTATCCTTCTTCAAGTCCATCTTCTTTCTCTAGACATTCAAGTAGATATTGTATATTTCCTCCTCCTCCATAATATCCTCCTTTTTTCCAATTCTATGTATTTCTTAAAAAGGATCCCCTTTGCTGACATTGCGCCGCTCTGTTAGGCAACACGACCCTATCTTCTCCCACTTCCCACCTCATCATTCCACTTATTTTTGACTTGGACATCGGTGCACTTCCACCTCCACTTGTCTCACTTCATCCAGCCCAATAGATTGTTGGGAGCTTGAGCCAACATTGTTTTTTCCCTTCTTCTCGGGGCTTTGAGAATCTTCAAAGAGCTCACTCAATTTGGGTTTAACGTTCAAATCCATTCAGTAAATTAAAGGACCTATTCTCATTTTGACGGTATAATGTTGCGACCAAGCACAACCATCAAAATAACCACATCTCAACATATTGCACAAAATAAAGAAAGCAAAAGATATGGTGATCAGTTAAATTAAACATACCTTAGATGGCTTCAGACTCTCCCACCAGACTTTGGTTCCTATTTACCACTTGCGCATAAGCACCACAAAATTTGCTTACTACCTGATGCAAACAATATCTTAGAGCTAGAAGTCCGAAGGCAACACTGGCTTAGATCTAGAAGTCCAAAGTCAATGTTAGGTTAGGGCTAGAAATCTGAAGGCAACACTATTACGTGAGTCTGAATCCGTGGTCCGAGGCATCCTCACAAAAGGCAATCCACGCCCCGCTCCGGGTTTGCTGCACACACTTTGCCACAAAGTCGGCACGCCGTTCCTCAGATTTGTTCATGCCAAGGTAGCCTCACCTGACTTTGATTGCGACGTGGTGACCCAACTGTTCCTAGCTAGGTGGTTTCCGTGGGGTCTTCCTCACCTGGGTGCCTATGACTTCCATTTGAGTAAAATGCATCGGAAGTCACTGTTTTTGCTCCATCTGCTCACTTCGGTCACCGTACTTAGGGATACATGCAATACGGTCACTATATACGACAAGACATGATTATACGGTCACTGTAGCACGTATTGAGCTCGTACACCGCCCCTTTTGACCAGTCCGCACACTCCACGTCATATGGCCCACTTGCATGCGGGGGGGATTGTGCAAAAACGTCATATGGCTCGTACACCGCCCCTTTTATCCCCTCCCCTTCTCCACCCGCTCTCTGTTCCCCTCCCCTTCTCCAAATCCCTAGCTCCCCTGCTCTCTTTCGCCCTCCCCGTCTCCAGCCGCCGCCGCCGCCACGTTAGTTGCCCACCGCCGCCGCCCTTGTGCCGCCATGTCCGTGAGCTCGGCGATGTCATCTCTCGGCGGCGGGCTGTGGAGGTCCCTCTCATCCGATGCCCTCATTGCACGCCTTGGTGAAGTTCTACATCGAACACAGACAAGCATGAGGGTTGGGTGTTCTACAAGTGCATCAATGTAAGATCTTCATCCTCATGTTGTGTTATTGTTGGATCTGTTGGTGTGCTTAATTTTTTCTTTTTCGTTGTGTAACTATGGTACTTGTGGTTTCTGGCTCTGGGAGTTGGAGTATATTGTGTATATTGTTGAGCATCGTTTCCTCAATGTGAATGAAGCAGTGGATGCAATTACGCCTGCAGAGGATAGGAGGAACATCTCCTTCGAGAAAGGGAAGAAAGGGCTAGGCTTGCAGGCATTGCAGCTGGGATATATGATAGGAGGCCTTCAGGCAGTCCCATGACCAAGCAGCAGGCAGATGCTCTTTTATGTTTAGGTAGAGAGATGCTTCTGGTTTTGAAGGCAATGATGGGATCATTCTTATTGTTGTGTGTCATGTTTGGTATCTCCCTTCAAGAAATAATGTGACTCGAGGCTTGGTCAGGGGATGTAATGTAGTTGTTATGTAGGTTGCAAAACTCTTTTCGTCAGTATGTAATGGTTTGGTCAAACCTCTTTTTGGGGATGATGTAGTGGCTTTGAAAGGAAGCTGGTAATGATTTGTGACTTGTGTTAACTTTTGTCTTAACTGATTGCTGTTCATTTGAAAGTTAAATGATGGCTGTTAGTTAACATTCAATATTGCTGGGTAGAGTGTGGTTGTTGTGCTTGATGATGACATGACCAAGAAAGTGTACTCATCAGCAAATATTAAGTTGCTAAAACTAGTGTTGTTCAAAGAAGCTCATTGCACAATGATGACCAAGAAAGTGTAATTCATGATCAACATTTGTTCCAAACTCACAAACTGACATCAGTATGGATCAAATGTTACATCCTGAGTGACCAAAAGACAAGATTGCAAGTTTGACATAAAGATAGAAGAGTACATCCTGAGTGTCACAAAAGCCCAGCATTGGTATGATACCTGAAAACATCAAACATAGATGTTCTCTTGGCTTTGTTAGGCAGCACTTGGTCTTCCTGAACCTTTCTCTTACCAGCAGCAACATCTTTTCTTCTCATCTCCTCCTTCTTTGCAGCTTCTCTTTCTGCAGCAGCAACTAGTCTTTCTGCTTCTCTCTCTGCAGCAGCAGCTTGTCTATCAGCCTCTCTCTGTGCAGCAGCAGCTTGTCTATCAGCCTCTCTCTATGCAGCAGCAGCCTGCCTCTCTGCAAGTTTCTTTGCAGCTACTGCTTCCTTCTCAGCCTTCTTTTAGCTTCCTGTTTTGCTTTGTTCTCAGCTGAAATGGCCTTCATTGTCTCTGCAATTATCTTCTTTGTCTCTTGTGCTGCCTTCTTATTTAGTTCAGCTTCTTCTCTCCTCTTCTCCCTTTCTTGAGCTGCTGCCTGCCTCTTCCTTGCTGCAACTAATGCCTTCTTCTCAGCTTGCTCATGCCTTTTCCTTGCAATATCTTCTGCTTTCTTCTGTTGTTCCTCTCTCCTTGCTGCAAGCAGAGCTTGTTTTTTGTCCTCCACTTCCTTGTCCCTCTGCCTCTTCAATGCTAGCAACTTCTTAGCTAGCTCTCCTTGCTGAATGGTGTTTATGCTAGAGCTTGGCTGTGATTGGTTCATCAAAACTTGTACAATTTGAGATGAATGTTGACTCTGGAACAGGCCTTGCTCGAGCCACTCTTTGAACTGGCCTCTGCATGAAGTTAAAACAAACAACATTGTGAATAACTACATTGTTTTCTGTGGAGTTCTCCTCCTGTTAAAACAAACAATATCAATGAATGCCACCGACACTAGTGAGCCTTACCTGCTGCATCAAGAGATCCACCATAAGATCTTCAATAACTACATTGTTTTCTGTGGAGTTCTCCTCCTGTTAATACAACGATAAGTTATCCAAGTTAGCTACTTTTGACTGCATGCACTTGCTGTTAACCCATAAGAGTAACCAGGAAATAAAATTAAGACCTGGGCATTTGCTTGTTGACTAGGATTGGCTTCTTGAGTTGGATTGGCTTCTTCATTTGGATTGGCTTCTTGGCTTGGATTGGCTTCTTGAGTTGGATTTGCTTGTTGATTTTGATTTGCTTGCTCCCCATGATTTGCTTGCATGTGTGGAGGAGGCAACCCTTCTTGTTATGATCTGCCTCACCACAGTAACTGCAATGGATGATCACACCATGCCTAGACAATTTCTTTCCACCACTGCTGCAAACCACCTCTCCCTGGGCTTTCCTTACCTTGTGCTAGGTCTGCCTACTTGTTTTTCATAAAGTGGGGGCTCAAGTGGAGGGCCATTCATCTTCTCCCACTCTGTCCTGTCTTTGCAAGGGTATATGATGTTTATGTAGGCTTTCTTGAACATCTCAACTGAGTAGCATCCATTCACTAGTTGTAAAGGATCAACTCTTTCATGTCTTGCACAAGCTATGGCATGTACACAGGGGACCCCACTCTTCTCCCATCTCTTGCAGTGCATTCACTATTATGCCAGTCCACAATGTAGTCTGTTCCTCTGTCTCCAACCTGAAACACTCCATCTCCTGCCCCATGCACATAGCATGTACTTGCCCACTCTATCAGTTTCTCCACTTGTTTCTTGATCTTGGGGCAGATGTTTCCTGTCATCTTCTCAGCCTCTTGCAGTTTGGTATAGTGCCTTGTCATCAATTGACCTTTGATCCTTTCTAACATGGATAACACAGGAAGCTCCCTTGCCTCTAGTATATATCTAAGAACATGAGTAAGAACATGAGTAAGAACATAAGTAAGAAGTTCTCTTACTTGTTGAAGACCTCACAAATGTTATTAAGTAGGATATCACACTTTGGTAAATCACTTTGAAAAGCTCTGACCCATGTTTGTGGCTCCAGTTCATGCAACCAAGTGTATGCATCCATACTCAACTCCTTCATCTCATTCATATATTGCTCATATTTAGTTGATGTGGTGCTTCTAGCAATCTTCCACAACTGATTCTTTAGTGCATCACCTTTGTGTAGCTGCTTTGAAAGTTACGCCACATGTGCCTCACACAGAATCTATGTTACGATTCGAAACACCTCATCCACAAGATTGATTAGTCCCTTCATTTGTCACTCATAATTGACCATGGGGCAGTGTTGATGATTGCCGATCATATTTCAATCTCTCCAAGAACCAACACCAGTTGGGTTTGTCCTCCACTTCAACAATAGCTATTGCAATTGGAAAAATACAATTGTTTGGATCTATTCCTACAAAGACATAGCAACTGCCCTCTATACCTTGTCTTAATGTGGCACCCATCTAGAAATATGATAGGCCTACACCCCTGAAGGAACCCTCTCTTGCAAGCATCCAGACACATATAGGCCTTATTGAACCTTGCTTGTTCATCAAGTGCCACAAAGAAAGAGCTGCCTGGGTTACTCCTTCTGATCTCATTGCCATAGTCCCACAGCAATTTGTATTGCCCTTTCTCATCACCATGTATTGTTGGGTAACGTAGTAATTTCAAAAATTTTCCTACGATCACGCAAGACCATGGTGATGGCATAGCAACGAGAGGGGAGAGTGTCCGTCCACGTACCCTCGTAGACCGAAAGCGGAAGCGTTATATTAACGCTGATTGATGTAGTCGTCGTCTTCACGATCCGACCGATCCAAGCACCGTTACTCCGGCACCTCCGAGTTCTTAGCACACGTTCAGCTCGATGGCGATCCCGGGCTCCGATCCAGCAAAGCGTCGGGGAGGAGTTCCACAAGACGACGGCGTGGTGACGATCTTGATGTTCTACCGTCGCAGGGCTTCGCCTAAGCACCGCTACAATATGACCGAGGTGGAATATGGTGGAGGGGGGCACCGCACACGGCTAAGGAACGATCACGAAGATCAACTTGTGTGTTCTAGGGTGCCCCCCTGCCCCCGTATATAAAGGAGCAAGGGGGGAGGCCGGCCGGCCCTAGGGGGCGCGCCAAGGAGGAGGAGTCCTCCTCCTAGTAGGAGTAGGACTCCCTCTTTCCTAGTCCTACTAGGAAGAGGGAAGGGGGAAGGAAAGAGAGGGAGAGGGAGAGGGAAAGGGGGGCCGCGCCCCCCCCTCCTAGTCCAATTCGGACTCCCCATGGGGGGGGGGGCGCCACCTCCTGGTGCAGCCCTCTCTCTCCCCTCTTGGCCCAATAAGGCCCATTACTTCCCGGGGGTTCAGTAACCCCTCGGCACTCCAGTTTTCTCCGAAACTTCCGAACCTTTCCGTGTCCGAATATAGCCGTCCAATATATCAATCTTTATGTCTCGACCATTTCGAGACTCCTCGTCATGTCCGTGATCACATCCGGGACTCGAACTCCTTCGGTACATCAAAATACATAAACTCATAATTTAACCGTCATTGAAACCTTAAGCGTGCGGACCCTACGGTTCGAGAACTATGTAGACATGACCTAGAACCATTCTTGGTCAATAACCAATAGCGGAACCTGGATGCCCATATTGGTTCCTACATATTCTACGAAGATCTTTATCGGTCAAACCGCATAACAACATACGTTGTTCCCTTTGTCATCGGTATGTTACTTACCCGAGATTCGATCGTCGGTATCCAATACCTAGTTCAATCTCGTTGCAGTAAGTCTCTTTACTCGTTCGTAATACATCATCTCACAACTAACTCATTAGTTGCAATGCTTGCAAGGCTTATGTGATGTGTATTACCGAGAAGGCCCAAAGATACATCTCCACAATCGGAGTGACAAATCCTAATCTTGATTCATGCCAACTCAACATATACTTTCGGAGACACTTGTAGAGTACCTTTATAATCACCCGATTCGTTGTGATGTTTGGTAGCACACAAAGTGTTCCTCACAGTAAACGGAGTTGCATAATCTCATAGTTGCAGGAACTTTGTATAAGTCATGAAGATAGCATAAGCAACATACTAAACGATCAAGTGCTAAGCTAATGAAATGGGTCATGTCAATCACATCATTCTCCTAATGATGTGATCCCATTAATCAAATGACAACACATGTCTATGGTTAGGAAACATAACCATCTTCGATTAATGAGCTAGTCTAGTAGAGGCATACTAGTGACTATCTGCTTGTCTATGTATTCACACATGTATTATGTTTCGGTTAATACAATTCTAGCATGAATAATAAACATTTATCATGATATAAGGAAATAAATAATAACTTTATTATTGCCTCTAGGGCATATTTCCTTCAGTCTCCCACTTGCACTAGAGTCAATAATCTAGATTACACAAGAATGATTCTAACACCCATGGAGTCTTGGTGCTGATCATGTTTTGCTCGTGGAAGAGGCTTAGTCAACGGGTCTGCAACATTCAGATCCGTATGTATTTTGCAAATCTCTATGTCTCCCACTAGGACTTGGTCCCGAATGGAATTGAAGGCGTCTCTTGATATGCTTGGTCCTCTTGTGAAATCTGGATTCCTTTGCCAAGGCAATTGCACCAAGATTGTCACAGAAGATCTTCATTGGTCCCGATGCACTAGGTATGACACCTAGATCGGAAATGAACTCTTTCATCCAGACTCCTTCATTTGCTGCTTCAAGCAGCTATGTACTCCGCTTCACATGTAGATCCCGCCACGACGCTTTGTTTAGAACTGCACCAACCGACAGCTCCACCGCTTAATAAAAATACGTATCCGGTTTGCGATTTAGAATCGTCCGGATCGATGTCAAAACTTGCATCGACGTAACCATTTACGACTAGCTCTTTGTCACCTCCATATACGAGAAACATATCCTTAGTCCTTTTCGTGTATTTCAGATGTTCTTGACCGCTGTCCGATGATCCACTCTGGATTACTTTTGGTACCTTCCTGCCAAGCTTACAGCTAAGCATACGTCAGTCTGGTACACAAGATTGCATACATGATAGAGCCTATGGCTGAAGCATAGGGAACATTTTCATTTTCTCTATCTTCTCATTGTGGTCGGGCATTGAGTCTGACTCAATCTTACACCTTGTACTACAGGTAAAAACCTTTCTTTGCTCGATCCATTTTGAACTTCTTCAAAACTTTATCAAGGTATGTGCTTTGTGAAAGTCCTATTAAGCGTCTTGATCTATCTCTATAGATCTTGATGCCCAATATGTAAGCAGCTTCACCGAGGTCTTTCATTGAAAAACTTTTATTCAAGTATCCTTTTATGCTATCCAGAAATTCTATATCATTTCCAATCAACAATATGTCGCCTACATATAATATCGTAAATGCTACAGAGCTCCCACTCACTTTCTTGTAAATACAAGCTTCTCCAAAAGTCTGTATAAAACCATATGCTTTGATCACACTATCAAAGCGCTTATTCCAACTCCGAGAGGCTTGCACCGCACCATAAATTGATCGTTGGAGCTTGCACACTTTGTTAGTACCCTTTGGATCAACAAAACCTTCTGGTTGCATCATATACAACTCTTCTTCTAGAAATCCATTCAAGAATGCAGTTTTTACATCCATTTGCCAAATTTCATAATCATAAAATGCGGCAATTGCTAACATGATTCGGACAGACTTAAGCATCGCTACGGGTGAGAAAGTCTCATCGTAGTCAACCCCTTGAACTTGTCGAAAACCTTTTGCAACAAGTCGAGCTTTGTAGATAGTTACATTACCATCAGCGTCAGTCTTCTTCTTAAAGATCCATTTATTCTCAATAGCTTGCCGATCATCGGGCAAGTCTACCAAAGTCCATACTTTGTTCTCATACATGGATCCCATCTCAGATTTCATGGCTTCAAGCCATTTTATGGAATCTGGGCTCACCATCGCTTCTTCATAGTTCGTAGGTTCACCATGATCTAGTAGCATGACTTCCAGAATAGGATTACCGTACCACTCTGGTGCGGATTTTATTCTGGTTGATCTACGAAGTTTAGTGACAACTTGATCTGAAGTTTCATGATCTTCATCATTATCTTCCTCACTTACTGGTGTAGGTGTTACAGAAACTGATTTTTGTGACGAACTACTTTCCAATAAGGGAGCTGGTACTATTACCTCATCAAGTTCCACTTTCCTCCCACTCACTTCTTTCGAGAGAAACTCCTTCTCTAGAAAGGATCCATTTTTAGCAACAAATGTCTTGCCTTCGGATCTGTGATAGAAGGTATACCCAATTGTCTCCTTTGGGTATCCTATGAAGACACATTTTTCCGATTTGGGTTCAAGCTTATCAGGTTGAAGTTTCTTCACATAAGCATCGCAACCCCAAACTTTCAGAAACGACAACTTTGGTTTCTTGCTAAACCATAGTTCATAAGGCGTCGTCTCAACGGATTTTGACGGTGTCCTATTTAACGTGAATGCGCCGTCTCTAAAGCATAACCCCAAAACGATAGCGGTAAATCGGAAATAGACATCATAGATCGCACCATATCTTGTAAAGTACGATTACGACATTCGGACACACCATTACGCTGTGGTGTTCCTGGTGGCGTGAGTTGCGAAACTATTCCGCATTGCTTCAAATGTAGACCAAACTCGTAACTCAAATATTCTCCTCCACGATCAGATCGTAGAAACTTTATTTTCTTGTTACGATGATTTTCAACTTCACTCTGAAATTCTTTGAACTTTTCAAATGTTTCAGATTTATGTTTCATCAAGTAGATATACCCATATCTGCTTAAATCATCTGTGAAGGTGAGAAAATAACGATATCCACCACGAGCTTCAACATTCATCGGACCACATACATCTGTATGTATGATTTCCAACAAGTCTGTTGCTCTCTCCATACAACCGAGAATGGTGTTTTATTCATCTTGCCCATGAGGCATGGTTCGCAAGTACCAAGTGATTCATAATCAAGTGATTCCAAAAGTCCATCATTATGGAGTTTCTTCATGCGTTTACACCAATATGACCTAAACGGCAGTGCCACAAATAAGTTGCACTATCATCATCAACTCTGCATCTTTTGGCTTCGACATTATGAATATGTGTATCACTACTGTCGAGATTAAATAAGAATAGACCATTCTTCAAGGGTGCATCACCATAAAAGATATTACTCATATAAATAGAACAACCATTATTCTCTGATTTAAATGAATAACCGTCTCGCATTAAACAAGATCCAGATATAATGTTCATGCTCAACACTGGCACCAAATAACAATTATTTAGGTCTAAAACTAATCCCGAAGGTAGATGTAGAGGTAGCGTGCCGACCGCGATCACATTGACTTTGGAACCATTTCCCACGCGCATCATCACCTCGTCCTTTGCGATTGCTCGTCTATTCAGTAGTCCCTGCTTTGAGTTGCAAATATGAGCAATGTAACCAGTATCAAATACCCAGTGCTACTACGAGCTCTAGTAAGGTACACATCAATAACATGTATATCACATATACCTTTGTTCACCTTGCCATCCTTCTTATCCGCCAAATACTTGGGGCAGTTCCGCTTTCGATTGTCCAGTTTGCTTGCAGTAAAAACACTCAGCTTCGTGCTTAGGTCCAGACTTGGGTTTCTTCTCTTGATCAGCAACTTTCTTGCTATTCTTTTGAAGTTTCCTTCTTCTTTCCTTTGCCCTTTTTCTTGAAACTAGTGGTCTTGTTGACCATCAACACTTGATGCTCTTTCTTGATTTCTACCTCCATGCTTTTTAGCATTGCGAAGAGCTCGGGAATTGTCTTAGTCATCCCTTGCATATTATAGTTCATCACGAAGCTCTTGTAGCTTGGTGGCAGTGATTGGAGAATTCTGTCAATGACACTATCATCCGGAAGATTAACTCCCAGCTGAATTAAGTGATTATTATACCCGGACATTTTGAGTATGTGCTCACCTTTAACTATTCTCCTCCATCTTGCAGCTATAGAACTTATTGGAGACTTCATATCTCTCAATCCGGCATTTGCTTGAAATATTAACTTCAACTCCTGGAACATCTCATATGCTCCATGACGCTCAAAACGTCGTTGAAGACCCGGTTCTAAGCCGTAAAGCATGGCACACTGAACTATAGAGTAGTCATCGACTTTGCTTTGCGGGACGTTCACAACTTCCGTGCAGCTCCTGCAACAGGTTCGGCACCCAGCCGGTGCTTCCAGACGTAATTCTTCCGGGCAGTAATGAGGATAATCCTCGTGTTACGGACCCAGACCGAGTAATTGCTGCCAACATCTTTCAACTTTGCTTTCTCAAGGAACGCATTAAAATTCAACGGAACAACAGCACGAGCCATCTATCTACAGTAAACATAGACAAGCAAAATACTATCAGGTACTAAGTTCATGATAATTTAAGTTTTAATTAATCATATTAAAAACTCCCACTTAGACAGACATCTCTCTAGTCATCTAAGTGTTTACGTGATCCAAATTAACTAAACCATGTCCGATCATCACGTGAGATGGAGTAGTTTCAATGGTGAACATCACTATGTTGATCATATCTACTATATGATTCACGTTCGACCTTTCGGTCTCCGTGTTCCGAGGCCATATCTGCATATGCTAGGCTCGTCAAGTTTAACTTTGAGTATTCTGCGTGTGCAAAAACTGGCTTGCACCCGTTGTAGATGGACGTAGAACTTATCACACCCGATCATCACATGGTGTCTGGGTACTACGAACTTTTAGCAACGGTGCATACTCAGGGAGAACACTTCTTGATAATTTTAGTGAGAGATCATCTTATAATTCTACCGTCAAACAAAGCAAGATAAGATGCATAAAGGATAAACATCACATGCAATCAATATAAGTGATATGGTATGGCCATCATCATCTTGTGCTTGTGATCTCCATCTCCGAAGCACCGTCATGATCACCATCACCACCGGCGCGACACCTTGATCTCCATCGTAGCATCGTTGTCGTCTCGCCAACTATTGCTTCTACGACTATCGCTACCGCTTAGTGATAAAGTAAAGCAATTACATGGCGTTGCATTTCATACAATAAAGCGACAACCATATGGCTCCTGCCATTGCCGATAACTCGGTTACAAAACATGATCATCTCATACAATAAAATATAGCATCACGTCTTGACCATATCACATCACAACATGCCCTGCAAAAACAAGTTAGACGTCCTCTACTTTGTTGTTGCAAGTTTTACGTGGCTGCTACGGGCTGAGCAAGAACCGTTCTTACCTACGCATCAAAACCACAACGATACTTCGTCAAATAGACTCCATTTTAACCTTCTCAAGGACCGGGCGTAGCCACTCGGTTCAACTAAAGTGAGAGAGACAGACACCCGCCAGCCACCTTTAAGCACGAGTGCTCGTAGCAGTGAAACCAGTCTCGCGTAAGCGTCTGGCGTAATGTCGGTCCGGGCCGCTTCATCTCACAATACCGCTGAACCAAAGTATGACATGCCGGTAGGCGGTATGACTTGTATCGCCCACAACTCACTTGTGTTCTACTCGTGCAAATGACATCAACGCATAAAACCTGGCTCGGATGCCACTGTTGGGTAACGTAGTAATTTCAAAAATTTTCCTACGATCACGCAAGACCATGGTGATGGCATAGCAACGAGAGGGGAGAGTGTCCGTCCACGCACTCGTGAGACCGGAAGCGGAAGCGTTATATTAATGCGGTTGATGTAGTCGTATGTCTTCACGATCCGACCGATCCAAGCACCGTTACTCGGCACCTCCGAGTTCTTAGCACACGCTCAGCTCGATGACGATCCCGGGCTCCGATCCGGCAAAGCGTCGGAGGAGTTCACAAGTCGACCTGCAACAGCGTGGTGGCGATCTTGATGTTCTACGTCACGCAGGCTTCGCCTAAGCACCGCTACAATATGACCGAGGTGGAATATGGTGGAGGGGGCACCGCACACGGCTAAGGAACGATCACGAAGATCAACTTGTGTGTTCTAGGGTGCCCCCTGCCCCGTGATATAAAGGAGCAAGGGGAGGGCGGCCAGCCCTAGGGGCGCGCCAAGGGAGGGGGGAGTCCTCCTCCTAGTAGGAGTAGGACTCCCCTTTCCTAGTCCTACTAGGAAGAAGGAAGGGGGAAGGAAAGAGAGGGAGAGGGAGAGGGAAAGGGGGGCCGCGCCCCCCCTCCTAGTCCAATTCGGACTCCCCATGGGGGGGGGGCGCGCCACCTCCTGGTGCAGCCCTCTCTCTCCCCTCTTGGCCCAATAAGGCCCATTACTTCCTCGGGGGGTTCCGGTAACCCCTCCGGCACTCCGGTTTTCTCCGGAAACTTCCGGAACCTTTCCGGTGTCCAATATAGCCGTCCAATATATCAATCTTTATGTCTCGACCATTTCGAGACTCCTCGTCATGTCCGTGATCACATCCGGGACTCCGAACTCCTTCGGTACATCAAAATACATAAACTCATAATTTAACCGTCATCGAAACCTTAAGCGTGCGGACCCTACGGTTCGAGAACTATGTAGACATGACCTAGAACCATTCTTGGTCAATAACCAATAGCGGAACCTGGATGCCCATATTGGTTCCTACATATTCTCTGAAGATCTTTATCGGTCAAACCGCATAACAACATACGTTGTTCCCTTTGTCATCGGTATATTACTTACCCGAGATTCGATCGTCGGTATCCAATACCTAGTTCAATCTCGTTACCGTAAGTCTCTTTACTCGTTCGTAATACATCATCTCACAACTAACTCATTAGTTGCAATGCTTGCAAGGCTTATGTGATGTGTATTACCGAGAAGGCCAGAGATACATCTCCGAGCAATCGGAGTGACAAATCCTAATCTTGATTCATGCCAACTCAACATATACTTTCGGAGACACTTGTAGAGTACCTTTATAATCACCCGATTCGTTGTGATGTTTGGTAGCACACAAAGTGTTCCTCCGGTAAACGGAGTTGCATAATCTCATAGTTGCAGGAACTTTGTATAAGTCATGAAGATAGCATAAGCAACATACTAAACGATCAAGTGCTAAGCTAATGAAATGGGTCATGTCAATCACATCATTCTCCTAATGATGTGATCCCATTAATCAAATGACAACACATGTCTATGGTTAGGAAACATAACCATCTTCGATTAATGAGCTAGTCTAGTAGAGGCATACTAGTGACTATCTGTTTGTCTATGTATTCACACATGTATTATGTTTCCGGTTAATACAATTCTAGCATGAATAATAAACATTTATCATGATATAAGGAAATAAATAATAACTTTATTATTGCCTCTAGGGCATATTTCCTTCATGTATGATCTTCATAGCCAGCCTCCTAGCCCTCTGCAATTTGGTCCTTGTTGGGGTCATGTGCCACTCCTTCTGCACAACCCTGGAGAAGTTTCTCAAGTTCATATCCTGGTCAGCTCTGAAGCTCTCCAAATACTTTTGGGCAATGAATGGAGCAGTGAAAGCCTTGATCTTCCACTTCTTTGTGCAGGTGTGTTCACTGACATACTTCTTGACCATAAAGCACTTGGTTCTACTATCATAAGAGGCCCACATATACCAAGTACAGTCATCATCACATTTGGACTTCAATCTTTTCTATCATTCACAGGCAACTTAACATCCACTCTATTCTTGCAGCAATACTCTTTTATGGCTGTCCTCAGTAGCTCAACTGTTTGAAAAACTTGGCCAACATGAAATTTAGGACAGTGTAGGTCCTCTTCCCTAAATGACTTGAACTTCATGTACAACTCTTCATCATCTTCATCCTGGTGGCCATAGATCATCACCTTGAGACTCATATAGTTCATCCTCTTGCTTCTCTTTGCCTTTGTCTCCAACTTTATCTTTTCCTTTATCTGAATCCTTTTCTTTTGCACTATCTTTAACTGATCGTTTCCCTCTCACTTGTTTGTCTTCGTGTTCATCCATGTCTACATTGTCTGCATATAGATCATCATCACCATCATTCATGTCATAATCACTATCTACTATGGCACCGGATCAAAATCTGAATCATCCGAATCATTGTCATCATCTCATATCTTCTTCTTCTTACGCCATTGCATAAGAATTGCACCGCCTTCTTGTTCTCCTGGTCACAACTTCCTCCTCTTTCTCTTACACTGATGTTGTGGTTGTTACGCCTCCTGTTGTGGTTGTTACGCCTCATGTTGTGGTTGTTCCATCTCAGGTTACGCTTCTCCTGCCTCTTCTTGAATGACAACAGTCTGCATCTTCCATATTTGCATCTTCATCATTGACAACAGAGCAGTTCCTCTTTGCAAACACATATTTGCTACCATCATCTGCTGAATCGTGCAGGTAGACCACCAGTATAGGAATAGGTTGTGCTCCTTCCGATCTATCTGGCTCATTGTTACATGCTCTTCTAGGACTGAATCTTTGGAGGCAGGTGAGTTATTGGGAAATTCACCACATCATCCTCGATGCGGTTGGAATCCAAGCTGTTGTCATGGTCCAAATATAGACTGTAAGAGTTGTGACCAAGAGACAAACATGTCAGCATCTGATCAGTGTCTGCATCTCCTCTGATCTCTCTCAATCCATTTTGCGTGATTGACAGTATAGGAATCAGGTAGTACACTTTCAATCTGCCTGCCATTTCCCACCCAATCTCTTCCACTATGTTCTCAACCACAAGTGGAGACCATGTCACTTCATCAAGTTCATCATACCAGACAACATGAGCATTCACATAAGAACGGTTGCTACCACGGCCAAGGAAATATCCTCCATGGTTGATCTGAACTGAAATTTTTTGCTCCGTGTGCCTTGTAAAATAAAACATTTACACAAGGATCGGAAACATCGACAAGGCACCACCTTTACACCCTTAAACCCCCAAATCAGAGCACTAAACCCTAAGCGGAATCAAGTCCAAAGGCGGCCGGTCCTATGCAACTAACCCAAAATTGATGATGTCCAAGCCCTACTCTGATCCAAATAGGTACAAATTCGTCACAATCAAGAACAAACATAAAACCCTACTCTGAACCCCCAAATCCCGCGCAAAACCCTTGCCTACTAAAATATGGACTCCAATGCCAGGAACCCTATAACCAACTGAAGATTTCTTATGCCCAAACGAGATATTGGAGATTAACAACCCAAAAATCCAAGAAGAAAGGGGAAATTTTGGGACTTACTGTACTTCGGGGGCGGCGCGCCGTCAGGGCGACGAACTGGTGCCATCGCCGCCACGCCTATGCACACCCCCGACGAACAGGGGTTGACGAACCGCGCGTCTCCACCCTCGCCGGCGCGTCCGACACCGATGAGCCGGTGCGCTGCGACGATCGCCTCCCTCTCTTCTCAAGGCCGCTTCTCTCCGCTTGGTGGTAACGGCGACGAGCAAGGGATTTGATCCATTTCCAATGACACGGGGGTTTTGTGCAAAATGGTCGCTGACGGACGCCGCTCCGTACACTGGCGCGGTCCATTGGTCAAAAGGGGCGGTGTACGAGCTCAATACGTGCTACAGTGACTGTATAATCATGTCTTGTCGTATATAGTGACCGTATTGCATGTATCCCTAAGTACGGTGACCGAAGTGAGCAGATGGAGCAAAAACAGTGACTTCCGATGCATTTTACTCCTTCCATTTCATGCGCATGTCCTGCTCCAGCTTTTGTTGTGGCTCCCTATCCTAGGAGCTGTGCAACGGAAAACCATATTCGTCGCTTGCTGCGGCGAATTGATGGGCATCACATAGGGCAAGGATGCTAGTGATGAGAGATGCCGTGCCCAACCGCCTGAACCGGTTTTTTTCCTGGGTTATTTTCTTCCCTGTTTTTTCTGTTTGCATTTTCTTTTTCATGTTTTTCTACTTTTTATATTTCTATTTTCTTTCCTATTTTTTTTTCATATTTCTACTTTTAAAAAATTTCTAAAATATTCTTATATACCAAAATTTGTTCAGAATTCTCAAAAAAACTTCCCATTTTCAAATTTTGATTGGAAAATTCGAAATGTTCCAACATTCATAAATTTTTTCGAACTTCAAAAATTATTCACCCTTTTGAAAAAATTTCCGTAATTTCAAACAATTTTATAATTTCAAAAAAATAACATTTGAGAAAATGTTTGGATTTTCAGAATTTGTTCACAAATTCAAAAAATGTTCAGTAATTTCAAAAACAATATCATTTCCTAATTTTTGTTTCATATTTTTAAAATTTGTTTGCAAATGCAAGAATTGTTCAAATATTTTAGAAATTTGTTTGTAATTGCGAAAAATATTTGTGTTGTTAAATTTTGTTCCCTTTTTTAAAACAAACATTCTGGAATTTGAAAAAAAGGATCATTTTATAAAAATAAGAGAATTAAACAAATATTTCAAAATTTGTTTGCAAATTCAAAAATTATTTTGGAAATTTAAAAAAATGTCAGCTTTAAAAATGTTTGCATTTTCAAAAAATTGTTCAAATAATTTCAACATTAGCATTTTGTTTTTACCTGTTAATTTTTTTACATAAACTTCAAATTTTGTTACATTGTTTCAAAATTTTCTTGTGTTTTCGAAATTTGTTTCAAATAATTCCAAAAACTATACAATACAGTAAATAATTATGCTGCATTAAATATCCCGCTCCATTGAACTCTTAAAAATATTGCACTATATTAATCACCTGCAGTCATTCTTTCTAGTGGCCAGTGTCACTCGTCGACATGCTGTACATCACGAGTTCGAATCCTCTAAGCAGCGCGTCGCTTTTTTGTTTATTTTTGGCGGAATAAACATAGTTAGTTTGGTGCCTTCGATTGGGCCAGCGCAACCGCAGTCTGCAGTGCGTCGGTGTGCTATTTGACGCAATGAGCATCCGATAGGAGCTCCCCTGTGGAACTCCTCTCATAGTTCCCTTCTCAAGCCCAAGTAAGCGGATGCCCGACAGTGAGTCCATTGCTTTTGCCCTCTCCAAGTGAGGGGGTGCCCTTATGTTTGTAGGAGATTGTTGTGACAATTTACATGCCATGCCAATGGGCATTTACAAGTGTGCATTTGCTCTTGTCATAAGACCTAGGGCATAGGGGTAATCTTACTCAAGAATATTCATATGGCATCTAATATATTCCTTTAAGCTTGTACTCCCTCCTTTCCGGTTTAGAGGGTCAATTCAAAATCTTCAGAGTAATGAACTTTTTTTTTTCTAATTAAAACATTTCCCTTTGACTCCCCATACATGAGGGAATGTTATTATTAGTTTCCCCTTTTTGACACCCCCCCCCTCTCTCTCTCTCTCTCTCTCTCTCTCTCTCTCTACTGGAGTATTTTGGAGATTCGATGTCCTTTGAAATTCTGTGAGCCGCTAGGTGACTAAACACGGAATGAGATTTGTGTTCACATGCTAGGCCCTACTTCGGATTTGGGGCTTGTTGGGCATACAGACATGGACCCTTTGACTTTAGGTTGACTTTTGTGATCTCCTAGTCTTTGGAATCATATTTAGTCAGTCTTGATGTTTTGCCTCATGCTTCGTCTAGGGCTAGGAGTTCCGGGGGGTCTCAGTGGTCCAGGGCCTGCTGGTCTGTTGCGGAGCTTCGCAGGGTCCCTAGGTTTACTCTGAAAATTCCATCCTTTACCGGTTGACCTGGATAGTCATATAATTGTGTCAATGTTCAATACGAGAATCCCAACGAGCCTGAAATGTTGCAAAAGAGTTGTTTGCATGGAAGGGGAGTAGGGCATGAACCCCTAATAGCGCACTACCTATGTGAACTAATAACTACGTTGGGAACAATTTTGAAGCTCATCCAGTCACTAACCTTGGCTGAAATTTGTATAGTACTCAGCATTGTTTGCGAGGTGAATCACGAATTGTGTCCTTTTTTATCTTTTTATTGAAAAGGAGGATAGCCCCCAGCCGATGTCCTTTTTAATTTGGGGGGGGGGGGGGGGGGGGCCATACATGAGGTTTTTTCCACTTAATTAGCGCATTAATAATGCACTTTGGAGTTAGGCGATTTGAAACCTAGGATCAAATAAGTCATTTTTTTGAAAATAAATATAAAACTGTAGTTAAAAGTTTTAACAGTCTAAAATAATTCCACATCTACATAAATATATTCCAAAAAATATGTGCAATCTTATTTGGAGACATTTAACAGGCGAGCTATATAAAAAGACATATATGTGGATCTATCCAAATTTATGCATTTGTAGTTTTCTTAGGATTATATGGTCGCTATTCACTTCGACGGAGGCCAGGGAGCATATGGTTACTGGATCTATCTGATGGGAGATGGTAGCACGGGCTATCTTCAACCGGTTTGGATGACGGTCATGTAATAGGATAGGCGTTTACAGCCTGTTTGGCAAACTAACGGAAGGGGAATGGGAGTTTAACTCTAATTCCCTTTCCCCATCTCAATTATCAGCCCTCCCCCAGGTAATAAATATGTGGGACTTTTACACGTGAATTCCCTTTCCACTTTCCTGTTGAATTCCCATTCCACCTAAACAAACAAAGGTGTAAAACTCTCTAAGCCTCAAACTCCCATTCCCTCTCTTCAATTCCACCGAACCAAACACGCTGTTAGTGTTTGCTATCTTTTTTATGCCGGCCGGTTGTGGCTATCCTGTTATTTTGTTTGCTCTTTGTGAGCCTATTTCCTTTTTTTTTTGAGACTTGAAGACTTATGTTGAATCTTTTGCTTATTAATAATTTGGTGTATGCATCGTTCTGATGCAGAGGCTGGGGAATAACCCTCTTTTGAAAAAAAAATGTTTTCTTAGGATAACTTCCTTCGCTATTTATTCAAATAAAGTCAGGAATTTTTGACGATACAACATGCAAGATACAATCTGTCTAGACATGAAACCAGACCTTGCAAAGTTCATTGCTAACACCTTCCCTAGTTAATGCATGAGCCGGTCCGTTAGCAGAGCAACGCGCCCATCGAACCCTAAACTTCTGAAGAGACCTGAGCAGCGCTTTGCAGCTGAGAGATTTCTCTCTGGATCATTCAACATGCCCACCACTGCCTTACTGTCAAGCTTGACATGAAGCTTCCACTGGTGGAAAAAAGGCCATTGGTCGCGGTTGGCAACTGCCATTAGTCACGGTTGCGCAACCGCGACCAAATAAGCGCGACTAAAGCCCCCAACCTTTAGTCGCGGCTGCTTAAGAACCGCGACTAACGGCCCGTCCACGTGGGCGCCAAAGGCTGACCATCGGGCGGAGGACCTTTAGTCGCGGTTCTTCTCGCCAATAACCGCGACTAAAGGCCGCAGGTTTAGGGTTTTAGCCGCCCCTAAACCGGTTTTCTGTTTAATTTGTATTGTTTTATTTCTTTTGTGCTTTATTTTAATTTTGAAGGAGTTTCATATATTCTACGGTACTATACATACATGCATATGAATGTACAATTTCAAATAAATTTGAAATTAGAACAAAAAAGAATTCAAGAGGAATATACAATATATATTCAATATCATCGGATGACCATATACAATTTTGAACAAGTTTCCATACATGATTTAATCCATATAAAGTTCTACGTCCTCGTAATAGTGTTCTCCTTTAGGATGGAGGACTTCCCTGTTGAACCATCCAGCTAGTTCCTCTTGAAGTGGTCGGAAGCGAGCTTCTGGACTAAGCATCCACCGGAGGTTATTCCTCTGAGCATTGGTATCACTCGGAACCCGCTCAGAGGTATATCTCGGATCATCTCCTGAACATAGTATCCACATAGATTGGTCTCCGATGGCTGAATATCCCCAGATTCTTAGGCTTTAACCTTTTGAATTCTAGCTCTTTTTGAATTCACCGACCTTTGTATCTACGAACCGTCTCCAAACCCTACGAGGCAAAGAAAATTAAATGAACAAGAGAGTTATTAGTTACTTGATATTAGGAAATAAACGAAATAGGCCGATCAATATAGAGCGCAAATGAATGAAAATAATTACTTCTGCAGCATTCTTCTCATGTCGCCCCAAAGCTTTGGATCCATATTCGGAGAGTCGTGGGCGAGACATTACGAGGTGTTAACTTTAATTACTAGCAGAATCCGGTGGAACCTGCGGACACGATACATGCACAAGACGTCATGCATAACTCATCGATTAGCCGGCCACATACCATGCATGGAGTAAACAAAAGAGAATGTGCTCAAGACAGAAACACTCACCCAAAATGGTAAGGAAATAAAATATCACTTTTGAGTTCCTGCTTTGTAAGAAACTGCCACAGGTCTGCCTCCACGTCAAGGGTGACGCTCCAACACATGTCCATTAACGATGTGTGGGTCAATGAACCCAACATCATGGATGTTCCTTACTGCATTCCTTAATCTTCATTCTGCATGTATAATAGCGGACACAACAATATAGTTAGGACATATATATAGTGCAGGCAATATGAACGAGATGGGGTAGAAATTAATAAATCACTTACGTAACGTAGCAATGATGATAGATTTGTCGAGCTCATGCGCAGATTGAAAAGCTGGAACAATTCACTCGATTGCAATTTGTACATAGTAATGTTTGAAGTGATGCTCATGTCTAACTTCCGCATAAATATATTCTTTGGCGTTTTATTTTTTATGTAACCCTTGTACCAATTCAGCAGACCTTTCATTTGGTCGTAGATCCTTTTCCTCGCAGGCTCGACGAGAGGCCCATTCTTGACATATGTAATTACTACCTCCTTCATCGGCGCCTCATCAAGGCCTAACAGTTCACGAAGAGTAATACCTAAGTTGGCGCTTGTTCTCCGGCACTCGTTACATACCAATCCCTGTGTTGCCGCAGCTTGTATGATCTCGGGTCATCCGGACGAAGGCTTCCACTATAAGCGGGGCAATCGATTGTTTACTTTGTTCCCCGAGCTGGGCAACTTGTTTCCCGCTTTTTTACTTTCGGCCTTCTCCCGCTCTTTGTTCTCCTTGAACATGAGTGCCTGCCTGCAGTTCACGTGCATAGTCGTTAAGCAGATTCTTCATGACTTGGGACGGTGTGCTCAAAATGACCTAGCCCACTTCTTTTGCTCATCGAGAAAATCTTGGCTTGGGCTCGGGCTCTCTTTTCTTCTTGCAGTCCGCCTTCCATTTCTCCAAATCAGCAGCCATGCGTCGACTTCCTCGGCACTACGTTCCCAAGGCCTTGTGGGGAGAGGCTTGATGATGGCTTCGTACCTTTGTGGTCTTAGGTACATAAGGGTCCGGGTTAATAATCCAGAACTGCTTCTGCCTCTTTGCCGTAGGTGGAGTGGGGGGCGGCGTCTGATCACCCGCCGGACGAGGACTGGGGGGCGGCGGCTGGTCACCCGCCCGACGTTTTGGACGGGGGGGCGGCGTCGGCGTACCTGGCGGAGGTGTAGGTGAACCGCCACCACCACCACCACCACCACCACCGCCACGCCACCACCACCACCGTGAGGGGTGGACTTGTTGTTCTTGGCGCCTCGCACTGGAAACTTGATAAACTTCTTTTGCCATAGAATGAAATGGCGCTTGACATCTCCAAGTCTTTTCTCCCCTTCGTGTAGCAATGTCAATCTCCGTGTCCTCAAACCCTTGGACTATGTCCTCCACCGTGACACGAGCATAGCCATCTTGAATGGGGTTGTTGTGGTGGAGTGCTCCAGTAAACATGGTAAAGCACTGCCGATGGCTACCTTCATGGACATGTTCCCGATAGGATAATACAGATGACATTCTTTCATCTCCTTTATATCGTCCACGGGGTAGCGAGGAGGCTCCGGTGCAGTAATTTCGACCACCAGAGGCTCCGGTGCAGTAATTTCGATCGTCGGTGCATCTGCACCAGCCGGTGGGGCCTCCGTGGAAGCCAGGCTGCTTCTCCGCTGCTGGCTTCCGAGATCCATTGGATGATCTTCATGCTGCACCCGAGCTGCATCTCTTTCGCTACTAGTACACTCATGGTTTTCTTCATCACATCCATTTCCGATGCCAACCGCGCCACAACATCTGCTTCCGATCCATCTTTCTCTTACGGCTTCAGAACCGTACGGGTCATCGCCCGGGGAACCCTATTTTCCACGGAATGTGCCCCATGCCTCGTACACGTCCTCCGTGTTCAGGATTCCCGAGGGCTTTTGTCGGTGCGTCGTTCTCTCTGTTGAACTTGATCTTCCCTGTTGAGCATCCTTCATTGCGTCAATAAGGGCTTGGGTGGGTTTAATTAATTTGCCCCGGTAAACACACTCCCCTGTCTCCGGTTCAGCGTTCCCCATGCCCGTACCACCAGCTTTTGGCCCTTGGGTCCCATCCTCCGTGCACTGGGCCGGATTCCTCGCGCCCTCATCTCGTTCTCCATCTTCTCCAACCTAGGCACCAAAATGCGATACCCTCCTGGCCCCATAACATGATTGTACTCCTTCTTAGCCGCATTTTCCTTATTTTTTCGATATTTCAATGAACTGCTCCGATTTCTTTTGCTTCACAAATTCTGGCCAATCATGTTTCAGTTTCTCATATTGTCCTTTGAAATCCGGAGTCTTGTTACGCTTGACAAAGTCACGGGCTAGATTTTGCTTGAATTTCCGAATGCGTCGGCCATCTTATGAAGAGCGAACTGTTTGACTAGCCTCCTCCTCTCCTTGTTTTCCTCAATCTTGTTACCCTCCTCATCGAATTTGTTGTATTCCGGAGGTAGAACGAAATGTTCCATAAGCTTCTTGAAGCAATCTTTTTGTTCTCTTATCGACAAAAGTGAAACCATCAATTCGTGCCTTCTTTGGCTCATTCCACTCACGACGGTGATCGAGACGTTGTCTCTAACAATGGCTCCGCATTGGTCGACAAACTTGGTGGCGTTCTTGCGGGGCTCCAGCGGCCTGCCGGTTGCCTTGTCGACAACCTCGATGGTGCATGTTTCTCCTGGTTTCATCGTCTTGGTTGCGCCCACGCTTTGACGGCGTGCTCGATTGTTTTGACGATCCGCCGAGGGCTAAAATAAGAAAGAGAGTCACGCAGCGTTAGTACACACATATTTATTCAAATCAGTTAGTTTGTATCACCGAGGCTCAATGTATATATATACCTCGGCCGGAGGTGGTTGCTACTTCCATTTGAAGATCGTCGTTTATCGACGCTTTCTTGACATCATCTTCTTGTGGCGCCCTTCATCTTCACCGTCAAGGTTCAGATAAGAAGAGATATCATCTTCTTCTTCTCCGGTCGGCACATATTGAATATCGCCGTTTATGATGCCGAACATATGTGCTTCACCGTCCGGATCATAGTTGTCCATAATCGGTCAGCTCTATAAATCGCCATTATGTCACCCTGAAAATATGTAGTAAAACAAATTAATTAAGTGAAGAAGGGGCGGTGGCGGTGGCGGTGGCGAAAGGCGGTGGCAAAAGGAGGCGAGGAAGGGTGGGAGAGGGTGTCGCGGTAGAGCGCGAGGCAGGCGGCGACGGCAGCGTCACGGAGAGGGAGGCGAGGACAACACACACGGAGAGGGAGGCGAGGACAACAGACAACCACGTGGGTCCCGGTTGGTCTGGCGGCCCGAGCAAGCAAGTGCATAACAGGACAACAAGCAAAGCTAGACATGTTCTAACGCGGTATGAGGTGATACCGGTGAAGGGGGGAAACATCCAGAAAGTATCCCGGTGTTCCGTGTTTTGGACGAGATGAACCGGAGGGGAAAGTTGCGTGTTTGCTATGCTAGGGATGTGTGGTGGACGAGCGGGTTGCGTGATCCGGATTCGTCTCTTCGTTACGAGCAATTTTCATGTAGAAAGTTTTTTCATCCGAGCTACGGATTATTTAATATTAATTTTCAAAGTTTTAATTCATTTTATAATTAATGTAATTAATTTAATTAGGAAATGCCATTATGACGTCGACATGATGTCAAGGTGATGTAATTAGGTTATTAAGGTTAATTAACAGGGTTAGTTAGATTAATTAACAAGATTAATTAAGTTAATTAATTGGTTAATTAATTAATAATTTTAATTAATATATTTTTTTCCTGCTTTTTTTTTACATTTCAGGCTCACGGGCCACGAGCGCCCACCGGCTGGACTTGTGGGCTCACCAAGGCTGCCACGTGCGCCCACCGGCGAGCTCAGGCGATGGTCACGCGCCCAAGGCGAGCTCAGCGATGGCCTCAAGGCCACCGGCGACAAGGAGGCAGCCAAGGGCGGCGAGGTAGCGGGGTGCAGAAGGGGCTGGGCGGCGAGTAGCGGGCTGCGGAGGAGCGGGGCAAGATCGAGGCGGGCCGACAAGCGGTGTCGAGGGCGACGGGCGACGCGGGCGGCGCCGAGGGCGAGGGCGACGGCGGGCGGCGCCGAGGGCGAGGGCGACGGCGGCATTTAACAAAGGGAATCGGAGAAGACGAGAATCGGGAACTGGCCTTGTATTTATAGGCCCCCCCCTTTAGTCGCGGTTGGCGACGAGACCCGCGACTAAAGGTGCCCTTTAGTCGCGGGTCGCCTGCCCAACCGCGACTAAAGGGGTTTTGGCGTTCCCGCGCCCCCACCTTTAGTCGCGGTTGGTCTGGCCAACCGCGACTAAAGGCCCCACCTTTAGTCGCGGTTGGGCGGGACAACCGCGATTAAAATCCCATTTTTAGTCGCGGTTGGGCTGGCCAACCGCGACTAGTAGCCGCAGTTTAGGGTTTTAGCCCCCCAAACCTGTTTTCTGTTTAATTTGTATTGTTTTTTTTTTAATTTGTATTGTTTTCTGTTTAATTTGTATTGTTTTATTTCTTTTGTGCTTTATTTTAATTTTGAAGGAGTTTCACATATTCAATATGTTAAAAATACAAATAATATATCAAAAAATTCAGAAAAATAGAACTAATTCATTTCAAAATTCTAAAAATACAAATAATATATCAAAAAATTCAGAGAAGTTCTTCCCGGCCGCCTCTGTCTTCCCACAAGTTCTTCCCGGCCGATCTTCCCGATTCTTTCCCGCCTATGTCTTCCCGCCATTTCTTCACGCCTCTATCTTCGCGCGTATCGATGCACCTTTTATAGGCAGGGCGTCGTGCGCTACCCACGCGTCCTGTCTAACCTTTAGTCCCGGTTGCACCAACCAGCGGGACTAAAGGTTACATGACCAGCTCTGGATTCCTATTCTTCCCGCCATTTCTTCACTGTCTTCCCGCCTCTTTCTTCCCGCCCCTTTCATCCCGCCTCCTGACTTCCCGCTCCCATTTTTACCGCCATTTCTCACTACATATATGTAGACCGGCATGTCCAGCATTATCACAACTCTACAATCTCTCATCACTCTCTCATGGCTTCCACCGCACCCACTCTAACCTACCAGGTGGAGGAGCTTTTGCCTCGAACTACCCTTGTCCACCGGGCTACCGCGTCCCCCCATTTTGGAGCCTAAGCGCCCGTGGCGTGCAGTCCCTCCGTCCCTCGTGGTCTCTTGGCCGGGCGGCCATCACGAACCACTACTACCTCGACCTCACGCCGGAGCAGCGGATGAATCCCGGCGGCATCCCGATAACCGGATACTTGGGACGCCTTCTTCATCAATCGGCGTGAGAGGGCGCTTGCCGGTATGAGGAGGACGGTCCGCCTCCTGGGAACTTCCACGAGGCGGACGTCGGCTATGGTGGTATGGCAGGACTCTGCGAGCGTCATGGACTACATCACGGCGGCGATATCCCCGCTGCGCTACCCTCGATTCGAGCCATGAGCGCCGCCCGGCGACGGCAACGGCGGCGGCGGCGGCAATGGCGGCAACTTAGAAAGCGGCGACTACCGGACAACGACGGCGGCGGCTATGAAGACTACAGTATGCATATTATACGCCTAGGCAGGAGTATGACTAAATCACTCCAAATTTCATGTATCATCAGTGGTATCTCGAATCATTCGAAAATGGACACCAAACACATCACGGGTAATATAATTCACATGATCCATTCAACAAAGTTTGGTATAATAAATTATTACACATCATTTCTTCCCTTGTGTCCCTGCTTGCTTACGATTGTGTCGTATCCATGGAGCATCCTCATCATTTAACTTAATGCTTGGGTCGGTGTTCACTTTGAAGGGCGGAATTTCAGCAAACATATTATAATCTTCTGACATGTCTGTCTTGTCCTCCACTCCCACGATGTTTCTTTAGTCGCGGTTGGTCTGGCCAACCGCGACTAAAGGCCCCACCTTTAGTCGCGGTTGGTCGGGCCAATCATGATTAAAATCTCATTTTAGTCGCGGTTGGGCTGGCCAACCGCGACTAAAGGTCACGCATGGTTTAGGGTTTTAGCCCTCCCCAAACCTGTTTTCTGTTTAATTTGTATTGTTTTCTTTTTAATTTGTATTGTTTTCTGTTTAATTTGTATTGTTTTATTTCTTTTGTGCTTTATTTTAATTTTGAAGGAGTTTCACATATTCAATATGTTAAAAATACAAATAATATATCAAAAATTCAGAAAAATAGAACTAATTCATTTCAAAATTCTAAAATACAAATAATATATCAAAAAATTCAGAGAAGTTCTTCCGGCCGCCTCTGTCTTCCCACAAGTTCTTCCCGGCCAGTCTTCCCTTGATTCTTTCCCCGCCTATGTCTTCCCCGCCATTTCTTCACGCCTCTATCTTGGCAGACGATGCTCCTTTTATAGGCGGGCGTCAGGCGCTACCCATCGCGTCTGTCTAACCTTTAGTCCCGTTGCACCAACCAGCCGGGACTAAAGGTTAGATGACCAGCTCTGGATTCCTCTTCTTCCCGCCATTTCTTCCCTGTCTTCCCGCCTCTTTCTTCCGCCACTTTCTTCCCACCTCCTGTCTTCCCGCTCCCATTATTCCCGCCATTTCTCACTACATATATGTAGCCCGGCTTGGCCAGCATTATCACATCTCTACAATCTCTCATCACTCTCTCATGGCTTCCACCGCACCCACTCTAACCTACCAGCAGGTGGAGGAGCTTTGCGCCTCGAACTACCCTTGTCCACCGGGCTACCGCGTCCCCACCGGCTGGAGCCTAGCGCCCGGCGGCGTGCAGTCCCTCCCGTCCCTCGAGGGTATTGCGGCGGGCGGCCATCACGAACCACTACTACCTCGACCTCACGCCGGAGCAGCGGATGAATCCCGGCATCCCGATAACCAGCATACTTGGGACGCCTTCTTCATCAATCGGCGTGAGAGGGCGCCGCCGGTATGAGGAGGACGGTCCGCCTCACAGGAACTTCCACGAGGCGGACGTCGGCTATGGTGGTATGGCAGGACTCTGCAGAGCGTCATGGACTACATCACGGCGGCGATATCCCCGCTGCGCTACCCTCGATTCGAGCCATGGCGCCGCCGACAGCGACGACAATGGCATTTACGACGACGGCGGCAACTTAGAAGGCGATTTACTACCAAGACAACGACGACGGCGGCTATGAAGACTACGAGTATGCATATTATACGCCTAGGCAGGAGTATGACTAAATCACTCCAAATTTCATGTATCATCGGTGGTATCTCGAATCATTCAAAATGGACACCAAACACATCACGGGTAATATAATTCACATGATCCATTCAACAAAGTTTGGTACAATAAATTATTACACATCATTTCTTCCCTTGTGTCCACTGCTTGCTTACGATTGTGCCGTATCCATGGAGCATCCTCATCATTTAACTTAATGCTTGGGTCGGTGTTCACTTTGAAGGCGGAATTTCAGCAAACATATTATAATCTTCCGACATGTCATCTTGTCCTCCACTCCCACGATGTTTCTTTTCCCTGAAAGAACAATGTGGCGCTTTGGATCATCGCATGATGTACTGATCGTTTTCTTATCTTTCCGTTTCCTCGGTTTGCTACTCATGTCCTTCACATAGAAAACCTGAGCGACATCTTTCGCTAGGACGAATGGTTCGTCAAGGTAACCAAGATTGTTGAAATCCACCATTGTCATTCCGTATTGCTGGTCCACCTTTACCCCACCTCCTGTTAGCTTGAACCATTTGCACCGGAACAAAGGGACCTTAAAGGAGGGTCCATAGTCAAGTTCCCATATCTCCTCTATCTAACCATAATATGTGACCTGATGCCCATTCTCGGTTACTGCATCAAAGCGGACACCACTGTTTTGGTTGGTGCTCTTTTTATCTTGGGCGATCGTGTAAAATGTATTCCCATTTATCTCGTACCCTTGGAAAGTCGTTATAGTCGAAGATGGTGTCTTGGCCAACATGTACAGCTGATCTACAACATCATTGTCATTCATTAAATGTCTTCTCAACCAACTGCCGAAAGTCTCCATGTGGGCCTTCCTAATCCGAGATTCAGGCTTCCCGGGTTGTCGAGCGTAAAATATTCTTGTGTTTCTCAAAGTACGGAGCCACCAAGCTGGAATTGGTCAGTACAGTGTGGTGTGCTTCAGTCATAGAATGGCCGTCCATACATATCGTTGATTTCCTTCCGATCGTGCCTTTTCCACTTAGTCTCCCCTCGTGCCGCGATCGAGGAAGACCAATCGGCTTAAGGTCAGGAACAAAGTCAACACAAAACTCAATTACCTCCTCATTTCCATAGCCCTTGGCGATGCTTCCTTCCGCCTAGCACGATTCACGAACATATTTCTTTAATACTCCCATGAACCTCTCAAGGGGAACATATTGTGTAGAAATACAGGACCGAGAACGAAAATCTCTTCGACTAGGTGAACCAGGAGGTGCGTCATAATATTGAAGAAGGATGGCGGGAACACCAACTCGAAGCTGACAAGACATTGGATCACATCGTTACAGAACCGTGGTAGAACTTCTGGATTGATTACCTTCGAGAGATTGCATTGAGGAATGCACATAGCTTCACAATGGCTACTCGAACATTTTCCGCGAGGAGCCCCTCAAAGCAATCGGAAGCAATTGCGCCATAATCACGTGGCGATCGTGAGACTTCAGGTTTTGGAACTTTTTCTCCGCCATGTTTATTATTCCCTTTATATTGGACGAGAATCCAGACGGGACCTTCATACTGCTCGGGCATTCAAAAAGATGACCTTCTCTTCTTTGGTCGAGCATAGCTGGCACGACCTTGAAACCATTCCGGATGCCGGTCATTATGGTCTTTCAAACGTTGCTGGTCCTGCCGTGCTTCCTTTGTATCATTTGTCTTCCCATACACGCCCAAGAAGCTTAGGAGGTTCACGCAAATATTCTTCGTAACGTGCATCACGTCGATTGCAGAGCGGACATCTAGGACTTTCCAATATTCTAGCTCCCGAATATAGATTTCTTCTTCCACATGGCTGCGTGCCCGTCGACTCCCTTCGAACTGATTGTCCGCCAGACCCTTTCCAAAGATGACTTTCAAATCCTTGACCATATCAAATACCTCGGCACCGGTCGTTCCGCAGCTTCGCCGGTGATCTGCCTTGCCGTTGTAATGCTTGCCTTTCTTTCTTCTTTGGATGAATTTTCGAAAGAAATCGACGATGCCCAAGGTACACGTTCTTCTTACAATTTGGCAAATGTACACTTTCAGTCTCATGTAAGCAGTGCGTGCATGCATTGTATCCCTTATTTGACAGTCCCGAAAGGTTACTAAGAGCAGGCCAATCGTTGATGGTTACGAAAAACAACGCTCGTAGGTCAAATTCCTCTTGTTTGTGCTCATCCCACACACGGACACCACCCCACAGCTGTAAAAGTTCATCAACTAATGGCCTTAGGTACACATCGATGTCGTTGCCGGGTTGCTTGGACCTTGGATGAGCACTGGCATCATAATGAACTTCCGCTTCATGCACAACCAAGGAGGAAGGTTGTAGATGCATAGAGTCACGGGCCAGTGCTATGGCTGGAGCTCTGCTCGCCAAAAGGATTCATGCCATCCGTGCTTAGAGCAAATCTTATGTTCCTTGCGTCAGCTGCAAAATCTTTGAACCATCTGTCGATCTTTCTCCATTGCGTTCCATCTGCGGTGTGTCTCAACTCCCCGTCCGACTTACGGTCCTCTTTGTGCCATCGCAACAACTTGGCATGCTCTTTGTTCCTGAACAGACGCTTTCAACCGTGGTATTATAGGAGCATACCACATCACCTTGGCGGGAACCCTCTTCCTGGGTTTACGGCCCTCAACATCGTCACCAGGTCATCGCCTCGATCTTATAACGCAATGCGGTGCATACCGGGCATTCATTCAAATTCTCGTATTCACATGGTAGAGGATGCGATCGTTGATGCATGCATGTATCTTCGAACCTCTAAACCTAGAGGGCGTACAACCTTCTTTGCTTCAGACGCATCTTTGGCGGGCAACTCGTTATCCTTTGGAAACATATTCTTCAACATTTTCAGCAAGTTTTCAAATGCCGAGTCAGCTACACCTGCCTCTGCCTTCCATTTCAGCAAATCCGAGTGCAGCCCAGCTTTTTCAGACCATCATCGCATCCGGGTACAGCGCCTTTCTGTGATCCTCTAACATGTGATCCAAATTCTCCCTCTCCTTTTCGGTTTCGCAGCGTCTCCGTGCATCGGCAATGGTCCGACCAAGATCATCAACGGATCATCACGTGCCTCTTCTTCACCTTCCCTTCACCTTCAAAGCATCCTCCATGAAAGTATCACCGAAATGAGCAAGATAGCTTTCATCGATGAAATCATCCCTTCTTCATCTTCTTCCATTATAACCCCTCTTTCTCCATGCTTGGTCCAACAATTATAGCTTGGCATGAAACCCTTCAAGCAGATGCATGTGAACAACTCTTGAGGAAGAGTAACCCTTCTCATTCTTACAGATAACACATGGACAGATAACAAAACCCCCGCTTGTTCGCATTAGCCACTACGAGGAAATCTTTCAAACCCGTAGTGAACTCATTGGAGAGTCGGTTACCGTACATCCATTGCCGATTCATCTGCATTATTATAATATAAAATATATAATTAACCATCATGCATTTGTTAAACTAACTAGCTACAAACAATATAAATTAAACAATGAACTACACACATGCATATTGACACATCAAAGGTTCATCAAGTTGCTAACCGCGATCGAGGAGTGTGGCTCCAACACTTCATGTCATGTTTGTTTCATGCTCTTGGGGCATTTCATCAAACACCTTATGTGCATAAGAGGAACCAAAAGCAAACCTACACCCACTTGTGAAGAGAATGGCTCCAAATGGCTAAGTGTTGGCTGCCGGATGGGTATATATAGGGAGGGGCTTTAGTCATGGTTGGCACAAAAGTGACTAAAAAGGTGCCGAAAACCTTTAGTCGCGGTTGTCTGTCCAACCGCGACTAAAGCTCCCTCACGTGCACCAGTTGGCCACCGAGCGCCACAGGCCCAGCCTTTGGTCGCGGTTCACCTCCAGAACCGCGACTAAAGGTCCCATTAGTCGCGGTTCCTACAGCTTCACGACTTATGTGGCTGGACGGAAGCCTGTTTTTCCACTAGTGTTCCGAACTTCCATCTCGATTGCCAATGAACTTCTTACTGGCACGTCAATATTTATGTGAGCTTGAGGTTAGAGGTAGCGCCATTGTGATCCCAAAGAACCAAGCCACAACCACCCTGATCCACAAACTTGGATACCACACCATCAGCGTTCGCCTTCACCCAACATTGATCCAGCGGGAGCCAAAGTTCCATTGACACCAGAGTCACTACCAGAAAAACTGGGGTTGCCGACGGCCAAATCTATGCCGACGGCCCCCGTCAGCATCTATGGACCTATACCGACGGCCAAGGGTAGGCCGTAGGCGTAGAACAGCCGTCGGCATAGACTAGGCCGTCGGGACCGCCCGAGGTACGCCTACGGGGCTCGTCCACATAGGACAGGCCGTCGGCATAGCCCGGGCCCACCTGCCCGGTCAGCGCTGACCATTTGACGGCGTTGATCCCTCTGGGCGTGACGATGGCGGCCGTCGGCATATCTGTGGCAGAGGTATGCCTACGGCACAGCCGTCGGCATAGCCCCTCTGCCACGTCATCGATCTGTGTGCCACGCCACGTCATCGATCCGTGTGCCACGCCACGTCATCGATCCGTGGGACAACCTCCGTGTGTGCACAGATATGCCGACGGCCTTGCCGTCGGTATATGTTTATTTTACTTATTTTTTTTAATTTTACTTTGGTTACCTGTGGCAGAGGTATGCCTACGGCACAGCCGTCGGCATAGGCCCCTTCGCCACGTCATCGATCCGTGTGCCACGCCACGTCATCGATCCGTGGGACAACCTCCGTGTGTGCACAGATATGCCGACGGCCTAGCCGTCGGCATACGTGTATTTTACTTTATTTTTTTATTTTTACTTGGTTTTGTTATTTTTACTTTATTTTAGTTTTTGTTTTTGCATAAGATAATTATGCCTTATCTAAAAAAACATACCCAATGGTATATCGATTGCCCCTCCTTACGAACGTCGCTATCGCCGTGTCACGGAGAAGCGATCGACACGGAAGGAATTCTAGTTGGTGGGGGGATTCGGGGTGTAGCTATGTCACCGAAACATCGCACGGGTCCCGATGCATATGTGAAAGTGTTCATGCATGCGTAGACGCCCGTCTTGGGGCTCCGGGGTGGGGAGGTCCACTGGTCAAAGCCCGTCCGTGCAAAGTCAAAGGGCTAGATCGCGTGGTCAAACGCTACAGGGTTAGGCGGGACGGGGGCATTGGTGGTCGCCTCGGAGACGCGTCCCGCCTCTTCGGACATGCCACCACACCACCCCGCATGTATGAGGGCCCGGTGCGACGCTCCGGTGGCATTGCTACCCCCCAGTGCCCCCGTCCCGCCTAACCCTGTAGCGTTTGACCACGCGATCTAGCCCTTTGACTTTGCACGGACGGGCTTTGATAAGGGACCTCCCCACCCGGTCTTGTTAGGTCAGCCCATAGGATCACACTGGAGCAACATCCGGGCCAGACCCACAGCTAGATCCCCTCCGTGTAGACCCGACGCGTCCGTTTTCCCCCTCCAGGTGCCGGCGGCGGCGCCGTCCGTGAGGGGGGGCACACCCCGGACACGCGTGCCGCCTCTTCGGACATGCCACCACACCACCCCGCATGTATGAGGGCCCGGTGCGACGCTCCGGTGGCATTACTACTCCCCCAGGGCCCCCGTCCTGCCGTGTAGACCTCACGGGCGTGGCTGCCGCCCGTGTCCGGAGGGAAACGGCCACGTCGGGCCGACACGGAGGGTATCTTTGGGAGGGTTGGGCCGGAATGGTGTTGGGGGGTGCAGCTATGGTCTGGGCTACGACAACCATGTGAAAGGGTCCACCGGCCAGACCCAGTCCGTGAAGTCAAAGAGCTAGATCCGTGATGCGTCTGTGTTAGGGTTAGGCAGGACGGGTACCGGAGGGTAGCAATGCCGCCAGGTGTTACGGTGGGCCCTCCTATGCTTGTCTTTGGGCGAGGTGGGACTATTTTTTACGGTGTCTTTGAGAGTCACACATATGTCGTAATAAAAAATGCAAAGTATCTATGCCGACGGCTTAGCCGTCGAGATAGCAACAAGACATGTCCACGGATCGATGGCGTGTCAAAGGCGAGCCTATCTTGGCAGCCAGGCCGTCGGCATAGGGCCGACCTTATCTCCTTGCGGTTCGCCCCCACCACCCATTCGCCATCTCCCCTTCCTCCCGACCCACACCCGCGCCGCGCCCACCACCTCCGCCGCCCATACGAAACGCCACGCCCGGCCCCAAGCCCACCGCCGCCGCGCCTCCCGCCCGAGCGCGCCGCCCGCCCAAACCCGCCGCCCGCCGCCCGCCCGCCCGACTCATGCCGCCCCTCCCGACCCAGCGCCCGCACCGACCCGCCGCCCGCCCGACTCAGCCGCCCGACCCGCGCCTCCGCCCCAACTCCGGCCGCCCGCCCGACCCAGCGCCTCCGCCCCCCTCCGGCCGCCCGCCCAGCTCCCGCCCGACCTCGCCTTGACCGCCCGCCCGACCTGCGCCCGCCCGCCCCTACCAGCGCCTCCCGCCCCAACTCCGGCCGGCCCTCTCGAAGGTGATTTTTTTTGAAGTTTCTAGTGTTTTTAGTAATTTTGTAGCTAGTTAGATATAGATAGTTAGATAGGTATTTAGATAGTTAGATACATAGTTAGATAGATAGTTAGATAGGTAGATAGTTAGATAGATAGTGAGATAGGTAGTAAAAAAATTTGGTTAGATGAGATGCTATATGTTGCATACCTTGAAAAAAAAATTTGGTCACGATGATGAATATGTGATGGCGATGATGAATATGTGATGACGATGATGAATATGTGATGGCGATGATGAATATGTGATGACGATGATGAATATGTGATGCCGATGATGAATATAGGTAGTAAAAAAAATTGGTTAGACGAATAGGTGATAATGATGATGATGAATATGTGATGACGATGATGAATATATTGTTAATGTTGTTAGTTTTTTTGCCTACATGATGCAAAAATAAATGAATGCATGTTTAAATGTTTTAAATATGCTCTATGAGTTGTGATGTTCTAATTTTTTGTCGCGATGGAATTTGCAGACTTTGTGGTTTCTCATTTCATTGGAGTGACCGTTGTCCGACGCGTTGGTCCCCCTGAGCATCCCTCTGCTGTTCGACTACTTCCTCTACAGCCGAGGGTGAGCTACAAGTCCATCTCCTCCAATTTTTCATATCACTAGATTTCATTCTCAAGTCAATCGACGTAACCTAAGGCGTCTCCCGTCCGGAAGGTTGCATCGATAAATATGCATTCAATTGCATATTTATCACCATAACTCTTCGGATTGTCGGCGTTTTCCATGGACAGCCCGAGGATGTGTAGATTGGGTATGTTCTCCATGTTCTACCCGTTCGAGACAGGATTTGGTGGCGCCTCCCCATTGTTCTCCGGAGCACATTCTCTCGGCTATTTGCCGAGACGTGTATCTGGAGAACAGCGGGGAGGTGCTGCCGAAATTTTGTCTCGGAACGGGGTAGAATGGAGAACGTACTCAATCTACATATCCTCGGGTGGGATTAGGACCCATCTTTACCTATTAGAGATGTAGGTGGATTAAACGCGGTAGAAACTAAAAATTTGATGTGATTAATTTAAGTGAATCCTTAATTATGTTGTGTGGGTTGCAAAAAAGCAGAGGATGGCAGATAATCAGTGGATGTACAGTGGTTTTATCCGTCGGAATCGAGTAACATCAGAGTGGATCACGAAAACCGATGTGTATTTGAAGGAGATATTCCGTCGTCCAATGAGAATTATCCCACCATCCCCTGTGCGAGATGTGCAAGACGTCACCGTAGAAATCAGGCGGACATGAGTGAGCACCTTCTTCGCACGCACGGATATATGCCAAACTTTGACATGCCGCCCGATAAACATAGCCGAGCAGGACCGTGGTAGAGAGGAGGTGATGCGACAATGCATCGATGGATATGAGGACGACGGGGTCGAGGACATGCTAGATGATGTCTTTGTTGCAGAAACGGCAGATGCGACACCTTCAGAGAATGAACCGGAGGAGCCGGAGGCAACCGCAAAGGCCTTCTTGGAGGTCTTGGCCTCGTCGAAGAAACCTCTTTATGCGGGTGCGAAAATATCTCAGCTGGATGCCATCTCGCAACTGATTGCAGTCAAGGCTGAGTACGGTCAGAGCCAGAAATGCTTGAAGCATTCACAGGAGTATGGGCTAACAGCCTCCACGAGGGTCATGAACTGCCGAAAAGCATGTACAATACAAAGAAAATCATGAAGGCACTCTCTATGAATTATGAGAAAATAGATGTTTGCCGAAGAATTGCCTTTTGTTTAGGCACGCAGTATCACGGATGACAAGTAATCGTAGGAAGTGTGGTTCGACTCGGTACATTGAGGTGGTCGGTGAGGATGGTGAGAAAAAGCAGCTAACCATCCCCGTTAAGGTTCTTCGGTATCTTGATTTTATAAAAAGACTGTAGCGCCTTTTCATCACGAAGGAGTCTGCCAAAATGATGAAGTGGCACAAGGAAGGTATAACGTACAATCCAAAAAAAATCGTACATCCATCGGGAGGGGAAGCATGGAAGTCATTCGATGAAGAATACCCCGAGGAAGCAGCCGAGGCTGGGAATGTCAGAATAGCCATATCAGGTGATGGATTGAATCCATATGGTATGTCGTCCAATCCATACAGCTGCTGGCCTGTGTTTGTAATTCCGCTCAATCTTCCTCCCGGTGCCCTAATGCAACGGAAGACCATGTTCTTGTCGCTCATCATTCCGGGGCCTGAATACCCGGGGGAGCAATTGGGTGTGTTTATGCAGCCGCTTGTGGATGCTTTGCACCATTCCTTGTACTTTCCGAGGTTGACATACGACCGGGATCTGCAGAGAAATTTCTTGATCAAAGTTTGGTTGCACTATTGCATGCATGACTTTCCCGGCTATGCTCTATTCTGCGGATGGTGTACAAGTGGTAAGATGCCATGCCCAGTGTGCATGCAGGCTCTGCGAATGATTTGGCCGAGTAAGGGTGGCAAGTATGTAGCCTTTGACCTGCATCGACAGTTCCTCCCTCCGCACCATCCAGACGGGGAAGACAAGAAGAACTTCACGAAAGGCCGGGTTGTTCATGAAGTAACCGAGATTCCAACATTTTCGGGGGCAGATGTTCTTGCTCAGCTAAAAGCTCTCAAGCCTAAAGTCAAAGGCAAAGGCAAAGGCAAAGCCAAAGGCTTGAGGGATATGGTGAGGCGCTGACCGGACTCACATTACCCCTTCTCGCAGCTTCCCTATTTCAAGGACCTCAAACTTCCTTACAATATTGATGTGATGCACACGAAAAGAATGTGGCAGAGTCCCTTTTCCACACGATCCTCAACATTCCTGATAAGACGAAGGATAACGTAAAAGCTAGAGCCGATCAACAGAGAATTTGTGATAGACCACGCTGAACATGAAGCCTCCCACAGGCGGTCGAAAAAACTGGTTCAAGCCAGATGCTGACTTTGTCCTTAAACCGCCAGAAAAAAAAGAAGTACTTATCTAGCTGAATTTTTTTTTGAAGTTCACCGATGGTTATGCATCGAGTATAAGTAAGGGAGTCAATCTTTCAAAGGGCAAAGTGACCGGCCTGAAGAGTCATGACTACCATGTATGGATTGAGCGGATAATGCCGGTGATGGTTCGAGGCTATGTCCCCTAGCATGTCTGGCGAGTGCTTGCCGAGCTTAGCCATTTCTTCCGCACGCTCTGTGCTAAAGAAGTAAGTAAAGAGGTGATTGAAAAATTGCATAAGAAGGCACCGGAGTTGATAGTCAAGCTAGAGAAGATCTTTCCGCCGAGCTTCTTTACTCCGATGACACATCTCATTCTGCACCTCATGAGCGAGGTATTGTTGGGGGCCACTGTGCAAAATCGGCTGGCGATCACGGCCCGAGAGGCGTAACAAGCATCTCCGACGGAAATGTGGAAACAAAGCTAAGATTGAAGCTTCCATAGCTGAGGCGGTTATCCTAGAGGAGGTGTCAGACCTCAGGACATCATACTATCCAGACCACGTTCCCCATCTGCATAACAAGGTGCCTCGATACAATATAGAAGAGCCCAAGTATCAACCCAGGCTCGATCTATTCAACGCGCAAGGTGGGAGGGCTGGGGCCTCGAAATCTTATAACATGCCACGACAAGAGTGGGAGGACCTCATGTTCTATATCTTGCACAACATCAAGGAAGTTGAGGAAGTGTGGATGAGGTAATACCACTACACCATTCCTTTATGTCTTCCACATCATCATGTTTCATGTTCACTAGTCCCGGTCTAACACCGCTTATCTTTTTTTAGTGATTTCGTTCAAGAGGAATGGACGGAGTGAATCCTTCTCTTGAGGCGGAGGCACTTACTCTTCTCCGTCATGGAAACCACAGACGTAAAAATTTTGTTTCTTGGTTCATTTAGAAAGTAATTTTCCTCTCTCCCGTATTAATTTCATACTTCAACATTTATTAGTTAACCGAACTAATGCACGCAACAATTTCCATTATAATTGTAGGGAAAAGATCCGAACATATCTATGGATGATGAATTGAGATGGGTTTCCATGGGTTTTGACCCTGCCGTCATGACATGTAAAAAGTATGATGTGAATGGGTATCGCTTCCATACAGAGGAGCACCAAAACAGCCGCCCCGATCCCAAAACTATAAATCTGGAGTGTACACCCCGGTCAAAATTCAGTAGACTACTACGGAAGGGTACAAAATATATACAAGGTTAAATTCCGCCGAAGCGTGAGACCCTAAAGTGCACTTTGTGTTCAAATGCCGATGGATTCGATCCATGGGAGGGTAAAACATACGCCTTCCATTGGTTTGGTCGAAGTTAAACCATCAACCGTCTATGCCGGAGCCGATCTCTTCATTGCGGCTACCCAAGCTACACAAGTATATTATCTGCCTTACCCATGCCGTAAAGTGTATCTAAAGGGTTGGGAAGTTGTGTTCAAGGTGTCGCCACATGGTAAGCTACCAGACCGAATGAAGACGATTACTACAACATTAACCCCATGACATACGAGGGAGTGTTCTATCAAGAGCAACCTGATGATGATGATGATGATGTGGTTAGAAAGCGATGGCGCTTAGACCATTGGGTGATGATGATGTGGACCCAAACGTCGATGATGCACGGAATGATGGTGAGACCATTGTCAATGAAAATGACATACTTATGCTAGAAAAGTTAAGCGAAGACGGCGACGACGAGGAAGAGCCTCCACCTCTGTCGGACAACGAAGATGATATGATTGATAGTGATGATGAGACGGACCGAGAAAGAGGTTACAACAGTTGATGATTCATATGGGTTCTAGCGGATGTGCGTTTCAAGTCTTTTTTTTTCTATAGTTTAGGAATATGCCTTTTTATGCATTTTTATTAATGTGTTTATTATCATGCCTTTTCTTCATTTCATTAATTTACTAATTGCTTTTCTCTTTTCAATGCAGGTTCGTGGAACATGGGCAAGGGAAGGCCGACGGCGTGGGTTTCCCACGCAAGGTCGTCGGCCCTGCCTAGTCGGAGTGGTCGAGCACGTAATCCTCCCCTCGGCTACTTGACGATGACTCCTCACGGGAGGTCGAGGGAGAGGTGCCCCTAGAGGAGGAGGGGCGGGGAGAGCCTCTAAAGGACGAGTCTTTGGGGAGAGCCACTCTGGGGGCCGCGGCGAAAGAGTGCACCCTCACCGACTTAGGGGTGTTGTCTTGAGGCCCTCCTCTAGTGAGGTACACTCTAGGGAGGAGGAGGAGGAGGAGGAGGAGGTGGAGGAGGAGGCACGCGAGGAGGAGGAGGAGGAGGAGGAGGAGGAGGAGGAGGAGGAGGAGGAGGAGGAGGAGGAGGAGGAGGAGGAGGAGGGTGGGGAGGGGGAGGCAGGCGAAGAGGGGGGTGGTGGCGGGGATGATGATGGTGACGGGAAGGGGGTTGACAACAAGGGATGGCTGCGTGGCAGCATAAAGCTACCAAGCAGGTTCCTGCTCTTGAGGAGCAGTGGCTCATTGAGCCCACGGAAAAGAGTAAGTGGTTCATTATTTTGCTTGTCACATGCTTATTCCGGTTGTTATTTATTTTTCTTGTCACATGCTAATAGTTCATTCTTTTGCAGCAACTGGATATATTCTAAAGGGGTCCGTATTCCCAATGGCCTCATCACCGTCTTCTTTGAAGTTATCTTGGCGGGGTTATCTTGTCCGGATCGGTCGAACAGCCGGACCGTCGGGTTTTGGCCACAGCTGGGACCAGCAGAAGCGGCCCTCCACGCGGACCATGAGACCCATGCCAAGGCCGTGATCACTACTTTACGGGTGAGTTCTCTTGAAGCACAAGTCCATTCTAGTTTCATGAATGATTTAACTCATGGCTTCTTCCATTCTTGTTTCATGCATGATTGTAGAAATTCTATCGAGTTCTTCCGGAGCATAGGGCTAGAGCGGACCAGATCGTCTTTGCGCCAATGCAAGAAGAAGGCCCGCCAGATGCAGTACGAGGTGCGCTATGTGGCCATCTCGACATACTACCACGACGTTCTTGGTGTGAAGATGACCAAGGAAGAAGCGCGGAGGATGTGCATTACCTTGGAGAGGCCCGAGTACTTGGCGGTAAGTATAAAAGATTTTTCATTATGCTTTCATATATTATGCTTTCATTATGCTTTCATTACCATGTGGTACATTTCACCGTTTCATGTTGACATGCCATTATGCTTTTATTATGTAGGTGTGTCCAAATTGGTGTTATGGAAAAGACGAGTGCTGGCGGCATTGGTGGATCTTTGGTGTGATGAAATTTGGAGCACAGGCGGCTATGAGAATCAAAAATAAGGCTAACCGAGGGAAGGAGGGAGTACATGCTCGTGGGAAACCGAAACCACTATCTCCACAAGGCGATTAATGTATGACTAACCCCATTAAACATTCTTCTTCTTCTATTTACCATCACTTTCTTATGTATGACTAACATCTGTTTGGTGGTGCGGGAGGAGGAAGGCGGCCGCTCTCAAACATGCAGGCGTGGGAGATCGCCCATACGCGGAAGGACTCCAAGCCTGGCGAGCCCAAGTACTACGGCAAGAAGACCGCGGGGAGGAAGAAGGCCTACTCCGAAGCATATCTGAAGTTACATCCTAACACACCTGACCCCATTGCCCGGATCTGGGCCGAGAGGCGGTGGTGATCATGGGGCCCAAGGAGCACGGTCGGGAGGCGGTTCTCGATCTTTGTGGTCACTACGACTATCTCCTACACACAGCTCCGTCGGATCGACCCGAGCCTGAGCCAGCGCACGAGCCAACCAGTGACCAGTGCACAGTCCCTCTTTCAGGAGCAACAATCTATAAGTATTTTCCCTCTTATCTTCATTGCTCACTTTATTTTCCGCATCTAGTAGTTTTATGAGTTCCATCATGTCATACCGTAGGCCTACACAGAGTACACACGCCCAGAGACCATGGCGTGGCATCGAGACTTCATGAACACCAAGTGCGAGAGGGATCGCTAGCTGGAGCAGGCTTTTCAGAAATGGCGGCGGCGGTGTCCTCGATTGCAGCCAGACACAATGCTCTCGGCACAACCCAAGTCTTCGCCGACCTTTGAGGAGTTTGTGGCACAGAACACTAGCCCCTCGCCGGTTAGTTCATCCCCAATCTATTCACCCAAAGCATGTCATGCCTTTCAACACAGTCATATATCCCGTTAATATGTCTTTTCAACATGCAGGGAACAGGTGGATCTACCGTTGGCGGTGGTCTTCGCAGCACTCCGGAGACATTTGAGGCCCGACCACTCCGATCCACGGAGGCGGAGGTGGAGGCGGTCTTGGCGGTAGCGCTGCTGCTAGCAAGGCGACACAGGCTTGGCGGTCTTGGCGGTGACGACCTCCGCGGTGCTCGACGTCCTGGCGCTTAAGCCTAGTGTGTGGTGACGATGCTTGAGATGACTTGTGTGTGGTGATGATCATTTAGAGACTTGTGTGTGGTGCTTTTCTATATGCTTATGCTTATGTTGGTTGTGATGATGATCATTTAGAGACTTGTGTGTGTGATGATGCTTATGCTTACGTTCTTTGATATGTCTTTGTTATATATGTGCCGTTATTTGAATTGAACTGATTTGAAAACAAACAGAAAAAAAGAAAAAATCGAAGCAAACTATGCCGACGGCTATGCCGTCGGCATAGATCGGCGTGAGCTCGATTCTTGACACATGGCACCTATGCCGACGGCATAGCCGTCGACATAGCTTTTAAACTAAGCCGACGGCTATGCCGTCGGCATAGGGTGCCACGCGTCAGCAACTGGGAGCACTGTGGCACACCTATGCCGACGGCCTGGCCGTCGGCGTAGCCGACGGCCAGGCCGTCGGCATAGGGGTGCCACGTGGCGTCCTGCGGCTGGCCTAACTTAACAGTGGCCGCCGTTAGGCGTGATTGTTGCCGACGGCCGGGGCCGTCGGCATAGATGTACGGCCCCCGTCGGCGTAGCATATATGCCGACGGCCTCCCCGGCTGTGCCGACGCATATGTTGTCGACGGCCCTATGCCGACGGGGGCCGTCGGCATAGGTCTATCCAGACGGGACTCAGGGCTATGCCGACGGCCCTGGCCGTCGGCATAGGGGGCGATTCCGGTAGTGAGTGGAGATGTTGATCCTCGGTTCCTGCACAACATTCCATTCATCAATGTAGCTAGCGACAACAGAATCTGCAATCACATATGGCTGTGCAACTCTTTTCCCCTCCTTGGTATCATTCCTTGCCAACCATACACAATGTAGCCCCTGGACCATTGTTGCTCTTTACTCCTTCAGACTTTTCGCAAGCCATGCCACAGATGGGAGCAAATGGTTGCTGGTGGGATCGCCACCGGAGCTCCCTTCTCGGAGCACCCGACTTTCCAGAAAAAAGGACTGAGTGAGGAGTCTGAGGACACGCCCAAAACCTGTGACAAATCGTCTCCTCGCATCCGCATGCAGCACAAAACACACTCGGCTTGATTCGTCGATGATGAAGTTCAGCGCCAATCGACCACTAGCCCATTCCACGTCATACGCCATGTGTTGTGGACCTTAGCCTTGTTCGGTGCATGGGTGTCCCAAAAGAGCCAGCCATTCCTTGTGATTGTTGACTGTCGATGCTAGGAAGCCTCCGGTCGTCCGATCTTCGCTCGTTTCATAGTCATACACAGATGATATAAGCTGACTTGACTGAGAACTGATTCTTCTCGTTTAGTGCCGTGTGATGTAGCTGTCCATCCCCTTGGTTGCCAATTGAAACTTGCATGATATCATTCGGAGTGTAGACAGATGATTTGCAATACGATGTATTGATCAGGATGCTGGTGCACGCATATATAATACAAGGGAAGGCCTCTACCTCAACTATATAAAACTAGGAGGTGGGCCACAACTCCAATACACGTGCAATACAAAATATATACTCAACACCCCCCGCAGTCGAAGCGTCGCTGGAGACACAGAGACTGGACCGAAACTCCTCGAAGACGGGAGTAGGCAATCCCTTAGTCATCACATCAGCAAACTGTTGCGTCGTCGGCACGTGGAGAACCCGAACACGACCAAGGGCAACCTGCTCGCGCACGAAGTGAATATCGAGCTCAATATGCTTCGTCCGTCGATGGTGCACCGGGTTGGCGGAGAGGTAGACCGCGCTGACGTTATCGCAGTAGACAAGAGTGGCCTTGTGAACATCACAAAGCAACTCCTGAAGCAGCTGACGTATCCAAGAGCACTCGGCCACGACATTAGCCACGGCGCGATACTCTGCCTCGGCGCTGGAGCGGGAGACCGTGGGCTGCCGCTTCGATGACCAAGAGATCAATGAGGGCCCAAGGTAGACGCAGTAGCCTGACGTAGAGCGTCGCGTGTCGGGGCAGCCAGCCCAGTCAGCATCCGAGTAGGCCACGAGGTCGGTGGAGGCGGAGGCCGTCAGGGTGAGTCCCAAGGACATGGTGCCGCGTATGTAACGGAGAATACGCTTCACCAAAGTCCAGTGAGGTCACGCGGGGCGTGCGTATGGAGGCACACCTACTGAACAGCGTACTGCAGGTCGGGGCGAGTCAACGTCAAGTACTGTAAAGCACCAACGATAGAGCGATAAAACGCTCCATCAGATGCGAGAGACCCCTCCAGAGTAGAGACCTTCGCCTTCGTGTCGACGGGGGTAGGCGCCGGCTTGCAATTAAGCATACCGACACGCTCAAGGAGCTCGTGGGCGTACTTCTGCTGATGCAGAAAGAAACCGTCAGCCCGGCGGATCACCTCGATGCCGAGAAAGTAGTGCAGGGCCCTAAAGTCCTGGAGGGCGAACTCATCACGAAGACGAGCAGTCAGCCGCTGAAGGAGACCGGGGGTGGACGCCGTGAGGATGATGTCGTCGACGTAGAGCAGCAGATATGCAGTGTCAGCTCCCTGATGATACACAAAAAGTGAGGCATCGGAGCGAGTGGACCGAAAGCCCAAAGACTGCAGGAAGGCTGCGATACGCTGGTACCAAGCCCGAGGCGCCTGCTTCAACCCGTAAAGAGAGCGGGAGAGCAAGCACACGAAGTCGGGGTGCTCGGCGTCGACGAAACCAGTAGGCTGCTCACAGAACACCTGCTCGGCGAGATGACCGTGCAAGAAGGCGTTGGAAACGTCCAACTGATGCACAGGCCAGGCGCGCGAGACATCCAGCTGAAGAACGGCGCGGATCGTGCCCGGTTTCACAACCGGGGCGAAGGTGTCGGTGAAGTCCACACCCGCGCGTTGCCGAAAGCCACGAACCACCCATCGAGCCTTGTAACGCTCGAGAGAACCGTCCGGGCGAGTCTTGTGGCGAAACACCCACTTGCCAGAGATGATGTTGGCACGAGGGGGGCGCGGAACAAGCTGCCACATGCGGTTGCGCTGCAGGGCGTCGAACTCCTCCTGCATCGCAGCCATCCAATGGGGATCCCGAAGGGCGGCACGAGCGGAGGTGGGGATGGGTGATAGCGTCGATGTCGAGGCAGCACACACATACTCGTCAGAGGAATAGCGCGTGCTCGGCCGATGCACTCCTGCACAGGCACGGGTGACCGGGCCGGCGAGGGCGGCGGGTGCCGCGGCAGCAGGGGCCACATCGGCGACGGGCCATAGCCACAACAGGGCGCCCGCGCGGTGGGGGGCCGCGGTGTCGGCGGGGCCCGTGGCGTCGAGGCCGCGACGGTGCCAGCCGAGCCAGCCGCGGAGGAGGCGACAGGCGAGGTCGAGGTCGAGCCCGTCGCAGGAGTAGCAGCGCCGGCCGGGGTGGCGGGTGGGGTGCCCGTGGGCTCGACCTCGGGCGAGGGAGCCGGGGACCCGGGGGCCCGGTCGGACTCAACCTCGGGTGAGGGAGTCGAGAACCCGGGAGGGGAAGGCAGAAGGCGCCGGGCCGGGGGAGGGGCCGCCGGGGGGTGCGGGGGCCGGAGCCGAAGGAGCCTCGGCCGGAGGAACCTGAAAAAAAGGGAACACCATCTCGACGAAGTACACATGCCTCGAGGTGTACACACGATGAGTGACATGATCATAGCACCGGTAACCTTTGGTGTTGGGAGGGTAGCCAAGGAAGATGCATGAGACGGAGCGGGGTGCAAGCTTGTGTGGCGTGGTGAACGTGGTGCTAGGATAACAGAGACAACCAAAGATGCGAAGGCCATCATAGGACGATGGTGTACCGAAAAGAAGGTGGTGAGGGGCGTAGTTCCACCGGGGACGACACGGATGAATGTTGACTAAGAGAGAGGCGGTGGCGAGGGCATCGGGCCAGAACCGAGCGGGCACGTTAGCGTGAAAGAGCAACGTGCGAACGCAGTCACTAAGAGTGCGGAGAATGCGCTCGGCGCGGCCGTTCTGCTGTGAAGTGTAAGGGCAAGTCAGACGGAAGGTGGTGCCATGAGAGGCGAGAAGTGAGCGAAGAGCGACGTTGTCAAACTCTTTTCCGTTATCAGTTTGGAGTGCGAGTATGGGGCGACCGAACTGGGTGGTGACATAGGAGTAAAAGGCGGTGAGTGTGGCTAAAGCATCGGATTTACAACGAAGGGGAAAAGTCCACACATAATGAGAGTAATCATCTAAAAGCACCAAGTAGTAAAGATAGCCCGTGTTACTCGCAACAGTTGATGTCCAAACATCACTATAAAGTAATTGAAACGGAAAAGTGGAAACTGAAGAAGACGCACTAAAGGGAAGACGAACGTGCTTGCCTAAGCGACAAGCCTCACAATAGTGCTCGTCGAGCTTATCACATGAGAAAGAGAAACTCCTAAGAATTTGACGTAAGACGGTGTGGTTGGGGTGACCCAAGCGAGCGTGCCAAAGGTCAATGCCGGCGGCAAGGGCGACGGGTGTGGGGGTGGAGGCGCCGGCTTGCACGGGGTAGAGCTCATCGGGACTGTCACATCGGTGAAGGACCATCCGGGTACGGGCGTCTTTCACAAAAAGCCAACACCGTCAAATTCAACAGTAAGGGGGTTCTCACGAGTAAGACGACGAACAGAAACTAGGTTCGTGACTAAATCAGGTGAAACAAAAACATTAGACATAGCGATGGGTGTGGAAGTGGAGGGAAAGCTAGTGCTATTGATATGAGTAGTAGGTAAGGAGGAGCCGTTGCCGACAGTGATACGAGTGGGTGTGTGAACGGGAGTGGAGGAGGTTAGGTTACCGGGATGAGCTGCCATGTGCGCAGTAGCATCTGAGTCCATGTACCAGTCGCCTCCACCGACAGAGCTACTCAGCGACGGCCCAGAGTGCTGGGCGGCGAGGAGGGTGGGGTCCCATGGCACAGGTACCGGCGGCGGCGGAAGGCCCTCGTAGGGCGGCGCCGGGACGGGTCGGCCATAACCACTGAGGGGCGGCGGCGCAAGGAGGGCGCTGTAGCCGGCGCCAGTCGGCTGGAAGGGCGTGCCGATGAACGCCTGGTGGCCAGCGGGAAGAGCCTGCTGGTAGTGCGGCGCCTCCCCGGTGTCTTGGGCCCGCTGCTGCTGCAGGCGGTGGTGACCGCCGCCACGCCGGTTGCGTCGGCCCCATCCCCCTTGCGGGTGCTGCGGGGGAGGCGCTGGTGGCGACAACGGTAACAACCGGCGGGTGCGGGAGGACGCGACTGGATCGGCGCGGCCGGTGGAGCGGGTCCACCGCAGATGGTGAAGCAGCCCGAAGAGTTCATGGAAGGCGTTAGAAGCGGCGGGAAGAGGAAGGGGGTGGTGGCGGACGCGGGAGCGCGGCGGCGGCGGCGCGTCGGGTTAGGGTGGCGGCGCGACGGGGCGACATCGGCGCGGTAGGTGAGAAGCGGCGGCGGCGGCGCGCGCGGGGAGGCGCTGCGTGGCGGCGGTGGGAAGCTACGGCGCGGCGGTGGCGGCGGCAGTAGGGAGTGGCGGCGGTGACGGCGCGCGCGAGGAGGCGCTGCGCGGCGGCGACGGCAGCTGCAGGGAGATGCGAGCGCGGAGCGACTTGCGGCAGCACGGAACGCGGCTGACGGCGCGCGGGTACGCAACAGCCGGAGCTAACCAGGCGCACCAGAAACGATTCGGCGAGACGTAGTTGACTAGCAAAGCTAGCTAGCCTTGACTTGATGGATTTGCTAGCTATGCAAGACACGCACAGGAGAACAGGCGACTTGGACGTGTCTTGGCGTGCGGAGGTAGCAGCCAGCGGGATCAACAAGCTAGCGAATGGCACGGGCGTGGGAGGTAGAAGCTAGCGGGCGGGAGGCGGAAGTGAGGAGGTGGGCGGGCGGCGGCGGCGGCTACCCTAGGTTAGACCGAAAAAGATGATACTATGTAGACAGATGATTTGCAATACGATGTATTAATCGAGATGTTGGTACACGCATATATAATACAAAGGAAGGCCTCTATTTCAACTATATAAAACTAGGAGATGGGCCACAACTTCAATACACGTGCAATACAAAATATATACTCAACACGGAGGCTGCTGTTGCATCCGGGCATGGCTTTCAGAACTCGAGCGCATGCATAAAGAGGAGTGGACATGCAAAATCCTTGGTGCTTGCTTACCCAAGAGCCCAAGACTGCATGCACCGGCTGCTATATATTGTCTGCTATTTTCAGATCCACATATTTCTCTGCCACAAACAAGAAAATATTTGTGAGATGTTAGACCTGGCCCCGCGACGGAGGTGGATCAAAGGGCGACTAGCAGCAGCGCCCCGGCCGGCCGGAGGGGAATCTAGGAGGGACAGTCAGACGCACCGACCTGGCCGCCCGACGGAGGTGGCTTCCTCCGTTCCGTCCAGATCCACGGGCGGGACGCTGGACGTGGGGAGCGGAGCGCCGGAGGAGCCGCGCCTACGGCTCCGGGCCGCATACAAGCGATTGGTTCTGCTTCTAACCAAGGTTTCAACCGGCCTCCGAATCTCGTCGCCGCCGCCACCGCCGCCGGACAAGTTCAACATCGACGACCCAGACGAGGACAGAATCAGCGCGCTCACGGACGACATCCTCCTCGGAATCCTCGAGCGCCTCGACCTGCGCGACGCGGTCCGCGCCGGCGCAGTCTCCACGCGGTGGCGGCACCTCCCCCACCGGCTCTCGCGCCTGCACCTCGACGTCCGCCACTTCGGCGGAGCGACTGATCCGGTCGCGACCATGGAGGCGTTCACGGCCGCGATGTGCAGGCTACTATCTCCTCCGGCTCCCGCCGAGTGCAAGCGCGCCATCAAGACCCTCCTGCTCGACTTCTTCCCTGAGTCGGACCCTCATCACCTGAGCTCCATAGGCCGCGCCGTCGAGGACGTCGTCGCCCGCGGCGAGACTGAATGTCTTGAATTTTACATACGCTCGCCACGCGTGGAACTCCCTGGCGGGGTGCCTACCGAGTCCGCGCGGCAGTTCATGTCCTTCTCCCGTGCCTGCCCGGTTGCCTTCCGGTGGCTCACCGTGCTAACTCTCACGCAACTCATGTTGGGAGACACCGACGTGGCCGAGATCATTATGTCTTGCGACAAGCTCAAGCACCTCACCCTTAGATACTGCATAGTAGACGACGAGCACTCCACGGTCAAGATCGACACGCCGGGCTCTGGGCTCCAGGCGCTCGACTTGTTCCGCGTTGTTTGCACGCGGGTCGAGCTTGTCTCTGTCCCCAAGCTCAGGAAAGTGTGGTGCGAATCATGGTACAGGGGGAACCCCCCGGTGAGCTTCGGCTACGTTCCAGAGCTTCGGGATGTGACCTTCAGTTGTCATGCCATGACGTGGCAGGCGCCATTCTTGCTGAGCGAGTGCCTGTCAAGGAGTGCCACAAACCTGTCTAAACTCGCTATTAATTTTTGCTGCCAAATGGTTAGTTAATTTCTATTCATTGCACGAGTTTCTTCCCATGCTTCTAAATATTGTGCATTCTTCTTCTTCTCTGCTAAATGTTAGCTGTCTATTGTGTTCTTGCTGCAGATTTGGATTAAGCCGGAACATCCAAAGCACCTCACTGCTATGTTCAGAAACCTGACGGATGTGGAGTTGTTCGCTATCTTTCCTGAATGTGATCTGAGCTGAACCCTGTTTATCCTTGAAGCTGCACCTGCGCTACACAGTTTCAAGGTATGGTGGTTACTTTACCTTCTTTAAATTTAATCCACATCTTAGCCTGGATATATATAACTCACTTCTAGTATGACATGCTTCCGGAATATTCAACATTAACAAGATATGCCAGGAAATCAATCTGATTTTCAGTTACTCATCAAACTCTGTTACAAGTAGGTAATTATATTTAGCTAGGGAACACATGGATTGCATATGCATGATGGTGCAATGCAACCGGAGGTTTCGTTGCTCCACTGAATTTTGTAGAGGGGACTATGATTTCATAGGAATCCTGGAAGCATATTCATGTGTGTTACTTTTATGCAGGATTTAGTTCAAGCACATTCTTTTAAAAGCTTTGTAGGGGCCTAAACTTACCTAAATGGTAGTATTGATCTTGTTGCAAAATTTTAAATGGCAAAGGTGTTTAACTGCAATTGTTGCTATATATATGCTTTCCTGCATGCATGGGTTGGTTGTGAGTTTAATTGTACCATGTATTGTTTACTTTCTATGTCGATCATCCATGCATGAAGTTGTCCCGAGACCGGTATGCATGTCTCGGAACGGTCGAGGACAGCGCCGAGAAGACCAATGTGGTGTGGGACCCATCCAAGAATTTGAAGCACCTGAACTTGAAGTCGCTGCTGATGTCCGGGTTCGAGGAGGAAGACAAAGTGACAAACTACATAAGGCTAGTCATGGAGCGAGCTGTGGGATTGAAGAGAATAGAGATGTATGGTGTACACCCATGTGAGCAATGCGATGCCATTGACCCCAGGAGATCCCAGGTGGATGAAGCTTGCAGGCGTCGGGTCAAGGAGCGACTCACACATGGATCCTCCTCATCCGTGGAGATAATAATAATGTGCTGGCGGGTATGATCAAGGAACGCAACGTCGTCTCATAACGCTCGCTGCTGCTGCTGCTGCAGTGATGATTCTGCATGTGGTGCCCCCAGTAGTTATTTAAATTTCTAGGTACGTATAGCCCGAGAACACTTGATTGATCTGGACCTTGCAGTATAGCTATATTGTGTCGTCTGGATGCATCCTTTTCTTTTTAGTACTTGCCTTTTGTATGCTGATTTGTTCACCTGCTGGGGGCATCGCTCAAATTCTTCACTTCTTAGGAAACCTTGTGGTAATAGACCCCCCTTCCGAATTTGCGTAACACTGCTGAAGCAGCTAAGGCACTGTAAGCGAGGTTGACGGCGGCGCTGTAGATAATTGCATCTTGTATTTCATTCAAATTCTTCTGTCGATCTGTTACCAGAATGTGACTTACTTGGGGAAACCTTGTGGTAGGCATTCAAAAGCTGTGTACATCTACCTGGACAGGGTGCAGATTGATCAAGTTCTACTCTTCTACTCACTGGCGGAGCTAGACAAGATGTGTTGGGGGGGCCAAACAAGAAATGAGGATGTTTGCAGGGGGCAGAAGCCATTATTTTTCTTAATCTAATCTTCCCTTAAAAAATCTCATGTAGTTTAACCAAAGCTGGGGGGGCCACGGCACCTGCAGTAACCAACGTAGCTCCGCCGCTGCTTCTACTCCCTCAGTAAAAAAATATAAAACCTTTATGAGTCCACAAACATACACAGCATGCTGCCATATGCACATACTTAGCAAAACTGTAAAATAACTATAAATTTTGTCAAAAAATTACCACCTTTCACATATGCACAAAGGAAATCTTATGCTTATTTTTCAAACACGCATGGATCATTTAACCAAAACAATCACATCGCCTAAACAGAAGTTACACGCGTTATGTTGTGATACAAATTCAAGTATATAAAAATAAAGGCCAACTTCTCGAAGCGGCGGAGGCGAAACCATCGCCCGCTAGGCTTGGGCGAAAGATAAGTTGATCTGTTGTAAATCCCCGACGTATGTAACCTCCCAAAATATAGTGAAGATTTGCTGACTGACGCCCATGGTTTTTTTCCCTTCGTGTTGGAGGGGTTTTTCAAGTTGAATCTCGTCTCTCATGTGTTCGATTTCGTTCTTTATTGTGTTCAATTGCGTGCCTTATCTCTAACAACATGTACAACTACAGACTTCTGACTTCATCCCGGAGAATACATGTACAACTACAAGCTTCATCCTAGAGAATGTATGTATGATCTTTCCTTTATTTTTGAAAACTTTTAAATGTGTGTTTCTTATCGTGACGGATGCAAAGTGCATTATTGATGTACTAAATTTGGTGCAAAAACAGAAGCTCTTAAAAGATCATGATGAAAAGTGACACTGCTCATGATTTATTTTGTGCGAAGATAGCAATTTATTATTCTGATTTTGACATACTAGGCAACTATTGTGGTTTACACTGATTTGTGTTATTCAAGCCAAGGAACAAGAAAAAAAAGAGAGAATTGTATGACGGGTCGGATGCTGACACAACGAAAAATTACTACATCTAAATTGACCAGGTTTAGGGCCAGTTATTTTGACAGCTTAAAAAATAAGCCACCTCCTCCCCAACTTTTCCCATAAGCCGCCTCCCTCATTCATTGGGGCTTCTGAACTAGTTATGGGATTACTAATCTAGAAGCCTCAACAAATTTTGGGAGCGGCTTATATCTTAAGCTGGGGCGAGGCAGCTTATTTTTACGGAAAAACTAACGCCCACACGTGTGGGCTTTTGCATATCGCCCACATGTCTCCATCACCACTCATTTTGCAACGTATAAACAGATGACATCAGCAGAATTTTTTTTGGTTTTCGGCTTAAAAATATTTTATCTCCTAACTAAAAAAGCAAATTAAAAATCCGTTTTCACCATTAAATCCGTCTCGATGAGATCTTCAAAACTAGACCTCATGTTGATATGTTTCGACGAAATTTTTTTTGCCCAAAAGTTGCCATGAAGTTTACACTGTAGTTGCCATGGTGCTTAAATTAAAGTTGCCATGTGGCAATTTTAGTTTGCAGATCATGGCAATTTTAGTTTTTGATGATGGCAATTCCAGTATTTTGACCATGAAAATAATTTTTTGCATGAACCATGGCAACTTTAAGTGCATGTATCATGGCAATTTTAGTTTATGGTGCATGGCAAGTCTAGTTTCTTAATTCTCCATTTTATAATATGTCAAAATTTACTTTTTAATATAGAAGAAAGTAGCTGAAACATAACATGGCAACTTTAATGTAAACATCATGGCAATTCATGTGCAATAGACATAGCAACTTTTAACGGAAAAAAAATTCGTCGAAATATATTGATATGAGATCTAGTTTCAAAGATCTCGCCGCGAGGAATTTAATGGTGAAAACAGATCTTCAATCAGATTTTTCATTTAAGAGATAAAACATTTTAAAAACTAAAAATCCAAAAAGATTTCCACATGCATGCATGCGGTGACATGGCGTAGTCTGTAAGTTATAGGGTGTGTGGGCGGGTTTGGCTCCCACCACACGTGTGGGCGTTAGCGTTGTCTATTTTTAAGCCACCTAAAAGAACAGGCCCTTAGTCACCTAATCAGCTCCAAGTTTATTTTTCCATCTAGAACTGGAATTCATACATTTATTAATTTCATTTATTGACTGGAGATGAAGAAAGATTTTCGTATAATGCAAGTTTGTACAGTTGTTTTAGCTTGCACTAGAATTTTGACTGGCGATTGGATTGTACAAAACTAGAAAAATATATCACCTAGTTTGACCAGATTTGACATCAAAGGGCATCTCCAACGTTGGCCCTTAAACCACCCGCATTCGTTCGTATTAGACGGCTTGGATGTGTTTTACCATCCAACGCGATACCCCATCCATCCGCATACCGATCTGAATGTCCTTTCTTTTCACAAACTGGAAGCAAACAAGAGGGGTGTGATAGGGTGGATTTATGGCATCCAGACCGCTGCCACGCATGTATCCGACGCCCCGGAACCACCAGACTTGCCCCCCCTTCTGTCCAACGATGCACTGCTCCTGCGCCTAGATGGGCAACGGCCGGCAATGACCAACGCGACCTCACGGGCACCGCCACTTCAATGCGGTCCCCAGGAGCCAACTTCGGTCGTTGCGCCGCATTGAAGCGCCCTGGCCGTTTGTCTGTTCGCCTGGCGATGACTATTTAAGCACGACGCCATCCACGTCCACATCGCACACTCTCCACTCCTCCGCACCCTTCAACCGCTCGATGCCCGACTCTGACGACAGCGACAGAGATGCCGCCAGCCAGCTCGGCATGGCATACGAGGTCACCGTAAAGTATAGGATAATTTAGGTTTTCTTTTTGTTTTAGATCACTGCACGAAATATCATCCGGTTTTATGTAAAAACTATCTAAGTTTGAATAAAAAATCGTCTAGTTTAAAAATAAATTGCATTCAAGTTTCTTTTTGTTAAATAACGTTAGAAATGTGACCGCATATTTGCGGCTAGCTTTGGATGGCCACATCCCGTATCAGTGCCCGGACACCGATCTGCGGATAGATGCGGTGTCCGTTTTAGGGTTCCGCATTGGAGATGCCCTAACATATCAAGGTAACTCGCCATGCTATATAACATGCGGCTGATGATTAAGATGGCATATCTGTGATTTTCGACTAGAGTATAAAGCACTAAAAGTTAATGATCGTACTTGCATAGTATTCAAATTTAGAGATAGAACTGAACTCAACCAAACTCCGACGCTAAGATGGAACCTTACTCCTACTCTTAGCTGTATAGATGTATCAGGAAAGTGTGCCTCTGTTATAAGAGGTGGATGGAAGCCGGCGGATATTCAAGCAATGATCAACCATCAGTTTCTTGAGAGACATGAAGTTCTCCATATTACTTGGTAAGCTGTCCCAGTTGCAGCCCCATAGCCAGAGTGAACGGAGACGAATGAAACCCTCGAGTTTAGGAGCAGGTCCGAGTTGGCTTCATTCCCAGAACTCGAGTTCCTCTAGGTCCTTTGGGCCGCCGCCGCTCTGCTTACCCACCATCCCTTTTGGGTACCTCGAACCTTTGTAGTATGAGAGACATAGTGTTTCAAGCCACATGGGTGGACAAAGGCCCTCAAGTACCCCTGCTTCAACTTCTGGACAGCAGCTGTCGCCTGTCGCCATCCCAGTTCAGTGTGAGTTCCACGAGTCGTTCTTTGGCTGATAGATTGCTTCAACAGCTTGCTCATTGCTCTCAACATTTTCAAGACCATCGATACACAGGCTGCCACGAAGCTTGTTTAGGTCCCTCAGTTGCTTTACCTCATACCCTGGTGGCTTCCTTACTCTGAATGATGGTATCATTTGGAGTGAGGTTAGTCTTCCAATGTTCAATATATTTGGTCCTGAATAGAAGGATATGTGAATCAAGTTGGTGAGGCTAGCAGAGGAAGAGTCTAAAATTACCCCACCACCAAAATGTAGCAGCTGGACATGGTAAAGCTTGGTTAGTGTGTTTGGTAAAATCACCAAGCTTGATGTTTCTGTCCTGAAACTAAGATAGCGAAGATGCTTTAACTGACAAACATATTCAGGGACTGACAGCATAACTAAAAGCAAATTTATGGACAGTACCCGCAGTTTCAGCAGACCCTTGAATATAATCTTGATGACTTACTCGATTGCTGAACCCCAACCAGCATTATAAATCATGAGAGACCGCAATTTTTTTAATTCAATGATCTTCCCTGCATGAATGCTCCACTATATTGGTGAATATAAAGATGTCGAACAACTCGTGGAACTTCTGTTCAAACTTATTTTCCTTACCCGCTGCCATTCTCAATTCTAAAGCAATTACTTCCGGCGACCATCCTTACAAAATCATGCAGCAGATCATGCATTAAAAAATAGTCCTTGCCATTTTGGTCCTTTCCTCCTTGCTGCAGAAATGAGGTTGACACTAGTTCATAGAAGTATTCTCGACCGATATCTTCCATTTCTCCCCTTCATTAGTACTTCTTATAAACCACTCTGCCACCCACAATCTAACATATAAAGCCTGCTAGGGTACCCGCCCATCTGGAGGCCTTCGCGCGCGCACAATGGTCGGCCGTTCGATCAACTCGCTCGATCGTTTTTCACCCTCGATTTTTACTGTTCACTGCTATCTTTTGTTACATCTTTGACTGATTTACTGGGTGACTGCCACTGGCCCCATAAAATTGTTGGTCCACGCGGCAGCGAAGTGCTCGTCAACTCGGTCGGTGACCAATGAAGACGCCCGTGAAAAAACCTAGATCGAGCAGTCAAAGGGATCACGTCCTCCTCGTTCCTTCCACTCCCTCGCCTCCTCCTTCCTCCCCATCCGGCGGCGCCTCCTCCCTCTTTCCCACGGCCTCCCGCATCGCGCCGAGCCTCGCCAGCCGCTTCCCCCAGCCGGTGTCCCTCTCCAGATGCATCCTCCCCGAGATCCGGGTACGGAGAGAGTCATGGTGGCAGGGGCAGATGCGTGAGGAGGAGGAGGCCATGGTCATGGTGGCGCGACGAGGTCGTGGCTCGTCCCCCCGCCGCCTCTCTCGTGCTCCCCTTTTCCCTACCCCCTCCCCGGCGTCCTTGCCTCTGCCATGGCCTCCGCCCGATTCCAGATGGACCGCAGGTCGAGGAGCGGTTGCGGGAGTGAGGGCAGCCGCGTGCAGAGGGGGAGAGGTCAGGGCAGTTGCTAGTTCATGGAGGAGAGATGCAACACAATGGTGAGCTCTTTCTTCCTCCTTTCCTCATCTTCCCATGGTGAATTGAGCTCATACTTCCTTTTTTTCTTCTAATTATGCACATAGTGTTTGGATTGCAGTTGATTCCTACACTGAGTTTCAGTGGTGGCATGGTGTCCATCTCCAGGCCGGTTGCAACCTTCTGCCCCCATCATTCCCTGTATTTTTTTTCATAATTTACACACTAAGTTGTAGATTGGTCGGATCTATTGGCATTAAGCAGCACAAGCATAACAATAGTTGTCAGCTTTTTCATGTGCAGGTTCAGCAGCGGCAATGCTCGAGATAGAGTTAGGCCGATCTGAATAAACAGAGATGAGCAGCAGCAGGGTTGGGTGCTCCATTTGTATGTGTTGCATTGGTTAATTTTGTTGTGCTCATGTTTCTGTTTCATGCCATTGTCCACGAGTTCTACTTGCTGCTTATTTCCAATTAAGTATTTAGTTCCATAATGCTCTGGCCAACCTATTTTATTGCAACGCGTTTGTGGTTCTTTTGTGCCAGATTAGGTGTTTGTATTTTTTTCCCAAGTTCTTATGGCATACTTTCTTAAGATTTTTATTTGTGACACTTGCAGAAGTGCGGTTCAACATTAGTTAGTAATGCCCAGTAAGTTACTAAGGTGTTATGTAACTGCAATCCTTGAAAGCAGAGATGAGATATCTATCCAATTCTACATATATGGTTTAAAGTTCATTGCGACAACCTTGCTCATATGTTTCGATTAGTACAGAACAAGGTTGGTTTAAAGTTCATTCTAAAATTCTTCTCTTTGTTGTATCATTTCTACAGATATCCTTTAAAGTTAGAGAAATTTAGATGTGAAATGCCCAGAGTATTATGTCACACTTTTATCAGATTGCCAAGTTGGTAGCCGCTTTTGCGATTATAAATGTTTTTTTCAGAGCGGCTGCTACTTCAGTGCCCAACTTTGAAGAATGTACATGCATTTGGATGCCAAGATATGTCGATTGGTGCAATTAGAACCCCAGATATTACTTTGTTAACACATTTCTCACCCCAATTTTTTTTTTCAGTTTGAGCTTTCTCCCATAACTCGTACGGATTGATGAGAGGTTTGATACAAATATCCATATAATTATGCCTTTCTTCTCCACGCTATGCAGGTGGCTATGTTGTTGATGGGGATTAATTATTGTACTACCCGCAAAAAAATACCCGCAAGAAAATATTGTACTGACATATCTGAGAATTTTAATGATCTATCTGCAACCAGGTAGCTATGCTCACATCAAATTATTATTTTTGTGTGCTTCAACTCATTTAACTGCATGTTAATTTTCTCATAAACTTCCTGATGCAGCTACAAATTTCTTTGTAAAACTTATTGATTATTCTGAAATCTTATTCCTAGGTGTTAAGCTCCAGGCTGAGTGCTGGTTTCTTTTGCCAAAAACAAAACACGTAATGCTACAGCCTTAGCAGCGTATTGTCCATTCAAATATCTGGAATTGGCATGCATATGTTGCTTGTTTTTGCATACATTTTAGTTTTGTGTCTCTTTGGTATGAATTAGCAGAATATTTTTTCATGGTGTGAAGTATTAGCGACGCTTACTATTTTGGATGTTGAGATGCCAGCTTGGCTTCCCTTTTTGTTTTAGAGATGAATTTGGCTTCTTTTTTAGGATGCATTACGGTACTACATGATTGTTGAGTTCCTATTGTTTGCTTTTCTCTGTTCGTCAATTTTTTTGATTGCTTCTGGAGAAACCGTATTACTACGCAGTTGCTGCCATTGTAAGAGATGTCATTCTTTTTAGGTGGTTAGGTGATATGGTCAGTTTATATTATAGGGTGTGATGTGAAGCTCATGCTGGTTCATTACAAGAGGTTATGTACCACTCATGTCTTATTTTCTGCAGGTACCTGCCATTCTCTGATCCATATTCTAGCATCTTCCATTGCTACAACATTCTCAAGCTATATTGCAAAGTTTGTTGCTTATATAGTTATTACTATTGGTCTATATGGTGTCGGCTGGACGTGTGCCACCTGAAAGATCTCATTGTTTGTAACCAGGCAATACAAACATTCCATTACTACCAGACATGTCTTTCTTTGGTAAATTTCATTCTTTTTCTTTCTTCAGGTAGGAAACACATGTTGATTTCTTGACCACCTCAAGTGATCCAGTGATCCAATGTTAGATGAAGTCTTTTAATATTTTTTGCTCATGCTTATTCCCGGAAACACAGCTCAATGGAATAAGCTCTGTAACTTTTATTTAGCATATCATACATCTAACATATAAAGCCTGCTAGGGTACCCGCCCATCTGGAGGCCTTCGCGCGCGCACAATGGTCGGCCGTTCGATCAACTCGCTCGATCGTTTTTCACCCTCGATTTTTACTGTTCACTGCTATCTTTTGTTACATCTTTGACTGATTTACTGGGTGACTGCCACTGGGCCCATAAAATTGTTGGTCCACGCGGCAGCGGCGCTCGTCGACTTGGTCGGTGACCAATGAAGACGCCCGTGAAAAAACCTAGATCGAGCAGTCAAAGGGATCACGTCCTCCTCGTTCCTTCCACTCCCTCGCCTCCTCCTTCCTCCCCATCCGGCGGCGCCTCCTCCCTCTTTCCCACGGCCTCCCGTGATCGCGCCGAGCCTCGCCAGCCGCTTCCCCAGCCGGTGTCCCTCTCCAGATGCATCCTCCCGAGATCCGGGTACGGAGAGAGTCATGGTGGCAGGGGCAGATGCGTGAGGAGGAGGAGGCCATGGTCATGGTGGCGCGACGAGGTCGTGGCTCGTCCCCCCGCCGCCTCTCTCGTGCTCCCCTTTTCCCTACCCCCTCCCCGGCGTCCTTGCCTCTGCCATGGCCTCCGCCCGATTCCAGATGGACCGCAGGTCGAGGAGCGGTTGCTGTAGTGAGGGCAGCAGCGTGCAGAGGGGGAGAGGTCAAGGACGGTTGCTAGTTCATGGAGGAGAGATGCAACACAATGGTGAGCTCTTTCTTCCTCCTTTCCTCATCTTCCCATGGTGAATTGAGCTCATACTTCCTTTTTTTCTTCTAATTATGCACATAGTGTTTGGGTTGCAGTTGATTCCTACACTGAGTTTCAGTGGTGGCATGGTGTCCATCTCCAGGCCGGTTGCAACCTTCTGCCCCCATCATTCCCTGTATTTTTTTCATAATTTACACACTAAGTTGTAGAGTGGTCGGATCTATTGGCATTAAGCAGCACAAGAATAACAATAGTTGTCAGCTTTTTCATGTGCAGGTTCAGCAGCGGCAATGCTTGAGATAGAGTTAGGCCGATCTGAATAAACAGAGATGAGCAGCAGCAGGGTTGGGTGCTCCATTTGTATGTGTTGCATTGGTTAATTTTGTTGTGCTCATGTTTCTGTTTCATGCCATTGTCCACGAGTTCTACTTGCTGCTTATTTCCAATTAAGTATTTAGTTCCATAATGCTCTGGCCAACCTATTTTATTGCAACATTTGTGGTTCTTTTGTGCCAGATTAGGTGTTTGTATTTTTTTTCCCAAGTTCTTATGGCATACTTTCTTAAGATTTTTATTTGTGACACTTGCAGAAGTGCGGTTCAACATTAGTTAGTAATGCCCAGTAAGTTACTAAGGTGTTATGTAACTGCAATCCTTGAAAGCAGAGATGAGATATCTATCCAATTCTACATATATGGTTTAAAGTTCATTGCGACAACCTTGCTCATATGTTTCGATTAGTACAGAACAAGGTTGGTTTAAAGTTCATTCTAAAATTCTTCTCTTTGTTGTATCATTTCTACAGATATCCTTTAAAGTTAGAGAAATTTAGATGTGAAATGCCCAGAGTATTATGTCACACTTTTATCAGATTGCCAAGTTGGTAGCCGCTTTTGCGATTATAAATGTTTTTTTTCAGAGCGGCTGCTACTTCAGTGCCCAACTTTGAAGAATGTACATGCATTTGGATGCCAAGATATGTCGATTGGTGCAATTAGAACCCCAGATATTACTTTGTTAACACATTTCTCACCCCAATTTTTTTTTTCAGTTTGAGCTTTCTCCCATAACTCGTACGGATTGATGAGAGGTTTGATACAAATATCCGTATAATTATGCCTTTCTTCTCCACGCTATGCAGGTGGCTATGTTGTTGATGGGGATTAATTATTGTACTACCCGCAAAAAATACCCGCAAGAAAATATTGTACTGACATATCTGAGAATTTTAATGATCTATCTGCAACCAGGTAGCTATGCTCACATCAAATTATTATTTTTGTGTGCTTCAACTCATTTAACTGCATGTTAATTTTCTCATAAACTTCCTGATGCAGCTACAAATTTCTTTGTAAAACTTATTGATTATTCTGAAATCTTATTCCTAGGTGTTAAGCTCCAGGCTGAGTGCAGGTTTCTTTTTGCCAAAAACAAAACACGTAATGCTACAGCCTTAGCAGCGTATTGTCCATTCAAATATCTGGAATTGGCATGCATATGTTGCTTGTTTTTGCATACATTTTTAGTTTTGTGTCTCTTTGGTATGAATTAGCAGAATATTTTTTCATGGTGTGAAGTATTAGCGACGCTTACTATTTTGGATGTTGAGATGCCAGCTTGGCTTCCCTTTTTTGTTTTAGAGATGACTTTGGCTTCTTTTTTAGGATGCATTACGGTACTACATGATTGTTGAGTTCCTATTGTTTGCTTTTCTCTGTTCGTCAATTTTTTTGATTGCTTCTGGAGAAACCGTATTACTACGCAGTTGCTGCCATTGTAAGAGATGTCATTCTTTTTAGGTGGTTAGGTGATATGGTCAGTTTATATTATAGGGTGTGATGTGAAGCTCATGCTGGTTCATTACAAGAGGTTATGTACCACTCATGTCTTATTTTCTGCAGGTACCTGCCATTCTCTGATCCATATTCTAGCATCTTCCATTGCTACAACATTCTCAAGCTATATTGCAAAGTTTGTTGCTTATATAGTTATTACTATTGGTCTATATGGTGTCGGCTGGACGTGTGCCACCTGAAAGATCTCATTGTTTGTAACCAGGCAATACAAACATTCCATTGCTACCAGACATGTCTTTCTTTGGTAAATTTCATTCTTTTTTGTTTCTTCAGGTAGGAAACACATGTTGATTTCTTGACCACCTCAAGTGATCCAGTGATCCAATGTTAGATGAAGTCTTTTAATATTTTTTGCTCATGCTTATTCCCGGAAACACAGCTCAATGGAATAAGCTCTGTAACTTTAATTTAGCATATCATACATACAAGTATACTGATATTATATTAGGACTTAATGACAGATAACATAACACTTATTTTTAACTGCATACATAGCATGGTCTTGTCATATCTTCTTATGTTGTATCTATTATTCATGTACATACTCTGTGTGGTATTCACATGGTTGTGTCGCCGTTGACATCCTTGTTGTAGGGCTCAACAGGAGAAGCACTCAATAGGAGAAGCAGGAGCAGCGGAGCGTTCGTCTCGTTGCAGGTCGACTTCAGGTCCCTTCTCTTCTTACTGATTTATTCCTCCCCTTCTCTTCCAGTCCCCTACTCACAGAGCTTCTCATTTTATTTTTGTAGATTTGGTTTATCTATGTCTGCAGGTTGTTTGATAAAAATCCAAAAAGGCTGACATGGTAGAATTAATCTATGTAAGTCGTGTGATTTTATTTTTCTATAATTTAGTTCCAGTCAAAGATAACAAGTTAGTAGTCCCATTAATTTTTTGCAATTTAGGTACTGAAGGAGATCAGAATGCTTTTATTTCTATTTACATCATGGGCTTTATTATAGAACAACCACAGTGGAGAAAATTATCTCATATTTATTAATATCTTTTAATGTTTGTGTTTAGTGAATAAAAACTGCAGTAGATTCCCACCTCTTATTATGGATGCACAAGTGCTTTACAATGTTTCGTTGCTGACATCTTTGCCCTGTCTGTCTAGGTTAAATGTCAGTGCTTCACAATGCGCTTTATACTTTGCAAGATCTAATAATGCATGCCAGACTTCTGATAATTATACAATAGTATGCAGCGATGCTACTAAGACATGCTGAATGCGGAGTTTTATTTTATCTATGTTAGTACCCATGCGAATATTGAATTGTTTTACTTTGATTGTTTAGCACATGTCATAATATAGTCGGTAGTTAGGAGAAGGCATTAATCTTTTGTTTCTTAGGCAAATAGTTCTCATGTTACAGGGTGCGTGGACAAACAGATGCTAGGGGCATTGTTTCACACAACACCTACACCAATGACCACTGGACAAGTGAAGCAAAGGGACTTGTGAACAACATGAAAAACTTTCAGCCATCTTTTGATTACATGGAAATATGCCTTTGATGCATCCGTGTTATTATTTACTGACCGACTGTGTTTAGCAACTTCAGTGTGTAGATCAAAATTACTACTCCCTCCATCCGAAAAAGCTTGTCCCACGAATGATTGTATGTAGCATCAAGTTAGTGGTAGATACATCCATTTGAGGAACAAGCTTTTCCGGATGGAGGGAGTATATGATGTAATTGACCAATATCACTAAGAAGTGCTCCTGGACACAAAATGCTCTACATTTTGAATTTTCTAATTGCAAACTCAAACATTTGCATTTTGTTCTTCATTTCAGTTGGGCTTTTGCGTCAATTTTATCAGTTTCATACATTACAAATGAGAACAAAAAATTATACAGATCCACAACACTTCGCAAAAGAGTGTACAACAACATCGTCTGCTACCAAAAAAAGCAAAGTAATCTCTTTTTAGTTCTTGCTTCAAATTTGCTCGCGCGCCAAATGGCGCGACAGGTCATCTAGTTCAACTAATTCATCACACTGCAGGTGATGTTTTCTGTGGAAAATATTGCAATAAGCAAAGCATTGCCTAGGATGCTGAACAAAATGTTCGTAGCTCCACCATAGAGCTCCCATGGCCCCTCTGACAGACTTTTCATTTCTAAGAGCATCTCTTGCAGACCCCTCAAAACCCAGTTTACAGTTCGCTTGTTGTCTCGGATACGGCCCGAAAACCCTCTGCGAAAGAACAGAAACCTCAAATGGAACTATAAATTTTGAATTTAAGACTTCGCGGGAGAAATAGAACAAGTTCATAGTTCTTGATAACCATACATAGTTCATACATACACTGAATTACACTAATAGCTAGGGGGATAGGCGGCCACCGTAACCCTACAGCCAAAAATTGGCTCACCGGAGCCATCCGGGTGCGGCGGCGACGTTGTGGGCTTGTGGCAGCGGACATCCTCAGTCATCGTAGATGTCATCCTGCGCCTTCTTCTCGTGGCGTCATGCGTCTTGTTTGTCGACAAACTCCTCCTGCACGAGCCCATGCTTGAGGAGGACGTCGTCCAGGTTGGCAAGGGATCGCCGGCGCTGCTCCTTCTCCTCCTCCGACGCGTTGTGCGCCATGATTGCCCGCTCGAAGATGCCCGCCTCGGCCCGGGGGAGGAAATCCTCCGGCCCGATGACGCCACCGCCCCGCAGCACCGTCTCCTCCTCGTGCTCCCGCTTCATCACGCGGAGGGCCGGGAGATCAGCAGGCTTCCAACTATTCTGGCTGTTAGAGGCGACCCTTTCAACCTTTTTGCAATGTCAACCCCAACCACATTCAGTCTTCTTCGAAGATGATCGTCTAGAATTGCTCCTTCAAGTGCATAGTGCATTAACAAACTACAGAAGACATCATCATCCAAGTCAGATATGGGAACACGTCTCAGTTTCTTAGCACCCAAAACTAGTAATGCATCTTCAATTCTACTAGTCACCAGAATCTTGCTTCCTACTTCTCCAGCCTTCAGCGGAGAAGATATCCGCCGCAGGTTCCCATGCTGCCTCTTATCCCTAATATCGCACAAGACATCATCTAGAACCAAGAGAAATCGTTTTCCATGCAATTTCTCCTCCAACTTATCTTGTAGGGTGTTAAGATTATTGAGTTGAGGGCACAAATTCCCTGTAGCTGCCTCAAGTATTTTCTTAAAAATGTCACCCACGCTAAAATTCTGAGAAACATGAACCCACATAACAAGGTCATAATAGTCGCCCTTTTTTTCTTGCTGGTCCTTCTCATGGGCATAAACTAAATCTGCAAGGGTAGATTTCCCAGACCCGCCAATGCCATGAATACCAATTACAGAATAACATAGACCACCGTTGGTATTTGGCTGATCATCACCTTCCTTCTCATGAAGCATTTCCGTGATCTTGTCACACTCTTTATCTCGCCCGAATACTACTGGCGGAGGGGGTCCCTGTAGTGACTTCTGAACAGGCAGGAGCAGCTTGGCTTCCATTGAAATTAATCATGGTCGATAAGTTGAGATGTTCTACAAATTTGTATGCATTGCTTATAATATCGTCTATCTTATCTAAGTTTTCTTTCAAATCCATCTTTGACATACCAGTAGCCTGCGAAACAAAATCAAAGGGTGCAGCGTCCACAAACAATAGGACTTTTATGCGAAACAGCAAAAAATAAAGCGTAAACATTTTAAGAAGGGTCAGAATTTCTAAGTCACCCTTAGCAAGGGTTTGTGTGTAAAACAAGCGTGGCATGTTATGCTAGAAGAGTGAATTGTGCCACAAATATGCGGAAACTCAATTTGGCTCCCGGGTTGTGCGCGAATTTTTTTTTTGAAATGTCAAAAAAATCCAAACAATTATTTATGTATTCATAGTCACATCTAAATGCTACCGGCAAAGTTTTAGGCAAAAAGGTGAAATATTTTGGCCTACGCAAAAAAGACAAATTAAAACACCAAATTTTACCCCAAAATGTCACCCCAAATATATTTTTAGTGACAAAATGCTACAGCACCGTTTCGCATGAATATTGTCAAGCATGGTTGCGACACTAACAAGAACATCCACAAAAGATTCAGAATATTTTGAAAACATTTTACCACTTTTTAGAGTTACTGTTCCTCCGGGAGAAAATGCTTCCGGGAGCCAAAATGCCTCCCCGGCACTACCCAAACAATTACTAGAAAAAGTCAAAGTTACCAGGCACAAGCTTGGAAAATTGTGTCTATAATTGAAGGCGAAGTAGTAGTAACTGATGATGATTGATTTTGCACATATTGATGAGGATTGCATCATCTTAACATAACTAGGAAAGGATCATGTCTATAGAACTATTCGACTGCAGTTAAATCATCTTCTAAAGTTCAAATATGTAGCAGCACAATGTTTGAGAACAAGTGAGAAACTGAAACACGTAGACAAAAAGGGCCATTTCTTATCATGTGACCTATCAGATATGTAGCACCACAACATTTCAGAACATGTGACAAAACGAAACACGTAGACAAAAAGGACAAACCTTATTTTTTTAGGGGGGAGCCCTTGGGCAGGAGTTTCTTCAGCCAACACCTCTTACATAGAGGCACACTGCTATCTGATTTGAACTTGTCATCTCGGATCTTTTTCTCGAGACAATGATACTCAATGTCATCCAAGATGTCTTCGGCTTCAAAGCATTCTTAAGATCGTTGAAGAGCTGCTCCACACGAGACCTGTTGGGGAACTCCTCAAATACCTCCATAGCCCGCTCGAGCAGCAAAACGTTTGGACCAAGCTGTCCTAACTTCTCTCATGCGTGAAATCTGAGGTATAGTTGACGCATTTCTTTAAAAGCTCAGAGATGATAGGCGCTGTGACCCATCCTATGGTTTTCATGCCTAGCATGGTCACTGGATCCGCCATTAGAGGCTGATTTGCTCGAAGTTGGGCTTCACATCAGGAGTTGCAACAGGCTGTGGAAGGGAAGAGCCTTCTTGGAATGGCTACTACTCAGTCATGTGCACCCTGGTAGCACAAATGGCTTCAGATTCAAGAGTAAGGAAGCCTCCATTGACTCACCATCTCTATAAAGAATTCACCCACACTTGTCAAGTGGATCTCAAAGTATAATATCACCATCTAGAGAGTACCTAATATACTAGCCAATTGAGTCCTTGCAAGACTCCCTGTAAGATTGTACAACCCTTCAGATTTGTGCATCCATAATACGACAAGTATAAAAGCAATCATGGGAATAATATATTATCTAAATGATGAAAAGTCAAAGCTCCACCAATAAGGCTATTTCAACTAACAGTTCATGTCAGTTACACGAAGAACGAGTGAATTGCACAAAACATCAACTTTGAAGACTAGGGTTATAGAAACAACAATTCTACAGTTTTGTGCCAAAAACGACTACACGAAAATTACGACTCACTGCACACCATCATCAGTCTAGCAGAAGTGTGAGCACCTCTGATCAATAAATTATTATCTTCATGGCTGAGGAGGATTCAAGTATGAGTTGCTCCTTAATCCGGTGCCTGCTAGCTTCATCCACCTGGGATCTCACCGGGTCAATGGCATTGAACTCCTTGCATGGGTCCTTGCCATGAAGCTCGATTCTCTTCAACCCCACAACATGTTCCAGGACTAGCCTTATATAGTTTGTCACCTTGACCTCTTCCTCGAACCCAAACATCATGAGCAACTTCAAGTTCAGATGCTTCAAATCCTTCGATGGCTCCCACACCACATTGGTTTTCTCTGTAGTATCGTCAGGCTTTTTCACGCATGCATGTTTAGTTCGGGATAACTTCATGCATGGACAAAGAAAATACATAGAACATGTTAAGTGAACTTGCCACACCCATGCAGGACAATGTAACAACAATTGCAATTAAAAATATCTTTGCCATTTAAAAAGTTGCAACACACTCAGTACTACTACAACAACAATAAAGCCTTGCACTACCAAACAAGTTGGGGTAGGCTAAAGTTGAAACTTGAAACACATCAGATCTCGAAACTAAGTCATGGTCCCTGTCCACGTGGATAGCTAACTTCAACACACTCAATACTAATATTTGAAATCTAAGGTTCAAAAATATATTTTAAATCTAGGCCCCCCGTAGAGTTTTTGCATGAATTTGCATGAACTGAATCCTAGGTAAAGGAAGACACACAAATATGTTTCAGGGCTTCCTACGAAATTACAGCTATATAATCCTCCTATGTTGCTCACGTGTTTATTTGTTTCCTTCAATCAAGATACTTCGTAACAAGTAATTTTAATGAAAAGTTATGTGTAACTTTCCTCCTTGCCAAAAAAGCAAGGAGAGAATTTTGGACAACTCTAAGACGAAGTACAACTCTGTTGCATTCACATCGTGCTGGCTCTAGTCCGCTTCTCCAATTAACCCCCTCTGCATGTAATTGAGAATGCATCATTGACCGTTCAATGTCTCGGGAACCGCTACCCTCTTCCTCCTTGGCATTCAAGCACCTATGGACCCGTCGACGACGAGGTGCCTATGGTGACTTCATAAATTTCAAGATGATAGTGCCGTGCGTGTGTGCGTTCATAGGGGTGAGTGTATGCGCGTGTACATGAGCGCTTGCGTCTGTACTGTGTCAAAAAAACAACAACGTAAATGCATGTCAGAAAGAGACTAGTCAGTATACTCAATATTGTGCACCTCGGAGAGGAAAACGATAGAACTAGTACGTATTTATTTATGGTGCAGATTCACTCATTTTGCTCCATATGTACTCCGTCTCGGTGTAGTCTAGTCACTTGTTGAAATCTCTAGAAGGGCAAATACTCCTTTCTGGTTTACAGGGCTATACTAGCAAGTAGTTGTATGTACTAGTACACTAGTGTGCTCACATAGCAATTTTGTCTCATGCAAGAGCCTGGCTATATGCGTGCTCCAATGTTCGCAACTGCAACATTCGGTTTGCGCTTGGCTCTTCGCCTCTTCGAGAAGACGAACAATGATGTTACTACTACTGCTTCTACAGTGTCGAATCCACTGCTGCATGTCCGTCCACCGCGAGCGGGACGGATAGCTTGTTGTAGAAGTACTACTAAGCAAAAGCCTGTCCTCGTTTGCGAGCAACAGCGCATGGGTGAGGGAGAAGGCGTGTAGTAAAATCAAGCTTCTCCTCGTTCTACGAGTTGACGCGACACATCATAGCACTGGCCCCACATGCTTGCCTCTAAACTTGGCTGAAAGACCCACAGTGTACAATATATTTGCTGCAACCTCTAACATTTACCCACCACAAATTAAAATATATGTGGCCGTATGCATCGTTCTGATGCAGAGGCCGGGGAGTCCCCCCTTAAAAAAACAAATTAAAATATATATTCCTGTCTTGACCAGATGAGCGCGCAAACTACAATCACCAGGGTGACAGGTAGGGCCAGAAGACTATTTTAATTTAAAAAAAAACTTCGAGACGGCCACATAGCATGGAGCCGACCCCAATGATTTTAAGCTTACAGGCACGGTACACGCTATCTAGACTACTCTACACATGAAACTGCCACACGAGCGTCAGGGCTGCGCTTGGCTCTTCGCCTCTTCGGGAAGTCGAACGGTGATGGTGTACTACTGCACTAGAGGAGTACTACAGTACGCTTCTGGCCATCTGACACCGATTGAACTGCTGCGTGGCCACCGCGTGTGGGAGGGAGAGCGTGTAGCGAAAGCTTCTCCTATTCTTGCAAGCCACCATGCTCATGGGCGAGGGAGGGACGCTCCTGTCTGCATGTATGACAGGTGGGACCGACAGATGTGTGGCCAACCTGTCATACAGCCAAAGGCAGGTGCAGTTAAGTCCAAGAGGGAGAGGATAATCAAACTTCTCGTTGATGTATGAGTTGACGCGACACATCAAAGCACTGCACTCGATATATTTCAATAATTTGCGTTTACCGATGCATTAATTACAACGCATGCATGCATGCCGTGACTCTTCTTTTGATAGTACTTGCATGTGTTTATTTAATGCACCTTGAAGTAGTACTCCCTCCGTTAAATAAATTATAAGTCTTTGTAGGGATTCCATTATGAATTACATACGGATGTATATAGATGCATTTTAAGTGTGGATTCATTCATTTTGCTCCGTATGTAGTCCACCTAGTGAAATCTCTATAAAGACTTACTCCCTCCGTTCGGAATTAGGCTGGTCATAGTGGGGAGTAACTTAGACTAGTAACATGCATACGTTACTAGTCTATGTTACTACCTCAATAGTGCATAGTATCATATATTAGTAGTATCATAGATGGTCCCATTTATTGCCATGCATGACACATAGTAGCACCATACTTAGTATGTTACGGTATCTACCTATGTTACTATTACCATCTCTCTCTTCTTTAATTGCCTGCCACATAAGCATGTTTGCGAGTCCCAAGTGCATGATACTACTTATGTTACTCCCACTATGGCCAGCCTTACTTGTCGTGAAAATGGATGTATCTAGACGTATTTTAGTTCTAGATACATCCATTTCCGAGACAAATAATTCCGAACGGAGGGAGTACATTTAGGAACGGAGGGAGTATAAAATATGTGACGGTAAGCTTTGTAATACCCCGGCCCAAGTCGAGAGATGGTTGTGCACGAGGAGGGCGAGATCATGCAGACCGAACAGGAACAGGACCCGACGATGGAGCTCTCTAAGGTCTCGATGGACCTCACCGTGCTCCAAAATTTGTTCCTATTCAGCCAATTTTTTTACCACGGCATGGTACTACCATGACATGACACCATGCCAAGTTTCATGATTTTAAAACCAAGTTTCTCAATGTTCTCGAGCGAGCCACGATGCCCAGATGTTAGAATCTTATTCTCATTTTTTGCATGGGAGTAGAAATTCACCCGAGGACACAAATGTGATTCTTCAACCAACTTTGGTGCACGGCAGCACGTGCTGGTAGTTCAAATTTGAATTATGCACATTAAATGACCAAAAACTCAATTAATGTGTAAATAAGGCCAAACAAAGCCGGAATAATTCCAAAATTTAATAGGGAACTCATGTAGTTCTATGTTGCCTTTGTAAATAGACTCAAGGGGGACAATGTATATCGTTTCGCACTCAAAGGTGACACGTTCCCTCTCAGAACCACGAGCCTTCTTGAGAGAAGCTTCGGTTTGCAAGAAGCTTATATCAAAATCTGTTCCTATTCGGCCATTTTTTTTACCACAACATGGTAGTACCATGACATGACATCCATGCCAAGTTTCATGATTTTCAGACGTGTTTTGGATTTTACAAGAATTTTAAAACCAAGTTTCTCAATGTTCTCGGCTGAGCCACGATGCCCAGATGCTTTAATTTTATTCTCATTTCTTGCATGGGACCTAGAAATTCACCCGAGGACACAAATGTGATTTTTCAGCCAACTTTGGTGCACGAGAGCATGTGCTTGTAGTTCAAATTTGACTTATGCACATTAAATGACCAGAACTCAACTAATGTATAAAAAACGACAAATGAACCCGGAATAATTCCAAAATTTAACATGGCACTAATGTAGTTCTATGTTGCCTTTGTTAAGAAACTCAAGGGCGGGGGGGGGGGGGCAGCGTATATCGTTTCACACTCAAAGGTGGCACGTTCCCTCTTAGAACCACGAGCTTCCAAATCGGCCCAATTTTTACCACAACATGTTAGTGCCATGACATGACACCATGCCAAGTTTCATGATTTCCAGCCGAGTTTTGGATTTACATGAATTGAAAATCTAAGTTTCTCGATGTTCTCGGCAGAGTCATGATGCCCAGATGTTTGAATTTCATTCTCATTTCTTCCATGGGACCTAGAAATTCAACCAAGGACACACATGTGATTTATCAACCCACTTTGGTGCACCAGAGCATGTGCATGCAATTCATATTTAGATTATGCACATTAAAAGTCCACAAACTCAATTAATGTATAAAAAGGCCAAATGAACCCGAAATAATTCCAAAATTTAACAGGGCACTCATATAGTTCTATGTTGCCTCTGTAAATAAAATCAGGGGGATGCAGCATATATCGTTTCGCACACAAAGGTGACGCATTCCCTCTCGGAACCACGAGGCTTGTTGAGAGAATCTCCGTTTTGCAAGAGGCTTATACCAAAACTTGTACCAATTCAGCCAAAATTATATGTATGAAAACAGGGTTTAGATTATCCCGAACATCTCGCTACCTAGACCAATAATGTACTATTATTTTAATTCAACATAAAATGGATACATATTTTTGAATTGGAGAGCGTATGGTACATGTAGTTCATAGTGAAATATGATTACTGCTATATGCATGTCTTTTTGTTATTAAGATAATATTTAAATTATTGTATAACTTGACAACAATCGTATTCAAATAAGGAAAATTGATTCAAATTTATTCCATATGGTAGACGACAATATATATGTTCACATGGTGGAGTAAAATGTTCATATATGATGGAAGATGAAAATGTACGACTACATCAATTATAAACCGTAAGGTCACCTAATGATATATTCGAATTCAACATAACTTGGATTCAAAAATTGAAATTCGAGATCATGGCATCTCTAATCATATAAAAAGGGACATTACTCTTTCTGTGGTGGGAATTGATTTGTTTTTTGTTGTTGTTGAGGGAAGTGCGAATCGATTTGGTACTGTGCAGGGTAATCTTGTTCTCCGATTTTTTTACATTTTTCTTGTAGTTTTTTCAATGGAATCTATAGCAATATAGTAAAAGGGACATGACTCTCTTGTGTGTTGTATGATTTTTTACGTTAAGTTTGTTCTTGAACAAGGAATCCGCACCTTGTTATCCCGAAATTTTCAAGCTTGAGTATCTTTTGTCTCACCTGCTTTGAAACACCCGCTTCTTCAACCCGTGCCGCACCTTGTTATCCTGAAACTTGGACGCGCGCGAGAAATCCCTCCTCATCCGAAATCGCTCCCGCAGCCCAGACACGCGAAATCCCCCTTCTACCCCTCAGCCGGCAATGAAGCTCCACGTCACGGTGTCAAAACCGGTGGGGGTATGCTGGTAACTTACCCTACATTTCAGACAAGCGCGTCCCTAAGCTTGGCTCCCCCCTCCCCCTTCGTCCCCCCATTCGTACACCGAGGCTGCCAAAACCCGCGAAACCCCATGCTCCTCCGTCGGCCTCCCGACCGCCGCCCAGCCGGAGACTCTCCCCCGACTATGTCGTCCACCGCAACAGCTCGCCGTCCCTCATCCACCGCACCAGATGAGGATCCGTTGTCGATCTCGTCGTCCCGCGGATCAGCCGCCCCGTCCTCCAGCTCCAAGGAGCAGCCCCGATGTTCGCCTCGTCTATCATGCCACCTCAATCCCCACAGCGCCGTCTTGACCTGCCCCACCGGAGCCGCAGCACCCTCACCAATTCCTGCGATGAAGCCGAGGCCAATTCGGCGCCACCAAGGAGGTTCTGCACTCACCGCTGCATTTTATCTTTTATTTGATCTGACGGGGCTGCCGGTGCTCGATACCAAGCAGACATGGCGTCTCCATCAACGGCGCCGTCTCCGGCCACATCATCCACGGCGTCTCTCCCCCATGTCGTTGCTTCCTCGGCGGTGACTTCCACAACGGCACTAGCTACAGCTGCTCCGGCTCTAGCTCACGTTGCGGCTCTGTTCTTGTTGTCGGTCGCGCTGCTGCACTGCTCCTGCTTTCATTCGTGATGCTGATCTGCTCTTGCTCTCGCTTGCGCTGCTGCTGCTGCTGCTGCACGACCTGCGGCAGCTACAGGAGTTGCCGCTTTAGCACTCGCTCGCGGTGCTACTGCACGACTTGCTCTCTGCTAGTGCGTTCCCTGCACGAGCTTCTGCTGATTTATATCACTGCTTCTCTGCTACTAGTGCTTGAACACCCTAAACATCTATTGCAATGCTCTGTTACTAGTTCAATCAGTTTCGACAGTAAAATTCAATTTCGACTGTGAAGTTCATTTTCTTCAGTTAAGTTTAGAGTGAATAGTACTTGCAACATCTGTTGGAGCGGCCGTGGCGCGGCTGATGTGTTTTACATCTAACACTTGTTGGTGATGTATTTTACATCATCTATGGCAGATGATATTAGGGTCCCACTTCAGATTAAAGTTGTCTGTCTTGTCATGCTTCACCCTCGTCGCTGTACACCTTAGTGGAGCTGCTCCAACGACGGAACCGTCCATCACAGCGGAGCAGTACCCTCGGCGCCATTTCCAGAGGCCTCATATCTTCTTCCCCGCCTCCGACAGTCACACCATCATCATCATCATCCTCCACGTCCAACCCAATGATGCTGAGGTCCACAAGGCTATGCCAAAGAGGTTGTACACTCGTCGCATCACTTTGTTTCTCCATTCCTCTGTTCTTCCAATTCGTGTGAGCCAAACACCTGTGTTTCTTGAAATCCTATGTTTCCAAATGCTCTGTTTTGCACGTGCATTCCTATCCTATTCCTGTGTTTTTCCTGTCCCTGCGTTTATAGAATCCTCCAATTCTAAGGAGCCCTTACAGATTTACTTCATTTTCACATTGTCGTCAAAGAAAACTCTGTGTGTGATGTCCTGCTCCTGCCGTGCCGTCATCCACCCCACCTGAGGTGCACCGTCGGCAGAAGCGTTCACTGCAGGAGAGATCCCCCCTGCAGACTTTCTTTCGCCGCCTCAGATCATCTTCCCCGTTGCCGGCAGCCACGCCAACTGCATTACCATCATCGACTGAGCAGATGAACCTGAGGACTAGACAGTTCCGGAAGAGAGGTCGCAGTCTTTCGTGTTTTCTTACGTTATACATCGGTTATTATTACCTGCTACTTTATCGTTCAATCTTGAGTTTTGAATTGCCCATGGGTCTCATATCGAGCCAGCAACGAATAGTATCTGTCTACTATCTGGTTCATATGGGGTCTTCTATGTGGTTCATGTTGGGTGGGCAAGAAACAATAGATGATCCATTGTCTATCTTTTTAAACTGAAGCTATAATCTACCTGCTATCATTAGTTTTGGATCCATCCACTCGTTGCTACCATCAGTCTTGATTTTTGCATGCACCCCTTAGGCCTTACATAATCTAACTATTTTTTTTATTATGCATGTCAGAAATTGTACACAATCATACTGAACATGTAGAGAAAAAGAGAAGACCGTTGCGTGCGAATATAATGTCATGCAGACGATGCTCCATGGTGGGCGAAGTGCCCCCCCTCTCCTGCATTTCCAGATTGTATTCCAGAGGAAGATAACTGTTCAGATGGAGATTCGAAGGAGCCGACCATGCCTGCTTACCACCGAGGTGTTTGCTCTAACACTGGTATCTTTGATGTTGGTCATATCATGCATATGGCGCCTTGCATTGCTTACATTATACATCTTATATGTCATCAGCTTAGTTTAGATTTGCTTTGTGTGAATGCCACCTGTTTGGTTTCTATATCATATTCCCACCATTCCTAAATATTTGTCTTTTTAGAGATTTCAACAAGTGACTACATACGGAACAAAATGACTGAATCTACACTCTAAAATATGTCTTTATACATCAGTATGTGTTAGTAAATTTGATTTCTCTAAAAGAAAAATATTTAGGAACGGAGGGAGTATATGGGAATTATGCAATGCCATCTTCTTTAGCCAGGCATCATATACGTGAATCATGCAATGCCATCCTGTTTAGCCACTCATTGTATATGTGAATTGTATCGTGCCATATTTTTTTCCATAATGTATTCCATTTGTCAACAATGTTTATACATTCATCTACTCTTCCTATGCATTAGCCATTTTGAGTCAGTCATGGGAAAATCTGGAGTGAAAACAAGGTCTTCTCGAGCGGTCGATTGCTACACATCGATGCAGATTTCTTGTTGATTCTGAATAGCTCCTCAAAGGAGGATTCGAGAGAGATGACCAACGTATTCCCCTCCCCGAGGTGCATGCTCTAACTTGGCTGGGTTATATTGCTCCTATCGTGCATATGGTGTCTTGCATTGCCATGCCATATGCTTAGATTAGACATGCTTTGTGTGAATGCCTCCTGTTTGCTTTCTATATCAGATATGTGAATTATGCAATGCCATGTTTTTCAGCCAGTTACCATATATGTGAATTATGCACCGCCATGGAGCCAGGCATCATATATGTGAATTATCTCATGCCACCTTTTTTTTCATTACGTATTCCATTTGTCGACAATCTGTGTATATTGAACTACTCTTCATGTGTATCAGCCATTTGAGCGGTTATGGAAAAATCTGGAGTGAAAACAAGGTCTTGAGCGAGCAATGGTACCTGTTGAAGCATATATCTCGATGGTTACAGGGAGCTCCTCAGAGGAGGATTCAGAGACAGATGACCATTCCTATATCCCACCTAAGGTGTATGCACTAAGTTGCAATGTTTTTATTTCTCATATGATGCATATGGTGTTTTGCATTGCTTAGTTTAGACATCATATGCACAATATTGAATTCTATCTGCTTAGTTTAGAGATCATACATGCGAGTGCCAGCTGCTTAGTATATGAATCAATTATGTCAATTATATCATGCCATCCTATATACTTAGACAACATGTATGTGAATTATTTCATCCCAACCTATTTTAGAAAGACATCATATAGTTTTGTCATGTCATCCTGTTTAGGTACTCATCATATGTTGAATTATGCCATTATATCCTGTTAAGTTATCCATCATATATCTGAAATTGTGTCATGATATCCTGTTTAGTTAGGCATCATATATGTGAAATTGTGTCATGCTGTCCTGTTTGGTTAGACAACATATATGTGAATTACCACATCTGTCTATCATACAATGTATGTACGTTCAATTTCTTTTCTTGTTTATCAGCCATTTGAATTGGAGGGGGTGATGGCAGTATCTAAGGAGCAAAAACCCGTTCTTCACAAAAGACAGTGCTACCCGTCGATGCAGATAGAACCATGGCTGTACTGGCCCACAAACTAGCCCCACCACACATAATCGAGGCTCTTCCAGATTGCACACTTACACCGTTGGGTAGAGAACCAGCTACAACCCATCTAGCCGCAACCCCAGCGGATAGTAACCCACTTATAGTTGACAAAAGCACCATGTCCACCACAGAGTACCCCCACACGAGCAGTTTGTAAAGCTACTGCAGTGCCCAAAGCACGAAGACCACCACAGCTAACCCAAACTCCACGTTTAAAGTAGAAGAGCAACTGTTCTCAGGTCAGATTCCATAGCTATGGTCCATACTCCTTTGCTGTTGCATCACTGTATTTACTCATACCAACTACTTTCGAATTTGAAGGATCCAATTGAAACTCCAATGGCACAACAGGTATGTTTTAAACCTATTTCTTTAACTGGATTGGTGTTCTAACTTCTTGCTCTATGTTGATTTCAGTTTAAGTTTTATAAACAGTTATGTTCTCATGTGATGCACATTAAAAGTGCTGCCAATGGTGTGTAGTTTCTCACACTTATATTCTGTCTATGCTGCTGTGTCTTAAAAATATATGAGTTGAACTGTGTCTCTATCTTGATTAGGGAGCATAAACAAGAATGATATGGACAATAAAGTGACCATAGTACATAGATATATGTTTGTTTCATGCTGTTATCCTGTCCACCTTACTACTGAATCGGTTTACCAAAATGAGTTTGGTATACTACAAGCTAAACCTGAGATGTGTCTGCTTGTTTCTCTTGTAGTATGCAAACAGAATATTGGAGAAGAGCACCCCACCATGCAATGGTAGAGAAAGTAATGCAGATAAGGTTCAAGATAGTGAGACAACCCTGTTGGTCTCCAAGAAAGGTGATAAAAACGATCTTGTAGATAGTGAGAAAACCCCACGGTCCTGCGTTGATGTAGTGTTCGAGTTACTGGCCAGTACCGCTGGCACAAGCTCTTTGAACTGCAGCCTGAATCACTTCGGCTTCTTCAGTCTCAGCTACAAGCTGAAAGGCATCAGTCGGCTGTGCTGCGGCAAGAAGCCGAAGGACTGAGGAAGTCCCTGCAGAATTTAGATGCGTACTTTCTTATGCAAGAGCAAGCGCTGGAGGATTTAAGCGCCAAACAAGAGAAAGTTAATAAGCTTGCTAAGCATCTTGCCAGCATTATGGGTACCCAGGATATTGTTTCTTGAACTCTTCTGAAGTGATTTCAGTTCTGGACTTGTTTTGCTGCGGCGTTTATATGTTGCTGTGTTCCCTATATTTGCACTGGTGGTGAACTTTGATGCCCAGTGGATGTAATGTGTGTAATAGCCGTGATAGCCTAGCATAAGTTTCTTGCTTATTTATTTCCTTGTTGTCTTGTTTATTTGTTTGCTTGTAGTTAGTGCAGTTCTTTTTCCGCGGTTTGCTAGTGGCTGCAATAACCTATTTTTTAAAACTAGGCCACAATAACCATGGGCAAATATTTACTGTAGTGACAGTGTGCCTCCAACGGGCCGTAGAAACAGTGGGCCTTCTACGGGCCGTAGAAACAGTAGGCCTTCTACGGGACGTAGAAACATTGGGCCTTCTACGGGCCGTAGAAACAATGGGCCTTCTACGGGCCGTATCATCAATGGGCCTTATAATCAGATGATCGATTGGCCAAACATGGGCCAATAACAGGCCGCATTATGGCCGTAAACGGGCTAGAGTTGGAATCGTCCGTTCATGGGCCGACCATAACGGGCCATTGTTAATAGGATGTATTTGATGACGCTATGAAAACGGCCCAATGTATTAATGGACCACAAACGGGCCGACTGTAACCACGGGCTGAATTTGGCCCACAAGCAGAAAATGACAGTAATGGGCCGTAAGTAAACGAATGCTCGAAATGAGCCCAAGAATAAATGGGCTCTGAGAAGGCCGAAAGATAACATGGGCTGGAAACGGCCCAACTGAATAACGGGCCCTTAATGAGTACAAAGTGATACACTGTTCATTACGGGCCAGTTTCACCACGGGCCGTTAATGGGTCTAAAGTGATACACTGTTCATTGCGGGCCAGTTTCACCACGGGCCGTTAATAGGCCAACAGTTACATAGAGCCTCATATGGGCCGAAAGTGAAAACGGGCTGGAATCATATTGGATGGCCTAGATGAAGCTACTGGGCCTAATTCGGATAGGGCGTAACGGGCCTTGGGTTAGCAGGCTGTAAATGGGCTATATGCGAACAGGTCGTTAACAGGCTTTCCATGGGCTGGCCCGTCACCTTTTGACCAAGTCAAACGGGCCGGCCTTTTCACAGGAATGGGCCTCTGTTGGGCCGTGCAACGTGTCGACGTATCATAGGCGTCTTCTGTCCAATGAGTGGATGACATCTGTCCCAACAATGAGCCGACACGTGTTTCCTCCAGCCAATGATGATTTTACACGTGGAAAATCCCCATTGGTCGGGACTGTTAACGGGTTATCGGATCCAAAATCCGACCCGATAGCTTAACGGCGTTCCATTATGGTGGATGCCACGTGTCGGTCACCCTTGACGAAAGCACTTCTGTGACGCGCGATTTGTCGTCATGGAAGTGGACACTTCCGTGATGATAATTTTGGTAATGTCATGGAACACTTCTCTGACAGACAATGTATGACTATCTTGATTTTGTCATAAATTTGTCATGGATGTACATGCATGACAAAAAACGCGACCTACTGTGACAAACACGTATCATCATGGAAGTGTATTTTTTTGTAGTGGTGATGCCTATATACATGATCATGCCTAGATAATCTCATAACTATGCGCTTTTCTATCAATTGCTCGACAATAATTTGTTCACCCACCGTAATACTTATGCTATCTTGAGAGAAGCCACTAGTGAACCCTGGGTCTATCTTTTATCATATAAGTTTATCATCTACTTTTATATGCATCTTTACTTTTCCAATCTATATCATAAAAATACCAAAAATATTTATCTTATCATATTATCTCTATCGGATCTCACTTTCGCAAGTGGCCATGAAGGGATTGACAACCCCTTGATTGCGTTGGTTGCGATGTTCTTGTTTGTTTGTGTAGGTGCGTGGGACTTCTGAGGAGCCTCCTACTCGATTGATACCTTGGTTCTCAAAAACTGAGGGAAATACTTACGCTACTTTGTCGCATCACCCTTTTCTCTTCAAGGAAAACCAACGCAAGCTCAAGACATAGCAGACACCACCCCCATTGGAGGACCCGAAGACACCGCCCCCGTCAGCCATGCTGATGGAAGGCATTGAAGTAACCAAACTTACGACCTTCACCAACAACGAAGCGACGCTACATCCAAAGCCGCTCTCCAACCGGACGCAACACTTCCCATGAATCCTCCTCTTGTTCCCTTTGATAGGTTGCACCAAGATGGGGAGACTAACAAGCTTCAGCACGAGGCTAGCAAAGCAATGGAACCAGGTGAGAAGAACCTTGCCTTGTGCGGCACTCTAGGAGTGCAGCCTAGTCAAGAGTTAGGCAATGGATGGCGACCTCCTCGAATTACCCAGGAGTTTGGCTATCCTTCGGATGAGGAGATCGTGCCAAACCCGAAGGCGAACTTCCGAAAGACTTTCTTACCCCACCTTGGCCATGTGCGTGCATGGTTCAAAGGTGCGGAGGGTGGACCCAAGAAAATCTCTTCATAATCGCAAGAAGGAGCAAGATCCAATGCCCCATGTCTTCCTGTAACTACAGGCAAAGTATCGCTAGCGGATGGAAGCACTTCACAACATCGAGACATATCACCATGCTGCTACACTGACATCAAGGCTCGTCTTCCTGAAGACCCTAATGAACTTCACCAGGTTGCAAGTCGGCCTGGAGCTAACATGCGACCGAGGTTGCACATCAGAGCGTAACAGATGGGCCTGTTGGAGATGTAGGGCACCAAGACGACCTCGACGATGAAGAGAGCTTGTCCGAGTCATCTTCTTCGCCTTCTTTGGAGAGGCACCCGAACTCCCCTCCTTAACAAGACCTTTTTCCATCTGACTTATCCGATTCTGAAGATGGTATTGGAGATCTCCACACTGCGCCAGTTCGCATGGTGAACAGTGGCGCTGCCCCTGAAGATCCGGTGCCGTCGTCCAGGAGCTAGATGCCGCAAATGCAGTAGCGGCGCATCATGCTTCCTTAGAAGAACAGGTCAGGGACCAACGTCAGACAATCAACCAGTTGCCGTCAAAGCTTGACCAGTTCATCGAGCTCATGATGAACAATCAAGGCGCTCCATCACGAGGTGCGCCGCAATAGGTGGTGGATCCACAAGAAGAAGATCTACTTGGTGACACTCATGTAGTGGCGCCACTTAATGATGCGTGTCAACGCCAAGACCCCAGCACACACGCTCGGCCGTTGGTTAGCCCCGTTGGTTCTGCCAATGCGGTGCCAAATGCGAGCATGCTGAAGGACTGTCGCGACATTGTTGAACATATGGTGGCCAAAAAGTTCAAGCAAATGGCGATATATCAAGCCCCTCGCACCTTAGAGAGCGAGCTGGAGAAACCTTATGAGGCGTGGCACGACTTGGTGGCATACCCTTCAAGGTGGCACCCACCAAAGTTCCGCCAATTTGATGGAACCGGTGACGCGAGGGAGCACTAGCTTACTTCGAGGCGGCATGCGGCGACACAACAAACAACTCGTCACTCCTCTTGCGCCAATTTTTAAGGTCGTTAACTGGACCTGCATTCCATTTGTACAACCGTTTATCGTTTGGATCCATTGGAAGTTGGGCGGGCATGTAGGAAGTCTTCAAGAAGCATTTTGTCGCCATGAAGGACGTCTCCATCATTGAGCTGGCACAAGTTCGACAGCGACGAGACGAGTCCATTGACGAATATATCATCCGATTCCGCAACAGCTATGTGCGTCTGGCTAGAGAGATGCACCTTGAGGATGCCATCGAGATGTGTGTCCATGGGATGCAACAACATTGGTCACACGAGGTCTCTCGGCGTGAGCCTAAAACCTTCAGTTCCCTAAGCACGGTGGTGGCAGCCACAAAGCTCGAGTTTGGGAAATCACCACAGATAATGGAGCTTTATAAGAATGGCAGCGCATTTGACCCCACTAAGCACTTTGCCTCAACATCCAAGATAATCAACAATTGTGGCAAGACGAAGACACTAGCTGAAACCAACACCACTAGAATTTTCTCACCTGCACCACAAGATCATGTGCCCGTCTTAGGTGCAAGAGGTGAACAGGTAAGAGGAAGGCAACGCCCGTTGATTCAGGAGCTCCTCAAGAAGCAGTACATCTTCCGACGTGAACTTGTCAAGGACATGTTCAACCAGCTGATGGAGCATCAAACCTTGAACCTGGCAGAACCTCGAAGTCCTGATCAGGTGAGAATGACTAATAATTTTTTTTTCCCATATCACAGGTATGTAGGACATTCCGACTGCGTCGCATTGAAAGAATGGCTCCAAAGAGCTGTTAATGAGAACAGGATCAACCTTGACCCCAAAGCCATCAACCCAGTCTACCATGCGGTGAACATGGTGAGCGTGAAGTCAGCCCCTTCATTGAGTCGAGACATGGAGCTCGAAGAAACATGGGTGCCACTCGCCCAAGTCAAGGACTAGCTATCCAACCTCGACACTGCCGTCGGGACCTCAGAGGGCAACTCCTACAATACCATCATGCCGTTCAGACTGAAGAATGCTGGTGTGACGTACCAGCATGCCATGACATGTGTTCCTAGTGCCCAGGCGGAGAAGAGACGAGGATGATTGTCTCTTCATCAAGTCCTTAATGGCGTACCGCGTTACAGTCTGTACCCCAACACTTGCTATATGTTTTCTCTCATCTGCAGGAGTGCAACGGTCCTAGCTTCAGCGGTCCACAGCTCACCTAAGATGAACATGTACAACTTCGTTTCCAGGAGCTTGACGCCCTTGAAGAGGAGCGACTTCATGCCCTACAGAACCTGGAGCTCTACCGCCAGAACATGGTGAGAGCCAACAACAAGCTCGTCAAGCAACGCGTATTCCAGAAGGGTGATTTGGTCCTCGTGCTCCGTCGATCCATCGTCATCACGCACAAGACGAATGTCGGTGTCAAAACCGGCAGATCTCAGGTAGGGGGTCCCAAGCTGGTGGATTGATGGGTAATAGGAGACAGGGGACACGATGTTTACCCAGGTTTGGGCCGTCTCTATCGAGCTAATACCCTACTTCCTGCTTGATTGATCTTGATGAATATAGGGTTACAAGAGTTGATCTACCTCGAGATCATATGTTGTGGTCTAAGCCCTAGAGGTATGATGAGTAATGTCATAATGATCTAGCCTATCTATCGACTAGCCTAGCCTCGGTTTATATAATGTACCAGAGGCCTGATACGTCCATTTTGCATCATGCTTTTATATCAATATTTATTGCATTATGGGCTGTTATTACACATTATATCTCAATACTTATGGCTATTCTCTCTTATTTTACAAGGTTTAGCATGAAGAGGGGGAATGCCGGCAGCTGGAATTCTGGCTGGAAAAGGAGCAAACGTTGGAAACCTATTCTGCACAGCTCCAAAAGTCCTGAAACTCCACGAAACAACCTTTTGGAATTAATAAGAATTTCTGAGCGAAAGAAATAGGCCAGGGGGCCCACACCCTGTCCAGGAGACAGGGGGGCGCGCCCCCTATCTCCTGGGCTCCCTGGTGGGCCTCCGGCGTCCATCTTCTTCTATATCATTACTTTTAGCCTAGAAACAATCGTGGGCAAGCTTACGGGACGAAACTCCCCCGCCACGAGACGGAACCTTGGCGGAATCAATCTAGGGCTCTAGCAGAGCTGTTCTGCGGGGGACACATCCCTCCGGGAGGGGGAAATCATCACCAACGTCATCACCAATGATCCTCTCATCGGGAGGGGGTCAATCTCCATCGACATCTTCACCAGCACCATCTCCTCTCAAAACCCTAGTTCTTCTCTTGTATCCAATCTTGTATCAAAACACTAGTAGAAAACAGGGCTTTCGTCCAGGCCAGTTTAGCCCATTAGTCCCGGTTCAATCCAGAACCAGGACCAATGGAGCTATTTTCCCCGGTTCGTGAGCCCAGGGGGCCGGCCGGGCCATGTGGGCCATTGGTCCCGCTTCGTCCGGAACTTTTGGTCCCGGTTGGTGGGACGAACCGGGACCAATGGTCCTGGCTCCTGGCCCACCACTATTGGTCCCGGTTGGTGGCATGAACCGGGACCAAAGGCTTCCCTTTAGTCTCGGTTCAAGCCACCAACCGCGGCTTCGCGCAAGAGCAGAGCACACTGCTCTGTTTTTTCTGGCCGAGGGGGAGAGGGCTTGGTGGTGCTCTAGCTCACCTCCTATGCACACAAGGTGTTCGATGGAATGCCCGAGCCACACTACTTAAGGTTTCTCCTCTCCAAGCTCGAACGCCAAGCTCCATTTTTCTCAATATTTATCTAGGTTTAGCGGTCCGTCACGCCCGTCCCGTCTTAAATCACTGCCGATCACCAGCCGATCTCATCGCCGGCACCACCGTGGTGAGCCTCTTGTTCTTATCTTCTTTCTGAAAGGAAAAATATTACTACTTGTTTGTTTAGATAGATACTTGTATTATTTTCTTACTTTTATTATTGCATCTTATATAGTGCGATGGTTTTGGTATCCGCCCCCGTCGGCCCTCGTCCTATCTATGTTTCGGATGTGGTATATATTATCTTTTCATAACTATTGGTTCATTTATTATTTATGAAAATTATGCCGACCAACGTGACATAGATTTTATTTATCTAGGAGGTTGTTGAACCGAAATTCCAACCGACCCTATTGTCGAGAGGTTAAATTTAGTTGAAGAAGAAAATAATTTCTTGAAGGAAAAATAAAAAACTTGAGGAGGAGAAGATGATATTGGAGTTGCATGTTGCGGATGTCGTCGATGATCACAAGATCAAGATGGATGCAATGCGCTTGAAGATGATAAAGATTAGAAAATATGCCATTCATACCGAGGCTTGGTATCATTATGCGGTTGGATCAGTTGTTACCTTGGTTGCGATTATGATCGCATTTGTTTTCGCATTGAAATGTTTTACATAATTTCAATGTATGGTTTAATTAATTTAGATGCTCTGCAGAGCTTTATGTTGTTAGATGAGAACTATGTATGTACTTTGGTTTTTGTGTGATGATGAACTTCTATTAATTTGGTCACTTAATTATCTATTCATGATGTTCTGTAATGATTTTTGACACACTTAATTATATATAATGCACGCAGATGAACCGCAATGGATGTATGCGGTGATGTACACACCTCCGAGTACATTAAGGGTGTGCATGATTTTCTCGAAGTGGCTGAGGCAAACAAGCAGAATGGTTTTATGTGTTGTCCATGCCCTATATGTGGGAATACGAAGTCTTACTCTGACCGGAAAATCCTTCACACCCACCTGCTTTACAAGGGTTTCATGCCACACTATAATGTTTGGACGAGGCACGGAGAAATAGGGGTTATGATGGAAGACGGCGAGGAAGAAGAGTACGATGACAACTATGTGCCCCTGAATACGGTGATGCTACTGAACATCAAGATGCACTGCACGATGTGCACGATGGTGCCGGAACGGGCGGCTGCTGAAGATCAAGAGGAACCAGACGATGTGCCCGATGATGATGATCTCCGCCGGGTCATTGTCGATGCAAGGACACAATGCGAAAGTCAAAAGGAGAAGCTGAAGTTCGATCGCATGTTAGAGGATCACAAAAAGGGTTGTACCCCAATTGCGAAGATCGCAACACAAAGCTCGATGCCGTACTCGAATTGCTGCGATTGGAAGGCAGAGAATGCTGTGCTCGATAAAGGATTTGAGAAGCTACCAAAATAATGAAGAAGAAGCTTCCAAAGGATAACGAATATCCCGACAAAGACATACGCAGCAAAGAAGGTCGTATGCCCTCTAGGATTGGAGGTGGAGAAGATACATGCATTCCCTAATGACTGCATCCTCTACCGTGGTGCCTACAAGGATCTGAACGCATGCCCGGTATGCGGTGCATTGCATTATAAGATCAGACGAGATGACCCTGGTGATGTTGACGGCGAGCCTCCGGGAAGAGGGTTCCTCGAAGGTGATGTGGTATGCTCCTATAATACCACGGTTGAAACGTCTGCTCGTAAACGGAGAGCATGCCAAGTTGATGCGATGGCACGGAGGACCGTAAGAAAGACGGGAAGTTGAGAGCACCACGACGGGTCGCAGTGGAGAAAAATCGAGAGAAAGTACTCGATGAGTTTGCAAAGGACCCAAGGAACGTATGGTTTGCTTTAAGCGCGGATGGCATTAATCCTTTCGGGAGCAGAGCAGCAATCACAACACCTGGCCCGTGACTCTATGTATGTATAACCTTCCTCCTTGGGTGTGCATGAAGCGGAAGTTCATTATGATGCCGCTTCTCATCCAAGGCCCTAAGCAACCCGGCAATGACATTGATGTGTACCTAAGGCCATTAGTTGAAGAACTTTTACAGCTGTGGAATGGAAACGGTGTACGTCGTGGGATGAGCACAAAAGGAGGAATTTGACCTAAAGGCGTTGCTGTTCGTGACCATCAACGATTGGCCCGCTCTCAAGAACCTTCGTGACAGACAAACAAGGGATACCACGCATGCACGCACTGTTTACTTGACACCGATAGTATATACCTGGGAAGCTGCAGGAAGAATGTGTACAGGCCGCCGTCGATTTCTTCCGACCAACCATCAATGTCGAAAGAAAGGCAAGCATTTCAAAGGCGAGGCAGATCACCGAAAAAGCCCGCCATGCGTCTTGGTGATCACGTACTTGCTATGGTCAATGATTTACACGTAATCTTTGGAAAGGGTCCCGGCGGACTAGCTGTTCCGAATGACGCCGAGAATCACGCACCCATGTGGAAGAAGAAATCTATATTTTGGGACCTACCCTCTGGAAAGACCTAGAGGTCCGCTCTTCGATCGACGTGATGCACGTGATGAAGAACCTTTGCGTGAACCTGCTAGGCTTCTTGGGCGTGTATGGGAAGACAAAAGATACACCGAGGCACGAGAGGACCTGCAACGCTTACGAAAAAGAGGGCATGCCTCCGAAGCGGTATGAAGGTCCTGCCAGCTACGCTCTTATGAAAGAAGAGAAAGAAATATTCTTTCAATGCCTGCTCAAGATGAAGGTCCCGACTGGCTTCTCGTCAATATAAAGGGAATAATAAATATGCCGGAGAAAAAGTTCCAGAACCTAAAGTCTCATGACTGCCACGTCATTATGACGCAAGTGCTTCCGGTTGCATTGAGGGGGCTTCTACCGGAAAACGTCCGATTAGCCATTGTGAAGCTATGTGCATTCCTCAATGCAATATCTCAGTAGGTGATCGATCCAGAAATCGTACCAACGCTAAGGAGTGATGTGGCGCAATGTCTTGTCAGTTTCGAGCTGGTGTTCCCACCATCCTTCTTCAATATCATTACGGACGTCGTAGTTCATCTTGTCGACGAGATTGTCATTACGGGGCCCGTATTTCTACACAATATGTACCCCTTTGAGAGGTTCATGGGATTCCTAAAGAAATATGTTCGTAACCGCGCTAGGCCAGAAGGAAGCATCTCCATGGGCCATCAAACAGAGGATGTCATCGGGTTTTGTGTTGACTTCATGCCTGGCCTTAAGAAGATAGGTCTCCCTAAATCGCGGTATGAGGGGAGACTGACTGGAAAAGGCACGCTTGTAAGAGACTCAATAATATGCAGGGACGGATATTCTTGGTCTCAAGCACACTACAGTTCTCTGAGAACTCTACCTTGGTGACCCCGTATGTCGATGAACACAAGAACAATCTGCGCTCCAAACACCCGGAGCAAAGGCGACGACCGGATTACATGTGAACACATCAGGACTTTCAGCAGCTTGGTTGGAAACACGTCTCGGAGGTGACAGCACTGTTTGTGATGAGCTGTACTTGTTGTCGAGGACCATCTTCGACTGTAATGATTTGGAAAGGATACGAGATAAATGGGAATACATTTTACACGATTGACCAAGATGAAAAGAGCACCAACCAAAACAGCGGTGTCCGCTTTGATGCAGCAACCGACAAGAGAAATGACACATATTATGGTTACATAGTAGACATATGGGAACTTGACTACGGAGTAGATTTTAAGGTCCCTTTGTTTAAGTGCAAGTGGGTCAATCTGTCAGAGGCGGAATGCAGGTAGACCCACGATGCGGAATGACAACAGTGGATCTGAAAAATCTTGGGTACACTGACGAACCGTTCGTCCTAGCCAATGATGTGGCACAGGTTATCTATGTGAAGGACATGTCCACCAGACCAAGGAAAAGAAAAGATAAGGAAGCGAATACATCATACAATGAGCCAAAGCGCCACATAGTTCTTTCAGGAAAAAGGGACATCCTGGGAGTGGAGGGCAAGACAGACATGTCTGAAGAGTATGAAAAGTTTCATGAAATTCAACCCTTCAAAGTCAAGGCTGACCCAAGCATCCTGATAAACGATGAAGATTATCCATGGTTACGGCGCAATAAGCAAACGACACAAGCGAAGAAAAGTGAAGACTTTCTCCCGCAACTATTATGATGATACCATGCCAACTTTGTAACAGGCAGTATGATACCATTGTCCGCTTTGTACATGCACATGCTATGCCAACTTTTTCAGAGTTCATTTGAAAACTATGAATTTGAAAACATCGCCAACCGAAGGGCGTTCACACCGGTTTATAAGCCCGTCCCTCTACACACCGTTTTGTTGTAAGCAGAAACAAAATAAAATAAATAAAGCAACAAAGAAAACAAAAAAAGTGTTTTCAAATTTTTAAACTAAGGCAGTAACAGAAAGTTTATAATTTTTCTAAAACTAAAAGCAAAAAGAATTAAAAAATAAAGCAAAAAACAACAAAAACGAAATAATGCAGAAAACATAACAAAAAACTGAAAAAAATAAAAATAGCAACAATAAGTATTTTGTTGTAAGTAGAAACAAAATAAAAGAAATAAAGCAACACAGAAAACAAAAAATGAGTTTTCAAATTTGAAAACTAATGGCACTAACAAAAAGTTTATAATTTTTCTAAAACTAAAAGCAAAAAGAATTAAAAATAAAGCAAAAAACAACAAAAACTAACTAATGCAGAAAAGCAGAACAAAAACTGAAAAAAATAAAAATAGCAACAATAAGTATTTTGTTGTAAGTAGAAACAAAATAAAATAAATAAAGCAACAAAGAAATCAAAAAGAGTTTTCAAATTTGAAAACTAATGGCACAAACATAAAGTTTATAATTTTTCTAAAACTAAAAGCAAAAAAGAATTAAAAATAAAGCAAAAACAACAAAAACTAAATAATGCAGAAAACATAACAAAAAACTGAAAAAAAATAGAAATAGCAACAATAAGTATTTTGTTGTAAGTAGAAACAAAATAAAATAAATAAAGCAACAAAAGAAATCAAAAAAGAGTTTTCAAATTTGAAAACTAATGGCACAAACAGAAAGTTTATAATTTCTCTAAAACTAAAAGCAAAAAAGAATTAAAAAATAAAGCAAAAGACCAAAAGAAAAATAAACCAAAACCAAAATGAACTAAATAAAGCAACAAATAAAATAAAAAAACAAAAAAAAGTGCCACCTACTGGGCCCCCACGGCCTGAATACGACTAGAAACCCTATGGGCCAGGATTCAGGCCCGCGGAAGGCCCAGTAGGCCCACAGGCACAGATTGCAGAGTTAGGCCCAAAGCCTGCTTTAGAGAGGAGCTCGAGAGGAAGCTGCACCGCACCTTATAAACACGTGCGGCTCCCTCTCAACTAGCGAGGTGGGACTAAACTTTGGGCGGCAGGCAGCGAAGGCCGTTGGTCCCGGTTGGTGGCACCAACCGACTAAAAGAACATTGGTCCCGGTTGGTGCCACGACCGGGACTAATGCCCCCTTTAGTCCCGGTTGGTGCCACCAACCGACCAAAGGGCGCCGCTTCCGCCCTTTGGGCTACCGAAAATTGGCCTTTGGTCGGTTGGTGGCACCAACCGGGACTAAAGGCATTAGTCGGTTCGTGGCACCAACCGGGACCAATGCACTTTCTATATATCTGAGACTTGTGAAAATTTCACATCTCCTCGCCTCCCTAGCCAGTTGCCCCCGCCGAGGCTGCCCAAATCGCCATGGCGCTCCTCGTCACTGTCGCCGCCGCCGCCATCCCCGTCTCCCGTGCCTGCCCGCGCCCGAGCCCACGCCGCCGCCCCGTGCCCTGCCCGTCCCCGAAACACGCACGGCCGCGCCCTGCGCCCACGCCCGGCCGCCGCCTCGTGCCCCTGCCCTGTCCCCGAGCACGCACGCGCGCCCCTGCGCCCAGCCCGCCCCACCATTGTCGTAAATGGCGGCGCCCGCCCCACCGCCGCCCCTGCCTCGACGCCCCTCCTCCCCGTTCGGTCCGGCTCCGGCGACCCCCTTTCCTCCCTGTCCCCCCTTTCCTCCTCATATGCATATGTTGATTATATGGATGGATGGATGATTATATGTTCATTATATGGGCAGATGTATGGATGATGTATGCTTTTTTCACATAATTTTTTTAGGTAGATTTTTAGATTTTTTAGGCAGATTTTTATAATTTTTTGTGTATGTATGTTATGTTTATATGTATGTATGTATGTTCATATGTATGTATGTTTATATGCAAAGCATATTCAAAATGATTAAATGATTAGGCAGATTTTTAGATTTTTAGGCAGATTTTTAGAAATTTTTGTATGTATGTTATGTTTATATGTATGTATGTATGTTCATATGTATGTATGTTTATATGCAAAGCATATGCAAAATGATTAAATGATTAGGCAGATTTTTAGATTTTTAGGCAGATTTTTAGAATTTTTTGTGTATGTATGTTATGTTTATATGTATGTATGTATGTTCATATGTATGTATGTTTATATGCAAAGCATATGCAAAGAAAATGTATGAATGGTCATATGCAAAGAAAAATGTATGTATGGTCATATGCAAAGAAAATGTATGTATGTATGTTCATATGAAAGAAAAATGTATGTATGTATGTTCATATGCATATGCAAAGAAAATGTATGTTCATATATATGATGATATGTTCATATAAAAGGAAAATAAGAAGAGGAAGAAAGGAGAAGAAGAGGAGAGGAAGAAGAGGAGAAATAAATAAGAAGAGGAAAAAAGAAGAAGAAGAGGAGAAGAAGAATGGAATAGAAGAGAAGAAGAAAAATAGAAAAATTCTATTTTTCTTCTTCTTCTATTCCTTTCTTCTTCTCCTCTTTTTTTTCTTCTTTTTATTGGCCGCTGTATATGTATCGAGGGTGTCGAGGATCGCCGAGGGGTCGAAGGTCGGGAACTAGGGTAGAGGGTCGAGGGTCGTTAAGGGGTCAAGGGTCGAAGGTTTCAGGGTCGAGGGTTCCTATAGTGTCAAAGTATTGAAGAAATCCATGGCTTCATCATTAGCCGGAAGTAACCATGGCATGATGGTACGAAGTCCTCCAAAGTTGTTCTGGAATGGAGTCCCGGATAGGATAATTTGCCTTTTGTATGCGAATCTCAGCAAAGGGCTTTCAAATAACGATATTCGAAGGTTCTTGCTAAACTTTGTACCGAAAGTGAATTATCCTATCTGGGACTCCGTTCCAAAACAACTTTGGAGAGCTTCGTACCATCATGCACCTGTTACTTTCGCCTAATGATGAAGACATGGTTTTGTTGAATCCTTTGACACTAGGCAACCTCCCGACCCCTCGGCGATCCTCCACCCCTTGACCCTCGACCGCTTCGGCGATCCACGACCCTCTACCCTCATCAAGGGCGCCGATGCCCACGTCACTTGTGGGACATAGATGTAGTGTTCAACGCCGACCCCTCCCGATAGCTTCAACACGTGGGGCGATATTACCCCTCCTAGCTTGAAGCGTTCGAGGCCACCCCTAACCCTTGAAGCATTGTCGAGGCCACCCCAAACCTTAGAGAAGCAGCGTCGAGGCCACTAATATGATTCCTTATTGTGATTAGCTAGCTAGTTCTCGTTTGCCACTAATATATCCATATCTGTCATGTTTGAATAATAATTGCCATGTTGTAAAAAATTTGTAGAAACTATGGACACCACCCGAGACGAGGAACGAGAAGCAGCTGATCACATCAAACGACCTGCCGAAGCTTCCCCCGAAGCTACCCCGCCATCTTAGCGGAGAAGCAGCGTGGCTTCCACCGAGCTGCTTCAGCCAGAGCAGCATGCCTTGGCGGCTCCTGCCAGCTATCCCGTGGATGCTATCACGGATGCTGAAAATTGCCACCTTATGGCGCAATGGAGCAATTTGAAGGTCAAGGCGGCTGTTGGCTCTGTTTATCCTACTAAACCCGACTCAACTTTTCACTGCCGGCCGATTCCAGAAGAATATGCTAAGGTGCTGGTCGATGAAATAACGGAGGGATTTGAGGACCTCCGGCTTGACCACCCTACCGGTGAAGGGAGTATCGGCTGGGTTCTCGCTCTAAAGACTCCATGCCTATGGCGAAGGATCTCATCAACCTTTCGAACTGGACGCCTCCGCCTCCTCCTCCTCCTCCGGCGAGTCAGGCACTCCGCCTCCTCCACCGCCTCCTCCTCCGGCGAGTGACGGTCAGGCACTCGGCCGGCTCCTTCTCCGCGCGTGTAGGCACTCCGCCTCCTTCTCCGCCTGCAGTGCGCCCGAGCAGCCAGCCTCCTCCTTCTCCGTCTCGTCAGCAAGGGCGGAAGAGACCCGCCGCCGCTCCGCTGCTCCGGTGTGTCGTAGTCCTTCTCCTCCGCCTCTTAAGCAAGGAAAGAAGACATCCGCTCCGTCTGCTCTGCCGGCGTCTAGCAGTACAGCCAAAGGCGGGAGGAGATACAGATTCGGTCCTTCTCTCAAGACTCCAGAGAAGTTACTTGTCTGAGAGGAGCGAGGAGGAAAAGCGAAGATCGCGCAGACCGAAGTGGATGACTGGTTTCAAGGGTTGAAAGCAAAGAGACATCCACCTCCGGAGGAGAAGGTAGATCCGGTCAAAGCGAAGCGCACTCTGGCTGCCCTGACAAAACCGCCTAAGTCTCCGCCGAAAGGCAACTATGAGCGCATTATTGGAAAGGAATTTTCCAAAGCGGAGAGGTCGGGAAATCTTGTCGATGATCAAAGGATGAAAGAACGACGAGCTGGGAAACAAATTGCCCAGCTCGGCGAACAAGCGAAGCAATCGTGCCCCAGCTCAAGGTGCCTGCTAGCGACATCGTCGATCCGAGGATGGTGCCCGGTTATGGAAATCCTGCAGATTACCTGCCCGACGATGTACATTATGATTTCTTGGAGGTACAGATACAAAGATACGAGTACGGGAAGCCTCTCGTCAAAGATGAAAGCTCTCTATCAACGATGATGCGAAGATTGCATGATTGGTACATGAAAACCTGCAAAGAGTCTGAGGGGAGGAATACTTTGTATGTGAGAGTTAAAAGGAGCATGACCTCCTTGGAATTGAACTGTTACTGTTCCATTTGAGGAGTTCTATCAGTTTTTCAATCAATTGGCCCTCGATAAAACAACGGTCACCTGCTACATGTCTGTAAGTAGTACTACTTCTGTCATTAAGTATCTCTATATAACTCAGCCCTTTCATTGCATGTATTTATAAATATCCTCACTATATTATGCAGATTGAAGATCGCCGAATTGAAGAAAAGACAAGTGGGTGATATTGGGTTCATTAACACATATCTCATTGATGCAACTGAGGTTCAATTTCGTGCCCAAGATACCGAGGCAAACTTGCTACAATCATTGGTAATAAATGAACACAAAGATATAATACTCTTTCCTTACAACTTCAAGTGAGTGTTACTGTCTTGTGGCATATTCGGTTTCCTTATTAGTCCAGGTTATAGTAATGTAATATTGATGAGTTATGCATGCGCAAGCAGCTACCACTATATTCTCCTAGAGATTAAGCTTGAGCAGGAGTAGTAACTGTCTTAGACTCGAGACGAAAAGATCCCAAGGAGTATGCGGACATGACTGAAATGCTCGAGAAGTAAGTTAAACCGATCATTATCCACCATATCAACAACTTTGTTCATTTCTGATATCAAGTAATTGTTTTCTTTGTATGGCAGGGCTTGGGAAAATTCACCAAAAAGCTCCGGACTACCGAAGAAGCTGCAATTTAGACACCAGTAAGTACTATATAGTAGCATATTCCACGCGCATCTCCTAGTGATTCAAGCGCTAGTTTCATCAATACCATTTAGAATGCTTGCTAATTATCAGTTTGATTGACCTCTGTTTCTTGTAAAGTGGTTGTGGCAGGAACAAGGGAATGATTTCTGTGGATACTACGTTATGCGAGTCCATCCGCCACACGACCTGTGAGAGGGCTACTCCGACAAACAATATGAAGTGCGTAAATAAAATATTCACAATTTTATTTTATTACCATCATTTGTGTTTAGTTTCATTCATTCATATATATATGTATTGACCCCCTTCTTAAAATTAGCTGTTTCGGATGCGGGATGAACTACTAGCACCAGATCGCTTGCGAGCAATTCAAGAGGAATTGGCGGCATTCTTTCTTGACCACGTGATCGCTGAAGACGGAGAATACTATGTGGACCACGCGTCCGTATTGTAAAAGATAATTATTGTATATATGTAGCCGGTAGTGTCGGATAGATATACGAGAACTTGTTGTTCGACCAATCTCTCGGAGAAGGAGAGGTGGTCGATATCACTTCTCTGTATGCATATATGTTCATGACGATCTTCTGTTTGCTTAATTACTAGCTAGCTAGCGTGTCTAGCTAGTCCTCTCTATACGTATGTATAGTACGTAGCGTCGACCAAGCACGGACAAAAGAGAGGACACTTTTCTTAATTAGCTAGCTATAGCACAATATATGAAACACCTAAATTAACCCCCCAAAACCCCCCAACCCCCTTAAAAAACAAAACCACAGCCATAGAAATGCTGACGTGGATGCCTATTGGTCCCGGTTGGTGCCACCAACGGGACCAAAGGCCCTCCTGCCTGGGCTCAGCGGACAGGCCACGTGGAGGGCCATCAGTCCCGGTTCTGGATTGAACCAGGACTAAAGGGCCAGGGTATTAGTACCGACCCTTTAGTCCCGGTTCATGAACCGGGACTAAAGGCCCTCACCAACCGGGTCAATAGGCCCCTTTTCTACTAGTGAAACCACAAATTGGTACCTGTGGGTTGCTAGTAGTGTTGATTACTCCTTGTAGTTGATGCTAATTAGTTTACTTGGTGGAAGATCATATGTTCAGATCCTTTATGCATATTATTACTCCTCTGATTATGAACATGTATATGCTTTGTGAGTAGTTACGTTTGTTCCTGAGGACATGGGTGAAGTCTTGCTATTAGTATTCATGTGAATTTGGTATTCGTTCGATATTTTGATGAGATGTATATTGTCTTTTCCTCTAGTGGTGTTATGTGAACGTCGACTACATGACACTTCACCATTATTTGCGCCTAGAGGAAGGCACGGGGAAGTAATAAGTAGATGAGTGGTTGCTAGAGTGACAGAAGCTTAAACCCTAGTTTATGCGTTGCTTCGTTAGGGGCTTATATGGATCCATATGTTTAATGCCGTGGTTAGGTTTACCTTAATACTTCTTTTGTAGTTGCGGATGCTCGCAATAGGGGTTAATCATAAGTGGGATGCTTGTCCAAGTTAGGGCAGTACCTAAGTACCGGTCCACCCACATATCAAATTATCAAAGTACCGAACGCGAATCATATGAACGTGATGAAAACTAGCTTGACGATAGTTCCCAATGTGTCCTCGGGAGCTCCTTTATCATTATTAGAAGTTGTCTAGGCTTATCCTTTGCTACATAAAGGATTGGGCCACCTTGCTGCACTTTATTTACTTTATTTACTTGTTACTCGTTACCATTTATCTTATCACAAAACTATCTATCACCTACAATTTCAGTGCTTGCAGAGAAAACCTTACTGAAAACCGCTTATCATTTCCTTCTGCTCCTCGTTGGGTTCGACACTCTTAATTATCGAAAGGACTACGATAGATCCCCTACACTTGTGGGTCATCAAGACTCTTTTTCCGGCGCCGCTGTCGGGAGTGTAGCGCTTTTGGTGAGTGGAACTTGGTAAGGAAACATTTATATAGTGTGCTGAAATTTTCTGTGACTTGTCACTATGGAAACTAATCCTTTGAGGGGCTTGTTTGGGTTATCTTCACCCCAACCAGAAGAGCAAAGAGTTGCTCCCCAACCTACTGAACTTTATGAAAATATTTACTTTGAGATTCCTTCGGGTATGATAGAGAAACTGCTAGCTAATCCATATGCAGGAGATGGAACATTGCATCCCGATTTACACCTTATCTTTGTGGATGAAGTTTGTGGATTATTTAAGCTTGCAGGTATTCCCGATGATGTTGTCAAAAGGAATGTCTTCCCTTTATCTTTCATGGGAGACGCATTGACATGGTATAGTCTATGTGATGATACGAGATCTTGGAATTATAAGCGATTGAAGTCGGAATTGCACCAGAAATTCTATCCTATGCATCTCGTTCATCGTGATCGTAATTATATATATAATTTCTGGCCTCGCAAAGGAGAAAGCATCGCTCAAGCTTGGGGGAGGCTTAAGTCAATGTTATATTCATGCCCCAATCATGAGCTCTCTCGGGAAATGATTATTCAGAATTTTTATGATCGGCTTTCTCTTGATAATCGTAACTTTCTCGATACTTCATGTTCTGGTTCTTATATACTGAAGACTATTGATTTCAAATGGGACTTATTGGAAAGAATTAAACGCAACTCTGAAGATTGGGGTTCTGATGATGGTAAGGAGTCAGGTATGACACCTAAGTTTGATTGTGTTAAATCTTTTATGGATACCGATGCTTTCCGTGGATTTAGCTCTAAGTATGGACTTGACTCTGAGATAGTAGCTACTTTCTGTGAATCTTTTGCTACTCACGTTGATCTCCCTAAAGAGAAGTGGTTTAAATATAATCCTCCTGTTGAAGTGAAAGTAGTTGCACCAATTATAGTCGAAGAAAAGACTATTACCTATAGTGATCCTATTGTTCCTACTGCTTATGTTGAAAAACCTCCTTTTCCTGTTAGGATAAAGGATCATGCTAAAGCTTCGACTGTTGTTCGTAAGAGTAACACTAGGACTTATACACCTCCTGAGCAAATTAATGTTGAACCTAGTATTGCTATGGTTAAAGATCTCTTAGATGAGGACTTAGATGGGCATGTTATTTCTTTCTTGGGTGAGACTGGTAATATTGCTAGACCTGATACTAAGACACGTAGACCTGTCATAGGCATGCATGTTCTTTCTGTTAAAATAGGAGATCATTGTTATCATGGCTTATGTGATATGGGTGTTAGTGCTAGTGCGATACCTTATGATTTACATAAAGAAATTATGCATGACATTGCACCCGTTGAATTAGAAGACATTGATGTTACTATTAAGCTTGCTAATAGGGATACCATTAAAACTATTGGGATTGTTAGAGATGCTGAAGTTTTGTGTGGGAAGGTTAATTACCCTGCTGATTTTCTTGTTCTTGGTTCCCCACAAGATGATTTTTGTCCCATTATTTTTGGTAGACCATTCTTGGATACTGCTAGTGCTAAGATTAATTGTGAAAAGAATATTTTCACTGTTGGCATAGATGGTTTGTCTCATGAGTTTAATATCGCTATGTTTAGTGGACAACCTCGTGAAAGGGAACCACCTAGTAAGGATGAAATTATTGGTCTTGCTTCCATTGCTATTCCTCCAACTGATCCGTTAGAACAACTAGCAAAGTGGCCCGCTCGACGCACGGGCTAGAACTTTGGAAAGTTTAATATTTAAAAATATATTTAGTTTGTTTAAAGAAAAATTTGAGTAAATGTATTCACATCATAAGTATAAGACATTTGAGAATGTAGTTTGGTCTTATGTATGTTTTGTTTTCACATTTACATATAATCATATGTGGTATCCATCATCATTTAACTGGTAATTCTGCATGTTGTGCTAAATAAATTGTTTATGTCGAGTCAAATAGTGCATTTATATTTTACGTACGAAAGCATCTTATATTTTGTTACAACAATAATATTATTTTTCAACACCTTCAATAGATTTAACATTGAAAATTAAGTTATCAATAAATATAAATATGTGTTACTTTGATTACACAAATGTTTAGATACAACACAGAACTAAAACTAATTGTTTTGTGAAAAAAATCTTTTGGGGTACTTAGCACCATTGTTCTAGAAAGTTTCATTATTGCCGACCATACAAAACAAATGTCAAAAAGACGAAAGGGTAGAACATGTATGGTAAATCTAAAAGGCTGGAAGGATAAACGTACGGTCTACAAATTTCCAAGAGTTGTACATCTTCACATCAATTCTTTGCTTAATTTAAAAAATATTTCATGTATAATTTTTTTTTGAAATATTAAGACATATTCCCCTAAACTTCTTTCTAGACGGAACATTTTATCTTTTTGGGAAAAAATGTTAGAACTTTGAACAACTAAATTTTAAATATAAAACTTGTTTACTAATGCATGATGCAACACTTTATAGATATTAAAATTTTCATAGGAACACACTGTATTTACATAATTCTAACATACACGAACATGTACTTGTGTTAGATTTATATTTATACTTTGGAATATAGGTGCAACATGAATTACCATATGAGAACAACTAAAGCTCTTTAGGTCATATAGCTATGGGATCTTACCTTAATTATCTCATGATTGAAATAGTTGAAGCATATACTTGACCTTGCATTGAGACATTGACCTAGCATAAATTCATAGGAAAATATTACGATTTAGTCATCCATACGGGATATACATGTTGTATCATACAGTACTTCCTCTGTCCGAAAATAATTGTCTTCATCACATCAATCCTTTGCTTAACTAAAAAACAATATATTTCATGTTTTTTTAATATTAAGACATGTTCCCCTAAACTTTATTCAGGACGGTCCATTTTATCTTGTTGAGAAAAAATGTTCGTACTTTGAACAACTAAATTTTAAATATAAAACTTGTTTACTAATGCGCGATGCAAGACTTTATAGATATTAAAATTTTCATTGGAACACACTGTATTTACATGCTTCTAACATACACGAACATGCACTTGTCTTAGATTTATATTTATACTTTGGAATATAGGTGCAACATGAATTACCATATGAGAACAACTAAAGCTCTTTAGGTCATATAGCTATGGGATCTTACCTTAATTATCTCATGATTGAAATAGTTGAAGCATATACTTGACCTTGCATTGAGACATTGACCTAGCATAAATTCATAGGAAAATATTACGATTTAGTCATCCATACGGGATATACATGTTGTATCATACAGTACTTCCTCTGTCCGAAAATAATTGTCTTCATCACATCAATCCTTTGCTTAACTAAAAAACAATATATTTCATGTTTTTTTAATATTAAGACATGTTCCCCTAAACTTTATTCAGGACGGTCCATTTTATCTTGTTGGGAAAAAAATGTTAGTACTTTGAACAACTAAATTTTAAATATAAAACTTGTTTACTAATGCGCGATGCAACACTTTATAGATATTAAAATTTTCATTGGAACACACTGTATTTACATGCTTCTAACATACACGAACATGCACTTGTCTTAGATTTATATTTATACTTTAGAATTTAGGTGCGACATGAATTACCATATGAGAACAACTAAAGCTATTTAGGTCATATAGCTATGGGATCTTACCTTAATTATCTCGTGAATGAAATACTTGAAGCATATATTTGACCTTGTATTGAGACATTGACCTAGCACAAATTCATAGGAAATATTAGGATTTAGTCATCCATACGGGATATACATGTTGTATCATATAGTACTTCCTCTGTCAGAAAATAACTGTCTTCTTCACATCAATCTTTTGCTTAATTATAAAAACAATATATTTCATGTATTATTGTTTTGAAATATTAAGACATGTTCCCCTAAGCATCATTCTAGACTGTCCATTTTATCTTGTTGGGAAAAAAATGTTAGTACTTTGAACAACTAAATTTTAAATAGAAAACTTGTTTACTAATCCGTGATGCAACACTCTATAGATACTAAAATTTTCATTGGAACACACTGTATTTACATGCTTCTAAAATACACGAACATGTATTTGTCTTAGATTTATATTTATACTTTAGAATTTAGGTGCAACATGAATTACCATATGAGAACAATTAAAGCTCTTTAGGTCATATAGCTATGGGATCTTACCTTAATTATCTCGTCATTGAAATACTTGAAACCTGTACTTGACCTTATATTGATTATTGAGACATTGATCTAGCACAAATTCATAGGAAAATATTAGGATTTCGGCATCCATACAGGATATACATGTAGTATCATACAATACTTCCTCTATCCGAAAATAACTGGCGCTCAAACGGATGTATGTAGATGCGTCTCATAATTCCTCAGAACATCTCACAAAGATCTATAATAATACTTGCAATCCTGTAATAATAAACATTGCGTAATGAAGTGTATAAAACAATGCATTCATGTTGATTGTCTGGTTAGATAAAAATTGTATTTGCCAAATTTGGATCTTCGTCATGTCTCGTTTTGTCAGGACATTGTATAAACATATACAATCTCTAAAATAAATTCCATAAGTATTTTGTATATGAATGTTAACAAATTAAGTTTCTTCTCTTGTGTTTATTTTTCATCATATATATAATCATTTTTGACCGTTAGTGAAAGTAAGCCGATTTCATGACAGACTTTTTGTCATTTTTTTTATTTTCCAATGTAGTAATGCATGGCCTACTTTTTTGGTCTATTTCCTTCCAATTTCTCACCAGTGCATCCATCTCTTCAATGGAGACACATTATACTTTCTCCATGATGTATTTGTTGTTCAAATGGCATGATTATACTATGTGTTGTTACCCTCATAATCATTTCTGTCGTGGAATTGTCACGTCAGATGTCCTTAGTGTCAGGACTTAGTCGCGAGGCCAACGCATCTATGTGGTAGCTTGAGAGGGGTTGAGCGGAATCGAGAGACGCAACACAAGACAGGGATTTAGACAGCTTCGGGCCCCGGGAAACATCATCCGGTAAAAAACCCTACATGCTGTTTGAGGCTAGGTCTCATTATCATCACGAGGGAGTCGCCATAAACCGGCTCTCCTCTTTGTGTCTAGCCCTAAGATTGTTTCATCTTGCTTGTAGCTTCTCCCCCTTTGGGGAGCCCTGCCCCACCTTATATATGTTGAAGGGGCGGGTTACATGTGGAGTCCTATTAGGATTAGGACTAGTCTATCTCTAATACAAACCGGATACAAGTCCAGGTCTTAACTCCTTGTAAGACAAATGTTCCTTATTCCTTTCCTCTTAAACCGCCCACCATAGTATGAACTGCCTTCATGAACCGCCCGTTGGGCCACCAGGTCTTGTCGTTCCTCGCACCCGCCTGCCGGATTACCAATGAGTCGTGAACCGCCAAGTCTCAGCGGGGTCTCAAATAAACCGCCAAGTCCGGTCGGGTTAACTTCCGGCCGGTTTACACCGCGGGGTATATCCCCGACATTAGCCCCCAAGTTTAGCTTGGATTTATCCATGGTAAACTTATGCTGCAAAATAAACACCAGAACAAATTTGGCAGGTTGTGCTCCGGGTTAAGAATTCTTATAGACCGGCACCTGATCGTCCTTAAGTCCCTTGTCATTTCCTCCTTCTAGAAAATCCGGGTCAATAACCAGCTTCATACTCAAATTGCTGATGTTGGCTTCTTATAGAAAAAATATTGTGAAGAATAATCCACTTGAGTCGGCTTCCAAAACGTCGGTTTAAGAAATATTGGTCTTGAAATACTCATCTGATATTCAACCGGTTTGAAGATGCAGAACTTGCCGGTTTTATCATTGCCAAAGACTGTCGGGTTATAAAAACTTGATAATTTCGAGTCATGATTGCTGCAGACACCGGTTCATGATTGTTGCCAACGTCGGGTTGCAGCCATAGGGTCATAATGATTGGTGACGCCGGGTCAACCTAGTTTGCTCAATCAGAGAATTTGAAAATATTTCTTCGATAATAATATATTACCTGTAGCCCCCAAGTCTTTGAGCAGAACAAAGTTGTGGCTTAAGACTTTTCTTCTATATAAATACTGCCCCTTTCAAAGAAATCCATGTTGTTCATCCCAGTGACTAGGAAAAACTGAATACTCCATACTATGTAGCCCCCAAGTGCCGGGTTGTCATGCTTGCAGCAACCTGGGACTTGTAATTGTCTTATACTCATAAAAACTTCAAACAGTGTAGCCCCTAAGGGCCGGGTCATTATGCAATAATGAGCAGGGACTTTGTAGGTATAATCGTGTAGATTTGAGCAATGATGTGTAGCCCCCAAGGGCCGGCTCAGTAAGATAATATTGAGCTGGGACTTAATATATACTTCAATGAAAATAACATCATATGATGTAACCCCCATCATGGGACTTGAATCCACGTCCACAAGGTTAAGAGCCTTGTGCTTTACCAACTGAGCAGTGGACCCTTCAATATAATGAATAAAAAGCTTTGTACCTTCAACTGTTGACAGGAGCAATTGGTAGCCCCCAAGGGCCGACTCATTATAATGTGATGAGTCGGGTCTTCAATAATATGAGCAAAAAATTACTTTGCATTAGCCCCCAAGTGTCATGGTGCATGCTTGCAGCGACATGAGACTTGCATATTCGATATAATCTCAACTTAAATAATGTAGCCCCCAAGTGCCGGGTCGTAAGCCTGCAGCAACTCGGGACTATTCCCTCCATTGTAGAATAAATCATACCCATTGATGAAATAATAGCCATTGCGCTGAAGCGATTTGAAAACCTCAATCATAATATTGGTTATTGATAACCATAATAAAAATCTAGCCATGTTGGCTATTTGAAGATTTGAATAATATAATCCAATGATTTATGAGCGCATGATTCCAATGGCGCAATCCAAATATGTACTGGCGACTTATAGTCCAAAACCAGGCCGGGTTAACAAACACCGGATAATTTCTCATCATATACTGGCGACTTATCGTCTTAAAGCCAGGCCGGTTTAATAAACACCGGATAATTTATCATCATGCTTTATTCAACCTGTCTCTGCATACAACAAGTTTAAAGTGTCCTGGCGGTTTACCACCGGACGGGTCATAATGCCCAACATATAACCCAGGTTTATAACCTAGGCTGCACTTTAAGAATAATCAATGAAATATATCATACCTGTGACATTGAATCACATCATTGGTTTACCAATTTTTTTTTAGTAAAGGTGATAACCCCAATCTTGAGTAATGATAACTCCTTTCATACTGTGTCGGTTTATGATAAAACCGTACCGGGTTGTGATAAACACCGGTTTAACCATATATAATACTGGCGACTCGTAGTCAAACCAGACCGGGCGGATAGTCTCCGGATTATGATTTGATCATGTACTGACAATTTGTAATTGAAAGTCAAGCCGGGTTAATGAATACCGGTTTACTCCATAATAAGATGGTAACATAAAATCAAACCGGGCAGATAGTCTCCGGATTAGGATTTGACCGTGTTCGTCCAATTTGTAATTGACAGTTTGAAACGGATTAACAATGTTGGTTTAAAAACGCAACAAAAACCAAATAACAGTTATGAAAAAATATGGAAGCAAAGGCAATGATAAGACCGTTTGCAAAAAAAAAAAGTATAATATGTATTTTGATTGTTTGAGTTCAAGATCAACTGCAGATGTCTTGTTCGAAATTTTCTTCATAGCTGCAAAATAAAGCCAAAAGTACAGTTTTTGTCAGTTGTATGTCTCCTCGTAGTGCACAATACCTAAGATGGAAAAAAAATAAAAAAAATTTAGAAATTGTTGGCAAAGGTCCCGTACATGGTGTACTTTCCGGTGTATTTTATATGACGCCATTAGTAGCCAGATGCACATCCACGCTATCTATCGTATACACTACTGGCTAGTTGCACAAGCTAGCAGCCTGCTAAATCGATCATGTCATGCTAATTGCGTACGTATACATACATCTTGCCATGGTTAGCCAACTTAGCCGCGTGCTTGTGTTTCCTTGGGGCAAATGCATGCGTGGTTGTTTTTCATGAGGGTGATTATACAGTAAGAGAAGAATGCTCCCCCCAAAAAAATCAAGAGAAGAATGCGTGCATGCACGCATATATATAGCAAGTAATCAGCGTGCTAGTCTTTTTTATCCTAACCGGCATGTTCTTTTATATAATAAATAAATAATGGTCCATACTTTTCTGGAGGAAGGCAGCTGCCTACGTTACCTTTTTTTAAAATGGCACATCCTTTTCTTAGATAATATGAATGTTTATTACGGGAGGATGGAGGACAATGATTGAACGTCCTTCTAGTCCCAGGATGTCCTCTTATGGAACATCTTTCTGACGGTGGACTTTTTCTTTTCTTTTTGAGCTTTGACTTCGATGTCAATTGCCCACGTTAGTTGGGACTTCATATATTAGATGAGGCAACGCTGGCTGGCTGAAACGTTTTTCTTCATTAATGGTCTCTAAAATTTACACTTTGAACATATCTAATGTCTCTAAAATTTTCTAAATTTTAGTCTACTAAATAAACAATCGGCTGTTTCTGTTTTTTATGGGATTTTCTAGCCTAATTCTCTTTTTTATGGTTAACCCATCATTTACTTTTTATATATAAATAGATATTTGCTAGACCATGATATGTTTATGAAGGAAAGGGAAGAAATAGATGAAGTGTTCCTTAAACAGGAACCTATGCTGAAAGATAACCTTCCCGTTGAAATTCTTGGAGATCCTCCTCCACCAAGGGTGATCCTGTGTTTGAACTCAAACCATTACCTGATAATCTTAAGTATGCTTATCTTGATGAAAAAAAATATCCTGTTATTATTAATGCTAACCTTTCAGAGAAAGAAGAAGAAAGATTATTGAAAACTCTGAAGAAGCACCGAGCTGCTATTGGATATACTCTGGATGATCTTAAGTGCATTAGTCCCACATTATTTCAACACAAAATTTCAGTGGAGAAAGATGCCAAACCAGTTAGAGATCCTCGAAGACGATTAAATCCCAAGATGAAGGATGTGGTAAGAAAAGAGATACTAAAGCTCCTTGAGTCATGTATTATTTATCCCGTTGCTGATAGTGAATGGGTAAGCCCTGTCCATTGTGTTCTTAAAAAGGGAGGTATTACTGTTGTTCCTAATGATAAAGATGAATTGATCCCACAAAGAATTATTACAGGTTATAGGATGGTAATTGATTTCCGTAAGTTAAATAAAGCTACTAAGAAAGATCATTACCCTTTACCTTTTATTGATCAAATGCTAGAAAGGCTATCCAAACACACACATTTTTGCTTTCTAGATGGTTATTCTGGTTTCTCTCAAATACCTGTGTCAGCGAAGGATCAATCTAAAACTACTTTTACTTGCCCTTTTGGTACTTTTGCTTATAGACGTATGCCTTTTGGTTTATGTAATGCACCTGCTACCTTTCAAAGATGCATGATGGCTATATTCTTTGATTTTTCTGAAAAGAGTTGTGAGGTATTCATGGATGACTTTTCTGTTTATGGATCCTCTTTTGATGATTGTTTGAGCAACCTTGATCGAGTTTTGCAGCGATGCGAAGACACTAGTCTCGTCTTCAATTGGGAAAAGTGTCACTTTATGGTTAATGAAGGCATTGTCTTGGGGCGCAAGATCTCCGAGAGAGGTATTGAAGTTGATAAAGCCAAAGTTGATACTATTGAAAAGGTGCCATGTCCCAAGGACATAAAAGGTATAAAAAGTTTCCTTGGTCATGCAGGTTTTTATAGGAGGTTCATTAAGGACTTCTCTAAAATCTCTAGGCCTCTGACTAATTTATTGCAAAAAGATATTCCTTTTGTCTTTGATGATGATTGTGTAGAAGCATTTGAAGTACTTAAGAAAGCTTTGATCACTGCACCTATTGTTCAGCCGCCTGATTGGAATTTACCTTTTGAAATTATGTGTGATGCTAGTGATTATGCTGTAGGTGCTGTTTTAGGGCAAAGACTCGATAAAAAATTGAATGTTATCCAGTATGCTAGTAAGACTCTTGATACTGCCAAGAGAAATTATGTTACTACTGAAAAAGAGTTCTTAGCAGTTGTGTTTGCATGTGATAAGTTTAGACCTTATATTTTTTATTCCAAAGTTACTATTCACACTGATCATGCTGCTATTAAATATCTTATGGAAAAGAAAGATGCTAAACCTAGACTCATTACATGGGTTCTCTTGCTCCACGAATTTGACTTGCATATTATTGATAGGAAGGGAGCTGAGAACCCCGTAGCAGGCAACTTGTCTAGGTAAGACAATGTCCTTGATGACCCACTGCCTATTAATGATAGCTTTCCTGATGAACAATTAGCGGTCGTCAATGCTTCTCGTACTGCTCCTTGGTATGCTGATTATGCTAATTACATTGTTGCTAAATATTTACCGCCTAGTTTCACATACCAGCAAAAGAAAAAGTTCTTTTATGATTTAAGACATTACTTCTGGGATGACCCACACCTTTATAAAGAAGGAGTAGATGGTGTTATTAGACGTTCTGTGCCTGAACATGAACAGGAACAGATCCTACGCAAGTGTCACTCTGAATCTTATGGAGGACACCATGCTGGAGATAGAACTACACACAAGGTACTACAATCTGGTTTTTATTGGCCTACTCTCTTCAAAGACGCTCGTAAGTTTGTCTAATCTTGTGATGAATGTCAAAGAATAGGTAACATTAGTAGACATCAAGAAATGCCTATGAATTATTATCTTGTTATTGAACCGTCTGAAGTTTGGGGCTTTGATTATATGGGACCTTTTCCTGCCTCTAATGGTTATACACATATTTTAGTTGCTATTTATTACGTTACTAAGTGGGTAGAAGCTATTCCAACTTGTAGTGCTGATCATAACACTTCTATTAAAATGCTTAAAGAAGTTATTTTTCCGAGGTTTGGAGTCCCTAGATATCTTATGACTGATGGTGGGTCACATTTTATTCATGGTGCTTTCCGTAAGATGCTTGCTAAGTATGATGTCAATCATAGAATAGCATCTCCTTATCAACCGCAGTCTAGTGGTCAAGTAGAATTGAGAAATAGAGAGCTCAAATTAATTTTACAAAAGATTGTGAATAGATCTAGAAATAATTGGACCAAAAAACTTGATGATGCATTATGGGCCTATAGAACTTCATACAAAAATCCTATGGGTATGTCTCCATATAAGATGGTTTATGGAAAAGCGTGTCATTTACCTCTTGAACTTGAACATAAGGCATATTGGGCTATCAAAGAGCTCAATTATGATTTCATACTTGCCGGTGAGAAGAGGTTATTTGATATTAGCTCACTTGATGAATGGAGAACCCAAGCCTATGGAAATGCCAAGCTTTTCAAAGAAAAAGCCAAACACTAGCATGATAAGAGGATACAAAAGCGTGAGTTTAGCGTAGGAGATTATGTGTTATTATTCAACTCTCGTTTAAGATTTTTTGTAGGAAAACTTCTCTCAAAATGGGAAGGTCCCTACGTTATCGAGGAGGTCTATCGTTCTGGTGCCATAAAAGTCAACAACTTCGAAGGCACAAATTCGTGGGTGGTAAACGGTCAAAGAATTAAACATTATATTTCAGGCAATCCTATCAATGTTGAAACTAATATTATTGAAACCGTAACCCCCGAGGAATACATAAGGGACACTTTCCAGAACGTTCCAGACTCCAAAAAGGTATAGGTATGTGGTACGGTAAGTAAACCGACTCCAAAACAACTCTAATGGTTTTATCAGTTTTGGATTATTTAAGAATTTTAGGAGGAAAGAAGTAGTCTGAAAGGGACACGAGGCCCCCACAAGAGTGGAGGGCGCCCCCCCCCCCCGTAGGGCGCGCCCCCTGTCTCGTGGGCACCCCGTGTGCCTCCCGGACTCCGTTTTCTTGCACGTTACGTATTTTGGTCGGTAAAAATTCATTATATATACTCCCGAAGGTTTTGACCACCGTATCACGCGAATACCTCTGTTTTCGTTCCGAGCTATTCCTGTTGAAGAATAAAGCAAGATGTCTTCTCAAGAGTCAGTTGGGGAGAGCCGGGTATCTCACCCAACGCCAGGTCTAGGAGCAAATAGCGATGCCTATCACTTTGGACCATCAACGGAGGATGAGATGGAGGCTGATTTGAAAAGGATATATGCCATGGAGGAAGATCAAGAAGTCACCTCTCGTCTCCGAGCAAAATTCATGATGGGGGAACTACCTAGCATGGCTATTCCAACTTCGGTCATCCCTTCCAACTCTAGATTTCTTTCTTATGAAAAATATGAAAAAGAGTTTCATGTGTTCTCCGGAAGCTATGCAGCATCCTTGGGTAAAAGGAGCTTTGGCCGTTATGGGAAAGCTCCGTAAAGAAATTATGGACCTCAAACAACAAGTCAGTAAGCTCGAGGAGGAGAACCGTATCCTGAAGGGTATCATCGCCAAGAAGATCATAACACCAATTGTGAAGAAGGAGAAATAAACACATGGGTATGGGCACTCCCCTTGGCAACTGCCAAGCTTGGGGGAGGTGCCCCGGTATCGTATCACCATCACACTCCTATCTTTACCGCTTTATTTAGTTCGATCCTTTTAGTAGTATCTTGATCTAGTAGTTTGAAGTTTTGATATCAAGTAGTTTTGAGTTTTGCATTGTGATCTCTTTATGTAATCGAGTCCGTGTGCTATTTATAATAAAGATTAGTGTTGAGTTAAGGGCTTTGCTATGTTGCTATGACCTTGAGAAAGTAGAAAGAATAAAATAGTTCATATTGATCTTATGGATAGTGATAACTTCACACATAGAAAGTATGAGGCATAAAAATTGTTGAGAGTTGATGAACGTAGCCTTGGTCATCGTTGCAATTAATAGGAAGTGATAAGGAAAGCGGGGTTCACATATAAATATATTATCTTGGACATCTTTTATGATTGTGAAGCACTCATTAAACATGACATGCTAAAAGAGTTGATGTTGGACAAGGAAGACAACGTAATGGTTTATGTTTTCCGACATCTCAGTTAAAGTATATTGTCATTGACCTTCCAAACATGTTGAGCTTGCCTTTCCCCCTCATGCTAGCCAAATTCCTCGCACCAAGTAGAGATACTACTTGTGCTTCCAAATATCCTTAAACCCAGTTTTTCCATGAGAGTCCACCATACCTACCTATGGATTGAGTAAGATCCTTCAAGTAAGTTGTCATCGGTGCAAGCAATAAAAATTGCTCTCTAAATATGTATGACTTATTAGTGCAGAGAAAATAAGCTTTGTACGAACTTGTTGTGGAAGTAATAAAAGCGACGGACTGCATAATAAAGGTCCACATACAAGGGGAAATATAAAGTGACATTCTTTTGCATTAAGATTTTGTGCATCAACCCTAAATGCGCATGACAACCTCTGCTTCCCTCTGCGAAGGGCCTATCTTTTACTTTATGTTTTTACTTTATGCTTGAGTCAAGGTGATCCTCACCTTTCAATTTTTCATTTTATCCTTTGGCAAGCTCCTCGTGTTTGAAAGATCATGACATATATATATCCAATTGGATGTAAGTTAGCATGGGCTGTTATTGTTGACATCACCTAAAGGTGAATACGTTGGGAGGCACACTACTACAAAAAGGGCTATAGATGGAATGGCCACTAATGGCGCACCTGTCATGTGGTGCGCCATTACTATATTCTAATGGCGCACCATGTCCCGATGCGCCATTAGTAATATATTACTAATGGCGCACCTGGTGCCTGGTGCGCCATTAGTAGTTTTGAAAAAAACATAAAAAAAATTGTTACTAATGGTGCACCATTGTATAGTGCGCCATTACTAGTTGACATAGTAATGGCGCACCACATCCGCCGAGCGCCATTAGTAGTTTTGAAAAAAAAGTAAAAAAAATAAAAATATATTTGTTACTAATGGCGCACCATGTCCACTTGTGCGCCAGTACTAAGTTTTTTTCAAAAAAATTTCAAAAAAAGTATCATTTTTTTTCAAAACTAGTAATGGCGCACCCATGGTGCGCCATTACTAGTTTAACTAGTAATGGCGCACCACCCCACGGTGCGCCATTACTAACTTGCCCCAACACCGAATGCACCGCCACCCCCCTTGTGGATCGCCTTTTCAGTTTTTTAAAAAATAAAATAAAATGATGGAAATGTCAAAAAAATAAAAGAAAATAAGTTTCCCATGTGATATGTGGTCTAGTTGTTGGGAAAATTTACAAATATGAATTTCGACTTTATTTGCAAAATCTCTCTGGAAATTTGTAAAATGGTCATAACTTTTGCATATGAACTCGGATAAAAAAGTTTTTTATATGAAAAATCATCTACTCAAAAAGTTACATCCAAATTTAACCTGGGGAACGCTGTTAAACATTTTCAAAATCCCCAAAAACCTAACACAAAAAAAGTTACGGGGCTTTCAAGATCTAGAGGCAAAAAAATTCAAATAATTTCAAACTTACTAGTGGCGCACCGTGGATGTGGTGCGCCACTAGTAACAGAAAAGAAAATTGGTTTTGAATTATTTTTTGAATTTTTTTTCAAAAAATGAGACGTAATATGACCGGGAAGTTTGAAATATTTTTCAAAATTTCATCATAGTCATGAACATGAACAAAGTCCTAGACATCAACAAGGTATAATAGGATTGATATGCTAGATATATCAACAAGTGCCTGTGAAGCGAGCTGTTGGGGTTGGATAGAACTCTGAAGTTAAGCGTGCTTGGGCTGGAGTAGTGTGAGGATGGGTGACCTTTCGGGAAGTTTGACCACGGAGTGCGATTTGACCTGATATTAAGCATATTGACCCGAGATTAAGCCATAGAGAACTGAGATTAAGAAAAAACGAAAAAAAATTGAAAAAAAAAATTGAAAAAAAATGTTACTAATGGCGCACTTCTATGTAATGGCGCACTTCTATGTGGTGCGCCATTAGTATACCACAGGTGCGCCATTTGTAAAAAATACTAGTGGCGTGCTACTAATGGCGCACCGGTAGTGCGCCATTAGTAGGCAAAACCGGTGCGCCATTAGTTGGCCTTTTCCTAGTAGTGGCAACACAACAAGCCCCTATGTTTCTCAGTGTCCGGCTGAAACTCTATAACCATAAGTATTGCGTGAGTGTTAGCAATTGTAGGAGACTACGAGATAGTTGAGTATGTGAGCTTGCTGAAAAGCTCTATTATTGACTCTTTCTCATGTTACGATAAATTGCGATTGCTTCAATGACTGAGATTATAGTTTGTTAGTTCTCAATGAAGTTTGTGAACCATATTTGACATTGTGAATTGCTTGTTACTTGAGCATAGGAAATCATATGACAAAATCTATATATGTTGCTGTTATTAGAATGATCATGATGCCCTCATGTCCGTATTTTATTTTTATCGACACCTCTATCTCTATACATGTGGACATATTTTCCGATTTCGGCTTCCGCTTGAGGACAAGCGAGGTCTAAGCTTGGGGAGTTGATACGTACATTTTGCATCATGCTTTTATATCAATATTTATTGCATTATGGGCTGTTATTACACATTATATCTCCATACTTATGGCTATTCTCTCTTATTTTACAAGGTATACCATGAAGAGGGGGAATGCCTTCTGGAATTCGTGGAAAAGGAGCAAACGTTGGAAACCTATTCTGTACAGCTCCAAAAGTCCTAAAACTCCACGAAACAACTTTTTGGAATTAATAAGAATTTCTGAGCGAAAGAAATAGGCCAGGGGGCCCACACCCTGTCCAGGGACAGCCCCCCCCCCCCTATAGGGCGCGCCCCCTATCTCCTGCGCTCCCTGGTGGGCCTCCGGTGTCCATCTTCTGCGATATCATCACTTTTACCCTGGAAAAATTGTGGGCAAGCTTACGGGACGAAACTCCGCCGCGAATCATATGAACATGATGAAAACTAGCTTGACGATAATTCCCAATGTGTCCTCAGGAGCTCTTTATCATTATTAGAAATTGTCCAGGCTTATCCTTTGCTACATAAAGGATTTGGCCACCTTGCTGCACTTTATTTACTTTGTTTACTTGTTACTTGTTACCATTTATCTTATCACAAAACTATCTATCACCCACAGTTTTAGTGCTTGCAGAGAAAACCTTACTGAAAACCGCTTATCATTTCCTTCTGCTCCTCGTTGGGTTCAACACTCTTACTTATCGAAAGGACTACGATAGATCCCCTACACTTGTGGGTCATCAAGGACTAAGATAACAAGAGTACTAGCCGAATACGCCGGTGGGAGGAGTCCTTGTCTTGATCACCAAGTCTTGTGGAATCTTCCTTGTATGCGGCAGCTGTCCGAAGTGGCCCATGAGTATATGGCCATGGGGGTCCTCAGCCCAATCTAACTGATCGGGGGACGACGCGGTGAGTACCCCATAGTCCTGGACACCGTCAGTAGCCCCCTGAACCGGTCTTTAAGTTGGGGACGCTCCTTGATTCTTCCGAACTATTCTTCATCTTCGTCGTCGGTCTTGAAAACTGGTTCAACAAATCTTCTCATCTTTGATCCTGAGGATCGCCAACGTGCATCCGAAGAGTTTATACGTCGGGTATCCAAGGAGCCCCTTTATGTTTCCGGCCTTTATCAATGCCTTGTTATTTTTATACCACACCTCGGGTTTGCAGTTGTTCCCGGGCGGCAGTGTCCTCTTGCATCCGAGCTCCAACGCCGGACTTCATTCGATTTATCTTTCGCAGCCGAGCTCCAACGCCGGACTGCTTCCGAGCTCCAATGCCGGAATGTATCTGAGCTCCAACGATGGATTGTATAAGAGTATTGTTACAGCTGAGCTCCAACGCCGAACTGCATCCGGGCTCCGACGCCAGAATGTATCCGAGCTTCAACGCCGGACTATATCTGAGGTGTCATAGATCACCTTGGCTCAAAAAAGTTCGAAGGAGTTTAGCCGAGCTTAATGTCGGAAATGCCCGCTATGGAGCCAGCCACTGGCGCCCGAGCTTTATGCCGGACTACTTCTGAGGTGGTGTACCACCTTGGCCATGGGCTAATTTTTATGAATTTAATTCCGAATTGTGCAATGTAATCTCGGCCGAGATGTATAGTCAGTAGCCCTCAAGGTGCGTGTTGGCCTAATTTCGGGATGCACCGGAAGGAAAAAAATCAAACCGCTGACCCTAGTAGCCCTGAGACTCAGGTCGATTTGTAAAATCAGCCTGAGGATCAATTCCCAGCTCGGCAGCATACTTAGGAACAAAAACGCGGTGTGCAAAGTCCTCCAGACTCAGGTTGGGTGCGGCCGACCAACCTAAGGATAATAATCTCCTCGAAAACTATATTGCACTTTAAATTTTCTGCATTGGATTGTAAATGCAGTAGCCCCCAGAGCCACTGGTCGTGTGGCAACACAGGATCAAGGGATCGATGTACCCCTTTAATATTTGTAAATGATAAGCACGAAGCCCAGTAGCCCCCGAGCCTTAATGTTTGCACGGGTGGCCGAATTAAGGATCAATATCCATAGTAAAATCACAAATTATGTGTAATGATTCTATGTATCCAAGTACTTTACATCATTAATGCTTGGATCCGCATTGTAAAGAACTTTGTTGATCGACCATCGGCTTCCACCTCCTTGGCCAGCAGCCGAGGAGTGTTTTGTTGGGGAACATAGTAATTTCAAAATTTTCCTACGCACACGCAAGATCATGGTGATGCATAGCAACGAGAGGGGAGAGCGTATCTTTATACCCTTGAAGATCGCTAAGCGGAAGCGTTTATCAACGCGGTTGATGTAGTCGTACACCTTCACGATCCGCCCGATCAAGTACCGAACGTACGGCACCTCCGTGTTCAGCACACGTTCAGCTCGATGACGTCCTCGCCTTCTCGATCCAGCAAGATTGGCGAAGTAGTAGATGAGTTCCAGCAGCACGACGACGTGGTGACGGTGTTGGTGAAGAACAATCTCCATAGGGCTTCACCTAAGCACTACGAAAACTATGATGGATGATAAACTAGAGGGGACGGGGTTGCCGGCACATGGCTTGGTGTTTATTGATGTGTCTTTGGTGCTAGCCCTGCCCCTCTATTTATATGTTGAGCCTTGGGGTCGAAACTTGGAGTAAAAGCCTCCACAAAGTCGGTTTCACCCGAAAGGCAAGAGTCCTTCTCGGACTCTAGGGCCAGACGCCAGGGTTCCCGTCTGGCCCCTAGACTCCGCAAAACTTCCTTTTGCCCTTTCCAAAAACCTTGTGGGCTTTCCCCTTTGGCCCAAATGACGTGTTCTCGTACCCAAACATTTCGGGAAACATCTCGAACTCCTTCCGGTGAATTCCGGAACCCTTCCGGAGACCAAACAACATTATCCCATATATTAAATTTCATCTCCAGACCATTCCGGAGTTCCTTGTCATGTCCGTGATCTCATCCGGGACTCCAAACAACATACGGTCACCAACATAGATAACTCATATAATACTATATCGTCAACGAACGTTAAGCGTGCGGACCCTACGGGTTCGAGAACTATGTAGGCATGACCGAGACATTTCTCTGATCAATAACCAATAGCGGAACCTGGATGCCCATATTGGCTCCTACATATTCTACGAAGATCTTTATCAGTCGAACCGCATAACAACATACGTTTGTTCCCTTTGTCATAGGTATGTTACTTGCCCGAGATCCGATCGTCGGTATCTCAATACCTAGTTCAATCTCGTTACCGGAAAGTCTCTTTACTCGTTATGTAATGCATCATCCCGCAACTAACTCATTAGCTACATTTTCTTGCAAGGCTTATAGTGATGTGCATTACCGAGAGGGCCCAGAGATACCTCTCCGACAATCGGAGTGACAAAACCTAATCTCCAAATACGCCAACTCAACATGTACCTTTGGAGACACCTGTAGAGCTCCTTTATAATCACCCAGATTCGTTGTGATGTTTGGTAGCACACAAAGTGTTCCTCCAAGAAACGGAGTTGCATAATCTCATAGTTGTAGGAACATGTATAAGTCATGAAGAAAGCAATAGCAACATACTAAACGATCAAGTGCTAAGCTAACAAAATGGGTCAAGTCAATAACATTATTATCCTAATGATGTGATCCCGTTAATCAAATGACGACTCATGTCTATAGTTAGGAAAAAACAACCATCTTTGATTAACGAGCTAGTCAAATAGAGGCATACTAGTGACATTATGTTTGTCTATGTATTCACACATGTATTATGTGTCCGGTTAATACAATTCTAGCATGAATAATAAACATTTACCATGATATAAGGAAATAAATAATAACTTTATTATTGCCTCTAGGGCATATTTCCTTCAGTCTCCCACTTGCACAAGAGTCAATAATCTAGATTACACAGTAATGATTCTAACACCCATGGAGCCTTGGTGCTGATCATGTTTTTCTCGTGGAAGAGGCTTAGTCAATGGGTCTGCAACATTCGGATCTGTATGTATCTTGCAAATCTCTATGTCTCCCACCTGGTCCCGGATGGAATTGAAGTGTCTCTTGATGTGCTTGGTCCTCTTGTGAAATCTGGATTCCTTTGCCATAAGGCAATTGCACCAGTATTGTCACAGAAGATTTTCATTGGCCCCGACGCACTAGGTATGACACCTAGATCGGATATGAACTCCTTCATCCAGACTCCTTCATTTGCTGCTTCCGAAGCAGCTATGTACTTCGCTTTGCATGTAGATCCCGCCACGACGCTTTGTTTAGAACTGCACCAACTAACAGCTCCACCATTCAATATAAACACGTATCTGGTTTGCGATTTAGAATCGTCTGGATCAGTGTCAAAGCTTGCATCGACGTAACCATTTACGACTAGCTCTTTGTCACCTCCATAAACAAGAAACATATCCTTAGTCCTTTTCTGGTATTTCAGGATATTCTTGACCGCTGTCCAGTGATCCACTCCTGGATTACTTTGGTACCTCCCTGCTAAACTTATTGCTAAGCATACATCAGGTCTGGTACACAGCATTGCATACATGATAGATCCTATGGCTGAAGCATAGGGAACATCTTTCATTTTCTCCCTATCTTCTGCTGTGGTCGGGCATTGAGTCTGACTCAACTTCATAACTTGTAATATAGGCAAGAACCCTTTCTTTGCTTGATCCATTTTGAACTTTTTCAAAACTTTGTCAAGGCATGTGCTTTGTTAAAGTCCAATTAAGTGTCTTGATCTATCTCTATAGATCTTGATGCCTAATATATAAGCAGCTTCACCGAGGTCTTTCCTTGAAAAACTTTTATTCAAGTATCCTTTTATGCTATCCAGAATTTCTATTTCATTTCCAATTAACAATATGTCGTCTACATATAATATCAGAAATGCTACAGAGCTCCCACTCACTTTCTTGTAAATACAGGCTTCTCCAAAAGTCTATATAAAACCATATGCTTTGATCACACTATCAAAGCGTTTATTACAACTCCGAGAGGCTTGCACCAATCCATAAATGGATCGCTGGAGCTTGCACACTTTGTTAGCACCTTTTGGATCGACAAAACCTTCAGGTTGCATCATATACAACTCTTCTTCTAGAAATCCATTCAGGAATGCAGTTTTGACATCCATTTTCCATATTTAATAATCATAAAATGTGGCAATTGCTAACATGATTCGGACAGACTTAAGCATCAGTACGGGTGACAAAGTCTCATCATAGTCAACCCCTTGAACTTATCGAAAACCTTTCGCAACAAGTCGAGCTTTGTAGACAGTAACATTACCATCAACGTCAGTCTTCTTCTTGAAGATCCATTTATTCTCGATGGCTTGCCGATCATCGGGCAAGTCAACCAAAGTCCATACTTTGTTCTCATCCACGGATCCCATCTCAGATTTCATGGCCTCAAGCCATTTTGCGGAACCTGGGCTCATCATCGCTTCCTCATAGTTCGTAGGTTCGCCATGGTCAAGTAACATAACCTCCAAAATAGGTTTACCGTACCACTCTGGTGCGGATCTTACTCTGGTTGACCTACGAGCTTCGGTAGTAACTTGATCTGAAGTTTCATGATCAATATCATTAGCTTCCTCACTAATGGTGTAGTCGTCACATGAACTGGTTTCTGTGATGAACTACTTTCCAATAAGGGAGCAGGTACAGTTACCTCATCAAGTTCTACTTTCCTCCCACTTTCGAGAGAAATTCCTTCTATTCAAAGGATCTGAATTTAGCAACAAAAGTCTTGCCTTCAGATTTGTGATATAAGGTGTACCCAATAGTCTCCTTTGAGTATCCTATGAACACACATTTCTCCAATTTGGGTTCGAGCTTATCTGGTTGAAGTTTCTTCACATAAGCATCGCAGCCCCAAACTTTAAGAAACGACAACTTTGGTTTCTTGCCAAACCATAGTTCATAAGGCGTCGTCTCAACTGATTTTGATGTTGCCCTATTTAACATGAATGCGACCGTCTCTAAAGCATAACCCCAAAACGATAGCGGTAAATCAGTAAGAGACATCATAGATCGCACCATATCTAGTAAAGTACGATTACGATGTTCGGACACACCATTATGTTGTGGTGTTCCGGGTGGCGTGAGTTGAGAAACTATTCCGCACTGTTTCAAATGTAAACCAAACTCGTAACTCAAATATTCTCGTCCATGATCCGATGGTAGAAACTTTATTTTCTTTTTACGATGATTTTCTACTTCACTCTGAAATTCTTTGAACTTTTCAAATGTTTCAGACTTATGTTTCATTAAGTAGATATACCCATATCTGCTCAAATCATCTATGAAGGTGAGAAAATAACGATACCCGCCGCGAGCCTCAATGTTCATTGGACCACATACATCAATATGTATGATTTCCAACAAATCTGTTGCTCGCTCCATAGTTCCGGAGGACGGCGTGTTAGTCATCTTGCCCATGAGGCACGGTTCGCAAGTACCAAGTGATTCATAATTGAGTGATTCAAGAAGTCCATCAGTATGGAGTTTCTTCATGTGCTTTACACCAATATGACCCAAACGGCAGTGCCACAAATAAGTTGCACTATCATTATCAACTCTACATCTTTTGGCTTCAACATTATGAATATGTGTATCACTACTATCAATATTTAATAAAAATAGACCACTCTTCAAGGGTGCATGACCATAGAAGATATTACTCATATAAATAGAACAACCATTATTCTCTAATTTAAATGAATAACCGTCTTGCATCAAACAAGATCCAGATATAATGTTCATGCTTAACGCTGGCACCAAATAACAATTATTTAGGTCTAAAACTAATCCCGAAGGTAGATGTAGAGGTAGCATGCTGACCGCGATCACATCAACTTCGGAACCATTTCCCACGCGCATCGTCACCTCGTCCTTAGCCAATCTTCGCTTAATCCGTAGTCCCTATTTCTAGTTGCAAATATTAGGAACAGAACTAGTATCAAATACCCAGGTGCTACTGCGAGCATTAGTAAGGTACACATCAAGAACATGTATATCTCATATACCTTTGTTCACCTTGCCATCCTTCTTATCCGTCAAATACTTGGGGCAGTTCCGCTTCCAGTGACCAGTCTGCTTGCAGTAGAAGCACTCAGTCTCATGCTTAGGTCCAGATTTGGGTTTCTTCTCTTGAGTAGAAACTTGTTTGTCGTTCTTCTTGAAGTTCCCCTTCTTCTTCCCTTTACCCTTTTTCTTGAAACTGGTGGTCTTATTGACCATCAACACTTGAGTTCTCCTGTTTGATTTCTACCTCCGCAGCTTTTAGCATTGCGAAGAGCTCGGGAATAGTCTTGTCCATCCCTTGCATATTATAGTGCATCACGAAGCTCTTATAGCTTGGTGGCAGTGATTGAAGAATTCTGTCAATGACACTATCATCAGGAAGATTAACTCCTAGTTGAATCAAGTTATTATTATACCCAGACATTTTGAGTATATGTTCACTGACAGAACTATTCTCTTCCATCTTGCAGCTATAGAACTTATTGGAGACTTCATATCTCTTAATCCGAGCATTTGCTTGAAATATTAACTTCAACTCCTGGAACATCTCATATGCTCCATGACGTTCAAAACGTCGTTGAAGTCCCGGTTCTAAGCCGTAAAGCATGGCACACTGAACTATCGATTAGTCATCAACTTTGCTCTGCCAGACGTTCCTAACGTTGTCAGTTGCATCTGCAGCAGGCCTGGCACGCAGCGGTGCTTCCAGGACATAATTCTTCTGTGCAGAAATGAGGATAATCCTCAAATTACGGACCCAGTCCGTGTAATTGCTACCATCATCTTTCAACTTAGCTTTCTCAAGGAACACATTAAAATTCAACGGAACAACAGCACGATCCATCTATCTACAACAAACATAGACAAGCAAATTACTATCAGGTACTAAATTCATGATAAATTGAAGTTCAATTAATCATATTACTTAAGAACTCCCACTTAGATAGACATCCCTCTAATCATCTAAGTGATCACGTGATCCAAATCAACTAAACCATGTCCGATCATCACGTGAGATGGAGTAGTTTTCAATGGTGAACATCACTATGTTGATCATATCTACTATATGATTCATGCTCGACCTTTCGGTCTCAATGTTCCGAGGCCGGCCATATCTGTATATGCTAGGCTCATCAAGTTTAACCTGAGTATTCCGCGTGTGCAACTGTTTTGCACCCGTTGTATTTGAACGTAGAGCCTATCACACCCGATCATCACGTGGTATCTCAGCACGAAGAACTTTCGCGACGGTGCATACTCAGGGAGTACACTTATACCTTGAAATTTAGTGAGAGATCATCTTATAATGCTACTGTCAATCAAAGAAAAATAAGATGCATAAAGGATAAACATCACATTCAATCAATATAAGTGATATGATATGGCCATCATCATCTTGTGCTTGTGATCACCATCTCCGAAGCACCGTCATGATCACCATCGTCACCGGCGCGACACCTTGATCTTCATCATAGCATATCATTGTCATTTCACCACCTATTGCTTCTACGACTATCGCTACCGCTTAGTGATAAAGTAAAGCAATTACAGGGCGATTGCATTGCATACAATAAAGCGACAACCATATGGCTCCTGCCAGTTGCCGATAACTTTGTTACAAAACATGATCATCTCATACAATAAAATTTAGCATCATGTCTTGACCATATCACATCACAACATGCCCTGCAAAAACAAGTTAGACGTCCTCTACTTTGTTGTTGCAAGTTTTACGTGGCTGCTACGGGTTTAGCAAGAACCGTTCTTACCTACGCATCAAAACTACAACGATATTTCGTCGAGTTAGTGCTGTTTTAACACTCTCAAGGACAGGGCGTAGCCACACTCGGTTCAACTAAAGTTGGAAAAACTGACACCCGCCAGCCACCTGTGTGTGAAGCACGTCGGTAGAACCAGTCTCGTGTAAGCGTACCCGTAATGTCGGTCCGGGCCGCTTCATCCAACTGTACCGCCAAACCAAAGTATGACATGCTGGTAAGCAGTATGACTTGTATCGCCCACAACTCACTTGTGTTCTACTCGTGCATATAACATCAACGCATAAGCCTGCATCGGATGCCACTGTTGGGGAACGTAGTAATTTCAAAATTTTCCTATGCACACGCAAGATCATGGTGATGCATAGCAACGAGAGGGGAGAGTGTATCTTCATACCCTTGAAGATTGCTAAGACGAAGCGTTTATCAACACGGTTGATGTAGTCGTGCACCTTCACGATCCGCCCCGATCAAGTACCGAACATACGGCACCTCTGTGTTCAGCACACCTTCAGCTTGATGACGTCCTCGCCTTCTCGATCCAGCAAGACATGCAAAGTAGTAGATGAGTTCCGGCAGCACGACGGCGTGGTGACGGTGTTGGTGAAGAACAATCTCCGCAGGGCTTCGCCTAAGCACTACGGAAACTATGAAGTAGGATAAACTAGAGGGGACGGGGTTGCCGGCACACGGCTTGGTGTTTCTTGATGTGTCTTTGGTGATAGCCCCGCCCCTCTATTTATATGTTGAGCCTCGGGGTCGAAACTTGGAGTAAAAGCCTCCACAAAGTTGGTTTCACCCGAAAGGCAAGAGTCCTTCTCGGACTCTAGGGCCAGACGCCAGGGTTCCCGGCGTCTGGACCCAGATGCTAGGGACCCTAGTGTCTGGCCCCTGCACTCCGCAAAACTTCCTTTTGCGCTTTCCAAAAACCTTGTGGGCTTTCCCCTTTGGCCCAAATAACGTGTTCTCGTACCCAAACATTTTGGGAAACATCCGGAACTCCTTCCGGTGAATTCCGGAACCCTTCCGGAGACCAAACAACATTATCCCATATATTAAACTTCATCTCCGGACCATTCCGGAGTTCCTCGTCATGTCCGTGATCTCATCCGGGACTCCGAACAACATTCCGTCACCAACATACATAACTCATATAATACTATATTGTCAACGAACGTTCAGCGTGCGGACCCTACGGGTTCGAGAACTATGTAGACATGACCGAGACATTTCTCTGGTCAATAACCAATAGCGGAACCTGGATGCCCATATTGGCTCTTACATATTCTACGAAGATCTTTATCGGTCGAACCACATAACAACATACGTTTGTTCCCTTTGTCATCGGTATGTTACTTGCCCGAGATTCGTTCGTCGGTATCTCAATACCTAGTTCAATTTCGTTACCGGCAAGTCTCTTTACTCGTTATGTAGTGCATCATGCCGCAACTAACTCATTATCTACATTTGCTTGCAAGGTTTATAGTGATGTGCATTACCGAGAGGGCCCATAGATACCTCTCCGACAATCGGAGTGACAAAACCTAATCTCAAAATACGCCAGCTCAACATGTACCTTTGGAGACACCTGTAGAGATCCTTTATAATCACCCAGTTACGTTGTGACGTTTGGTAGCACACAAAGTGTTCCTCCGTAAACGGAGTTGCATAATCTCATAGTTGTAGGAACATGTATAAGTCATGAAGAAAGCAATAGCAACATACTAAGCGATCAAGTGCTAAGCTAACGGAATGGGTCAAGTCAATCACATCATTCTCCTAATGATGTGATCCCGTTAATCAAATGACAACTCATGTCTATGGTTAGGAAACACAACCATCTTTGATTAACGAGCTAGTCAAATAGAGGCATACTAGTGACATTATGTTTGTCTATGTATTCACACATGTATTATGTTTCCGGTTAATACAATTCTAGCATGAACAATAAACATTTATCATGTTATAAGGAAATAAATAATAACTTTATTATTGCTGCTAGGGCATATTTCCTTCATGTTTGTCCTACTTTATAAAGCCTTTATGAGGGCAAAGATTTTTGGCAAACAAGGCAATCCGGCCATACGGTTTTATAAACAAAGATACGGGGAGAGATATGTTATATTACTTTTTAATGTAAGAAACATCTTCCAAAGAAAATAGTCCCACTATCGGTTCCTTTCTTTGGGTTGTCATGCTAAGCATGATCATGAAACCTCAGCTCCGATCAATGTGGGAGGAAAATATTGAGGATTTAGTTCGGGGAAAGTTCCCAAACTCTATTGTATTAATGAATCAAAATTTTTACTTCCGTCGTTGCCGACCAATGTGATCCTTTAAGATTGCTAGCTTTCGGCTTCACCCAGTCTGAGGTACTAACTCGGATGACCCGGTAGTAACAATCACAGAGGTTCTCCCTTTACCATCTAGCCGAACAATCGGGAACGTAGGGGTAAGAACAGGAGCCACGCAACCCAGCTTGGCCAAAATCTTAAGTCAAAGTGATGCATATTTATGGCTTTATATAACGACAATTACAGAAGGCAACACTTGTATAATGAATACAAATTTTGATGATATATACTTATTTTGACTCCATTGCGACCGTTTATCAGTGGCCCATCGTCGGCTTCTACCCCTTTGTAGATACAACGCAGGGTGTTTCCGCAATAACAAGACAACCCTTAGCCGGCGTCTCGGTGCCCGAAGGCGGTTGTGTTAGTGGGAAAGAGGCAATCAGATATCCGGGCTTTATAACTTTCACTTAGTCATAGGAGATTTAATCTTGGGAAGCTAGCTATGAGCCCCCGGTTAGTGTTCAGTGACAGCTGAGGTCAATCCGTAAACACTTCGGCCAGTGTTATGAACGGCCCGTCATTTAACACAATCATCGGATCGCTGACCAATTTACGCTTATTGTGACAGTCAGTTTTCGGCTTTCTCCACTAAGGTGCTTAACCATGCGAGCTGGAAGCACAATCGCAGTGGTTCTCCCTGTGCACACCTAGACGAACAAAGCGGAATGTAGGAGGAAAGCACAGGAGCCGGGCAACCCAACTATTGGCCGAAGACACAATTCAATACCGATGCATATATAGGAACATCCGAGAATGTTTTTGCCAAATCTCTAAAGATGTCCGGCGTACAAGACTTATGCTGGAAATACACAAATAGTTTAAAAGTGCCATAAGCTTGTAAAACCAAGAAACATCAGTAAAAACTTGACGTCCAAACAAGATCAAGTGTTCGGTGCCAATCTGAAAATTGGGGGAAAAATTGTGCTTCTGTCGTGCTTTAACATGACACATCCGATCTCAAGACTTCACGCGGGTCAGCCTACGGCTTCAAGCTCCTTATCCCAAAGGTGGAGTTCTTCTCCGAGGCCAGTTTAGCGAACTAAACTCGAGCGGCTTTTAGAGAGAAGACAGGCTATCCGGCTATTAACCATATACTCGAGTCAAAAAAGGAGCGGTAGAAAAAGACTTTGCAACGACCAAGAAAAAAAACACATTTATTATAAAACAACTCAAATAAATTTAAGAGCCCCCAAGTGACTTGTGCAAAAGAATTTTATGTATAATGATTGTATGTACCGAAGTACTTATATATATGTGTTCACCGGAACTTTAAATGCGTCTTAGCCGACCGTCGGCTTCTCCCTCTTCGGTCAAGGGCCGAAAAGTGTTATGTACTCCACTTGTCAAGAATATCGATGGTGTTTCCGATAACCAGGCAATCATGCCATAAGGCTGTGACAGACAAAGCGCGCTCAGGGAACTTATGCTATATTACCGACGAAGTGTAAGAAGCATCTTCGAAGAAAATAATACCCCCACCGATACCTTTCTTCGGTTGCTCATAATTACTATGATACTTGTGCAATAGACTTTTTGTACTCATGAGTTCCATTGTGTGCTGTCCATTATTAAAAACAAGAAGAGCGCTAGCTTTCGGCTTCACCCAGTCTGAGGTCCGGCTCAGATGACCCGATCGTGACAATCGCAGGGGTGCTCCCTTTACTCCCTAGCCAAACAATCGGGAACGTAGGGGTAAACACAGGAGCAAGGCAACCCAGCTTGCGGAACACTTAGGTCAATATGGTGCATATTTTGGCGTAATACATGAACAAGGAACAAAGTCGTACAAGTATAATCATATGCAAGAGGAAAAGCTTCATAAACAAAGCCCCCAAGTAAAAGGGGTATTTGAATTTGTGTGTTACAAACAAAATTTTGACAAGGAACTTTGTCACAAACAACTTTTTTTTGCCAAAAAGTATAATGCTTGATCGAACCAAACAAAATTTAAAACTGAAAGTTTTTGAGCATGAAAGCGACTTAGCTGGTTAATGTGCTCGGTGTTGATGACGCGATTCGGGCTTGTGGCGGGACCAAGACGCCCATTGATCAGTGACAGATCCGACAAGGTTCGCAGTCCTCGGCATGGCCGAGGTCCCAGCCCCCAGGCCCGAGGTGTCCGAGCAAGGAGTTCGGCACTCCAGAGTAGTGACCGCGTAACGCAGTCAAAATCGATTACCTGCACACATAAAACAGTGCGGTCCAGGAAATAATAATAATATATATATAATCCTTGCATAATTGCTTTGCGTAAAAATAATTTATTTAAACAAATGTGGCCTGGCGCCGAAGCCAATGTCGATGCAGGGCGTCGGCGTGACGCAGTGAAGGCGTGACAAAGCCTGAATTTGTAGGGCGGTCCGAGTTTCGGATGCGGCGTTCGCCGGACTATGTACGGAAACTAGCCGGACCACCACACGACCGTCTTTAATGTGGTCGTCATTTGATAGACCTGCGTACAAATGATGGAACAAACCAGAGTAATAATTCCTTAGGAAAAATAAACCCGACAAGCAAAAACTGTTAGGATTAACTAGTCATCAACCCGTGCACATGCACGGGCTAGCTATTTCGTATACGTGATAATAAATATGGAAAAGCATTTTGTGCAAGTTCTTTTAATGAAATTAAATGGTAGATTATGTACTTTATAAAATGATCATTGTTAAGAAAACTCAATAATTTGTACAATAAGTAGGGTGGAAGTTCATTGATATTTTTCTATATGTGATAATTTATTCACATTTTATTTCTTGCGTCACAATTAGGTGATTTCATACATTTAGTTAATAACCTTGGCGATGATGCTACGTAGGAGTCAATAGGGAGACACTTATGTCTGCCTATCTTATTTGTTTTATTTTAATTAGTTGCGTATTCTTTTTGTCAATGTGGATCAAACGATAGAATATCTCATATAATATTTAAATATATTTTACCCTCTAAAAACTTAAAACATAATGGATCTGGTTGATGTCCCTGTTTGGAATACTTGATGATCTCCTTTTCCAACCCTAAATAAAAACAGTGATATTCCAACCACGTTAAAAAAACCAATGATATTCATTCAATTATATTCCTAACAGGATTAGGTTCACATTTTTTTTGATCCGTGACAATTTATTCATATTTTCCTTCTTGTGTTACACTTAGGTGATTTCATATAATAAATTAATAAACTCAGGGATTATGATATGTACTGGTGAATACGGAGAGGCTTATGTACGTGCCTGATTTATATTTTTAGTTAACTGGGTCTTCTTTTTAATGTGAGGCATCTGGACTTCATAAGCTTTTGTCTTCAAATGGACATGAACATAGTTTCTGTATAGTTGGAAATTGGGGTATGCGCTCATTTTTTTAGCGTGGGGAAAATGCACATGGTTTGTACGTACATTTTGTTTCTTTTTTCTTAAAAGGATGAAGGCGCCTAATTTATTGGAACTTAGAAGTAGGTGAATATGGCTCTCCTTTCTTATAGCGTTAGGACTCCTTCTTTTACCCAGTTTACCTTTTTTATAATAAGCCAAGGTCTACTCTTCTAGTACGTATAGACTTAAATCTTTATGTACATATTGTTTTTTAAAGGCAGGTCTTATAATAGATATTGGCCACTAAATTATAAATATAATGGCTAAATTAATCTTGATGATGTGGATTAACGTGGAGTCTCGAAAGGTGCCTCCAATTAGTAAATATAAGATAGCACCTGGTTTATTTGTTGTAGTAGTCCAAAGAAAAGCGACTCCCAAAATTGGGAATCGATCCACACACCCATTGCCTGATGGGCGATAAAGCGATGGCATGGCGAAGCTAGAAAAGGTTGGCTTGCCGAGGCAAAGCCCTCGGTCCAGCTAACGTGACGAATCTGGTCGGCTGGTGACGCCGAAGTCATCGGAGTATGTTGATGAAGAAATAGCCAAGTCCCCGGTCTAGCCAAGGTGACGAAGCAGGTCGGGAAGGACTCGTTACAGCCGTCATGTTAGCCGAGGTGTTGAGGTAGTTCGGCGTGATGGACATCGGGTGAAAGAAGCAACAGTGCGGCCATGTCGACACAGGTCGTAACTTGTGACGCGACCAATGCTGGTTTGATGAAGTGACCATGCGGCGATGCCGGTGTGCCCGCTCTGTGTAACCCGTGGGGCGGCGATGTTGGTGATGATTTATTTTTGGCGATTCCGAACTCTTGTTCAGCTCGCCGAGGTGAGCATCCGAAGAAGTTGAGCTTGGCTGAAAAAGCAACGACATGTCTAGCGCAGGTCGCCAGCCGTGGAGCTATATTGCCGGACTGGTTTGACACCAGCGTGGTGGCGAAGATTACCTCAGAGGATAGGGTTAAAATTTTATGGGCACGTGTTAAGAACAACGTTTAATACCTTAGAGGAAAATTCCTTTAAAAAGGTTGTCCAATACCATGTTCATAAAGAAACATGTATTCGGGTCGGATCCGTATTCGCGCAGAGAGCAGATCTGAAAAGTGATGCATTAATCGGAAGGTTCCCGGAGTTTGGACGGTCGGATCGAGCTGAAATTTTGAGGGGTGGTAGATATGAGAATTTCGTAGAAAATGAACGGTTCGATCTTCCAAAGTACCTCCGAGCTGGGATCTAGAGACCACGCCCTAAACTCGTCCAGATTCCCGTCCAGGTTTGACAGGGCTCCGGTGTATCATAGATTGCCAGAGATTCCTCCATCGGAACTCGACGAAATTTTCCAAGGTTATTGTAGAGTCAATTCCGCACAGTTCCTTCGAGGCAATTGTTAAAACGACACTCGAGGAGGCGGTGGCGGCGGATACAAGTCCGCTGTCCAGAAAAACAGCACGGTCGCCCGAGGGCAATGTTGACGTTGAGCCCCCGAGTTCCATGTATGATTCCTCCATGATCTTGATAGAGATCGGAGTTGGTGTTGATGAAGGCCCTCATCCGAACATGACGATCGGAGGCAGGGCATAGTCCTCGGTCAAGCCAAGGTGACCAGTCGAGCCGATGACGAAGATGTCGATGTCGCAGTTAATCTGCAGACGAGCCATCGATCCTTTTGCCGATCACACATCGGAACTCTCAATGAAAGCACCATTGTCGGTGTCAAAACCGGCAGATCTCGGGTAGGGGGTCCCAAGCTGTGTGTCATGGATCGATGGGTAACAGGAGACAGGGGGCACGATGTTTACCCAGGTTCGGGCCCTCTCTATCGAGGTAATACCCTACTTCCTGCTTGATTGATCTTCATGAATATAGGGTTACAAGAGATGATCTACCTCGAGATCATATGTTGTGGTCTAAGCCCTAGAGGTATGGTGAGTAATGTCATAATGATCTAGCCTATCTATCGACTAGCCTAGCCTCGATTTATATAATGTACCAGAGGCCTAAGATAACAAGTGTCCTAGACGGATACGCCGGTGGGGAGGAGTCCTTGTCTTGATCGCTAAGTCTTGTGGAATCTTCCTTGTATGCGGCAGTTGTCCGAACTGGCCCATGAGTATATGGCCATGGGGGTCCTCGGCCCAATCTAACTGATCGGGGGACGACGTGGTGAGTACCCCCTAGTCTAGGACACTGTCAACAAAGGGGAAGTTCGAGCCAAAGTGGGAAGGACCATACGTCGTCGAGCAAGTCTACGATGGGGGCACGTACCAGCTGGTTGATTTCGAGAGAGCCCGACCTATGCCCCCAATCATAGAAAGGTTCCTTGAAAAATATTTTTCATAAAATGTTGCCTCTTTCGTTTTCCCCCTTGGGGAGGCCTTTTTTCAGTGGGCTATCGGATCCATGATGCACTCTTCGTTGCATTTTGTGGATATTTTCTTGGTCTCCCCAATTTTAATGGACTCAGTCCAACAAAAAAGCTGGCTTTCCCCGACCACATCATGCTGTTGATTGAAGTTTTGGCTACCCTAGGACTTGTCGGAGGGTGGCACAATCTGTCAAGTTGCAGGCAGAGCGGCTCATACACCCACAATGCACGACATGTATCAGGCGTATGCTTCCGGAGGCAGCGGAGACGATTACTTGGGCACTTCTCAGCGCCGAGACCCTGTGCCCTACATGTTTCCTGCCATGCTTCATGTTCGCAGAGGCTCGCATCCCAGGGTAGACTATAGGAAAAGATTCATGGTGGCTACCTGGCCGAATGCAAGTTGGTTCGCTGCCTAGCCACATGACTGAAGGAAATATGCCCTAGAGGCAATAATAAAGCTATTATTTATTTCCTTATTTCATGATAAATGTTTATTCCTCATGCTAGAATTGTATTAACCGGAAACATAATACATGTGTGAATACATAGACAAACAGAGTATCATTAGTATGCCTCTACTTGACTAGCTCGTTGATCAAAGATGCTTAAGTTTTCTAGCCATAGACATGAGTTGTCATTTGATTAACGGGATCACATCATTAGGAGAATGATGTGATTGACATGACCCATTCCGTTAGCTTAGCACCCGATCGTTTAGTATGTTGCTACTGCTTTCTTCATGACTTATACATGTTCCTGTAACTATGAGATTATGCAACTCCCGTTTACCCTAGGAACACTTTGTGTGCTACCAAACGTCACAACGTAACTGGGTGATTATAAAGGTGCTCTACAGGTGTCTTCGAAGGTACATGTTGGGTTGGCGTATTTCGAGATTAGGTTTTGTCACTCCGATTGTCGGAGAGGTATCTCTGGGCCCTCTCGGTAATACACATCACTTAAAGCCTTGCAAGCATTGCAACTAATGAGTTAGTTGTGGGATGATGTATTACGGAACGAGTAAAGAGACTTGCCGGTAACGAGATTGAATTAGGTATTGGACACCGACGATCAAATCTCGGGCAAGTAACATACCGATGACAAAGGGAACAACGTATGTTGTTATGCGGTTTGACCGATAAAGATCTTCGTAGAATATGTAGGAGCCAATATGAACATCCAGGTTCCACTATTGGTTATTGACCGGAAACAGTTCTAGGTCATGTCTACATAGTTCTCTAACCCGTAGGGTCCGCATGCTTAAGGTTTCGATGACAGTTATATTATGAGTTTATGAGTTTTGATGTACCGAAGGAGGTCGGAGTCCCGGATGAGATCGGGGACATGACGAAGAGTCTCGAAATGGTCGAGACGTAAAGATCGATATATTGGACGACTATATTCGGACATCGGAAAGGTTCCGAGTGATTCGTGTATTTTTCGGAGTACCGGGGAGTTACGGGAATACGGGGAAGAGTATTGGGTGGGCCTTAGTGGGAAGGAGCCAGGAGGTGGCGCGCGCCCCTCCCAAGCCCAGTCCGAATTGGACAAGGGGTTTGGGGTGCGGCCCCCCTCTCCCTTCCTTCTCCACTTCCCTCCTTTCCCCCCTTCTCCTAGTTGGACTAGGAAAGAAGGAGTCCTACTCCCGGTGGGAGTAGGACTCCCCTTGCCGCGCCCTCCTCATAGGGCCGGCCTCCTCCTCCCTTGCTCCTTTATATACGGGGGCAGGGGGGAACCCCATGACACACAAGTTGATCTATGGATTGTTCCTTAGCCTTGTGCGGTGCCCCCCTCCACCATATTCCACCTCGGTCATATCGTCGCGGAGTTTAGGCGAAGCCCTGCGCCGGTAGAGCATCATCATCGTCACCACACCGTCGTGCTGACGGAACTCATCCCCAACACCCTGCTAGATCGGAGTCCGGGGATCGTCATCGAGCTGACCGTGTGCAGAACACGGAGGTGCCGTACGTTCGGTACTTGGATCGGTCGGATCGTGAAGACATACGACTACATCAACCGCGTTGTCATAACGCTTCGCTTTCGGTCTCACGAATGCGTGGACACACTCTCCCCTCTCGTTGCTATGCATCACCATGATCTTGCGTATGCGTAGGAAAATTTTGAAATTACTACGTTCCCCAACAATGACAACCATGGGATACGCCACCAAAAAGCTCTAGATAAAATGCTAGAGGGTTTTCTTAGTTCACAGAGGTGAACAGGTGCCTTCCAAGTTCTCAAGGTGGGTCTTCGAGAAGTCATGAAAGAAGAATCCTCAAGAAGTGCAAGCAGAATCCACAAAAGTTCAAGCAAGTTCATGAAGTCTGCGGCCAGTCAATCAATCTGCACAAAAAAAAATCCTAAATCTCCAAGAAGCAATCAAAAAATCTCCAAGAGTCCTAGCAGTAGTCAAGTTATCCCAAACAGTAAGAGACACACTGGAAAGAAGGCGAAAGGTAGACGTTCACCACCCCTCAATAAAGCATGAAGAAAAATCGCTAAGCTGTTCTCCTAAAACCATCTACCCTGAACCTACCATACCCAAGTCTCCGGGTTCATGAGGCATGCACAGGAGGCATGGCGAGCTGTGGGGCCCCCTCCACATGATGATGGGATAGAATATGAATTTCTGTTGCCTCTCGGAAGCATCCCGAAACACGGCGTCTTCATACACGTACACCGAGGCTTAAGCAATTGTTGATTTGTAATCATCATGGTACTTCGACGATTGCCGATGACAAGTCCGTTGGTAGCCTTCTCGGATGTCACACCTATAGCTGGTGTATAATGGGAAAGCCAACATTTTAAAACCCAACCAAACCTTCCTTTTTTGTTTTCTTCCTCTTGGTTCGCTTTGTTTTGTTGGGTATTTCTAGTTGTCACGCTTCCCCAGCATCTTTTGTAGACAATGAAGAGGTACTTCTCGGCGTTGCTGTCAGCATCCCGACGTCAAGTCTCTACACCAAAAAACATTGCAGGCGTCGGGGGAAACCGACACGTATGCCATGATCGTCGATGATATCCCGACGTCAAACCTCTACACCAACCTACACCGTGTTCGCTTGGTGGCAGAAATACCCATGCGTGCATGGCGGCGCCGACGGCATCCCGGCGACCAATCACCTACACCAACATGAACAGTGGGCGCCGGAAGGCGACACTTGCATGCTCTTATGGGTGGTGCCAATGGTACTCCGACCCTGTCTCCAACAACAATGAAGCTTGGGGACAATATCATCCCCTCGATCATCCATGAGGCCGACGGCATCCCGGCATATCACCAACCTGCATCGCCATAAATAGCCTGGTTTTGCATCATTCACGGTGAGGCGAGTTACCGAGGTCTTTCCGGTCTCTCGTCTACATCAACACACAAAGACACTGGGAGCAGCGTAATGTGCCAGTGCGGCTAGCATGAATATGTGAAACCCTTCAAGTTAGTCGGCTAGCACCGCAACAGTTAGGCGGTCGCGACTAGGTTGATAAAAACTCTCCAAAATATGGCACGGTATTTCGCTACAGAATCGGGGCAAGCTGAGGTCACTTTATTGATTGGCGCCATAGCTGCTACATGGCCCACCAAGTTATGAGACAAGACGAAAATGCTGAAGGATCTACCGGCATCATCTTATAAAAAAAAGTTGAACCGAGGCTGCAAGAAATTGCGCTAAATGGTTACGTATTTTCACCAAGTCGAGTTTGACCGCTCTGCGCTCGAACTCAACTTGGCGAGGGGGCATTTGTTCGACGTCAATTTGTACCACACAAGGGAAGTTAAATGCTTTCAATAGTATACAAAAAATAGTCATGGGTGCATGGATTTTTAGTATATGTGACTAATCTAAATTAATTATCTGGAGTTTTTTTAATGTGAATGCAGGTTACGTGGATGCAAGTTTGATAAGGGAGGGGTGCGCCCATTTTTGTGATTTTATACGTACATACTATTTGACTGGTGATCATCTTTGTATGGGTGAATTGCTAAGTAGGAGTATTTACGTGCTAGCTGGTGCATGCATGCATTAAAGTTTGGTGTAAAGTTATATACCACCTCGCGCCGAAGATGACCTCACCGGACCGGAAAACAGCACCGACACCGCAGGAGTTTGCCAACGCCAAGCCCTTCATTTTCAGGTGTCATGTTCTTTGGCTGGAGATTACTCGGGAGCAGCCGGAGCTCTTCAACGATGCAGCCCAACCGCTAGCCCCGGCACTCTACCATGGCGGCCTTCATGGCGCTCGGCGAATAGCACCTGGTGTACAAATCGCGATGAACAGATTGCGATGAATAAGGCCACGGTGAACAGGTTCATGGCAAAGGATACACAGGCGTACAGGTTTCGCATCACGCTTTTGGAGGAGATGGCGCGGCGGAACCGGGGCTCGCTGACAACGCATGGCGTACAGATCCTCGACAGAACCAATGTCTGCAACGACGGGGCCCACAATCGGCCCCCTGCCCGTCCTCGACGGATAGGTCAATGGAGAACAGGTTACAGGCATATAGGTTTTGCACCACGTTTCCTGGAGGAGACGGTGTGGCGGAGTCGGAGCTCGTTGACGACACAGCCAGGGACTCGCTCCCTCCTTCGTCGTGTACAGATTTCATCTGAATCAGAGTTTGCAGCGACGTAATAGAAGACCGGTCCCTCCTTCGAGAGGTGCACCCACCGTGGGGAACAGGTCCTTGGTGTACAGGTCCACGACGTTGCCGGCGTACAGGTCACTCTTTGGCGTAGCATCCAGCCGAAGGAGACGCGGCCCCTACAGCGCCACCTTTCCACGGCCTCATGAGGCAGCCCCCTTTGTCTTGGAGGACCGCCGAATACTCGGCGTCTAGCCGAGATGAGGTGCCAACCACCCCGGCCAGGCCAATGTGAACGCGCGTCAATTTTTGCACTGACGCCGGTCTCTCCAACCTATTACTCCCGCAAGGCGTAGCCCCTTGCACACCCCGATGAAGTAACCAGTCGTCGAGAAGTCTAAGACGAGCACGACCCATGCTACCCCAACATCAACTACCCAATGCCACCAAGACCGACGAGGCATGACGGCGAGGGCGGGCGCGGCCACTGCTAAGGCCACGCTACATGCGGCGCATGTACCGACGAGGACACGGGCTCTGCTGCCGCCCACACACAATCATCATCATCATGCATGGAGAACACGAAGCGAAGACGACGAAGACGACCACACAGCTTAATCGGAGATATCTTGCGGAGCAACCCGCGGGAGTAATTAACCGGGAGCCTTCCGAGGCCCCGGGAACCAGGCGACCGCAATCGCCACAATCAGTGTGGCCGCGCTAGTAGGCCACGAAGCGCACTTTTTGTTTACGGGATCTTGTAATTTTGTTTCTCCAATGAGATTAATGAAACTAGTCATCAACCCGTGCGACTGCACGGTCTAGAAACATATTTTTGGTAGATGTACTTGTTGGTCAAACACATCATGTGTGCTACAATAGATGAAGAGAAGTGTAGATGTCTCCTAACATGTGCCTATCAGTTTAACCTTTCTTGTCAAAATAATTGAAGTAATGCCCACCCTTGGATCAACATCAAGGGTGTGACATTTTTGTAACATGCTCTTTTAATAGACATCGTATTATTGATTATTTTTCAGAAATATAGATGTACAAATATGGCAAAAACGAAATTCAAGCAAATGGTCTCAAAAAATGATTGTCTCCAACCCTTTTTCAGTAGTAAAAGGTGACCGTAGAAAAATATGCATGTCATGATAACTAAAACAGCAATTGCCATTCCAAATTGCCAGTGGATAATATTTCTAATATTAGACTAAATATAAATTAAAGTCAATAATAACCAACTGTAGTTAGGTAATTAAAGAATATCAATCATGAGAATCGTCACTAAGCTAAGTCAATTTCTTTATTCACATAATAATATTAAGAACACGGAAGTAGCCTGCAATTTTGAATAATAAGAATGTGCTTATTATGATGCCAATATGCCCTTTCCTCTTAGAAGATTCAATGATTACATTCGTCTCTAAACATGGTCAGGTTGGTCCGTTTACTCTTTATAGTGTGACGATAAAATAGAGAATTTATGAGCTAGTGACTACATTAATATTGTAATTATGAATCATCATTTCATTTTAACTTAGACTGTCCAAGTATGAAGGTTTAACATCAGCATACAATTTTCAACTTACCTCAGTTTTTCTAATATGATTTCTTAACCTAATGAGCTACCGAGGAGTCTTCCTTTAATTGGTACATATACCAGGTCAAAGCTTACCAAGTTATAACTCAACTTCAATTTGGAAGCTTTTAGGGAGAGATATTTTTCAATTTTTGTTTTATTTTATCTTGGTCATGCTTATTTTGTTACAAAAGTAGTGAAAAAAATCAGTCATTAATAGATTATTTATTTGTACGTGTCATTTTAATTTCATAATTTTCATGGGAAGTTGGGAACATGCACGCTACTGTAAAAACATTCATGCATAAATTGTTTCTAATGTTGAGGCTTTGGGGAACATTTATTTGTACGTGACTTTAATTTGTTTTTTCTCAAGGGAACATGCACGTGGTTTTGGTGATATTTAGGACATGGAGTCTTTTTCTAGCATGGGGCCTAAGGACGATTCATTTATATGTATCTTTTTTTGATAATGCATCTTCTTTTCTCTTTATGATTCGAGAAGGCAAATCGAATTTTTTTAAATTGGGACTTGAACGTTGGCATCCAAGATTATTTTCCGTGCATGTGGGTTCAAACCTTTTTTGCACTCTTTGTACATGTTGCTTTTTCCATTAAAAGTTTATATGGCATGGCCGCCTAACTGATCTTGACCATTAAATTTACATATAATAGGTTTATGATTAATTATGATTTTTTGGTGCGTGAATATTAATGTGTATTTTTCTACTTATGTAACCCTTAAGTGATTTTTGATAATAAAATTTCTGGTTTCTGTTTTTTTAAGTAAGATTTTTCTTTTCTAGAAAACCAAGAGCGACCCAAGGGAGGAAGGCTCCCATACGTGCTAGCATAGGATACGTGGTAGCATAGGACTACAAATCTTACGTTCTATCTAATTGATATGGACGCTCATATTTTTGTTTTCTAAAAGAATGTTTTCCTTTTTTCTAGGAAACGTAGAGTCCTAAGGAAGTAAGACTCCCATACGTGATACTATTATGAGACATTACGTCTTATGTTTCATCTGATGGCTACGAATACTTTATATTTTAATCCAATGGTCAAAATTCTTTAATTCTAAGGATTAACGTGGTGCCTCGTATGGTGCCTCCAATTAGTAAATATATATATGTACTAGTCATCAACCCGTGTGACTGCACGGTCTAGAAACATTTTTTTTTGGTAGATGTACTTGTTGGTCAAACACATCATGTGTGCTACAATAGATGAAGAGAAGTGTAGATGTCTCCAAACATGTGCCTATCCGTTTAACCTTTCTTGTCAAAATAATAGAAGTAATGCCCACCCTTGGATCAACATCAAGGGTGTGACATTTTTGTAACATGCTCTTTTAATAGACATCGTATTATTGATTATTCAGCCATGTGTTTTCTTTTTGTGTGCGCAGGTTGCATCTGTGTCATGTGGAGAATTAACCGAGATCTGCAACGAAAATGGGAACACTTTGCATGTGTTCTCGTGGGTGATGGTCAGAACTCCGAAGCCTATGGACTGAAATGCCTTGTATTTGTAACATTAAACTTGTGTATTGTATGCAAAGAAAACACCATTATTTTTGTTGTTGAATCATCAACATTGTCTTACTCTGTAATGTGCACTGAAAAACCCAGTGATTCTGCATATACGCGCAATGTGCGTGAACTATATTCTGCATATTCCTTGTAACCTGACACAAGGCTGTTTGCCCACTTTGTTATTTCACTCTCACACTACGTAGCTTAACCAGCATGAGATTACGCCCAAATAATAAGAGAAAGCTTTACTGCAACCAGGGCCGGCCCTGGGGCATGGGCAGGGGGGCGACGGCCCAGGGCCCAGCCCAGGGTGGGGCCCATGATGTAGTGCACATATATAATATAGCCGAGCAAAAATAGGTGAGAAAAAAATTATGAGAGAAGAAAAACGAGATGAGGTAGGCCCATCAGATAGCAGGTAGCGATTAGCGAAGCGTCACGCACGCCAGCGGCAGGGCCGCTTCGTTTGATTGTGAAACAAATCAATCGAAGATCTCGCGGACGCCTCGCTCGTCTGTTCGATCCTCTCGTCGCTGTGGTCGCCTCGGTCACTGCTGCTGTGCGCGTCGCTTCGCCGTGCGGCAATCCAGCAGCCGCAGCCCGCGGCAATGCGATATCGTGACGTATGTGAGCAGTGAGCGCAGCCCACAGCAGTACGTATACGTATCCATGCATAACTCTCTGTACCATGTTCCTGATCCATCCCTTGCAAACCCCAATTTCAGTAATTTCTTTTTTTTAGAACGTATTCAACTATTCATCCATGATCCATCCTCTAATTTCAGTGTTCACGAAGTTCCAAATTTTAATGTATAGTTTTCGAATTCAATCTTTCATAGTATGTATTTAACCATCCTTTTTTTTGGCATTCTATGCACATGTCTAGGGTTCCAATCATTCAAATCATCCGATGTATAAATTTCTAATTCCTTGAATAATTTTTTCATCATAATATTAGGACATTAGCCCGCCATATTGCCTAAGAAGCATTTGTCAGTTGCTCAAACAAGGAGAAAAAAGATAGAAAGGGATCTGAAGATTCAACAACTGAAGGGTACTTAAGTATTATTGTTATAGATGGAGTCAGTTGAATTTGATTCTTATTTGAGGTAATCATATCATGTTACTTTCAATTCTCTATCTTTTTAGTATTTCTGTCGTAATATGACATTGTCCAACAATTATTATTTTTAAGTTTATGTACCACTCACGCGCATACATATAGATGATCTTAGGACATAGGGGCACATGGCATCGAGTTCGCCTAGGGCCTCCCGAAACACAGGGCCGGCCCTGACTGCAACACACTACTAAATAAGAATACAATTTTCGAAGACAAGCCACCTATGGCATCAGGGATGTCATCTATACCCGAAACCAATGGCTCCTACAGAGCTAAATTCTTCATAGCTCCAAAATGTACAATAAAGTGTCAAGTGCTATTTAGGAAGAACCTAGTGCTTGACATTGGTTCACATTGCACTAAAATAGAGCTGGCTATACTACAGATCATATTGTACATGCATCATTTAGTTAATTGAATTGTATCCAGGATACATCGTCAGATCACACAATTTACAATAATAAATATTACCAGCAAAGAAATAATACCAATTGAAAAAAATACCTTTGGTTATTGGATGCCATGAGACGGGGAAGCAGCGAGATGGGGGGCGCCATGAGACAGACAGTGATGCCAGATGTGGGTTCTTATCTAATCAAATTCCATCATACTTCCCCGCAAAAAAAAAATCCCCGCAAAAAAATCCATCATACAACCAGAACAGAATTAAGAGGAATTTTCTTTAGCCTCACATGGACCATCCAACACGTCCCTATTTTGCGAGAAACAAGCAGATCGTCAACAAGCCCTCACAACATTGCTCATGAGGCTCTAAAGTCTGAATTCGAGTGTGTCTTATACTGTAATTGTTTAGCTCATAGAGATAGCTCTTGTGGGATCATAGATTCTATCGGCTGTAGGCAAATGTTGCAGGCTATGCAATTGATGCTATTGTCGTTGCCGGACTTAGCGAGAGCGATCAGATGAGGTGGAGCGAGAGAGACGGAGGTAGACGAACGAGAGAGATTTTGTGCTGCCGAAACTGTCGCAGCGTTTTCTGTTTTTTCATTCCTTTCCTTATCTCAGTACAAGCCTCAAAAGCTAACTACTTCTCCCGGACGCTTCGCCATGATCCGCAGCTACCGCGCCATCCCGCGATTGCCTCACACAACGTAGACCACGTCCGGGAGTTTACAAAGAAGGAAAACAAAACGGGTTCGTGCATGTAGCACCGTCCCACAAGCTCGCTGCATGGGCGCGTCACATCTGACTGCCATGCATGCTTATTCAAAACGGAAAACAAACTAGCCTACATGCATGAGCTTAGCAGTGTCAATATTTCTCCCCCTTAAGCTCATGTGTTCCGGCTGCTCTCCATGATCCCCAGCTTCTGACGCATCTCAATGAAACGCACTCTGCCCAATGCCTTCGTCAGAATGTCAGCCAACTGATTGTTAGTCCCAACGTGCTCAAGCTCAAGAATTCTTTCTTCGACGCAGTCTCGAATAAAATGGAACTTCACATCTATATGTTTGCTTCGATCATGGAAAACAGGATTCTTGGCCAAGGCAATTGCAGACTTGTTATCCACCAAAAGTGTGAACTTCTCCGGCTCTTGTCCCAGCAGATCAGCGAGGAAACGGCTCAGCCAGATGCCCTGACAGGTCGCCGCTGCAGCAGCGACGTACTCCGCTTCGCAAGAACTGAGGGCCACAACCTTCTGTTTTTGAGATGTCCAGCTGATCGGATTATAACCAAGGAAGAATACCTGTCCAGAAGTGCTCTTTCGGTCGCCTAGGTCGCCGGCGTGATCACTATCATTGTAACCACGCAGCACCGCACTGCCATTGCCCGCCTTGTAGCTGCACCCGTACTGTTTAGTGCCTTGTATGTACCTTAGGATTTGCTTCACGGCCGCCCAATGATCAGTGCTTGGATTCTCCATGAACCGGCTGACGATACCGACGGCATGAGCAATATCTGGTCGAGTATGAACTAGATAGCGTAAGCTACCAATCACGCTTCTGTAGAGAGTAGCATCAAATGGTTTGGACCCATCTTCCTTCCTCAATTTCAGTCTGCATTCCATAGGAGTGCTGCAGGTGTTGCACTCACTCATCCCTGCTTGCTCAAGAATTTTTTCAGCATAACTACGCTGGTTGAGAGTGATCTCCCCCTCTTTCTTTATCACCTCAATTCCAAGGTAGTAGCTCAGTAGGCCAAGATCACTCATTTTGAAGAGCTGTTTCATCTGCCCCTTGAACTCTTGAATTGAAGCTGTATCGGTGCCAGTGATGATGAGGTCGTCAACGTATACTCCCACCAATAGATATGACTCATTGTTCCCGCGCCGATAAACTGCATGTTCAAGTGGACTCCTTGCAAAGCCAAGATCAAGCAGTGTTTCGTCAAGTTTAGCGTACCATGCCCGTGGAGCTTGACGCAAGCCGTACAGAGCTTTCTTCAATCTGAGAACGGCCTCTTCACGGCCTGCAGCGACATACCCCGGCGGCTGCGTCACATATACCTCCTCCGTCAGTTCACCATTGAGAAATGCAGATTTGACATCCATGTGATGCACTTCTCAACGTGAATGAGCTGCAAGAGCTAGAAGAAGGCGCACTGTTTCCATGCGCGCCACCGGAGCGAAAACTTCTTCAAAGTCCACTCCCTCCTTTTGAGCATAGCCCTTTGCGACGAGCCGAGCTTTGTACTTGACAATGTTGCCTGCTGGATCTCTCTTCACCTTGTAAACCCATTTTAGTCCAATGGCCTTGTGACCGTGAGGGAGAGAGGTGATCTCCCAGGTCTGGTTTTCAGCGATGCACTTCATTTCTTCATTCATGGCCGCCTTCCACGCAATGTCATCCAAGGCTTCATCAACATTGCGAGGCTCCTCTGCAGTGAGTAGGCACCGCTGCATCTGCTCGCGCACTGCCTCTCCCTCTGTCTCATCCAGAATATCAGAGACATGCCGGTAGCGGAGCGGACCAAAGTCCGTGTCCCGACGCGCCTCGTCATGGGAGAGAGGCGTGGCCCAGCGGATCGCCCCATCGATCCCAGCGGACCGTGGCTCAGTCCGAGGCGTCTCAGAACTGGGAGGTGACGCCCCAGATGTCGGGGTAGCTGGCGCCTTCTCGGCGCTGCGTGGTGTGGTGACCACAGCCCCTCCTGTATCCAGTTCGTGCACGCCATGGCCCGTGGTGTACACCACGGTGAAGGTTGTGGTCGCGGCGTGTGCACTGTCTGGTACCGACGCGCTTGGAGAGCTCCATGACCAAGGCCTGCTCTCCTCAAATATCACATCGCGCGTCACCTGAACCTTCTTCGACACTGGATCATAGACACGGTAGGCTTTGGATCCTTCTTCATATCCCACAAAGATCATGGGAGTGGAGCGATCCAAGAGCTTGGTGATGCCCGGTCCAACCTTTTTCACATGTGCCATACATCCAAAAGTTCGCAGGTGCTGTACACTTGGTTTACGACCATGCCAGGCCTCATACGGCGTCACACCCTTCAAGCTTCTGGTGGGAGCTCTGTTCAACAGATAAACTGCGGTTTTCACCGCTTCTCCCCAGAAGTATGCGGGTACGCCCATGCTCTTCAGAAGACACCGGGCCATCTCGACCACGGTTTGATTTCGCCGCTCCACCACACCATTTTGTTGGGGTGAATGGGGTGCTGTGGTGTAGTGCTTGACTCCGAGCCCTTCGCAATATTCCTTGAATTCCACTGAATTGAACTCGCCGCCCCGATCTGAACGGAATGCCCGTAGCTTGCACCGACCCTCGGCCTCGGCCATGGCCTGAATTTTTCTGAAACGAACGAATGCTTCATCTTTTGTCTTGAGCAGCTCTAACCACATATACTTGTTGTGATCATCCACAATCAGAAGAAAATATTTGTTCCCACCAGGTGTGGTCGGCGTGATTGGGCCGCATAGATCCGTATGCACCAGCTCGAGCCCTCGTTCCGCGCGGTACGCGGTGGCCTGTGGAAAGGACGCCCTGTGTTGCTTGCCGAGCGCACACCCATCACAGTATTCTTGCTCGTGATCTATGGGTGGCATCCCTCTCACCATTTGTTTGCTTGACATGGCCCTGAGAGCACGAAAGTGGAGGTGCCCCATCCTAGCATGCCATCTCCAAGTCTGATCATCTCGAAGTGCTAGCAAGCACGCTGGGTTGTCTACTGACAGAAAGCCAGTGTACAGTCTGCTGTCCGTCCGTTTGATCCGAGCAAGGACACGACCGCATGGGTCTAGGATTGACATCACTCCGTCCTCGATCTGAAATTGACACCCAGCCTCATCCAACTGTCCAACTGAGATGATGTTGCTTCTGAGACTTGGGATATAAAAGACATCAGTCAAAGCTCTTTGCTCACTGTCCTTGCACCGGAAAACTACTGAACCTCGCCCACGAATGGCCACCTTGGATCCGTCTCCAAATCTCACTGTCCCCTGGACAGTCTCATCTAGGACTGCAAACATGCTCCTCTCACCGGTCATGTGACTGCTAGCCCCGGTATCGAAGAACCAGGCACCTTTGGGCGAGGGGACGGGGATCACCTTCTCCTCGTTGAGGAAGACAACTTGGGGTGCAGCGATCTCTGTGGTGACCACGTTGGTGACCATGGCCATGAACAAGCCTTGATCATGCTCGTCGTCGCGGACAAGATTGACCTGTTCCTTCTTGCCTTGCTGCTCCTCTGCCTTGATCCTATTCCAACAGTCCTTTTTCCAATGGCCAGGTTTATTACAGTAGTGGCACTTTCCCTTTTTCTTGCCTCCAGAACCACCCGATCCACCCGCGCCGCTGCTGCCCGGCGCAGGTTTGCCCCCTCCTTGGGGCTTGTGTTTCGTCGGCGATTTGCTCTTGCCACCGCTGCCGCCGCCGCCAGACGACGAGCCGCCACCGACGCCCAGTTTTTCACGGGCCAGTCACTCCTCCTGAGTGAGCAGCAGGCGCCCGGTGGACTGTGAGCCGTCGTCGAGATCGTAGTGATCCTCGCAGGCAGAGAGGTGTCCGACCAACTCTTCAATCGACATGGTTTTCAGATCGATCAAGGACTCGATCGCCATGGCCATCGGGCGGTACCGGCATGGCACCACACGGAGAAACTTCTAGACCGCCTTGTGCTTGGTGACGGGGTCGCCGTACAGCTCCAGATCGGCGACGAGGGCAGAGAGCCGCAGCCCAAAGTCCTCGATGGACTCCCCGTCCTTGAAACGGAGATCCTCGAACTCCCGCCGGCGCACCTGCGCCTTGGCCTCACGGGCGCGCTCGCTGCCCATCCGCATGGTCCTGATTGTCTCCCACGCCTTCTTCGCCGTGTCCTTTGCGGCCAGCACGCGCAGCATCTCCGGCGGAACGCCGGTGAGGATAATTTGCAGCGCACGCTGGTCGTCGTTCTCGTCGGCAGTGTCGTCGGTCACCGCACACCAGACGCGCGCGACCTGCAACTTGACTTGCATCACAAGCGCCCACTCCTGGTAGTTCGTGCGCGTGAGCATCATGGACGCCCCGGACTCCTCTCGCACCACGCGCTCCACCACGCGGTACTCGCCGCTGCCGCTGCCGGTGAGGCGCGCGAGCGGCGCCTTGGATGAAGGCGTCTTCAGCGGCGACTTCGTGCCGCTCTTGTTCTTCTTCTCCTCCTCGCTATCCGACATGGTACGCCGCGGATCGGACACCGCCGGCAACCGGAGAGTGGATCGAACACCACGGCTCTGATGCCAATTGTCGTTGCCGGACTTAGCGAGAGCGATCAGATGAGGTGGAGCGAGAGAGACGGAGGTAGACGAACGAGAGAGATTTTGTGCTGCCGAAACTGTCGCAGCGTTTTTTGTTTTTTCATTCCTTTCCTTATCTCAGTACAAGCCTCAAAAGCTAACTACTTCTCCCGGACGCTTCGCCATGATCCGCAGCTACCGCGCCATCCCGCGATTGCCTCACAACGTAGACCACGTCCGGGAGTTTACAAAGAAGGAAAACAAAACGGGTTCGTGCATGTAGCACCGTCCCACAAGCTAGCTGCATGGGCGCGTCACATCTGACTGCCATGCATGCTTATTCAAAACGGAAAACAAACTAGCCTATAATTGAATGAAAATTTGGCACCACTCCCTGTTAAAGAAAAGGTTGCAACGCAGAATAGTGGTATAAAAAAGAAGAAGATTAAAGGAACTACAAATTACCAAGAAGAAAAAAATAACAAGTGTGAACCAGATCGGTGTTACCTTTGTGACGTATACTCGCCTACACCCTTCGAAAAATAACAATCAAAGCAAGCGGCTGCAGATTCAAAAAGGAAGGACATGTGTGCAGTTCGTGTGCTCTTGAAATTTTTGGTATCAAAGAATGCATTTTATTTGACACGCCCGTCTGGATCAGATTTTCGTGACCGGTCAGTGATCGTGTGGTTCGCCCACGTGTTTGAAGCCGGTTTGGGGTGCCCGTCTGTAGATGCTCTAAGAAGGTCGGTGAGGTATCTAGTTGCTAGTTCAAGGAGGCAAGGGTAGTGTGGTGTCTTCCTATAAATTACATAGGATTCGATTGTATACAATCTTAAAAAAAACGACACAGACGCATGCATAGAAAACACCATTATTTTCTTGTTGAATCATCAACATTTTATTACTCTGTAATGTGCACTGAAAAACCCAGTGATTCTGCATATATGCGCAATGTGCGTGAACTGTATTATGCATATTCCTTGGAACCTGACACAAGGCCGTTTGCCCACTTTGTTATTTCACTCTCACATTACGTAGCTTAACCAGCATGAGATTACGCCCAAATAATAAGAGAAATCTTTAATGCAACACACTACTAAATAAGAATACAATCTTCGAAGACAAGCCACCTATGGCATCAGGGATGTCATCTATACCAGAAACCAATGGCACCTACAGAGCTAAATTCTTCATAGCTCCAAAATGTACAATAAAGTGTCAAGTGCTATTTAGGAAGAACCTAGTGCTTTACATTGGTTCACATTGCCCTCACATAGAGCTGGCTATACTACAGATCATATTGTACATGCATCATTTAATTAATTGAATTGTATCCAGGATACATCATCAGATCACGCAATTTATAATAATAAATGTTTGCAGGAAAGAAATAATACCAATTGAAAAAAATACCTTTGGTTATTGGACACCATGAGACGGGGCAGCAGCGAGATGGGGAGCGCCATGCGACAGACAGTGCTGCCAGATGTGGGTTCTTATCTAATCAAATTCCATCATACTTCCCCGCAAAAAAAAAAATCCCCGCAAAAAAATCCATCATACAACCAGAACAGAGTTAAGAGGATTTTCTTTAGATAGCCTCACATGGACCATCCAACACGTTTTTGGGGAACGTGGTAATTTCAAAAAAATTCCTACGATCACGCAAGATCTATCTATGTGATGCATAGCAACGAGAGGGGAGAGTCTGTCCATGTACCCTCGTAGACCGCAAGCAGAAGCGTTATGACAACGCCGTTTAGCTCGGGGACGTCCCCCGTACTCTTGATCCAGTTAAGGCCGAGGGAGAGTTTCGTCAGCACGACGGCATGGTGACAATGATGATGAAGTTACCGGCGCAGGGCTTCGCCTAAGCACTACGACGATATGACCGAGGTGTGTAACTGTGGAGTGGGGCACCTCACACGGCTAAAACAATGTCAACTTATGTGTCCTAGGGTGCCCCCCTTCCCCCGTATATAAAGGAGCAAGGGGGAGTCCGGTCGGCCCTTGGGCACGCCAAGGAGGGGAGGAGTCCTCCTCCTAGTAGGACTAGGACTCCCCCTTTCCTAGTCCAACTAGGAGGGGGAAGGGGAAATGAAGGAGAGGGAGAGGGAGAGGGAAACAGGGGCTGCGCCCCCTCCCCTAATCCAATTCGGACTCCCCTTGGGGGCGCCACCTCCTGGGCTGCTGCCCTCTCTCTCCCCTAAGGTCCACTAAGGCCCAATACTTCCCCGGGGGGTTCCGGTAACCCCTCCGGCACTCCGTTTTCTCCGAAATCACCCGGAACACTTCCGGTGTCCGAATATAGTCATCCAATATATCAATCTTTATGTCTCGACCATTTCGAGACTCCTCGTCATGTGCGTGATCACATCCGGGACTTCGAACTACCTTTGGTACATCAAAAAACATAAATTCATAATACTGATCGTCACCGAACGTTAAGCGTGCGGACCCTACGGGTTCGAGAACTATGTAGACATGACCGAGACTCATCTCCGGTCAATAACCAATAGCGGAACCTGGATGCCCATATTGGTTCCTACATATTCTACGAAGATCTTTATCGGTCAAACCGCATAACAACATACGTTGTTCCCTTTGTCATCGGTATGTTACTTGCCCGAGATTTGATCGTCGGTATCTCAATACCTAGTTAAATCTCGTTACCGGCAAGTCTCTTTACTCGTTCCGTAATACTTCATCCACAACTAACTCATTAGTCACAATGCTTGCAAGGCTTATAGTGATGAATATTACCGAGAGGGCCCAGAGATACCTCGCGAAACACGGAGTGACAAATCCTAATCTCGATCTATGCCAACCCAACAAACACCTTCGGAGACACATGTAGAGCACCTTCATAATCACCCTTCTACATTGTGACGTTTGGTAGCACACAAAGTGTTCCTCCGGTATTCGGGAGTTGCATAATCTCATAGTCCGAGGAACTTGTATAAGCCATGAAAAAGCAGTAGCAATGAAACTAACACGATCATAATGCTAAGCTAACGAATAGGTCATGTCCATCACATCATTCTCCTAATGATGTGATCCCGTTCATCAAATGACTACACATGTCTATGGTTAGGAAACATAACCATTTTTGATTAACGAGCTAGTCAAGTAGAGGCATACTAGGGACTATAGTTTTTGTCTATGTATTCACACATGTACTAAGCTTCTGGTTAATACAATTCTAGCATGAATAATAAACATTTATCATGAATTAAGGAAATAAATAATAACTTTATTATTGCCTCTAGGGCATATTTCCTTCAGTCTCCCACTTGCACTAGAGTCAATAATCTAGATTACATAGTAATGATTCTAACACCCATGGAGCTTTGGTGTTGATCATGTTTTGCTCGTCAGAGAGGCTTAGTCAACGGGTCTGCCACATTCAGATCCGTGTGTGATACGTCTCCAACGTATCTATAATTTTTGATTGTTCCATGCTATTATATTATCTGTTTTGGATGTTTATGGGCTTTACTATACACTTTTATATTATTTTTGGGACTAACCTACTAACCGGATGCCCAGCCCAAATTGTTGTTTTCTTGCCTATTTCAGTGTTTCGAAGAAAAGGAATATCAAACGGAGTCCAAACGGAATGAAACCTTCGGGAGAGTTATTTTTGGAACAAACGCAATCTAGAAGACTTGTAGTAGACATCATGGAAGCAACGAGGTGGCCACAAGGGTCCAGGCGCGCCCTACCCCCTGGGTGCGCCCCCACCCTTGTGGGCCCCTCGTGGCTCCCCTGACCGACTTCTTTCACCTATATATATCCATATACCCCGAAAACATCCAGGAGGACAATAGATCGGGAGTTCCACCGCCGCAAGCCTCTATAGCCACCAAAAACCAATCGGGAACCTGTTCCGGCACCCTGCCGGAGGGGGATCCCTCACCGGTGGCCATCTTCATCATCCCGACGCTCTCCATGATGAGGAGGGACTAGTTCACCCTCGGGGCTGAGGGTATGTACCAGTAGTTATGTGTTTGATCTCTCTCTTTCTCTCTCTCGTGTTCTTGAGTTGGCACAATCTTGATGTATCGCGAGCTTTGCTATTATAGTTGGATCTTATGATGTTTCTCCTCCTCTACTCTCTTGTAATGGATTGAGTTTTCCCTTTGAAGTTATCTTATCGGATAGAGTCTTTAAGGATTTGAGAACACTTGATGTATGTATTGCATGTGCTTATCTGTGGTGACAATGGGATATTCACGTGATCTATTTGATGTACATTTTGGTGATCAACTTGCAGGTTCAGTGACCTTGTGAACTTATGCATAGGGGTTGGCACACGTTTTCGTCCTGACTCTCCGGTAGAAACTTTGGGGCACTCTTTGAAGTTCTTTGTGTTGGTTGAATAGATGAATCTGAGATTGTGTGATGCATATGTATAATCATACCGACGGATACTTGAGGTGACATTGGAGTATCTACGTGACATTAGGGTTTTGGTTGATTTGTGTCTTAAGGTGTTATTCTAGTACGAACTCTATGATAGATCGAACGGAAAGAATAGCTTCGTGTTATTTTACTACGGACTCTTGAATAGATCGATCAGAAAGGATAACTTTGAGGTGGTTTCGTACCGCATACGTCTCCAATGTATCTACTTTTCCAAACACTTTTGCCCTTGTTTTCGACTCTAACTTGCATGATTTGAATGAAACTAACCCGGACTGACGCTGTTTTCAGCAGAACTGCCATGATGTTGTTTATTGTGCAGAAAACAAAAGTTCTCGGACTGACCTGAAAATCCATAGAGATAAGTTTTGGAAAATATAAAAAATAATGGCAAAAGAATCAAGGCCAGGGGGGCCACACCCTGTCCATGAGGGTGGGGGCGCGCCCTCCCCCTGGGCGCGCCCCCCTATCTCGTGGGCCCCCAGATGCTCCACTGACCTCACTCCAACTCCATATATTCCGTTTCGCAGAGAAAAAAATCAGAGAGAAAGTTTCATCATGTTTTACAATACGGAGCCGCCACCAAGCCCTAATCTCTCTTGGGAGGGATGATCTGGAGTCCGTTTGGGGTTCCGGAGAGGGGGATTTGTCGCCGTCGTCATCATCAACCATCCTCCATCACCAATTTCATGATGCTCACCGCCGTGCGTGAGTAATTCCATCGTAGGCTTGCTGGACGGTGATGGGTTGGATGAGATTTACCATGTAATCAAGTTAGTTTTGTTAGGGTTTGATCCTAGTATCCACTATGTTCCGAGATCGATGTTGCTATGACTTTGCTATGCTTAATGCTTGTCACTAGGGCCCGAAAGTGCCATGATTTCAGATATGAACCTATTATGTTTTCATGAATATATGTGAGTTCTTGATCCTATCTTGCAAGTCTATAGTCACCTATTATGTGTTATGATCCGACAACCCCGAAGTGACAATAATCGGGATACTTCTCGGTGATGACCATTGTTTGAGGAGTTCATGTATTCACTATGTGCTCATGCTTTGTTCTGGTTCTCTATTAAAAGGAGGCTTTAATATCCCTTAGTTTCCCCTAGGACCCCGCTGCCACGGGAGGGTAGGACAAAAGATATCATGCAAGTTATTTTCCATAAGCACGTATGACTATATTCGGAATACATGCCTACATTACATTGATTAACTGGAGCTAGTTCTGTGTCACCCTATGTTATAGCTATTACATGAGGAATCGCATTGGACATAATTATCCATCACTGATCCAACGCCTACGAGCTTTTCACATATTGTGCTTCGCTTATTTACTTTTCCGTTGCTACTGTTACATCTACTACAAAACTATTATCTTTACTTTTGCCACTGTTACCATTATTATCATACTACTTTGCTACTAAATACTTTGCTGCAGATACTAAGTTATCCAGGTGTGGTTGAATTGACAACTCAACTGCTAATACTTAAGAATATTCTTTGGCTCCCCTTGTGTCGAATCAATAAATTTGGGTTGAATACTCTACCCTCGAAAGCTGTTGTGATCCCCTACACTTGTGGGTTATCAAGACTAATTTCTGGCGCCGTTGCCGGGGAGCATAGCTCTATTCTTTGAGTCACTTGGGATTTATATCTGTTGAGCACTATGAGGAACTTGAAAGACGAAAGAACTATGATTTTGCCCTCAACTATGAGGGGAGGCAAGGAACTGCCATCTAGCTCTGCACTAGATTCTCCTTCTGTTATTAGTAAGCTTGCAACACCTAAACCTGCTACTGCTGTGAATTCTGATATGTTGCATGTTGTTGATAATGCCACTTCTGCTATGCATGATACTTATGATGAAACTACTTCTGTGCGTGATACTACTGTGCCATTAGGTGAATTTTTTGATGAACAACTTGCTAGGGTTAGAGAGAATGAAATTATAGATGATGCTATTATTGATGATAGTGATGATGAAAGTTCTCCCCCTGATTATGAATTACCTGTTGTTCCTGAGGGTTATGTTATGAATGAGGCAGCTGCTAGAGCTATCTTTGCTTGCAAAGATAGATATGATCTTAAAAAGTTATTAGCTAAATGGAAGCAACAATCTCTTAATGCTAGAATGAAACCTGACCCTGCTTTTGCTACTTCACCTATCTGTGTTACTAATAAGGATTATGAATTCTCTATTGATCCTGAAATAATTACTTTGGTTGAATCTGATCCTTTTTATGGCCTTGAATCTGAAACTGTTGTGGCACATCCTACCAAGTTGAATGATATAGCCACCATGTTTACTAATGATGAGAAGTCTCGCTATTATTATATCCTTAAGATATTTCGGTTTTCATTAAAGGGTGATGTTAAGACTTGGTTTAATTCTCTGGATCCTGGTTGTGTGCGTAGTCCCCAGGATATGATTTATTACTTCTCTGCTAAATATTTCCCTGCTCATAAGAAACAAGCTGCCTTATGGAAATATATAATTTTGTGCAAATCAAAGAAGAGAGTCTCCCACAAGCTTGGGGGAGGCTTCTCCGATTACCTAATGCTTTGCCTGATCATCCTCTTAAGAAAAATGAAATACTTGATATCTTTTATAATGGACTAACCGGTGCTTCCAAGGACTACTTGGATAGTTGTGTTGGCTATGTTTTCAGGGAAAGGACAGTCGACCAAGCTGAATTACTATTGAATAATATGTTGACTAATGAAAATAATTGGACCCTTCCGGAGCCAATCCTGAGGCAATTCCTGAACCAATTGAGCCAACTCCTGAGCCTATTCCTAAACCCACTCCTAAGAAGAGAGGTGTTCTATTTCTCAGTCCTGAAGATATGCAAGAGGCAAAGAAATCAATGAAAGAAAAAGATATTAAAGCTGAAGATGTTAAGAATTTACCACCTATTGAAGAAATACATGGTCTTAATATACTGTCTGTCGAGGAAACACATTGTCTTGATAACCCGACACAGGTAGTAAAGGTAAATTCTCTCTATAGATATGATAAAGTTGAAATTCCTCCACTAAATTTCATAGCTCATGCTTAGATGAATTTGATGACTTTATGGCTAGACAATAAAGTTTTAATGCTTGTGTTGGTATAGAATTAAAGAATACTGCTTTCAAAATAGGACGCTTGAGTGATTATATGGGTAGAGTTAAAGTTGAACTTAAACTCATTAGCAAATATGTTTCTATGGTTACCACTCAAGTTGAGCAAGTACTTAAAGCTCAAAATGATTTGCTTGATGAATTAAATAATAAACATGACTTTGCTGTTAGAGTGGCTACTAGAACTGGTAGAATGACTCAGGAACCTTTGTATCCCGAAGGCCACCCAAAGAGAATCGAGCAAGATTCTCAGAGAAATAATTTAGAGGCACCTAGTTCTTACAAAAAGAAGAAAAATAAAAATGATAGGACTTTGCATGCTTCTAGTGAACCTGTTGTAGAAACACCTGAGAATCCCAATGATATTTCTATTACTGATGCTGAAACACAATCAGGCGATGAACATGAACCTAGTGCCAATGTTAATGATAATGTTCATGTTGATGCTCAAACTAGCAAAAATAATGAAGTAGAGATTGAACCTGCTGTCAATCTTGATAACCCACAATCAAAGAATCAACGTTATGATAAGAGAGATTTTGTTGCTAGGAAGCACGGTAGAGAAAGAGAACCATGGATTCAGAAACCTATGCCCTTTCCTCCTAAACCATCCAAGACAAAGGATGATAAGGATTTTGAGCGCTTTGCTGAAATGATTAGACCGTATGCGCTTAACTGATATGCTTAAAGTAAATTCGTATGCTAAGTATATGAAGGATATCATTACAAATAAAAGAAAGATACCGGAAGCTGAAATTTCCACCATGCTTGCTAATTATACTTTTAAAGGTGGAATACCAAAGAAACTTGGAGATCCAGGGTACCAACCATACCATGCTCCATTAAACGAAACTATGTTAAAACTGCTTTATGTGATCTTGGAGCCGGAGTTAGTGTTATGCCTGTCTCTTTATATCGTAGACTTGAATTGAATAAGTTGACACCTACTGAAATATCGTCGCAAATGGCTGATAAATCAACTGCCATACCTGTCAGCATTTGTGAGGATGTCCCTGTTGTGGTTGCAAATGTCACTATCTTAACGGACTTTGTTATTCTTGATATTCCCGAGGACGATAGTATGTCGATTATCCTTGGTAGTCCCTTTTTGAATACTGCAGGGGCTGTTATTGATTGCAACAAAGGCAATGTCACTTTTCATGTTAATGGTAATGAGCATATGGTACACCTTCTGAGGAAACAATCTCAAGTTCATAGCATCAATTCTATTGGAAAAGTTCCAACTATCATTATTGGAGGTTTCAAATTTCCTCTTCCTACTGTCAAGAAAAAGTATGATATTCTTATTGTTGGGGATGTTCATATCCCCATTGAGGTAACCTAGTGTTATTCGAAATTTCTCCGGTTCCGTGTTATTCGGAATAAGTTGTTAACAAGACTTGATCAACCTTGTTAGTGGATTCATTTTGATGATCATGAGATGGATGAAATTAGAAGGCACAACCTTCTGTACCCTCTTTTTACTTTCTGTTATTTAGAATAAATAAAGCAAAAATACTATTATCTGTCTGTTTTCTGAATTATCCGTGCAATAAAAAATATCCCGAAAATAGAAGTACTCCAAATGCCCTGCAAATTTAGTATGTTTTTTATGGAATATTTGAGGATTATAGGCACTGAAAACACTGTAGGGGGGAAAGCACCTGGCCACGAGGGTGGAGGGCGCGCCCACACCCCCTGGGCGTGCCCCCTGTCTCGTGGGCCCATGGTGGCCCCCTCCACTTATTCCTGCACCCACACACTCCATCTTCTTCCCAAAAAAATCCCCATCCAGCTCAAGCACGAGTTCTAGCTCATTTTGCTACGATTTTCGATCTCCTTGCTCAAAGGTTCATTCACAAAACTGCTTTGGGAGATTGTTGCTTGGTATGTGACTCCTCCATTGGTCGAATTAGTTTTTGTTCTAGTGCTTTATTCATTGCAAAGTTTTGCTGCATAGGTGACTGTCGGTGTACTAGAGTAGGGGTACCCTAGTATCCCGAACTTGTGCACGGGCAGTTGCAGCTCCCCGTGGCAAGGCTTGCCAGGTGACCGCCAAGGTCCTCCGTGGTTCCTTTGGAGCCATTCAAGAACAAAGTATTCAAGCCAAGGATACAAGACCCCGACAAGAGGAGCTTGCCGGGAAGGCCACTCAAGGCACCTAGGAGACAAGGCCCCGGCAAGAGGAGCTTGCCGGGAAGGCCCGGTGAGCGACAAGCTTCCGGGCGCGGCAAGACGACGACCGCGGCAAGGCGCTTGCCGCGGCAAACCACCAGCGCTCCAGCACATCCACCAACGTGTCGCCCTGGGACCTTCCCAGGCGCGCGTGGCAAGAGGCTGTGCGTCCAGCGATGCGCGGTGGCAAGCGGCGCTGACAAGATCGCCATCGTGGCAAGCGGTGGCGCCCCTGACGGTCCCTTTCTGCACTGTTTAGTCGACACAGACGGGCATTTAATGCCTTTGTCCCCTGCCGTCAGGGTTAGGTATGATACACTGTACAAGTAGCTGTACCAACCGCAACTCATTTTCCTCTTTTACCCTTGTCTACGTTGCCACCTATCGGAGACCCCTTGAGCATATAAAAGGAGGCCTATGCGCAACGTAGAAGGGGTTCGGTTCGATTCCTTTCGATAGACACTCACGCTCGGTCTCGTAGCACACAGGCTCCTCAGCAAGAACTCAATACACTCAAACAAGCAATAGTAGGAGTGTTATCTCTCCGGAGAGCTCCGAAGCTGGGTAAACTGCTCGTGTGCTTCGCCTCGATCCGCTCTTCGTGCGACCTCCGCCCCCCACCGAACCAAAAGGGGCTCGGTTCGCCGGTCCCATAGGTGTTCGTGTGTCAGATCAGCTTCCCCGACATCTTTGGCACGCCAGGTAGGGGGCGTCGAGATTGTGTGAACCCGATCCGGCGTTCACAGGAGCAACATCTTCATCATCTTCATCGACATGCCTCCGAAGAAGAATGCTTCGGCGGCAGCTGAGCCGTCCACGTCGATCCCACCACCACCGGAGCAAACGAGTGGTGGGGTAGACGCCGGCGGAAGAACGGGCGTCGACGAGAGAGCCCACGGCGCTGCCAAGTCCAAGGACAAGGCTGCACAGACCTCGGCGTCCGTACATGCACCGCGCCCATCTCAGGAGGCGCGGGACCGACAGCGTCATGGTACTCACAGTGCCATACGCTTGTTGGACCAAAATCGAGCTGGTGGATCTCGGGATGCTCAAGGCCAGCATGCACGCCAACATGCAGGCACGAGCGAGGCACGGTCGCCTGGACGGGATACTGCTCCTTCTAACATAGTTAGAAGTCCGAGCATATCCCGCTCCTCGCGCCGTTCGCCACTACCACCCACCACTCCAGCAGAAGCTTTGGCGAGAGCTCAACTACTCCTGGATTACCCTCCAACAGCCGACAAGGTTGACGAATCGAGGGCCACCATTCAAAGTCTCATCGGCTTCGCCAACGGCGACACTCCGCGGCAACCGAGTGCGTCGCTGCCGCGACAGGACGACCAGGCGCGAGCCGGTGGCGACGAAACCTGTGGGGGTGCAACCACCATGCACTCTCCACCCCGAAGGCCAAGATCGCCGACTCGCCGGATCCACATCGACAGCGACTCCAGCGCATCATCGGATCCACGAGCTCGTCGCGACCAGCACCAAGTTCTTCACGAGCGACAACAAGAAGACGCTCGAACTCGCATCGAGCGCCAAAGAGAAGCGCGGCGTCAATCCGACCAGCGCGCTGGGCCCTCTGTTGACATGCATGCGCCAGGGGAACCAGGCGACTTGCCATACGCGGTAGGCTGCCCTGCGTTCACCCGTGAGCTGCGGCAAGTCTAGTGGCCCAGCAAGAAGAATTTCAAGCCAGACGTACCGGAGAAGTACGACGGCAAGACGCATCCGTCGGAGTTCCTCAGCATCTACACCATCGCGGTGCAAGTTGCCGGGGGGCGAGACGACAAGATCCTTGCCAACTACTTCCCGCTGGTGCTCAAGCCCAACGTCAGATCCTCGCTCATGCACTTGCCGGACAACTCCATTTCTTCCTGGGCAGACCATTGCCATCAGTTTGTTGGCGCCTTTACAGGCGGCCAGAAGCCTCATGGCCAAGAGAGTGACCTTCAGCTGCTCGCCCAGAAGGAAGGAGAGCCCCTGCGCAAGTTCATTCAGCGATTCAGCCGCGTACAGCACAACATCCCAGATGTCCACCCTGCCGCGGTAATCAGCGCGTTCCATCAGAACGTGCGAAACCGCAGGATGCGGGAGGAGATGGCGATGTGCAAGATCAGAGACGTCAGTCAGCTATATGCCCTGGCCGACAAGTGTGCGCATGCTGAGGAAGAGAGGAAACTCCCCGGAGAGAATACAGAAGCAGCAGGGTCTGACAGAGAGGAGACTGCCCCCGCAAAGAAAAGCCGACGGCGAAGCAACAGAAAGAAGAAAGGCAAAGCGGTGCTAGTTGTTGAGCAGTCCGGCAACGGAGGTGGCGCCAAGCAAGCCAAAGTTGGAAGCTCCAGCAAGGAAGTTGCCGCGGGCACCAACTGCCAGGCTGTGGCGTTCGCCGACAAGCAGGACGGCTCCAGCAAGCAATACTGCAAAATCCACCGCACCAAGGGCCATGACCTCCAGAGCTGCAAGAAGGTCGAGCAGCTTGTCGAGCAGCAAAAGGCTGAGTACGAGCGGCGCGACAAGGAGAAGGCCCAGGAAGGTGTTGGGGGAGCTAGCAAGAAACGTCCCGGCCAAGGAGGACGCCGTGGCAAGGCCAAGCAGCGGCAAGAAGACAGACCTCCCCGCGGCCGCGACAAGGATGAAGATGACGACGACGACGAAGACATGGATGATGACAAGGCCGATGAGCAGGAGTTCCAGAAAGCCACAGAGGTCTTGTGCATTGACGGCGGTGCTTCTCTGCATACTTCACACCGCCAACTCAAGCAATGGATGCGGGAAATCAATGCAGCAGAACCATCTTTCGAGTCACGCAAGCCTCTGAAATGGTCCAGCACGCCTATCATCTTCGATATTGAGGACCACCCTGATCGCATAACTGCGGTCGGGTGCTTGCCGATGTTGGTCTCACCAACCATCCGCAACCTCAAGGTCACTAAGATGCTAGTTGACGGCGGGGCTGGCTTGAACCTGATCTCCTCAGCGGTACTCCAGAAACTCCAGATCCCTGACAGCGAGCTCGAAGAGACCGGCACGTTCCAAGGAATCAATCCGGGAAGGAGCAAGCCGAAGGGAAAGATCACGTTGCCGGTCACATTTGGCAGCGAGATGAACTTCAGGACTGAGAGGGTCACTTTCGACGTTGCTGACTTTCCATTGCCTTACAATGGGATACTTGGCCGTCCAGCACTCGCCAAATTCATGGCGGCCTCTCACTATGCCTACAACATGCTCAAGCTGCCCGGCCCAATAAGTGTCATCTCTGTCCCTGGCGACAAGAAGGATGCCCTTATCTGCGCCGACAAGATTTACCGGGAAGCAGCAGCTGCAACAGATAGCAAGCCACTTGCCGCTGAAGCTCCCGGGGCGAAGAAGAAGACCAAGTCCGGCAAGAGCTCTGATGCCCACTCCGGCAAGCGCACCTCTTCGGAGTGCTGCGCTACCGTCGAGGACGCACCATCGAGCTCCACCGGCAAGTGTAAGACGACGATGGCAGCTCCGCCAGAGACCAAGAAGGTGTCCGCCAAGGAGGACGGCACTGGTGGTACCTTCATCATCAGTGCCTCTCTCGACCCTAAATAGGAAGGCGCGCTCATTGCTTTCCTGCGAGCGAACGTCGACGTGTTTGCATGGCAACCGCCTGACGTCCCCGGTGTTTCCAGGAAAGTAATTGAGCACCATCTTGCCGTCTGTCCTCATGCGCGGCCCGTCAAGCGTAAAGTCGTGAAGCGAGCAATGGAGCGCCAAGAATTCATTGCAGAAGAAATCAAGAAATTGGAAGCAGCATGCCTTGTCAGAGGAGTGCTCCATCCTACGTGGTTGGCCAATCATGTAGTCGTGCGCAAGGCAAACGGGAAATGGAGGCTTTGTATTGACTTTACCGATGTTAATAAAGCTTGTCCCAAAGACCCATTTCCCTTTCCGCGTATCTACCAGATTGTTGACTCCACGGCTGGATGCGATTTGCTTTCATTTCTTGATGCATACTCAGGATACCATCAGATCTTCATGGCAAAAGAGGATGAGGAGAAGACCGCATTCATCACCCCATGTGGCACATACTGTTTTGTACGGATGCCCTTCGGTTTAAAGAATGCTGGTTCAACGTTTGCAAGAGTAGCCATCACGCTTTTGAACAACAGATGCACAGAAATGTGGAAGCCTACATGGATGACATAGTGGTCAAAAGCAAGGACAAGGCAACTCTGATTCAAGATTTGGACGAAACCTTTGCAAATCTGCGCAAGATCAACCTCAAGCTCAACCCCGAGAAGTGCGTGTTTGGAGTCCCCTCCGGCAAGCTTCTCGGGTTCTTCGTGTCTCAGCGAGGAATTGAAGCCAATCCCGACAAGATCAAGGCCATTGAGCAGATTGAAGAACCAAGGCGCGTCAAGGATGTACGAAGACTTGCCGGTTGCGTAGCTGCTCTCAGCAGGTTTATCTCTAGGTCTGCTAAGCGCGCTCTGCCATTTTTCAAAGTATTGAAAAAGGCAGGTCCAATGAAATGGACTCCGGAAGCGGAGGCTGCGCTGCAGGACTTAAAGAGATACCTGTCCTCCACTCCAATACTTGTCGCACCTTGGCCACAAGAGAAGTTGCTGCTATATCTAGCGGCAACCAATCAAGTGGTTAGTGCTGCGTTAGTAGCGGAGAGGGAGGCGGATGATGAGCTGGCAACCGCGGCAACTGCATCCAGCGACAAGCAAGGGACTTCACCGGCAAGCTCTGGTCCCGACAAGGATAGATCAGCGCAGGCGCATGAGAAGATGCAGAAGAGGATGGTGCAAGGCCCAGTTTACTTTGTCAGTTCCCTTCTGCAGGGGGCTAGGTCAAGGTACTCTGGTGTGCAGAAATTGCTTTTCGGCCTTCTCATGGCCTCGAGAAAGCTGCGCCATTACTTTCAAGCACATGAGATCACAGTCGTCACTCGCTTTCCGTTGAAGAGGATACTGCAAAATCTAGAAGCAACATGAAGGATTGTCGAGTGGGCACTGGAACTATCAAGCTTTGGCCTCAAGTTTGAGATCACTTCAACTATCCAAAGCAGAGCATTGGCAGAATTCATAGCAGAGTGGACGCCAACACAAGATGAAGAAATTCCAGAGACGAGCATCCCAGTCAAGGAAGCAAGCAAAGAGTGGCTGATGTACTTTGATGGTGCCTTCTCGCTGCAAGGCGCCCGGCATGGGCGTGCTACTTGTCGCACCCACCGGAGAGCACCTCAAGTACGTAGTCCAGATGCACTTTCCCAAGGAGCAAGCAACGAACAATGCTGCAGAGTATAAGGGTTTGCTTGCCGGTCTCAGGATCGCAGCAGACCTTGGGATCAAGAAGCTCATTGTCAGGGGTGACTCACAGCTGGTCGTCCGCCAAGTGAACAAGGATTATCAGGGTCCGTTGATGGAAGCGTACGTTGATGAAGTGAGAAAGCTAGAAGAGCACTTTGATGGCCTGCAAATGGAACATGTTCCAAGAACTCAGAACGACATTGCCGATGGCCTGTCTAAGTGCGCCGCACTTAGGTTACCTGTGGAACCAGGGATCTTTGTGCTCAAGCTGACTCAACCATCTGTAACGCCATCAACTGGACAGAGCAAGAAGAGGAAGTTGATTTCTGGTGACTATTTTCGGCAGAGCTCCCGAAGCCGAAGCCGCCGCCAAGAAAGTCCCCAAAATCAACGCCAAGAATGCTGAGGAGCAGTCTGCTCCGACAAGCCCTAGGGTTTGTTCCATTGAAGCAAACGCTCCCGACAAGTTTTGCTCCGGCAAGCTTGTCGGGGAACATCAAGCTCCGGCTGAGCCGCAGGTTCTTGCCGTAGAAGCGGATGTTCCCGCAGCAGCAGATGTGCCTTTAGTCCTTGTTGTCGAGCCACAAGCTCCAGCATGGGCACAGCAAATCGTCCGTTTCCTTCAGACAGGAGAACTTCCCGAAGAGCAAGAAGAAGCGGAAAGAGTAGCCCGGCAGTCAAGTATGTACCAGTTTGTCGATGACACACTTTATGCGAAGAAGACTCAACGGTGTGAAATTGAAGTGTATTCACCGGGAAGATGGGCGAAGCTGTTGGCGAGAGATACATGGAGGCATATGTGGTCACCACATTGGCGCGCGAGCACTTGCCGCAAAGCGTTCGGCAAGGTTTCTTTTGGCCGACAACCCTCCGTGATGCAACTGCACAAGTAACCAAGTGTGAAGCGTGCGGTTCCATTCCAAGCAGATACACCAGCCAGCTCAAGCTCTCCGGCGATCCCTTTATCCTGGCCATTTTCGGTCTGGGGGCTCGACATCCTTGGCCCCTTTCCCCGAGCTGTCGGGGGCTTTGAGTACTTGTACGTTGCAATCGACAAGTTCACAAAGTGGCCGGAAGTGGAAGCACTGAGGAAGGTGACAGACAAATCGGCGGTCAAGTTCTTCAGGTCGATTGTTTGCCGTTTCGGAATCCCTAACAGGATCATCACCGACAATGGCACGCAATTCACGAGCCGCACCTTCATGCAGTACGTCCAAGATCTTGACGCCAAGGTCTGCTTCGCTTCTGTTGCTCATCCGAGAAGCAACGGTCAAGCAGAGAGGGCGAATGCTGAAGTGCTGCACGGACTCAAGACCAGGACTTTCGACAGGCTGCGCAAGTGCGGAAAATACTGGATTGAGGAGCTGCCGGTGGTTCTTTGGTCGATCAGGACGACGCCAAATCGAGCCACTGGCCAGGCACCTTTCGCTCTAGTCTATGGAGCAGAGGTAGTTCTCCCCACGGAACTCAGATATCTGGGTCACCTCGAGTGCTCGCTTATGATGAGCTTGAGCAAGAGCAGTTGCGACAAGATGGACGCACTTCTCCTTGAGGGGACCGTCTTGAGCCATCGCGAGCTGCTCGATACCAGCAAGCTTTGCGCCGCTACCATAAGCCGCAAAGTTAGTGCCGTAAGTCTCGAGGAAGGCGACCTTGTTCTTCGCGCGTTCAGTCCACCAAAAATTCCAACAAGTTGACGCCGAAGTGGGAAGGCCCTTACCGGGTGAAGCGAGTCACTAGGCCTGGCGCTGTCCGCCTTGAGACCGAAGATGGCATTCCGGTGAGCAACTCCTGGAACATTGAGCATCTTCGTAAGTTTTACCCGTAAGGCGTGGTTGCCGGAACCTGTTCCAGCAACCACCTTTTGTACAAGTCTTGCCGATGTTGCATGTACTCCTTTGTACAAAGCCGGGCGCAGACCCCGTGCATAAGTTAAGCTCATGTGCTCCGCACGTCTTGTCAATTTCATGCTCTCTACTTTATTTTTGCATGCATTATCTGACACTTTGTGCAGCACCTATCCCCGGTAAGCATTAACGAGCCATAAGGCCCCATATCTTTATTTTCTCTTCTTTCTCTTTCTCAAAGAAAGGAAGGTTCCCTCGCCCACAAGTATGCCGGGGGGAAAGGAGAAGATAATGGTGTGGATATGCCGGGGGGAAAGGAGAAGATAATGGTGTGGACCAAGCGCCGTTCAAAGAAAGTTTCGCCTTACCGGGAAGCAAACGACAGAAAAGCTATGTTGTTGAAACTTGAGCAATCAGTTTTAAATTTTTTAAGTTATTTTCCTCGAACGACCATGCTTTGTATGGAAAACCTGTGCGCGGAGGAACCACCTCGTAGCTAGTTGCGCCCTTACTTTGTTTCGAGTCCGCTGAACAACTTAAGTGAGCTGCAACTAGTTGCGACAAGGTTTCTTGTCGGAAGCGGCACCGCCAGCAGGCTGTTGACGTCCCGCACTCAACGCTCGCGGCAAAGGTGCCCGCTCCGACAAGTTCCCTAAAAGCATAGGGCAAAAACATACAAAGGAAGGGATCAAGTAAAGGAAATAACATAGCAATCACTACTCGAGATAAAGTTATATTACAAGATAGCTTGTCGCAGCTCTAATGGATTGTTCTCGTAACATGACCAGCAGCGACAAGAGAAAGAGAAAACGGGCGACCTAGTCTACGCGATCGCCCTCGACCCTCTTGATTCCGCTCACCCTGTCCACAATGGGTGCGACAAGGGTCTTGAGCGCCTCCACATCAGCATCCGGCGGCAAGGACCTGAGGACGTTGGTGAGGTTGAGGCCTGGATTGCGGAAGGCCACCTTCATTAGCACCTTTTGGAGAGCCCCCGCGCAGATTTGGCGCAAATCGTCGGCCAGCTGCTTTGGGATCTCTTCCCGGAGTCGCTGGAGAGTCGTCGCCACGCCCTTGAAGAACAAGCTGAGCTTGGCGCTGGGTTGGAGGTGCTCGTCGGAGGAATATCCGAGATCCACCATCCCCAGCTCCGCCAGCTCCCTGTCGATGGCTGCGGCAACATTCACAAGACCCTCGGTCCAGTGCTCCACATTCTCCCTGAAGGTGTTCTGGGCGGCAGTAGCACTCACCAACAGCGCCTCGTCGGCTTTGGTCTTCTCCAACAAGGCCACCTCCTGCTCCTTGGCGCCGTCCAGCGTCTGAATCAAAGTAGTCAGCTTCAGCTCGAGATTCGCGTTGGAGTCCCTGGCGGCGCTGAGCTCCTTGCTCCTCTCGGCGAGACGGCCCTGTAGCTCGCCAAGAGTGTAGGCGTCCTTCTCGCGCTCATGCTTGAGTGCAGCAAGCTCCTCGCCGCTCGCCTTGAGTTTGGCCTCCAGCTGCGTCACCTTCGTCTCCAGCTCCTTCTTGGCGGCCTCGGCAGCTGCGGCAGCATCCTTTGCTTCCTTAAGTGCCCCGCCAAGTGTTTGCTCGCGCGCGTCAAGCTCCTCCTCGTGGCTGTCCAGATTGACCTTCCGCTGCGCCAAATCACCTTCCCGCGCGGACAGCTCCTCAGCAGCAAGCCGCTGGTGCTCTTCAGCTTCAGCCTTCTCGAGGAGGAAGGCTTTGCGCTCCTCGGCAACTCGCTCCCGCTCCTCTGCCAAGGACCGGAGAGCTTCCTGATTGATGCCCTGGAGCTCCTCTGCGCGCTTCTCGATGTCAGCTCCCGCCTTCGCGACAAGCGCTTCCCGAGATTCCAGCTTGGCCTGTCGGGAGCGGTAGAGCGACAGCAACTTCCGCAGCAGCTGCTCCTCCTCAGACTCGCCGCTGCTGTTGCTTGGCGCGTCGACCAGGGTCAGCCCAGCGGAGGAGAGCAGCTCTTCGTCAAAGGTCTCTCCTTCGACCGGCGCCCTGGAGCTTGACGCCTAGGGAAGCTTGATGAAGACGCCATCGCCAGCCTTCAGATAGGCGCCGGGCTGGGGCTCTTGGGAGCCTGACGCTGCAGCATTGGCGGAGGGATCGGCGGTCGGTGTAGCGCCTGACGCTCCTGCGGCCTCAGGGCCGTCAGTGCAATCGCCGGACCCCTCGCTAGCTTCTGCGGCGGCAGCCTTGGCGGCCTCTCCGCCGGCAGGATCATCAGCACCGACCTCTTCCTCGACGATGACGGCGTCGTCAGTGTTGCCGCGCGTGTCCTCCTCGCCGGAGGCCTCGGTCTCCATTGGCTCTGTGGCAGATGGATCTGACGACCGAAATGAATGAAGAAAAGTTAAACAAATATTCAAGAAGAAAATCAGAAGAAGAAGAACCCAAGGGAAGCTTTCAAGCAAGAGGATTACCTGGATCTGCAGTCGCGGTCTCAACCACCGGAGGATCACTGTTACCGTCCCTTGCCGGAGAGCTGCCCCTTGCCGGAGAATTCTCCCTTGCCGGAGAACGCTCCCTTGCCGGGGGATCCTCCCTTGGCGGTGTAGTTGCAGCAGACGGCATTTCAGGAGCGGCTTCCGGGCACCCCTGGTGAGGCTGCTCTACTCCTACACAAACCAACAGTCAGATATAGGCAAAGAAAGAGCACCCCTGCACGCCTAATAGCAGAAAGCCATCCAAATACTTACGCTGGGGGCTGCGCTGGGGGCTGCTTTGAGGAAGAGTTGCCGCGTCCGGCAAGGTGGTCTCGGACGCGCCTCCGGCTGCCGCGGTGGGTTCGTCCTCAATGACAATCACCGGGGCCTTGGCTCTCTTCAACGCTCTCTGGGCCAGCGTCCTGAAAAGGAAAGGTTTCAGAGTAAAGCAAATCAGATACAAGTTAAAGCAACAAATTGAAGAACTACAAGTACAGCAAGGAAACTTACTCTTCTTCTTCCTTGTCGGAGCTGAGCGCGGAGAGGTCGAAGTCCGGCCCACCTGCGGCGCGACGAGGCGGAGGAGTAGGTTCCCTTGGCCGCTTGGCGGGAGCGATGGCGGTGGTGCAGGAGGGCCCGCTCCGGTTGCCGCAGCGGTGTGAGGTGCTCCCAGCTGCAACAAGCAGTGCTTGCAGCGGTGGGAGCATGTGCGACGGCTGTTGGCCCGTCTGCCGCCCCGCTACTTCCCCGGCCTTGCGGAGACGCCTTCTTGGTGGAGCTGGGGGCTCCGCTTGCGGCGAGCTGGCTGAAGGTGGCGAGGAGGCGTCCTCGGCGGGCTTGCTCGACTCAGCTTCGGGCCCGACAGGCTCTTCCTCGCCGGCAAACTCCTCTCGGTCGACAAGGCTTGCCGCCTCTACTGCCTCTGCCTCCTCCACAGTGAATCCAAACTCGCCCGTGGCAGCAGCTGCTGCCGCCTCCTCCAGCCTGGTGGCGATGCGCTGCATCTCATTTTCGGTGGTGTCGCGGGTGAGCCGCCTCTGCTCATCGGGGCGGACCAGCACTTCTTCCAAGTTGTCGAAGGACTCCTGCACGACGTCGTCTGCAGGCTCTTGCCAAGTTGGGACGATTCCGTGCGAGTCACACAACGGCATCATTGCACGGATGCGGTCGAGCGAGGAATTGTTGCACAGTGGAACGACGCCCCTCGGCAACCTGAACCATTCAGGATGATCGGGGTCGTGCTTGAACAATTCCAAGAGCATCGCATCCAATTCTAAGACGGTGAAGTTAAAGTTGAGGCCCGGGCGCAGCCTCATGATGTCTGCCGCGTTCTGGAACTCCGAGGCGGGTCTCCTCCTCTCCTGCAAGGGGGCGATGCGGCGGCGAAGGAAATCTGCGCCAACGGCGCCTACAGTGAGTCCGGCAAGCCTAAGGCGCAGGATCCGGGTGACGGCAATCTTCAACCTAGCATCCTCCGGCGCCAAGTTGCTCCAATCGTTGCCGCGCACTATTGGGGTTTGGCGCTGGGCTGTAAAGGGCTGCGGGTTCTCCTCAACAATCCAACACCAATCTGCCCTCCATTCCTCCCACTTGCTGCGGAGCTCTCCTTCCAGATAAGCTTCCTTCTTGCCGAACCTTGAGATCCAAGCGATTCCTCCGGCAAGAGGCTCTCCTCTCTCTACCCGGGGCATGAAGAAGTGGCGGAAGAGGGCTACGTTGGGATGGACTCCGACAAAGTTTTCGCAGAGATGCGCGAAAACTGCCATGGTCAGGACAGCATTGGGGGTGAAATCAAGGAGGCGGAACCCGTAGGCGTTCATGATATCGCAGAAGAATTCAGAGAAGGGCGGGCAGAGTCCGCAGTAGAAGAAGAGCGCGAAGAAAGGGTACCCGTTCGGAACCAGTTCCGAGGCGACGACCGGGAGTACCTTTGTGCGCGGATGCGCTCGCGTCTCTGTCGACCAGAAGAGGTAGTAGTTCTCCCTCAGATCCCTCGCGGCGAGCTGGGGGGGGGGGGGGGAAGATCGCCCGCTCCTTCCGTAGCGCCGCAAGCCGCTGTGCCTCGGCCGACTTCACGGCCTTCCCCTTGTCGGCTTTCGGAGCCATGGCGGAGGTGGTGGAGGAGATCGACTGCGTTGGTGATGCTGGTGGCGGCGGGGGGCGGAGCGCTGCTCTCTTGAGAAGAAGGGGGGAGCGGCGGAGGTTTCGGAGGTTGGAGAAACAACTGGCGAGGTGGGCGAACTACCCCTGTTTCCCCTGCTTATAAAGAGGGAGGGGGCGGACGTTCCGCCTTTCCGAATAAAGAAACATCCCACGATCTCTCCCACGATCTCTCCCACGATGTCGCATTCGACGCGTGCTGTTCGTGGGGGGCGTGGTGGGTCCGGAGTGAGTAACGGCGTGACCCAGGCCGCGCGTGCCCGTGCCCTGTCTTGGGCCTGGCCCAACAGCGCTCGGCACCGTGTGTGGCCCAGGCCCGGGGGCTCCTGTCAGTGTACTAGAGTAGGGGTACCCTAGTATCCCGAACTCGTGCACGGGCAGTTGCAGCTCCCCGCGGCAAGGCTTGCCAGGTGACCGCCAAGGTCCTCCGTGGTTCCTTTGGAGCCATTCAAGAACAAAGTATTCAAGCCAAGGAGACAAGGCCCCGGCAAGAGGAGCTTGCCGGGAAGGCCACTCAAGGCACCTAGGAGACAAGGCCCCGGCAAGAGGAGCTTGCCGGGAAGGCCCGGTGAGCGACAAGCTTCCGGGCGCGGCAAGGCGCTTGCCGCGGCAAACCACCAGCGCTCCAGCACATCCACAACCGTGTCGCTCTGGGACCTTCCCAGGCGCGCGTGGCAGGAGGCTGTGCGTCCAGCGATGCGCGGTGGCAAGCGGCGCGGACAAGATCGCCATCGTGGCAAGCGGTGGCGCCCCTGACGGTCCCTTTCTGCACTGTTTAGTCGACACAGACGGGCATTTAATGCCTTTGCCCCCTGCCGTCAGGGTTAGGTATGATACACTGTACAAGTAGCTGTACCAACCGCAACTCATTTTCCTCTTTTACCCTTCTCTACGTTGCCACCTGTCGGAGACCCCTTTAGCATATAAAAGGAGGCCCATGCGCAACATATAAGGGGTTCGGTTCGATTCCTTTCGATAGACACTCACGCTCGGTCTCGTAGCACACAGGCTCCCGAGCAAGAACTCAATACACTCAAACAAGCAGCAGTAGGAGTGTTATCTCTCCGGAGAGCTCCGAAGCTGGGTAAACTGCTCGTGTGCTTCGCCTCGATCCGCTCTTCGTGCGACCTCCGCCCCCCACCGAACCAAAAGGGGCTCGGTCCGCCGGTCCCATAGGTGTTCGTGGGTCAGATCATCTTCCCCGATAGTGACCCTGTTCTTGAGCTTGCATGTTCAATTTATGAGGTCCCAAGTAATTCTAATTCATGATATAGGCTCTAGGCACTCGTAGGAGTAGTTGCTACCAATCTTGTTTGGTTTTATTCACTTTTATTTTGAAGTTACTAAAATTTCAGAAATTTTTCAGAAAAAGAAATATGTCTAGGAGAATGTACCAAGGTGATTCCTCAATAAAGAAAGGACCCAAGCGTGCTATGCGTGAGCAAGACAATGAACCACCGAGGGACGCAGAAGTGCGAGCTTGTGAGTGGCCATCAGACGATTTTATGATCAATGCTGGCATTAAGGATGAATTTGACGCATATGTGCGTAATTCCGATCTTGAGGACTTCTTACAAGATAAGTGTCCTCAGTACTATCAATTGACTGATTCATTTGTGAGAAGGTTTAAATATAAATGTTCACGTAATTCTCAGAGTGTTCTGTTTGATATTTATGATAAATCTTATACCGTGGACTTAGAAGATTTTACAACTGCTTGCAAACTCCCGCAGTGGGGTAATGTTAATGACCCCCACAAATCTGAATATAAAGACTTTCTTGCTAGTATTACTGTGGGAGAATCTAGGGATATAGCACAATCTACCATAGGGAGCATTCATTTTCCTGCTATACATTATTTTGCTCTCGTCATTGGTAGATGCATTAATGGTAAAGATGAAGCATGTCATATGTGTGTCACTGATCTTTGTGTCCTCAAGAGTGTTGTTTAGGTAATAAAGATTACAACTTGGGGGCAGTAGTTGCACGTATGTTGCATAATAATGGTATGTCTGGAGATTTATTTGGAGGGATTTATGCGACCCGTGTAGCTAATTATCTTGGTATAGCCCCACGAGAAGGGGATATGGTGTTGCCTCCTGCTTATTTAGATTATTACGCGATGGTCAAACATCGTTTTCTTTTGAGGAATGAACAATTCCTCCAGTATCGACTAATCTTTGACAGACATAGCTCTGTCCATGTTACTCTCCCTGCTCCTTTCCTTTTTGATTACCAGGCAAAACGAAGATATGTTGTTACCAGGGAGGAGGCATCTGAACACGAGGGGAGAGCGGAGGCGGCTCGCCAACATGCCTCAGCTCAGGAGGCATTTGCTGCTGCATCTCATACGACCCCAGTTATAACTATGGATATCAGCCAGGCTATCCTTGGCAGTAAACCAACTTAGGCCAAAATCTTAAGCTTGGGGGAGTACGTATTTCTCACCGACTTTACATTCATGTTCACAGACTATTCTAGCTGTCGGTGCTCATACTCTTTCATTGTATTATCCATTCTAGTTTAATTATCTTTTTCTAGCTTTCTTTTTGTGTGTTTGATAAACCTTAAGAAAAACCAAAAAAATTAGTTAGTTTAATTTCCATGCTTGTAGTAGAAATTAAAATGAAAAACCAAAAAGATTTCTCGTTCTTCTTCTTGCTTGTTGGGAGCTTTCCCGTGTAAATAGTTTTATTTTCTTTTCTTTCCTTTGGGGGTCGAGAGTAGAAGACCATATTGAAAATCTTTAGTGGCTCTCATATGCATGATTGTTGATTTAACATAGAGCCCATATTACCTTTTCTTCTCTCTTGAATTGAATGCTTGCAGATTCTAGCTTAGTCCAATGAACGTGCACTTTTATTATTATACACATCGTTCGGTCGTGCAAGTGAAAGGCAATAATGATGATATATGATGGACTGATTGAGATGAGAAAAACGGGTATGAACTCGACCTCTCTTGTTTTTGTAAATATGATGAGTTCATCGTTCCTGATTCGGCTTATTATGAAGTAAACATATTTGCAATGACCTTTAGAGATTATAGTTGCTTGTGTCATGCTTAATTAGCTATGAGTTATAATGGTTTACCTTGCGTGCCAACGTGCTATTAAAATTATTGTGATGTGGTATGATGGGATGGTATCCTCCTTTGAATGAATTGAGTGACTCGACTTGGCACATGTTCACGCATGTAGTTGAAACAAATCAACATAGCCTTCACGATATTTATGTTCATGGTGGATTATATCCTACTCATGCTTGTACTTGGTGTGAATTAATTTTAATGCATGTTCATGACTGTTGTCGCTCTCTCAGTAGGTCGCTTCCCAATCTTTTGCTAGTCTTCACCTGTACTAAGCGGGAATACTGCTTGTGCATCCAAACTCCATAAACCCCAAAGTTGTTCCATATGAGTCCACCATACCTTCCTATATGCGGTATCTACCTGCCGTTCCAAGTAAATTTGTATGTGCCAAACTCCAAACCTTCAAATGAAATTCTGTTTTGTATGCTCGAGCAGCTCATGTTTTAACTAAGGCTGTATGTATCTTCCATGCTAGGTGGGTTATTCTCAAGAGGAGTGGACTCTGCTCCTCATTCACGAGAAAGGGCTGGTAACCGGGATGCCCAGTCCCATGATCCAAAAAGATCAAAGAAAATCAATATAATTAAATAAAACTCCCCCAGGGCTGTTGTTAGTTGGAGGCACTAGTTGTTTCGAGCAAGCCATGGATTGATGCTTGTTGGTGGTGGGGCAGTATAAACTTTTACCATTCTGTTTGGGAACTACCTATAATGCATGTAGTATGGAAGATATCGCCATCTCATATTTGTTGCGTTGACAGTGAAAGTATGCCGCTCAAAATGGTATTCATCTCTATTTTAAAATCAAGCTCTGGCACCTCTACAAATCCCTGCTTCCCTCTGCGAAGTGCCTATCTATTTACTTTTATGTTGAGTCATCATCCCCTCTTATTAAAAAGAACCCGCTGGAGAGCACACTGTCATTTGCATTCATTACTATTGGTTTAAATTGGGTATAACTTGATTGGATCTCTTTTACCATGAATTACAATGTTTAGTCAGTCCTTGATCTTTAAAGGTGCTCTGCATTTTTGTTTTCCGGTCTCAGAAAGGGCTAGCGAGATACCATTTTGTGATATCATATTATGATTGTTTTGAGAAAGTGTTGTCAAACGAGTTTTATTATTATTGCTTGCTAGCTGAGAATGCCATTGATATGAGTAATTGTGAGACCTAAGTGTTATTATGAGTATGGTTAGTTCATAATACTTGCTAAAAACTTGAATGCTGGCTTTACATATTCACAACAATAAGAGCAAACAGTGTTTGTAAAAGTTTTTTTTATTACTTTCAGTTTATCAACTGAATTGCTCCACCGACCTCAACTCCAACTCCATATATTTCGTTTCACGGAGAAAAAAATCAGAGAGAAAGTTTCATCGCGTTTTACGATACGGAGCCGCCGCCAAGCTCTAATCTCTCTTGGGAGGGCAGATCTGGCATCCGTTCGGGGCTCCGGAGAGGGGGATTCGTCGCCGTCGTCATCATCAACCATCCTCCAATTTCATGATGCTCACCGCCGTGCGTGAGTAATTCCATCGTAGGCTTGCTGGACGGTGATGGGTAGGATGAGATTTACCATGTAATCAAGTTAGTTTTGTTAGGGTTTGATCCCTAGTATCCACTATGTTCTGAGATTGATGTTGCTATGACTTAGCTATGCTTAATGCTTGTCATAGGGCCCGAGTCCATGATTTCAGATCTGAACCTATTATGTTTTCATGAATATATTGGAGTTCTTGAACCTGTTTGCAAGTCTATAGTCACCTATTATGTGTTATGATCCGACAACCCCGAAGTGACAATAATCGGGATACTTCTCAGTGATGACCATAGTTTGAGGAGTTCATGTATTCACTATGTGCTAATGCTTTGTTCTAGTTCTCTATTAAAAGGAGGCTTTAATATCCCTTAGTTTCCACTCGGACCCCGCTGCCACGGGAGGGTAGGACAAAAGATGTCATGCAAGTTCTTTTCCATAAGCACGTATGACTATATTCGGAATACATGCCTACATTACATTGATGAACTGGAGCTAGTTCTGTGTCACCCTATGTTATAGCTATTACATGAGGAATCCCATCCGACATAATTATCCAACACTGATCCAATGCCTACGAGCTTTTCACATATTGTGCTTCGCTTATTTACTTTTCCGCTACATCGTTACATCTACTACAAAACTATTATCTTTACTTTTGCCATTGTTACCATTATTATCATACTACTTTGCTACTAAATACTTTGCTGCAGATACTAAGTTATCCAGGTGTGGTTGAATTGACAACTCAACTTCTAATACTTAAGAATATTATTTGGCTCCCCTTAGGTCGAATCAATAAATTTCGGTTGAATACTCTATCCTCAAAAGTTGTTGCGATCCCCTACACTTGTGGGTTATCAGTACCCTACAATAATCTCTTCGTTTGTTCTCTGCTATTAGTGACTTTGGAGTGACTCTTTGTAGCATGTTTAGGGATAGTTATATGATCCAATTATGTTATTATTGTTGAGAGAACTTGCACTAGTGAAAGTATGAACCCTAGGCCTTGTTTCCTAGCATTGTAATACCGTTTACACTCACTTTTACCACTTGTTACCTTGCTGCTTTTATATTTTCAGATTACAAAAACTTATATCTACCATCCATATTGCACTTGTATCACCATCTCTTCATTAACTAGTGCACCTATACAATTTACCATTGTATTGGGTGTGTTGGGGACACAACAGACTGTTTGTTATTTGGTTGAGGGTTGTTTGAGAGAGACCATCTTCATCCAATGCCTCCCACGGATTGATAAACCTTAGGTCATCCACTTGAGGGAAATTTTCTATTGTCCTACAAACCTCTGCACTTGGAGGCCCAACAACGTCTACAAGGAGAAGGTTGCGTAGTAGACATCAAGCTCTTTTCTAGCGTCGTTGCCGGGGAGGTGAGTGCTTGAAGGTATATCTTTAGATCTTGCAATCGAATCTTTTAGTTTCTTGTTTTGTCACTAGTTTCGTTTATAAAATAAAACTACAAACAAATGGAATTAAGGGTGCCTCATAGGCTTCATCTTTTTAATGTCTTTCGTGGAAATGATGGGAAGGAAAATTGTGCTCAAGTACTAGAAGAAGAATTACATGGAATGCTTGGCATAAGATATGTGAATGATGAGCATGATTGCAATGTTGTTAGTATGAATTCTTTGAATATCGATGATGCTAATGATATGCAAACCCACAAGCTTGGGGATGCTATGTTTGATGAAGATGATATGTTTAGTCCCCCAAGTTTTGATTAGCAAATTTATTATGATAAAGCATGGCTCCTATTTATGATGATTATTGTGATGACATGTATGCTATAAATAATAATGATAACCATGAAACTTGTCATCATGATTTTAGTTTTCAATTGGATTATGCCTCAAATGATAATTATTTTGTTGAGTTTGCTCCGACTACTATTGATGAGAATAAATTTACTTATGTGGAGAGTAGTAAAATTTCTATGCAAGTAGATCATGAAAAGATTGCTTTATGTGCTTGTTATATGGTTGAATTCATTCATGATACTACTAAAAATTATTATGAGAGAGGACCATATGCTTCTACATATTGCAATAATATCAAGTTTGCTCTCTATGTGTTGAAGATCTTGAAGATTTGCTTGTTTTGCCTTCCTATGCTAGTTAATTATTGTTCCCATAAGTTGTTTGCTCACAAAATCCCTATGCATAGGAAGTGGGTTAGAATTAAATATATTAGTCATATTCTTCATGATGCTCTCTTTATGTTTTAATTCTTATCTTTTATGTGAGCATCATTGAAATCATCATGCCTAGCTAGGGGCGTTAAACGATATCGCTTCTTGGGAGGCAACCCAATTTTATTTTTGTTCTTTACTTTTTGCTCCTGTTTAGTATTAAATAATTCATCTAGCCTCTGGTTAGATGTGGTTTTATGTTTTAATTAGTTTTTGTGCCAAGTAGAACCTATAGGATCATCTTGGGTGATAGTTAATGTGATCTTGCTGAAAAACTGAAACTTTTGCGCGTACGAGAATAATTTTAATAAATAACATACACGTGATTTTTAGTTGGTTATTTTTTAAAAAGATTAATATATAAATTTACTAGGACTTCCTATTTTCGTAGAAGTTTTAAAGTAATATAAGTATTCGAAAGTTACAGATTGCTACAGACTGTTCTGTTTTTGACAGATTCTGTTTTTCGTGTGTTGTTTGCTTATTTTGATGAATCTATGAGTAGTATCGGAGGGTATGAACCATAGACAAGTTGGAATACAGTAGATATTACACCAATATGAATTTAGAATGAGTTCACAACAGTACCTAAGTGGTGATTTATTTTCTTATACTAACGGAGCTTACGAGTTTTCTGTTGAGTTTTGTGTTGTGAAGTTTTCAAGTTTTGGGTAAAGATTCGATGGACTATGGAATAAGGAGTGGCAACAGACTAAGCTTGGGGATTCCCAAGGCACCCCAAGGTAATATTCAAGGACAACCAAGAGCCTAAGCTTGGGGATTCCCCGGATGGCATCCCTTCTTTCGTCTTCGTTCATCGGTAACTTTACTTGGAGCTATATTTTTATTCACCATATGATATGTGTTTTCCTTGGAGCGTCATTTTCTTTTGTTAGTATTTGCTTTCTGTTATTTATAATAATGTTTTTCATCTATATTTTCAATAAAAATGTCAGGGATAGCCTTTACCATGCTTATTTTGCAAGTATACTTGCTGTTGTTTCAAAACAGAAAGTTTACCGCTGTTGCAAAAATTCCCTAGAAAAGTCAGAAAAGGATAAAATGTTGAAACTTTTTTGAATTTTTTTGCATATTGAGCTCTGATAAATTTTCTAAACTGTAGTATTTTTCTCATAATTGTTGGAGTTAGGGAAGTATTGATACTCTTGCATTCTTTACAGACTGTACTGTTTTGGCAGATTGCTGTTATGTTTGCATTGTTTGCATATGTTTGCTTGTTTAATGATTCTATTTGAGGATAGGAGTATTAAATATGCAGAGGCATTTAGTATGAAATGTTGAATAATAATTTTTGTGATTTGCTACAGTATAGAATGATAAAGTTTTTGCATTGGTTTATAGTAACTTATCTCACGAGTTCTTGTTTAGTTTTGTGTGGATGAAGTTTTTAAAAGTAGAGAAACCATGATATGAGAGGAATTAAGGAGACACAAAAGTTCAAGCTTGGGGATGCCCAAGGCAACCCAAGATAATATTTCAAGAAGTCTCAAGCATCTAAGCTTGGGGATGCCCCGATAGGCATCCACCTTTCTTCTTCAACAACTATCGGTTAGTATCGGATGAGCCTAAGTTTTTGCTTCTTCACATGAGTTGTGCTATCCTTGCAATGTCATTTTATTTTTCTTTGATTGCTGTTTGAATAATATCCCAATATATGAAATTCTTAAATGTTAGAGAGTCCTCACATAGTTGCACAATTATTTGACTACTCATTGATCTTCACTTATACCTTTTGGAGTAGTTTGTCATTTGCTCTAGTGCTTCACTTATATGCTTTTAGAGCACGGTGGTGGTTATATTTTGTAGAAATTATTGATCTCTCGTGCTTCACTTATATTATTTTGAGAGTCTCTTAGAACAGCATGGTATTTGCTTTGGTTATAAAATTAGTCCTAATATGATGGCCATCCAAGATAGGTATAATAAGAACTTTCATATAAAGTGCATTGAATACTATGCGAAGTTTGATACTTGGAAAGTCCCATAGCATGCACGTATGGTAAAAGCTGTGTCACAAATTTGTTGCATGGGGTGCTTTTTGATTGCCTTCCTTATGTGTGGAGGTCGGGATCGCGCGATGGTTAACTCCTACCAGCCCTTCCCCTAGGAGCATGCGTAGTAGTGCTTTGCTTCGAGGGCTAATAATATTTTGCAATAAGTATATGAGTTCTTTATGATTAATGTGAATCCATGGATTATACGCACTCTCACCCTCCCACCATTTCTAGCCTCTCTTGTGCCGCGCAACTTTCGCCGGTATCATACACCCATGATTTACCTTCCTCAAAACAGCCACCATACCTACCTATTATGGCTTTCCATAGCCATTCCGAGATATATTGCCATGCAACTTTCCACCGTTCCATTTATTATGACACGCTCCATCATTGTCCTATTGCTTTTGCATGATCATGTAGTTGACATTGTATTTGTGGCAAGGCCACCTTCATAATTATTTCATACATGTAACTCTTGATTCATTGCATATCCCGGTACACCGTCGGAGGCATTCACATAGAGTCATATTTTGTTCTAAGTATTGAGTTGTAATTCTTGAGTTGTAAATCAATAAAAGTGTGATGATCTTCATTATTAGAGCATTGTCCCAAGTGAGGAAAGGATGATGGAGACTATGATTCCCCCACAAGTCGGGATGAGACTCCGGACTTTATGAAAAATAAAAGAGGCCAAAGAAGCCCAAAAAAAGAGGCCAAGGAAGCCCACCAAAAAAATGAGAGAAAAAGAGAGAAGGGACAACGTTACTATCCTTTTCCACACTTGTTCTTCAAAGTAGCACCATGATCTTCATGATAGAGAGTCTCCTATGTTGTCACTTTCATATACTAGTGGGAATTTTTCATTATAGAACTTGGCTTGTATATTCCAATGATGGACTTCCTCAAAATGCCCTAGGTCTTCGTGAGCAAGCGAGTTGGATGCACACCCACTTAGTTTCTTTTGTTGATCTTTCTTACATTTATAGCTCTAGTGCATCCGTTGCATGGCAATCCCTACTCACTCACATTGATATATATTAATGGGTATCTCCATAGTCCGTTGATACGCCTAGTTGATGTGAGACTATCTTCTCCCTTTTTTGTCTTCTCCACAACCACCATTCCACCTATAGTGCTATATCCATGGCTTACACTCATGTATTGCATGGGAGTTGAAAAAGATGAAGCGCGTTAAAAAGTATGAACCAATTGCTTGGCTAAAACTGGGGTTGTGCATGATGGGAGTATTTTGTGTGATGAAGATGAAGCATAGCCTAACTATATGATTTTGTAGGGATAAGCTTTCTTTGGTTATGTTATTTTGATAAGACATGATTACTTGTTAGTATGCTTGAAGTATTACTATTTTTATGTTAATATGAAATTTTATCTTGAATCATTTGAATATGAACATTCATGGCACAATAAAGAAAATTACATTGAGAAATATGCTAGGTAGCATTCCACATCAAAAATTCTTTTTTTATCATTTACCTACTCGAGGACGTGCAGGAATTAAGCTTGGGGATGCTTGATACGTCTCCAAAGTATCTATAATTTTTGATTGTTCCATGCTATTATATTATCTGTTTTGGATGTTTATGGGCTTTACTATACACTTTTATATTATTTTTGGACTAACCTACTAACCGGAGGCCCAGCCCAAATTGTTGTTTTCTTGCATATTTCAGTGTTTCGCAGGAATGGAATATCAAATGGAGTCCAAACGGAATGAAACCTTCAGGAGAGTTATTTTTGGAACAAACGCAGTCTAGAAGACCTGGAGTAGACGTCAGGGAAGCAACGAGGTGACCACGAGGGTCCAGGGCGCGCCCTACCCCCTGGGCACGCCCCCCACCCTCGTGGTTCCCTCGTGGCTCCCATGACCGACTTATTTCACCTATATATATGCATATACCCCAAAACATCCAGGAGGATAATAGATCAGGAGTTCCACCGCCGCAAGCCTCTGTAGCCACCAAAAACCAATCGGGACCCTGTTCCGGCACCCTGCCGGAGGGGGGATCCCTCACCAATGGCCATCTTCATCATCCCGACGCTCTCCATGACGAGGAGGGACTAGTTCACCCTCGGGGCTGAGGGTATGTACCAGTAGTTATGTGTTTGACCTCTCTCTTTCTCTCTCTCGTGTTCTTGAGTTGGCACGATCTTGATGTATCGCGAGCTTTGCTATTATAGTTGGATCTTATGATGTTTCTCCTCCTCTACTCTCTTGTAATGGATTGAGTTTTCCCTTTGAAGTTATCTTATCGGATTGAGTCTTTAAGGATTTGAGAACACTTGATGTATGTCTTGCATGTGCTTATCTGTGGTGACAATGGGATATTCACGTGATCTATTTGATGTACGTTTTGGTGATCAACTTGCAGGTTCAGTGACCTTGTGAACTTATGCATAGGGGTTGGCACACGTTTTCGTCCTGACTCTCCGGTAGAAACTTTGGGGCACTCTTTGAAGTTCTTTCTGTTGGTTGAATAGATGAATCTGAGATTGTGTGATGCATATGTATAATCATACCCACGGATACTTGAGGTGACATTGGAGTATCTACGTGACATTATGGTTTTGGTTGATTTGTGTCTTAAGGTGTTATTGTAGTACGAACTCTATGATAGATCCAACGGAAAGAATAGCTTCGTGTTATTTTACTACGGACTCTTGAATAGATCGATCAGAAAGGATAACTTTGAGGTGGTTTCGTACCCTACAATAATCTCTTCGTTTGTCCTCCACTATTAGTGACTTTGGAATGACTCTTTGTTGCATGTTGAGGGATAGTTATATGATCCAATTATGCTATTATTGTTGAGAGAACTTGCACTAGTGAAAGTATGAACCCAAGGCCTTGTTTCCTAGCATTGAAATACCGTTTACACTCACTTTTACCACTTGTTACCTTGCTGTTTTTATATTTTCATATTACAAAAACTTATATCTACCATCCGTATTGCACTTGTATCACCATCTCTTCGCCGAACTAGTGCACCTATACAATTTACCATTGTATTGGGTGTGTTGGGGACACAAGAGACTCTCTCATTATTTGGTTGCAGGGTTGTTTGAGAGAGACCATCTTCATCCTACGCCTCCCATGGATTGATAAACCTTAGGTCATCCACTTGAGGGAAATTTGGCACTGTCCTACAAACCTCTGCACTTGGAGACCCAACAATGTCTACAAGGAGAAGGTTGCATAGTAGACATCAGTGTGTATCTTGCAAATCTCTATGTCCACTTCCGACACTTGATGACGGATGGAATTGAAGCGTCTCTTGGGTTTGCTTGGTTCTTTTGTGAAATATGGATTCTTTTGCCAAGGAAATTGCACCTGTATTGTCACAGAAGATTTTCATTGGACCCGATGCACTAGGTATGACACCTAGATCGGATATGAACTCCTTCATACAAACTCCTTCATTCGCTGCTTCCGAAGCAGCACTGTACTCCGCTTCACACGCAGATCCCACCATGACGCTCCGCTTGGAACTGCACCAACTGATAGCTCCTCCATTCAATAAAAATACGTATCCGGTTTGCGACTTAGAGTCATTTGGATGAGTGTCAAAGCTTTGATCGATGTAGTCATTTACGACAAGCTCTTTTTCACCTCCATAAACGAGAAACATATCCTTAGTCCTTTTCAGGTATTTCAGGATGTTCTTGACCGCTGTCTAGTGCTCCACTCCAGGATTACTTTGGTACCTCCCTGCTATACTTATAGCTAGACATACATGAGGTCTGGTACACAATATTCCATAGATGATAGAACCTATGGCTGAAGCATAGGGGATGACTTTCATTTTCTCTCTATCTTCTGTGGTGGTTGGGCTTTAAGTCTGACTCAACTTCACACATTGTAACACAGGCAATAACCCTTTCTTTGACTGATCCATTTTGAACTTCTTCAAAACTTTATCAAGGTATGTGCTTTGTGAAAGTCCAATTAAGCGTCTTGATCTATCTCTATAAATCTTGATGCCCAATATGTAAGCAGCTTCTCCAAGGCCTTTCACAGAAAAACTCTTATTCAGGTATCCCTTTATGCTATCCAGAAATTCTATTTCATTTCCAATCAACAGTATGTCATCTACATATAAGATCAGAAATGCTACAGAGCTCCCACTCAGTTTCTTGCAAATACAGGCTTCTCCAAAAGTCTGTATAAAACCATATTCTTTGATCACACTATCAAAACGTTTATTCCAACTCCGACAGGCTTGCACCAGTCCATAAATGGATCGCTGGAGCTTGCACACTTTGCTAGCACCCTTTGGATCGACAAAACCTTCCGGTTGCATCATATACAACTCTTCTTCCAGAAATCCATTCAGGAATGCAGTTTTGACATCCATTTGCCAAATTTCATAATCATAAAATGCAGCAATTGCTAACATGATTCAGACAGACTTAAGCATCGCTCCGGGTGAGAAAGTCTCATCGTAGTCAACTCCTTGAACTTGTCGAAAACCTTTCGCAACAAGTCGAGCTTTGTAAACGGTAACATTACCGTCTGAGTCGGTATTCTTCTTACAGATCCATTTATTTTCTATGGCTTGCCGATCATCGGGCAAGTCCACAAAAGTCCACACTTTTTTCTCATACATGGATCCCATCTCAGATTTCATGGCCTCAAGCCATTTCGCAGAAGCTGGGCTCATCATCGCTTCCTCATAGTTCGTAGGTTCATCATGGTCTAGTAACATGACTTCTCGAACTGGATTACCGTACCACTCTAGTGCGGATCTTACTCTGGAAGACCTATGAGGTTCGGTAGTAACTTGATCTGAAGCTTCATGATCATCATCTTTAGCTTCCTCACTAATTGGTGTAGGAATCACAGGAACTGATTTCTGCGATGAACTACTTTCCAATAAGGGAGCAGGTACAGTTACCTCATCAAGTTCTACTTTCCTCTCACTCGCTTCTTTCGAGAGAAACTCCTTCTCTAGAAAGGATCCATTCTTAGCAACAAAGATTTTGCCTTCGGATCTATGATATAAGGTGTACCCAATAGTTTCCTTTGGGTATCCTATGAAGACGCACTTCTCCGATTTGGGTTCGAGCTTATCAGGTTGAAGCTTTTTCACATAAGCATCATAGCCTCAAAATTTAAGAAACGACAACTTTGGTTTCTAGCCAAACCACAGTTCATAAGGCATCATCTCAATGGATTTTGATGGTGCCCTATTTAAAGTGAATGCAGCCGTCTCTAGAGCATAACCTCAAAACGATAGTGGTAAATCAGTAAGAGACACACCATTTCGCTGTGGTGTTCCAGGTGGCGTTAATTGTGAAACTATCCCATGTTGTTTCAAATGAAGACCAAACTCGTAACTCAAATATTCTCCTCCACGATCATATCATAGAAACTTTATTTTCTTGTTACGATGATTTTCCACTTCACTCTAAAATTCTTTGAACTTTTCAAATGTTTCAGACTTATGCTTCATTAAGTAGATATAACCATATCTGCTCAAATCATCTATGAAGGTAAGAAAATAACGATACCCACCACTCAGCAGGGGTGCATGACCATAAAAGATATTACTCATATATATAAAACAACCACTATTCTCTGATTTAAATGAATAACTGTCTCGCATCAAACAAGATCAGGATAAAATGTTTATGCTCAATGCCGGCACCAAATAACAATTATTTAGGTCTAAAACTAATCCCGAAGGTAGATGTAGAGGTAGTGTGCCGACCGCGATCACATCGACTTTGGAACCATTTCCCACGCGCATCATCACCTCGTCCTTAGCCAATCTTCGCTTAATTCGTAGCCCATGTTTTGAGCTGCAAATATGAGCAACAGAACCAGTATCAAATACCCAGGCGCTTCTGCAAGCATTACTCAAGTACACATCAATAACATGTATATCAAATATACCTTTCACTTTGCCATCCTTCTTGTCCGACAAATACTTGGGGCAGTTCCGCTTCCAGTGACCAGTCCCTTTGCGGTAGAAGCACTCAGTTTCAGGCTCAGGTCCAGACTTGGGTTTCTTCACTTGAGCAGCAACCTTTTTGCCGTTCTTCTTGAAGTTCCCTTTCTCCCCTTTGCCCTTTTTCTTGAAACTAGTGGTCTTATTGAACATCAACATTTGATGCTCCTTTTTGATTTCTACCTCCGCGGCCCTTAGCATCGTGAAGAGCTCGGGAATAGTCTTGTTCATCCCTTGCATACAATAGTTCATCACGGAGCTTTTGTATCTTGGTGGCAGTGATTGAAGAACTCTGTCAATGACACTATCTCACCAGGAAGATTAACTCCCAGTTGAGTCAAGTGGTTGTCGTACCCTGACATTTTGAGTATGTGTTCACTGACAGAACTATTCTCCTCCATTTTGCAGCTGTAGAACTTCTTGGAGACTTCATATCTCTCAACTCGGGCATTTTCTTGAAATATTAACTTCAACTCTTGGAACATCTCATATGCTCCATGACATTCAAAACATCTTTGAAGTCCCGATTCTAAGCCGTAATGCATGGCACACTGAACTATCGAGTAGTCATCAGCTTTGCTCTGCCAAACACTACTAGGGAAAAAGCTCACTACTAGGGAAAACGCTATACACAGAGGTATAGCAGTAGCGTTGGTCAAAACTCGGCGCTAGCGCTACTTAGTAGTAGCGCTTGTTGCAAAACCACGCTGCAATCATTATTTTAGCAGCAGCGGCGTCTTCACGTAAAAAGCGCTACTACTAAAATTCTCTCACTAGTGCCGGTAGGTTAGGAATAGTAGCGCTTCTCCCGTATAACGCTACTGCTAAAAACATTGTAGCAGCGCGTTTCTTCTTTACAGCGCTACTGCTATGTAAAAGAAAATAAATAGAAAAATAAGTAGAAAAGTAAATGAAAATGAAAGAAATAGAAAAAGGAGAAATGAAAAAAAGAAAATGTAAAGAAAACAAAAGAAAAAGAAAAAGAAAACAGAAAGAGTTAGCTGCAGTGCATTTCTCTGGAACACGCCAGAAGCTATCTTAGCTATAGCTGCGTTCAAAGAAAACGCTTCATCGCTAGTTTGACTAAAATCCCGCGGCCTGGCTCAAAATTTCGCTAAGTCCTTTTCCCCTCTCTACTCCCCTGTCCCCAACTGCTCCATCGCTGTTGCCCTGCAGCCGACCACACTGCCGCTCGCCCGAGGCAGCCGACCACACCACGCCGCCCGCCGCCAGCCGACCACACCGCCGCCGCCCGAGGCCGCCCCCTCGACCTCACAGCCGCCACCCGAGGCCGTCGTCGACCTCACTGTCGCCTCCCTCGAGCTCGCCGCCGCCGCCCTCGACCTCACCACCGCTGCCTGAGCCAGAGCCTGCCCTCGCCGTCGACCGTAAGGCTATGCCTCTCCTGTCCCTACCCTCCTATTTCTCTCTGCTAGGGCAATTATATATGTGTGTTGATACTGTGTTGATGTTCATATGAACCCAAGGTGTTCATATGAACCCTAGATTTTCTTAGGGCAGAAGGCATTTTATAGCATTTAGGAAAAATGATTTGCAATTTTTTTAGGAAATTAGCTAGGGAAATTTTTATGAAAATTCCTAAACAGTAATTCCATTTAGCTTTAAACTAATAGAGGGTATATAAATAATAGTAGCATTTAGATTTAAATTAACAGAGGGTATAAACAAAAAACACTGAGCTATAAAAAAATATTTTGACTACGGACTTGAATTTGTTCCAAATTTCATTCAAATGAAATTTGAATTATTTGGACTATGGACCTGAATATTTTTGAAGAAATTGGGTGTACGTACTAAGGTCTTGCTGTGGAAATTCTGGTGAGGTCAAAAGGGTTAGAGAAAATGTAGTTCCTAGACTTTTAGCTTTAGACAAAAAACAAAAGTATTTAGCTATAAACAAAAAACAGTAGCTATGGCATTTAGCCATAAACAAAAAACAGAATTATCTTTCTTTTCAAAAACTTGGTCAAACAGAACAGTAGCTATATGTCATTGATGTTCATTTGCATATTCCATTATTGTTGATTATATCTTTTCATTGAAGTGGCCATGTTATATGCAAATTCCTCAATAGTGTTTGCCCATGTTATATCTTTTCATTGAAGTTGTTCGATTGTGCCCAGGTGGCTTTTTTGTTTCCACGGAATGATGCTGAGTGGCCTATGTTTTGCCGGAATGTTGATTCATTTCTGTTCCGGCAAATTTCAGGTTCTCGATTTGTCCACTTTTTAGCAAAGGTCATGCCGAAATTTTCCGTGAATTTCGGCATGACTTGTGCTACACACTAGGACATATCGAGTGCCCGGGATTTGCCGCACCAGCAAGGAGTGAACATTCCTGCAAAACAATAGTCCTTTTTTATGTCATTATTCATTTTATTAGGTCTAGAATTAATTGACTAGATTTAATCATAGGAAACATGGCTAGCAACGATGAAGGACAGGGTTCTGGTGATTGCGACGATGTCTACCTGGCATTTTGGGTACGATGAACTTTGTTATTTATGCTTATGATATGTTGTTTCTAGTTTTGTCAAGTCTGTCTCTTTCTGTTGCTCAACTATATATGTTGCATATCATCGACTCATGTGACGATGCAGGTGCATAGATCATCGATGGCGAAGAAGTGCTACACCAGGAGTATATATACGATGACTGGCCGGAGTGTCAGGCCCATGTGTTGCCGGTTTCCGGTTTCCGAGCGACAGGTAGTAGTTAGTTTAGGTTCACGCTAATGCGAGAGAGGGATACGAACTCATGTACTCAAAGTGATAGCTCTTCTCGCGTATACCATTGTTTAGATGGATGACGATGTATTTGCAAGTAATCAAGGACTTGTATCGCTATTTTCGAGATGATGACGAGAGACCACTTTGTGTTGGATGATGATTATGATGAGACTATTTGTATGTATATGCTATGATTATATTCGTGGTCTCGCAGGCATTTGTATGTGTATCATGATGACATTTCTATGTGCTAAAGATTCTTCTATAAAGCCTGTTCAAATACAAAACAAATATGCCCAAAAAACAAAAAACCTGTTAAATTAGCAGTAGCGAGTGTATAGAAGTTAGCAGCAGCGCCGTTATAGCAGTAGAGCGTTGCTGCAAAGGGCGCTAGAGCTACTAGCAGTAGCGTGCTCCCAGTAACCGCATTGCTGCTACACTTGTGTAGCAGTAGCGCCGGTGACCACGCGCTACTGCTATATGTTAGCTGTAGCGCCTTATTAGTAGCGCCCCACCCCGCGCTACTGATACACCTAAAACCCACGGGCAGCAGCCTTTTCCCTATAGGTAAATACTTTTGTTTTTTGTCTAAAGCTAAAAGTCTAGGAACTACATTTTCTCTAACCCTTTTGACCACACCAGAATTTCCACAGCAAGACCTTAGTACCTACACCCAATTTCTTCAAAAATATTCAGGTCCATAGTCCAAATAATTCAAATTTCATTTGAATGAAATTTGGAACAAATTCAGGTCCGTAGTCAAAATATTTTTTTATAGCTAATTGTTTTTTGTTTATACCCTCTGTTAATTTAAATCTAAATGCTACTATTATTTATATACCCTCTATTAGTTTAATGCTAAATGGAATTACTGTTCAGGAATTTTCATAAAAAATGCCCTAGCTAATTTCCTAAAAAAATTGCAAATCATTTTTCCTAAATCCTACAAAATGCCTACTGCCCTAAAAAAATCTAGGGTTCATATGAACACCTAGGGTTCATATGAACACAGTATCAACACATATATATAATTGCCCTAGCAGAGAGAAATAGGAGGGTAGGGACAGGAGAGGCATAGCCTTACGGTCGGCGGCGAGGGCAGGCTCTAGCTCCGGCAGCGGCGGTGAGGTCGAGAGCGGCGGCGGCGAGCTCGAGGGAGGCGACAGTGAGGTCGATGACGGCCTCGGGCGACGGCTGTGAGGTCGAGGGGGCGGCCTCGGGCGGCGGCGGTGTGGTCGAAGGCGGCGGGCGGCGGCGGTGTGGTCGAGCGGCCTCGGGTGGCGGGCGGTGGTCAAGGCGGCCAGCAGGGCAACGCGATGGAGCAGTTGGGGGACAGGGGAGTAGAGAGGGGGGAAAGGACTTAGCGAATTTTGAGCCAGGGTCCGGGATTTTAGTCAACTAGCAGAAGCAGCTGCTTTTGAAACGCTATAGTTAAGATAGCTACAGTGTTCCGTAGAAACGCTACCGCAGCCTAACCCTTTCGCTTTTCTTTTCTTTTCTTTTGTTTTCTTTACATTTTCTTTTATTCATTTCTCCTTTTTATATTTCTTTCATTTTCATTTACTTTTCTACTTATTTTTCTCTTTATTTTCTTTTACATAGCAGTGGCCAGAAGAAGAAAAGCTGCTACAATGTTTTTAGCATGGCGTGCTTCGGGAGAAGCGCCTACTATTCCTAGCCTACCGGCACTAGTGAGAGAATTTTAGTAGTAGCGCTTTTCTGTGAAGACGCGTTGCTGCTAAAATAATGATTGCAGCGTGGTTTTGCAACAAGCGCTACTACTAAGTAGCGCTAGCACCGAGTTTTGACTAACGCTACTGCTATACCTCTGTGTATAGCGTTTTCCCTAATAGTGAAACGTTCTTAACGTCATCGGTAGCATCTGCAGCAGGCCTGGCACCTAGCGGTGCTTCTAGGACGTAATTCTTCTGTGCTGCAATGAGGATAACCCTCAAGTTATGGACCCAGTCCGTGTAGTTGCTACCATCATCTTTCAACTTAGCTATCTATAGGAACGCATTAAAATTCAAAGGAATGGTAGCACGGGCCATTGATCTACAACAACATAGACATGCAAAATACTATCAGGTACTAAGTTCATGATAAATTAAAGTTCAATTAATCATATTACTTAAGAACTCCCACTTAGATAGACATCCCTCTAATCATCTAAGTGATCACATGATCCAAATCAACTAAACCATGTCCGATCATGACGTGAGATGGAGTAGTTTTCAATGTTGAACATCATTATGTTGATCATATCTTCTATATGATTCACGCGCGACCTTTCGGTCTCAGTGTTCCGAGGCCATATCTGCATATGCTAGGCTCATCAAGTTTAACCCGAGTATTTTGCGTGTGCAAAACTGGCTTGCACCCGTTGTATGTAAACGTAGAGCTTATCACACCCGATCATCACATGGTGTCTCAGCACGACGAACTGTAGTGACGGTGCATACTCAGGAAGAACACTTGTACCTTGAAATTTAGTAAGGGATCATCTTATAATGCTACCGACGTTCTAAGCAAAATAAGATGCATAAAGGATAAAGATCACATTCAATCAAAATACATGACATGATATGGCCATCATCATCTTGTGCTCATGATCTCCATCACCGAAGAATTGTCATGATCTCCAACGTCACCGTCGCGATACGTTGATCTCCATCGTAGCATTGTTGTCGTCTCGCCACCTATTGTTACTACGACTATCGCTACTGCTTAGTGATAAAGTAAACCAATTACATGACGATTGCATTGCATACAATAAAGCGAAAACCATATGGCTCCCACCAGTTGCCAATAACTTTGTTACAGAACATGATCATCTCATACAACAATTTATATCACATCATGCTTGACCATATCACATCACAGCAAGCCCTGCAAAAACAAGTTAGACGAGCTCTACTTTGTTGTTGCAAGTTTTACGTGGCTGCTACGGGCTTCTAGCAAGAACCGTTCTTACCTACGCATGAAAACCACAATGATTTTTTGTCAAATGTGTTGTTTTAACATTCAACAAGGCCTGGGCGTAGCCACACTTGATTCAACTAAAGTTGGAGAAACAGGCACTCACCAGCCACCTCTGTGCAAAGCACGTCGGTAGAACTAGTCTCGCGTAAGCGTACGCATAATGTCGGTCTGAGCCGCTTCATCCAACAATACCGCCGAATCAAAGTATGACATGCTGGTAAGCAGTATGACTATTATCGCCCACAACACTTTGTGTTCTACTCGTGCATATAACATCTACGCATAGACCTGGCTCGGATGCCACTGTTGGGGAACGCGGTAATTTCAAAAAAATTCTTATGATCACGCAAGATCTATCTATGTGATGCATAGCAACGAGATGAGAGAGTGTGTCCACGTACCCTCGTAGACCGAAAGCGGAAGCGTTACGACAACACAGTTGATGTAGTCGTACTTCTTCACGATCCGACCGATCTTAGCACCGAACGTACAGCACCTCCAGCGATCAGAACATGTTCAGCTCGGGGACGTCCCTCGTACTCTTGATCTAGTTGACGCCGAGGGAAAGTTTCGTCAGCACGACGGCGTGGTGATGGTGATGGTGAAGTTATCGGCGCAGGGTTTCGCCTAAGCACTACAACGATATGACCGAGGTGTGTAACTGTGGAGGGGGGAACCACACACAGCTAAATCAATGTCAACTTGTGTGTCCTAGGGTGCCCCCTGCCCCTGTATATAAAGGAGCAAGGGGGGAGGCCGATCGGCCCTTTGGCGCGCTAAGTAGGGGAGGAGTCCTCCTCCTAGTAGGAGTAGGAATCTCCCTTTCCTAGTCCAACTAGGAGGGGGAAGGGGAAAGGAAGGAGAGTGAGAGGGAGAGGGAAAGAGGGGCTGCGCCCCACTCCCCTAGTCCAATTCAAACTCCCCTTGGGGGGGAGGGGAGCACCTCCTGGGCTGCTGCTCTCTCTATCCCCTAAGGCCCACTAAGGCCCAATACTTCCCCGGGGGGTTCCGGTAACCCCTCCGGCACGCCGGTTCACGCTCAACTATACTGAAGCTTAGGAAGACAAATAATATGGCGCTTTACTGATAAGGCTAGAGGCCCAGAGCCCAGAGGCGGATTAGGGCCCATAGCGGATAACTTCTATTGTAAGTGAGGGAAAGGAAGAGACCGAGCCGGGCACTTGTATGAGACGGCCTCGGGACTCTGTAGACTGGCCGGGCGTCACCCTGTGTATATAAAGGGACGACCCGGCGGTGGTTCAGGGACAGACAACAACAACTCGAGACTCAGGCAAAGCGTATTCGCTCCCTGATCATCGAAACCCCAATAATCCCATCACAAACTAGACGTAGGCTTGTACCTTCATCGAAGGGGCCGAACTAGTATAAACTCTCGTGTCCCTTGTCCGGTTTAACCCCTTCCGCATTGTGCTGATCCGGCCAAACTAGCTAATCTCGTGTCCCTTGGCCGAACTAGTATAAACCCGAGGCCGGCTCAATCGAGTACGGGTACCGGGTCCCCCTTGGCGGAATTCATGTCTTCATCGGCAAGATCGGCAAACCGGGCCCTGAGACGGACACCTGCACCGACCTCGTCGAGACGGCTCAGCGTGCAAGTCCTGCCCGTGTTAAGCCTGCCATGAAGCGTGCGTTTGTAGGATGTGTCCATGGGATTGGATCTGAATCGGTGTCTGAAGGCGAGACGGCGGTTTATTCCGACGGCGAGTCATCCATTGGAGAAACTGAGTCCCTATACCAAGTTCATGACGGCGTGTTTGGAGGATATTCCGACGGCAACAGTATTCCAGACCTCCTTGAACCGCCAAGTCGAGTTGCTATCTACATGGCCGGAACACAGTCCGCTTTGAAATCTTCATCTACAGCAGCCATGATTTTTGGATCGGCGGCCACGGCAGGAGGCCCGGTGCGCCGGCCGGCTCAAGTTCCCTCCAATTTGATGGACGCCTGGACGACCTTGTTAACCACGACAGTTACCCTCGAGACACAGGATCAGCACAATGCGGAAGTTCCTAAACTGAAGGACCAGACGATAGCACAGGCTAAGGAGGACCTGACAGTTGAGGATACCCGGATGGCTGAAGAACGGGCCGCTTTGGATGCCCAATCACAGCAGATACAGGCACAGAATTGCTGGCTCATGTTGGATCAGAACGCGTCAAACGACGTGATGCGAAGGAAGTACCGATCGCATATGCAGCCGGGCTTCGAAGGATTGAATCTCTTTAATCGGCCGGGGGCTGGGACGAGTAATTCGGTAGCTATAAACCGGACCGATGCACCTAGGGCAGCGCCGGATCAACCACGGATAACGGAACCACCTCGACGAACGGACAACCCGCCGCAATATGTGTCAACACCGCCGGGTCACTTTTCAAGCCCTTTGGATAATATGATTGCTGCAGCATCTCGCCTGGCAGCTATTCCGATGGAGGGTGATTCACTAGCGGCGATTGAGACACGGCGGGCCAGGGATCTTCTTCAAACCGCTGTGGTGCAGCAGCAGGCTTATTCCTATAGCCGGGATAGAATTCATTCAACCCATTGTCCGAGCAAGAGCTATAGCAGGCACATGGATGAACCGGAAGTGTCTAGCAGTGCTCGGCGCCGTAATCCGGCGCGCGGTGAGGTAAATGCTCGGGAGGTGGTGGATAATGGAAGAGCATGAAGGGAGGCCGCTTTGGCAGCACTGCATACAGGTCGTCATCAAACCGCCCCGATTCAGCTAGCGGCATCAGTAGACCGAGGCACCAGGCTTGATTTCAGTTCTTGGGGAGTGTCGTGTCTTATTCCGGCTCTTCGTAATGTGCGACTGCCTAAGGATTTCAGGGGTCCGCGTAAGGTACCAAATTACACTGCTGATCAGCCACCTGAGGCGTGGGTCGAGAGTTATGAGATGGTAATGGAGATGTTGGATGTGGATGAAGCGGCCTGTGCAAAGTATTTCACAATGATGTTGGAAGGGACAGCCCGTACTTGGTTGAAGAACCTGCGAACCAACTCCATCGAGTCATGGGATCAATTGAAGGCCCCATTTATAGCCAATTTCAAGGACACCTGCAAACAGCCTATGTCCATTGTGGATCTGGATGCCTGTGTTCAAGGGGAGAACGAGTCAACAACGCATTGGGTGCGCCGGGTTTCAGAAGTTTTGCATTCGTCAGACCGGATTAATACTGGCCAAGCGATCATAACGCTGGAGCGTAATTGCCGGTTTAAGTCACTAAAGATGAAGTTGTGACGGCTCAAGCGCCACTGCAATGACATGGGAACACTTATGGCAGCCTTGGTCAAATATGCTGATTCTGATAATACCAAGGATCCCGAGTCTGATGAGGAGAAACCGGAGAAGGGCAAGAAGAACGGCGGTGCAAAAGGACAACATCACAACCAAGGAGGCCATGTGAATAATGGTAAGCGCAAAGCAGATAATTCAGATTTTGTGGCTAACACCAATATGCAACATCGTAAAGGTAAACCGCCCCAGCGCGGTGGAGGGATGAATCTGGAGCGGCTGTTAAACCAGCCCTGCCCAAAGCATGGGACTAAGGAGGCCTGTCGGTGTCAAAACCGGCGGATCTCGGGTAGGGGGTCCCGAACTGTGCGTATAGGCGGATGGTAACAGGTGACAAGGGACACGATGTTTTTACCCAGGTTCGGGCACTACTAGAAAAAGGCCTACTAATGGCGCACCGGTTTTGCCTACTAATGGCGCACTACCGGTGCGCCATTACTAGCACGCCATTAGTATTTTTTACTAATGGCGCACCACCTAATCGCCATTAGTATCTGATATACTAATGGCGCACCATGTAGTGCGCCATTAGTATAGCCCATGGTGCGCCATTAGTATACGGTATACTAATGGTGCACCACATAGAAAATCGCCATTAGTATGCCATTAGTATCAGTATACTAATGGCGCTTTCTATAGAAGTGCGCCATTAGTAACATTTTTTTTTTCAATTTTTTTTTTCAATTTTTTTTCAGAATTTTTTTTCAATTTTTTTTTCAATTTTTTTTCAGATTTTTTTTTTAGTTTTTTTTCAAATTTTTCTTAATCTCAGTTCACTATGGCTTAATCTCAGGTCAAATCGCACTCCGTGGTCAAACTTCCCGAAAGGTCACCCATCCTCACACTACTCCAGCCCAAGCACGCTTAACTTCAGAGTTCTATCCAACCCCAAAGAATAAATTTCACTTCACGGGCACTTGTTGATATATCTAGCATATCAATCCTGTTATACCTTGTTGATGTCTAGGACTTTGTTCATGTTCATGACTATGATGAAATTTTGAAAAATATTTCAAACTTCCCGGTCATATTACGTATCATTTTTGAAAAATCAAAAAAATTGAAACCAATTTTTTTCTGTTACTAGTGGCGCACCACATCCAACGGTGCGCCACTAGTAAGTTTGAAATTTTTTGAAATTTTTTGCCGCTAGATCTTGAAAGCCCCGTAACTTTTTTTCTGTTAGGTTTTTGGGGATTTTGAAAATGTTTAACGGGGTTCCCCCGTTAAATTTGGATGTAACTTTTCGAGTAGATGATTTTTCATATAAAAAACTTTTTCATCCGAGTTCGTATGCAAAAGTTATGCCCATTTTACAAATTTCCAGAGACATTTTGAAAATAAAGTCGAAATTCATATTTGTATTTTTTTCCCAAAAACTAGAGCACATATCACATGGGAAACATATTTTCTTTTATTTTTTTGACATTTCCATCATTTTCTTTTATTTTTTTTAAACTGAAAAGGCGATCCAGGGGGGGTGCATTCGGTGGAAGTGGTGGCCAAGTTACTAATGGCGCACCGTGGCATGGTGCGCCATTACTAGTTCAACTAGTAATGGAGCACCACTACCACGGTGCGCCATTAGTAGTTTTGACAAAAAATTTAAAAAAAATTGATATTTTTTTTTGATTTTTTTTGAAAAAAACTTAGTAATGGCGCACCAGTGGAAAGTGCGCCATTACAAGTTAAAACTAGTAATGGCGCACCGAGACATGGTGCGCCTTTAGTAACAAATTATTTTTATTTTTTTTACTTTTTTTTTCAAAACTACTAATGGCGCATTTACGGATGTGGTGCGCCATTACTATGTCAATTAGTAATGGCGCACTATGCAACGGTGCGCCATTAGTAACAAAATTTATTTTTATGTTTTTTTCAAAACTACTAATGGCGCACCACACACCAGGTGCGCCATTAGAATATAGTAATGGCGCACCACATCACAGGTGCGCCATTAGTGGCCATTCCATCTATAGCCCTTTTTGTAGTAGTGGGGCCCTCTCGATGGAGGTAATACCCTACTCCTGCTTGATTAATATTGATGATATGGGTAGTACAAGAGTAGATCTACTACGAGATCAAGGAGGCTAAACCCTATAAGCTAGCCTATGGTATGATTGTTGTTCATATGCGATTGCCAATGGACTAGCCTGGCCTCGGTTTATATAATGCACCAGAGGCCTAGGATAACAAGAGTCCTAGCCGAACACGCCGGTGGGGGAGGAGACCTTGTCTTGATTGCCAAGTCTTGTGGAATCTTCCTTGTATGAGGCAACTGTCTGGACTGGCCCATGAGCACGCGGCCATGGGGATCCTCGGCCCAATCCAACTGATCGGGAGACGACGTGGTGAGTACCCCCTAGTCTAGGACACCGTCAAGGCCCGTTCCACACATCTTTGGAAAGATTGTTACATTACAAAGGAGTTCAAAAACTCTGATCTCTACCGGTATGATCAGGGCCCGTCGGGCGGTTCAGGTCCAGGTTTTCATGGTGGTGGCAGTTTGAGCTCTGGATTTCAGAATAATCAGGGCCACCAGAACAACCAAGGTGGTAATAGCCAACAAAATAATCAAGGGAATCAGCAGCAGTCGGGTTATCAAAGTCACCCCAAGCAGTTGAATGGTGGGCAGTAACATGTGTTCACCACTAGCCTGTGCAAGCGCGATCAGAAGCTTCGCAAGAGGGCAGTCAATTCTATTGAACCGATAGTGCCACGTTATTTACGGTGGTCCGAGCAGCCCATTGTGTGGAGCAGAGAGGATCATCCGCCCCGGGTTGACAATCCGGGTCAACTAGCTTTGGTGGTAGCACCTCAGGTGGGAGGTTATAAGTTTACCAAAGTTCTGATGGATGGAGGGAGCAGTATCAACATCCTGTACTATGAGACTTTTCGTCGCATGGGGTTGACAGACAAGAATCTTAAACCGTCAAACACTGTTTTCCATGGTGTATTACCAGGTAAATCGGCATATCCTGTTGGCAAGATCTCTTTGGAGGTTGTATTTGGAGATGAGCATGATTCCAGGTCTCAAACTGTAAGTGCATCTAGTGCCCCTTAGTGATTTTGGTGTATTAAAGACCTATAGGTTAAGGGACTAATGTGTTTATGAGTGTACATAGTTATATAAGTCTATGAGGAGTTTGATATTTACAGAGAAATTCGACCCCTAAAAATGAAGTTCTTCGACTGAAGACTTTGATATTCTGAAGACTTTGAAAGTGAAGAATTTGGTGTGACCTTTAACACTTGGTATTCATTTGAGGAACATGAAGCGTGAAGACTTTTGTTTTCGTAGTTGCGTTTTCTCTTTCTTGAGTCATAGGAAACACCATACTGTTAAAGGGGGTCGAGGAAATACTAAGGAAAAATTTCCATGTGATGCTCAACTCAAAATCCAACACCTACCAATCCCTTCGAGTGAAGCCTTTGGAAATCTCACACAGTTCAGTCAATTTCTTCAGTGACAGAGACGAAGTTCTTCTGGTCGCTGAGGAATTTGTTCTGACTAAGGAGTTAAGAATTCGCCCGGTCTGAATTGCCTACACAAAGTGAGGAACATGATAGCCCGAGGAATTTGAGAGTCAAATTTCCATTTATTCTTTGTGTTGTCAGCCTGTCCCAAAATATCTTATCCACCTAACGGTCAAATCATTGAAGGGCATTTATGTCTTATCATGTCGGGGTGCTCCCTAGGCTATTAATAGCCGTCCCCTACAACCACTAGCTGGTTGGCTTCTCTGAGAGAAACTGACACTTGTCATTTGAGAGCATCCCATCCTCCGAGGACTTTGAGCAAAAATCATCGAGTGAGGAAAAACCCAAAACCAAACACCTACAAACCCTAAGTGATTGAGCATCACTGAAGAAATTGATCCTGCATGGATCCGACGCTTGTTACCTTTGAAGACTGTGCTTCTTCCAAACGGTTAGGCGTCATGGTCTAGAGCATCCAAGAGGAATTGTGGATCATCGAGTGACCGAGTCTGTGGAGGTTTGGAAGTCGCCTGAATACTTACCACGAGTGATTGGACGAGGTCTGTGTGACCTTAGTTCAAGGAGAATACAGTGAGGACTTGGTGTCCTGAGCTGTGTGCTCAGCGACTGGGTGTCAAGGACTGTGTGTCCTCGAGTTTAAATACTCAGCCGCTCCAACCAGACGTACAACTGAGACAGCAGTTGGAACTGGTCTACCAAATCATTGTCTTCACCAACCTTATTGGTTCTATTTCCTCAACTCTTTCATTTCCTCATTACTGTGTTGAGTGATTGTTCATATCTGTGTTTGAAGACTTTGACTGAAGACTTTCCCAATTTCTTCAGTCTGTTTGTCTTCATCTTGTGTTATCCTGATTAAGCTTTCTGTACTCTGTGCTTGTCTTCATTTCATCATGATGACTATGTCTGTACTCTGTTATGCTTATGAAAGTGCAACTATCCCTAGGTGGTTTTGGTAATTCATAACAACATATAGCTCATTGAGCTAATGCTATTCCAAGACTATTGTTTCAGGAAAGCTCAATGAATGGCATGGCATGGATGATGAAAGTGGATCCCTCAAAATACTAAGGACAAAGGATTGGCTCAAGCTCAAAAGCTCAAGACTCTTCATTTTATATTTTAGTGATCCAAGATCACATGGAGTCTATAGGAAAAGCCAGTACTATCAAGAAGGGATGAGGTGTTACTTAATGAGTCTCTTGCTTCATGTGCTTAGTGATATGCTCCAAAACCCTCAACTACTTTCCCACATCCACAAATGACCTAAACCTAAAGCCAAAATCGGTCACACCGATTCTTTCTATCCGGCGCCACCGATTCCAAAAGTCATAGCCACTGCCACAAACCCTAAGCAAATCGGTCTTACCGATAGGGATCTCGGTCTCACCGAGATGGGGTTGCAATCCCTCATTTCCCTTCGTAACGCTTTGGTCTAACCGAAGTGAGCGATCGGTCCCACCGAGATTGCAATGTAAACTCTCTGTTTCCATTTTGTAACATTTCGGTCTCACCGAAAAGAGCAAATCGGTCCCATCGAGTTTACCTGACCAACTCTCTGGAAAGCTTATTACCAAATCGGTCTCACCGAGTTTGTATGTCGGTCTCACCGAGATTACGTTATGCCCTAACCCTAACCGAATCGGCCTCACCGAGAGGCATGTCAGTCCCACTGAAAATCACTAACGGCCACTAGGTTTACTAAATCGGTCCGACCGAGTTTAACGATTCGGTCCCACCGAGTTTGGTAAATTGTGTGTAACGGTTAGATTTTGTGTGGAGGCTATATATACCCCTCCACCTCCTCTTCATTCATGGAGAGAACCATCAGAACGAACCTACACTTCCAACTTACCATTTCTGAGAGAGAACCACCTACTCATGTGTTGAGGCCAAGATATTCCGTTCCTACCATATGAATCTTGATCTCTAGCCTTCCCCAAGTTGCTTTCCACTCAAACCCTCTTTCCACCAGATCCAGATCCTATGAGAGAGAGTTGAGTGTTGGGGAGACTATCATTTGAAGAACAAGAGCAAGGAGTTCATCATCAACGCACCATTTGTTACTTCTTGGAGAATGGTGTCTCCTAGATTGGCTAGGTGTCACTTGGGAGCCTCCGACAAGATTGTGGAGTTGAACCAAGGAGTTTGTAAGGGCAAGGAGATCGCCTACATCATGAAGATCTACCGCTAGTGAGGCAAATCCTTCGTGGGCGACGGCCATGGTGGGATAGACAAGGTTTCTTCTTCGTGGACCCTTCATGGGTGGAGCCCTCCGTGGACTCGCGCAGCCGTTACCCTTCGTGGGTTGAAGTCTCCTTCAACGTGGATGTACGATAGCACCACCTATCGGAACCACGCCAAAAACATACGTGTCTCCAATTGCGTTTGAATCCTCCAAACCCTTCCCTTTACTTTCTTGCAAGTTGCATGCTTTAATTTCCGCTGCCTATACACTCTTTGCATGCTTGCTTGAATTGTGTGATGATTGCTTGACTAAAATTGGGAAAAGGTTAAGTTTTCATTGGTCAAGTAGTCTAATCACCCCCCCCCCTCTAGACATACTTCAAGGTCCTACAGCTTACTTGTGAGTACTTATTCCGCTGCAAGTAGTTCTTCGCTAAGGAATTTCCTCACCGACAAATTCCTCAGTGAAGAATTCATAAAAATCGCCTATTCACCATCCCCTCTAGTCGATATAACGCACTTTCAGTTGGTATCAGAGCAAGGTACTCCCTTGTTCTGTGTGATTTTGGTTTAACCACCTGGAGTTTTAGTTATGTCGACCGCAGGTATGATCAAGGTCTCTGCTGGCTATCCTACCTTCAATGGGACATACTACCCTTACGTGAAGAATAAGATGCGAATGCATCTTGAGGCAATTGATAACGATCTCTGGTATGTTGTGGAAAATGGTGTTCCCACTGTCTCACCCTCACTGAACGCTACCGATGTGAAGAGATTCAAGCAACTCGATTCTCAAGCGAAGAATATCATATGTGGCCATCTGAGCAAAGGACAGTATGGAAGAGTGAGTGCTTTGGAAACTGCTAAGCTTATCTGTGATAGGCTGTCCAAAGTAAATGAAGGAGTCTCAACTCAGCCCGACTCTCGAGTTGATGTTCTTCAAAATCTCTTCAACCGCTTCAAAAGACTCGACAATGAAAATGTTCAACAAACCTTCGATCGCCTCACTGACATCTCCTACCATGAGGTGGTAAAGAAATTATTGAGATCGCTTGATTCCTCATTTGATACTCTGGCACTGATGATACAAGAACGTGCTGAGTACAAGTTACTAGATCCCGCTCATATCCTCGAGAGGCTAAATACTCATGAGTTCCAGCTTGTTGAAAAGAGAGATCTCTATGGTTCGAGCTATGGCAAATCACGTGCCCTGAAGGCCAAGGCTGTGTCTGAATCTGAATGTGAAGATTCTGGTAGTAGCCTTGGTGATCCTGAAGAATTGAGCCAGGAGCTAGCACTGCTCGTGAAGAAGTTCCAGAAGTTCTCAAGATGTGGTCGCATTGGAAAATCTTCAAGGAGCAGTGATTCCTCATCAAGTGACTATAAGAGAAGGCTATGCCACAAATGCAAGAAACCTGGTAACTATATTCAAGATTGTCCTCAGTGGGAAAAAGAATTAAAGAAGAAGAAATACAAGGATTACAGTTCTGATGATGCTAAGAAGAAGAAGAAATCTTCAAAATCTTCATCATCAAAATCCTCGAAGTCTTCATCTCACAAGAAGAGCAGCTCCAAGAAGGCTTGGGCATTCATTGGCAAGGAAATGGACTCTGAAGCTGAATCTGAGGAACATGAGGAAGAGGAGGCATTTGAGGAGTCCGAGTCCGTGTGGCGAGTCCGGCTCTCGCCATCGCATTCACAAGAAGTCCATCTTCAATTCTGAAGAAATTGACCTCACCAACAAGGATGACGAACATAATGATGACTACGCTCCCACTTATTGCTTCATGGCAAAGGGTGCAAAGGTACTCAAATATACCTCCTCTGAATCTAGTGAGAATGAATCTGATGAAGATCTCAAGCCCAGCTACTCTAAACTTGCTAAGATTGTTGTAAAACAACAAAGGGCTTTTGAAAAGGTTCAAAACATGCTAGACAAAAGTGATGATATGTTGGGTGAAGAAATGGATCGCACTAAAGCCCTGATTGAAAATCTTCAAAGACTTCAGTCTAGGTTTGACAGCCTTCAAGGTCATCATAACACTCTCTTGTCTGATCATGAGAAGCTTTCTTATGAATTTCTTCAAAGAAAGCAAGATCTTCAGAAGCTAAGAGTGAGTTACGAAGATCTTCAGAAGGAGCGCGATTCACTACTTACTCAACAAATCAGCGCTTCTCAGGAAGAATTTGTTCCTCCATGCTTAAAGTGCATTGAACGTGAATCTGCTAATTCTTCACCTGAATGTTCAAATGCTTCAATTGTTACAAATTCTTCTCCTGCCTCTGCTATCACTAATTCCTCATCTGAGGACATTGCTAGTATCATTGACGATGCGGGGCTAAAGGAATTGTACATGATAGGCATGTACAAAAGCCTCAAAGGGCATCAGACTCTTTGTGATGTGCTTAAAAAGCAGATCCTCAATAGAAACCCTAGGAAAGAGGGTATTGCCTTTGAGAGGAAACTCAATGCTGATGGAACATATTGGAAGCCTGAGCAGTACCCCAAAACCTCATGGGTTGCTGCAAAGGGACCTCCAGTTGATCCATCTAACTTATCTGGCTTTACATGTGAATCTCCTCATTCTTCTGATGAGTCATTTGAATCCAACAATAAACTGTTCAAAAATCAGAATGGTGAAGTATTTGCTCGATATGTTGGCACTAACTGCAGGAACGGTTCTCCTATGAAGAAAATCTGGGTTCCCAAGAAGTGCCTTGAAAGTCTTCAGGTGAATGTCCTCATGACACCACCTGTGAAGAATAGGAACCCCAGATCGCACTCTTCATATGGACCAAATTCTTCATAGGGATCCAAGTCCTCATACGGACCAAAGTCCTCACGTGGATCAAATTCCTCAAAAGGATCAAAGTCCTCATATGATTATCATCGTGCTAACAACTCTGTTTCGCAGGGTAGAGCAAAGGGCTATGAATATGTGCATTATTCTTCAAACCAATATGTTCATAAGTCCGTGAAGAATTTCTATGTTTATTCATATGCTTACCCTAACCCCTCTTATGTGAAACAAAATGGATTGGCTTATATGCCACCATTCTCATATGGAGCTCGTAGAGTGATGAACTCTTTGCCACCTCTTCAGATGTGGGTGGTGAAGAAAAAGAACTAATTTCTTCTGCAGGGTCAGGTCTCGAGACGTGCTTTAACGTCTGAAGAATTTGCTGGGGGCCTGACAAAAATGCCTGAAAGGGCCTTGAGCGAATCATGATGAAATGAACTTTCATTTCACACGTCCTCATACTGCGATATCTGTTTTACTCTTTGATGATATTCATCTGATGGATTTGATATCATGTTGTTCACTGATGAAGTATATGAGTTCGTAAGTTGCACTAATTCATCTGCAGGATGATCAACCCAAAGCCACTGAGTGGGTCCTCGATAGTGGATGTACAAATCACATGACTGGTGACAAGAACCTATTGATGGATGCTCCCTTATCACCGTCACATCTGAAGCATATCATCATTACTGACAAAGGCAAAAGTCGGGTATTGGGTCTAGGTAAGGTTGCGATCTCTAAGGACATACACATGGACAAAGTCATGCTTGTTGAGTCCTTAGGATACAACCTCATGTCAGTCTCAATGCTTTGTGATCTTGATATGGTTGTTTGTCTTTGGCAAGTATCGTTGTGTTGTGATTATGGAAGGTGACAATTCCAAAGTCTTCGAAGGCTTTAGGAGAGGAGATTTGTATATTGTTGATTTCTCCACAAGACCACAACCAGCCGTGTGCCTACTTGCAAAAGCTTCAGAAGGATGGCTATGGCATCGACGACTTGGTCATGCAGGCATGAGTAATTTGCACACGCTTGCGAAGAAGAAGCATGTCATTGGCATTGAGAATGTCAAATTCGTCAAGGATCACTTGTGTGGAGCCTGTGAAGCTGGAAAAATGACCAAGGCCAAGCATCCAGCAAAAACTATCATGACCACTACTCGTCCATTCGAATTGCTTCACATGGACCTCTTTGGTCCTAATCATTACTCAGCAGTCACTAATGATGCATCTCTATATGGCTTTGTTATTGTTGATGATTACTCTCGTTACACATGGGTACACATTGTTACTTACAAACATGAAGTGCAGGAAGTCTTCAAACGATTTTCCTCGAGGGCTTCAACCAACTTTCGTGTGAAGATCAAGCACATCAGGAGTGACAATGGAACTGAGTTCAAGAATTTCAGTCTTGATGACTATCTTGATGAACTTGGTATTACTCATGAGTTATCCGCTCCTTATACTCCTCAGCAAAATGGCGTCATGGAGCGCAAGAACAGAACTCTTGTTGATATGGCTCACACTATGCTTGATGAGTACAAGACGCCTCATCACTTCTGGATTGAGGCAATTTACACTGCATGCCACATCATCAACAGAGTATATCTTCACAAATTCTTCAAGAAGACTGCCTATGAACTCCTCACTGACAAGAAACCGAATGTGAGTTATTTCAAAGTCTTCGGTGCTAAATGTTGGATTAGAGATCCTCATCACAATGCTAAATTTGCACCGAAAGCACATGAATGTTTTATGCTTGGTTATGGAAAGGACTCGCACACCTACAGACTCTTCAACAACGCTCTTCACAAGGTTGTTGAAACTGTAGATGTGCGGTTCGATGAAACTAATGGTCGCAAAGAGAGCACCTACCTTCTGTGATAGATGAACTAGCACCTGAGGATTCTATCAAGTTCAAGGCGACTGAGGATGTCATTCCTACTGAAGAATATGCTGAAGAATTCATTCCAGAACGCGAAGAACCTCTAGCTAATGCACCTGAAGACAATGCTGAAGAAAATGGTGCTGAAGAAAATGATGATCAAGTTGCTCGACGACAACCAGCTCATCCTCGCGTTGCAAAAGAAGTGCAAGTTGATAAGATCATCGATGACATTGAAGCACCAGGTCCTCTCACATGCTCAAAAGCTTCACATTTATTTAACTATTGTGGGCACTATGCTTTTGTCTCTATCACAGAGCCTACTAAGGTAGATGAAGCATTTCTGGAGCCTGAGAGGATTCAGGCCATGCAAGAAGAATTACATCAGTTCGAGCTCAACAATGTCTGGGAACTGGTCAAACGTCCAGATCCTCGAAAGCATAATATCATTGGCACAAAGTGGATCTACCGCAACAAGCAAGATGAAAATGGCCTTGTGGTGAGGGATAAGGCACGACTTGTAGCTCAAGGCTACACACAGGTTGAAGGAATTGATTTCGATGAAACTTTTGCACCTGTTGCTAGACTTGACGCTATTCGCATATTACTTGCTTATGCTAACCATCATAATATCACTTTATATCAAATGGATGTGAAAAGTGCATTCCTGAATGGTAAGCTTGAGGAAGAAGTAAATGTTGCTCAACCCCCAGGTTATGAAGATCCAAAGAATCCCGACAAAGTCTTCAGACTCAACAAGGCCCTCTATGGCCTCAAGCAGGCCCCTCGGGCGTGGTATGGTACTTTGAAGGAATTCTTCGTGAAGAATGGCTTCACACCCGGTTCACTCGACCCTACTCTCTTTACTAAATCTTATGATGGTGAACTGTTTGTGTGCCAAATATACGTTGATGATATTATCTTTCGCTGTACTGACCAACATTATAGTGATGAATTTGCCTATATGATAAGTGAAGAATATCAAATGTCTATGATGGGAGAGTTGAAATTGTTTTTAGGTCTTCAAATTCGTCAACAACGCAATGGCATATTCATATCTCAGGAGAAATACCTCAAGGATGTTCTGAGGAAATTCGGCATGCAAGATTGCAAAGGCGTCAAAATTCCTATGCCCACAAATGGCCATCTATGCACTGATGAAAATGGTATTGACTTTGATCACAAGGTATACCGCTCCACGATTGGTTCTCTATTGTACTTATGTGCATCTAGGCCAGAGATAATGCTTAGTGTTTGCATGTGTGCCCGATTTCAAGCTACACCGAAGGAATCACACCATAAGGTCAGTGAAGCATATTCTTTGATATCTAGCTCACACACCAACACTAGGATTATGGTACCCCAAGGGCTCTACTTTTGATCTCATTGGATATTCTGACTCTGACTATGCTGGTGATCGTGTGGATCGCAAGTCAACATCTGGTACTTGTCATTTCCTCGGACGATCTTTGGTCTGTTGGTCCTCGAAGAAACAGAACTGCGTATCACTGTCTACTGCGGAAGCTGAGTACATTGCTGCTGGTTCTTGCTGTGCTCAATTGCTATGGATGAAGCAAACTCTCAAGGACTACAGCATCAACGTGAAGAATGTGCCTATCTACTATGACAATGAGAGTGCCATCAAGATTGCTCACAACCCAGTTCAGCATTTGAAGACAAAGCACATTCAGATTCGTCGTCATTTTCTTCGCGATCATGTGTTGAAGGGCGACATCTTTATTGATCATGTGAAGACTGAAGAACAGCTAGCCGATATCTTCACAAAGCCCTTGGATGAGAAGACATTTAGCATGTTGCGGTGTGAGCTAAATATCTTAGAATCTTTGAATGTTCTTTGAAAAGGACACACATCCTGACACTTATGTAAAATTGATGACTTAGATGTGCAACACATGAAGAAACGTTTTTCTTCAATCAATGAAGAATAACACTCTAAGTGTGAAGAAATTAATGAACAATTTGATTCTCAGAACCCTACGACAATTGTAGGCGGTGTCTGAAATCATCATTCTTATACGGTGGGTCACGCCACCACCAAAGTTGAAAAACTTCAATTTGAGTTTTTCCTCAGTTTTTGAAATTATTCAGTTTTCCGAATTCTTCAACTTTGCAAAATCTTCATTGTTTCTATTGTCTTTCTTCATTGGCTATATATATATATATATATATATATACATATGTTTCTTATGTCCTCTACAGCATTCACTTATGGCTATTTCTTCAAGTTGCTTTTTTCGGCTAAGTGAATATGATCGGACCCTTCCCCCTCTATGCTATACTCAATCCAATCTATTCCATATTCTTCATGTGCGTTCTATTTGAGACTCGTTCAAAATCTTCACTGTGTCCTTGTCAGCTGAAGAAATTGCGAACAGAACTTTTAACTTGTCTTATCCAAATTTTCGGCTTTGCCGCTCACACCGTTCCGTATCCCATGATAGACTTATCTATTCACCCACGATCTAACACGATCTCCACTTTTCAGTACGTGGGTGACACATGTCAAGCGAATGAGAAGGGTTAGGGGCACGTTCGTCCTAAATCTTTGGGCGAACAGTTTTTCACTGCGACAATAAATACCCCCTCTCCCCTTCCTCACTTCCTTTACTCCACTCGACCGCTCTCTCTCTCGCTCGAGCTTCTCAAACCCTAGTGCCGCCGCTAATCCATCATCGCCGGTGAGGAAGAGCTTCACTGCCTCGACCTCATCGCCGTCGTACTCGCGCCGACCGCGGAAATCTTCACTCCGCCGCCGCTGTAGCTGTCTTCCTCCGCCGAGTTAGGGCGTGGAAGATCTGAACTGACGAGCTTCAAATCTACACGTCTCAGTTCGTCGTGTTCTTCATCCAGGGTAATTAAAAGTTACTTTTACTGCCCTCTTTGATTCAAAATTTCTCTACAAAATCTCCAAAGGTGTTTTATTCTTCAAATCCTCACACACAAAACACCTCACAAGTCATATGTTCTTGATTCGTTTCCCTAAGCATCATTTTTCTTCAAGATTCCTCAATTGTGTGGATCCTCGATCTATACAACTCTGGAAACTAAGACAAAGAACGCTTCGTGAAATTCTTCAAGGATCATCTGGTCAAATTCCTCAACTTGTTCTTTTTGAAAAACCTTCTGAGAACGCATATGACCTCTCCAAATTCCTCGCAACTATACTCTGTTCACAGGTACTCATGTCCGTTGCTGAATCACTAGGTTCTCATCAACTTAACTCATTTGCAGCATTCCTCGAAGAAAAGTTGCATACTTCTTCAGAGAATTCGATTGTTCAAATTCCTCAACTGAAGAATATGGCAGACGGTAAGAAGCCACAGAAAGGAGGAAAGAGGCCTGAGGTCATGACTTCTTTTGAAATACATGAGGACATCTATGCTAACTATTGCACACCTGATGAGGCCAAGTTCGGAAAGGAGAACAAAATTCAGCGCACGGTGCGCATACAGAGGATTGAAAGGAGATGGGCAAGAGAATGGAGGGAGTACAGGTATGTTACTCCAAAGTATATGAAGAAATTCACACTAAATCCTCCATGCCCAAGAGCTCCATTGGCACCTGGCCAAGAAGCTGACCCCACCAGCATCAAGCGTGGTGAGGATTTTCCTGAAGAATGGGCCAAGCGCCAAGCCAAGTTGGCAAGACAAGCCAAAGAAGCAGTGAGGAAATTCAATGAAGACTCTGCTGCTGCTGCTGCCACTAAGGCCTCTGTCAAGCCTAGGAAATCAATGGCAAAGAAGCTCGCGCACAAGCCAAGTGCTTCGCCAACTTTGCCCTCACGGCCAAGTTCCTCAGCAACGCCCTCACGGCCAGATTCTTCAAAGCCCTCACAACCAGTTCCTCATGCTGCTCCTGCTCCTCCAAAATCCTCAGCTCCTCCTCCAAAGTCCTCAGCTGCTCCGGCAAAGTCCTCAGCACCTGTACATCTGGCCACGTGCCAAAGGACTACAGGCATCTCTATTGCCTCTGGTGTCTCAGCGAGTTCCTCAGCTGCACCAAATTCTTCATCAGGCCCCACACTGCTGAAGACAAAGGCAACGGCTGGTCGAGGTCCTCGGCCAAGTCCGAAGAAGAAACATGTTGCCTTCCAAGTGCCATTTGATGATGAAGCTGATGATGATGAACTTGCAGAAATCATCAAAGACAGACAAGAAGCGGCTGCTACATCCAAGGGCGATCCTCGATTACATTGATCTCTGGCACAACGGATCCAGACACCCCTATGCCTGATTTTCATTTGACTCCTGGACAAAGTCACATGCTGACCCATTTCATCACTGAAGAGAAATGGAAATTTCAGAAGGCTAGGTAGATCAAGAAGGCTCAGTTCAGGAAAGAGAAGTTCCTGAGGAAAAACATTGTCAAAATGACAACTGATGATCTCCTCAAGATCCAGTCTGAAATCAAAGCCGTCGGCGATGACTTCGAAGCTTATTATGCTGATTGGCAAGGAGCCAAAGTCAGATTTGTCAACCTGACTAAGAAGTTCACCCATGTTGCAGCTCCAACGTAACAAGAAGTTCCTCAGCTGGAGCCTCTACTCAGCCTACTGAAGAACATGCCAGCACCGCTGATGATTTTCAGCTTCAAGAAAAGCGCTAGTTCGAGGCTGATGACTACATTCCAGCCCGAAGAAATTGCCAGGGCATCCACTAGTGGTGCGCCTGAAGAAACTGAAGAAGTCAGGGCAACTGCATCAGTTGCGCCTAAGGCAAATCAACCAGATTCCTCAGCTCCTCCTGCGCCTACACCAACTCCTATCCTTCCACCTGCATCAGATGTGAAGAAGACCAAGGCTGCAAAGCGAGCTGCAGTGAAGAAAAGGAAAGCATCACCTGCTTCAGATTCTTCAGCTCCGAAGAAAATGAAGCCTTTGACCAGCTCGTTTGAGAATCCCATGGATGCTATTCCGATCTCAACCATGCCATCAAAGGACCTTGTTCCTTTTGGTGATGAATATGTGATCCCTAGCGGATCTGATGAAGAAAATCATTCTGCTGCCCGTCAGAGCAGATTGATGAACAAATTGAAGTGGATGCGATCCCTTCTACACCTGTTGTATCCTCACCAATGCCTCAGTTCACAGCTGAAGAGGCTGGCGTTGAAGAAATTGAAGATGAAGACGTGGATATCGGATGCACAAAGTCAGTGATGAACGATGACTTTTGGGACAGTCAGCACCCCAATTCTCCACTCCTCACCCCTATAGAACAAATACCCCACTGCCCTGCACCAACCGTTCAGCTGGGCTCTGAAGAAACTCATCCCACCTCATCTGTGCATGAAGAAATTCCAGCCACTAGTGCTGAAGAACCTGCTGCTGCTGATCCTTTGAACACACAGACTGCAAATGAAGAGGAACCAGGAAATCCTCAGCTCTGAAGAACCTGAGATTGTGATTCCTGAGGTAGTGATGCAACTCACTAACACTCCTCTACCAAAACCAAAGGACCCATTCTCGCGCAAGCAAAAGTTCAAGGCTGAAGACTTCTTTGGCGAGCATGTTATCTTCACTGATTACAACCCTTATGACTCTGCTCGCATAAGGAAGAGGCGTTTCTGGACTAATAGTCAAGCCAATTTATTTTCCTCAGTGCTATTCAACAAAGACAAAGTCTTCGATCAGGCACACATTCCTCACGTGGACATGGAATCTCTGCCGGGCTTCGAGCCAGTCCTCAGTGTTCTTCACGATGCTGGATTGCTAAATTTCTGCATTGAAATCTGTGATTGGAATGAAGAACTCATTCTTCAATTATATGCGACGCTGCACATCACAGGAAATTCTGAAGATGTGAACTCATGGGTGCTGGACTAGATGTCACAAAATACTCACTACAAGGCACCAGCAACTGAATTGCTTCGTGCCCTCCCACTCAGTCCTCCCCTTTAAGGTGCTCGTTGCATCTACAACGAACCTGAGCTTACAAATCATTACATGCAAGTGTTAATGAAGCCTTTGAAGCCAGGGCAGGCCCCTCGAACCAAATTCCTCCTCAAGGAATTAATGTATGTGCCTCGGACTATCTATCGCATTCTGACGAAGACAATGAGTCCTATCAAAGGCCACGACTCAAATGATGAAGAAGTCGTTGGCATCATGACGAATATGCTTTTCAATATCATTCATGGCGTTCCCGTCAACTTCCATGATTTCTTCATGAGGACTCTGGCGAATATTGCTATGTCACCATTTGAGCTGAAGCCTTATGCACCATGGATTAGGTTCATCAGGACAAGGTCTTCACTCAATTACAAGGCTGATACTCTGAACCACTGCAGCTACTTGCCTCCAATTGAAGTCCTCAAATGGACATTTTCCTCAGCTGATGACAAAGGCAAGGCAACTACTATGATAGATGAAGGCATTCGTCCATTGGATGGTCAATTTCGCAAGGCTGCATCCTACTCCACCAATGATGACTCTGCCACCCATGACTCTGCCGCCAACACCTCTGCCAAGCAAAATCCTCAATCCACAGCACCAGGGTGATGACTGATCGTGAGTTACTCCTCAGTCTTCATCAGAAAGTTGATCGCAATCATAAATGGGTCAAGCGTCAGTTTTGTTCAATTCTTCACAACATGACCTCAACACACAATGCAGTGAAGAAAAACCAATACTACCTCCATGAAACCTTCAACCGTACCTGGGCTGTTCTATCTCATGTCTACAGCGTAGAAGATCTGAAGAAAATGGGTCTCAAGGAAGAATTTGATTGGTCTGCACCTCCACCAAAGAAATTCAAGAAGGTCAAGGTTCCTTCCTTGTTGGCCAGCTCCTATTCTTCATCATGCGACACTGATGAAAATGAAGACTTGGACGACACTGCGGCAGGCCCTACTACGACAACCGAGCCCGACAACACTGGCACTCCTCCATCAACTTGATATTCTTCAGGGGCGTTAGTCCTCAGTTTCGATCCTTTTGGTCATTCGATGACAAAAGGGGAGAAATTTGAGTTAGTCTTCAAGCGGGTCTATTATATGGGTATTTTTCTGCTAAGTTACAACTCTCGCTCTTCTAAAACTTTTATTGGATCGAGTTGTAATCTTAAACCCGATGGTGCTCTGATACTTTTGATGTGCTCCTCTGCATGCTTATTCTTTGTTATATGTTAATACACGCATGCTGAATTACATCAGTCACCATCTTTCATCATGCATTTCAAATTCTTCATATTATATGTCAAATGCGTGTATGAATAACAAGAAATAGGCGGAGATCTCCATGATTCAACTCTTCAAATGTGCATTGCCTCAAAAGCAAATTCCTCACAATGCACATCTTCAGGGGGAGTTCTTCTATATCTTGCAATCAAATTCCTCAATATCAGTATTTACACTTCATATGTTTATCCACGTTGAAAACTTAACCTATATTGTCATCAATCACCAAAAAGGGGGAGATTGTAAGTGCATCTAGTGCCCCTTAGTGATTTTGGTGTATTGAAGAGGTTAAGGGACTAATGTGTTTATGAGTGTACACAAAGAAAGTCCACCACTAAAAATGAAGTTCTTCGACTGAAGACTTTGATATTCTGAAGACTTTCTGAAGACTTTGAAAGTGAAGAATTTGGTGTGATCTTGAAGACTTGGTATTCATTTGAGGAACATGAAGCGTGAAGACTTTTGTTTAAGTAGTTTCGTTTTCTCTTTCTTGAGTCATAGGAAACACCGTCTTTGTTAAAGGGGGTCGAGGAAATACTAAGGAAAAATTTCCATGTGATGCTCAACTCAAAATCCTACACCTACCAATCCCTTCGAGTGAAGCCTTTAGAAATCTCATACAGTTCAGTCAATTTCTTCAGTGACAGAGACGAAGTTCTTCTGGTCGCTGAGGAATTTGTTCTGACTGAGGAGTTAGGAATTCGCCAGTGCGAATTGCCTACACAGTGAGGAACATGATAGCCCTAAGGAATTTGAGAGTCAAATTTCCGACCGTTGCTGTTCTGTGCGCCAGCTGTCCCAAAATATCTTATCCACCTAATGGTCATATCATTGAAAGGCATTTATGTCTTATCATGTTGTGCTGCTCCCTAGGCTATAAATAGCTGCCCCCTACAACCACGAGCTGGTTAGCTGCTCCGAGAGAAACTGACACTTGTCAATTGAGAGCATCCCATCCTCCGAGGACTTTGAGCGAAAATCATCGAGTGAGGAAAAACCCAAAACCAAACACCTACCAACCCAAAGTGATTGAGCATCACTGAAGAGATTGATCCTGCGTGGATCCGACGCTTGTTACCTTTGAAGACTGTGCTTCTTCCAGACGTTAGGCGTCATGGTCTAGAGCATCCAAGAGGAATTGTGGATCGCCGAGTGAACGAGTCTGTGAAGGTTTGGAAGTCGCCTGAAGACTTACCACGAGTGATTGGACGAGGTCTGTGTGACCTTAGTTCAAGGAGAATATGGTGAGGACTTGGTGTCCTGAGCTGCGTGCTCAGCGACTGGGTGCCCGGGACTGTGTGTCCTCTAGTTTAAATACTCAGCCGCTCCAACCAGACGTACAACTGAGACAGCAGGAACTGGTCTACAAAATCATTGTCTTCACCAACCTTACTGGTTCTATTTCCTCAACTCTTTCATTTCCTCATTACTGTGTTGAGTGATTGTTCATATCTGTGTTTGAAGACTTTGACTGAAGACTTTCCCAATTTCCTCAGTTCAATTTCTTCAGTCTGTTTGTCTTCATCTTGTGTTATCCTGATTACGCTTTCTGTACTCTGTGCTTCTCTTCATTTCATCATGATGACTATGTCTGTATTCTGTTATGCTTACTTCTGAGTACTTATTCCGCTGCAAGTAGTTCTTCGCTAAGGAATTTCCTCACCGGCAAATTCCTCAGTGAAGAATTCATAAAAATCGCATTTTCACCCCCCCTCTAGTCGATATAACGCACTTTCAGAAACGCTGACCTTTGAAGTGGTGAAAATCCAGAGCCCATATCACACACTGTTTGGACAGCCGGCTTACGCAAAATTCATGGCAAGGCCCTGTTATATCTATTTACAGCTCAAGATGCCGGGTCATAAGGGAACTATCACAGTAAACGGAAGTCGGTAGATCGCTTTGGATTGCGAGGAAGATGAAGCGGCCTATGCTGAGTCGGTTTGTGCTACAGAGGAGCTGAACTTTTACAAAGACAATGTTGATCCGGCAGATATGACCCCTCTGAAGAAGCCCACCACTGAGCATGACCCAACCCTGACGTTCAAACTGGTTGATGAGACTAAACTTCTTGACTTTGTTCCTGGCGATTCATCCAAATAGTTTAGCATCAGCACCAATCTGGATCCAAAATAGGAAAGCGCACTCATCGAGTTCATCCATGAGAACCGGGACATTTTTGCATGGAAGCCTTCTGACATGCAAGGTGTACCGAGAGAACTCGCTAAGCACACTCTCAATATTGATCCCAAGTTTAAACCGGTCAAGCAATTTCTTCGCCGCTTTAACGAGGAAAGACGCAAGGCCATTGGTGAAGAGGTAGCCCGGCTGTTGGCTGCTGGGTTTGTCGTCGAAGTATTTCACCCCGGCCGAGTGGTTGGCTAATCCGGTGCTCGTTCTTAAGAAAAACGGCACTTGGCGTATGTGTGTGGATTACACAGATTTGAACAAAGCTTGTCCGACAGATCCTTTTGCTCTCCCGCGTATTGATCAGATCATTGATGCGACGGTGGGTTGTGAGCGCCTGAGTTTCTTGGATGCTTATTCAGGTTATCGTCAGATTAAAATGGCAGTTAAGGACCAGGAGAAGACGTCTTTCATCACTCCCTTTGGAGCCTTCTGCTATGTCTCTATGCCCTTTGGGCTAAAAAGTGCCCAGGCAACTTATCAGCATTGTGTGCAAAATTGTCTTCACACGCAGATTGGGCGTAGTTCATGCCTATGTGGATGACATTGTGGTAAAATCCAGGAAGAAGGAAACCTTGATAGATAACCTCAAGGAAACGTTTGATAATCTTCGGGTTTACAAAATGATGCTCAATCCGGACAAATGCATTTTTGGTGTTCCGACAGGCAAGCTCTTGGGTTTTCTTGTGTCCAACAGAGGTATTGAGGCCAATCCGGAAAAGATCAAGGCGATCACATCCTTGGCTAAACCGAAATGCATAAATGATGTTCAGCATCTGGCGGGTCGAATTGCAGCCCTCAGCCGGTTTATCAGCCGTTTGGGGGAGAAGGCGATTCCTTTATATCAGATGTTGAAGAAGACAGATGATTTTGTCTGGAGTGATGCAGCCAATGCGGCATTTGAGGATTTGAAGCGGCAGCTAGCTGAACCGCCGGTCCTTGCTGCTCCGGTTGATAATGAGCCTCTATTATTGTACGTGGCTGCCAATGCCCGTGCGGTCAGTGTGGCAATTGTGGTTGAGCGTAAGGAGGCTGGGAAAGAATATCCGGTTCAACAGCCAGTTTACTATATCAGCGAAGTGCTGATCGAGTCAAAACAACGGTATCCGCATTGGCAGAAGCTGGTGTATGGAGTTTTTATGGCAAGTAGGAAGCTCAAGCAATACTTTCAAGGCCATCCCATCACAGTGGTTAGTTCTGCTCATTTGGGCGATATAATCCAGAACAGAGAAGCCACTGGCCGGGTTGCGAAGTGGGCAATTGAGCTTGGTCCACATGGATTAAAGTACATGCCACGAACGGCCATCAAATCTCTGGCGCTTGTCGACTTCATCAATGATTGGACCGAGTTACAAGCACCAGAGGACAAACCGGACAATACATACTGGACTATTCACTTTGATGGGTCCAGGCAATTAGAAGGCTCGGGGGCTGGAGTTGTCCTTACTTCCCCTCGAGGTGATAAAATTTGTTATGATCTCCGCTTAATGTTTCCTTGTACTAACAATGCAGCAGAGTACGAGGCCTTACTCCACGATCTCCATGTGGCCAAGGAAATGAACATAAGCCGGGTTCGCTATCTTGGAGATTCTGATCTGGTGGCTCAGCAAGTTTCTGGTACTTGGGATTCTAAGGATCCACTCATGGCGGCTTATAGACGCGAGGTGGATATTGTGGCAGGTCACTTTAAGGGTTATCAGGTTGAGCACATTGACCGGCGCAAAAATGAAGCAGCAGACGCTTTGAGTCGGCTAGGATCTCAACGTAAACCGGTACCAGCCAATACCTTTTTAGATATCTTGCATAACCCGTCTGTTAAGTTGCCTACAGAGGAGGATTTAGCTGTTCCTGATCCGGAGGCCCAATTGGTAGCCGCTTTACACATCACTCCGGATTGGACGGTTCCATATTTGGCGTATCTTAGCCGGGGCGAGTTACCAGATGATGAGCTCCTCGCCAGGCAGATAATCCGGCGGTCCAAGTCCATGGTTGTTCCAATGGCGAGTTACACCATTGCAGTATTTCAGGCGTATTCCAACGTTGTGTTTCTCCTGAAGAAGGGCAAGAGATTTTACGTGAAATCCATGAAGGGGATTGTGGTCACCATGCCGACTCAAAATCCCCCGTGGCTAAAGCTTTTCGTCACGGGTTCTATTGGTTGACAACTCATGCTGATGCGGAGGATCTGGTAAAGCGGTGTGATGCTTGTCAGAAGTTTTCACGTCGAGCTCATGTTCCGGCTCAGGAGCTACGGATGATTCCTATTACTTGGCCGTTTGCCACTTGGGGGCTTGATATGGTGGGACCTTTTAAGCGCTCCAAGGATAAGAAGACCCACCTGTTGGTGGCGGTTGACAATTTCACTAAATGGGTTGAAGCGGAGCCCGTCAGCAAGTGTGATGTAGCCAAGGCGGCTCAATTTCTCAAAAGGATTATTTTCCGTTTTGGCTTTCCACACAGCATTATCACAGATAATGGCACGAACCTTTCTAAAGGTGAGATGGAGGAGTTTTGTCAACGAGAGCACATCCGGCTTGATGTAGCGTCCGTTGCTCACCCTCAGTCCAATGTTCAAGCTGAGAGGGCGAATCAAGAGATCCTGAAGGGTATCAAGCCCCGGCTTATGGTTCCTCTGAAGTGGACGCCGGGTTGTTGGGTGGAAGAATTACCATCTGTGTTATGGAGTATAAACACCACCCCGAACCGATCTACGGGTTATACACCTTTCTTCATGTTTTACGGGGCTGAGGCTGTCATCCCAAGTGATATTCGTCATGACTCGCCTCGTGTTGCCAATTATGTTGAAGCGGACAATGAGCAAGCACGCCAAGAGGCGCTGGACCTGTTAGATGAGAAACGGGACATGGATTTGGCTATATCGGCGGTTTATCAACAAGACCTACAGCGTTATCACAGCTGCCGGGTTAAGTCAAGAACCTTTCAAGAAGGCGACTTAGTGCTCCGGCTCATCCAGGATCAGACCGATATGCACAAGTTATTCCCACCTTGGGAAAGACCCTTTGTGGTCAACAAAAATCTGCACAACGGATCATACTACCTCATTGACGTTCGAGAAGACTCACGTAGTTCTGAGGAGGAGACCCGGCGGCCATGGAACATAGCTCTCCTACGGCCTTATTACACTTGAAGCCACAGGATTTTCTTATGTACATATTTCAACAATGTATATATTATGATCAATATAGTAAAACGACATCCTTGCTATAAGCAGGGTCTCCACCGTTTTCTTCAAATCTCTTTGTTTACATGGGGGCTTCAGCTGACAAAGCGAAGTACTACCTGTTAAACCGGCTATCATGCCACCACATAGCTTGGGAGCTTCACACCCAAGGGGCCAAAGATAGTTCTATTGCTCAAAGCACGACTCAAACATAGGCACCCACTGAGCACAGCTGACAAAGTTACTTGGGGGCTCTTTGTGTAAAATACCAAAGAGTTTGAAAGGACCCTTGTAACCGGGTATCGACCCACGGCTTGGAAGCCTGGTTTATTCACCTAAAACCCCGGGTTAACCTGCCTTCGTCAAGTAAGCCACTCCTATCCAGGTAATCCTGGCATGACCCGTCGAACGTTTGACAGTTACTCTCATTGAGACCCTGTACTTGTCAAAGTTAAAATGATGATTGGTTAGTTGGAGGCCCATCTTAAAAGGCTTTGTCAAAACGGTTTAACTCAGCGGCCTGGCAGCCCAGGAAATGCCTCGAATTTGGGCCTGGCAGCCCTTGAAAAGCCTCCACTACACGGTTTCTTGTTTGCTTTTTGCCAAGTTTTTTTTCTTTGGTAACATCATGTTAGCCCGGTGTTTATTAACCCGGCTTGGCTTTCAACTACAAGTTGTTAGATCATATTCATGTTAATCCGGTGTTTGTTAACCCAGCTTGGTTGTCAGCTATAAGTTGTCAGACCTTATTCTTTATCAAACTGGTGTTTTACAACAAGGACTGGTTTTGATTACATATTACCAGTACAATCATCCGTTGTTCATTACAACCCGGTTCTACTTTATACATACCAGCATTGCATGGTGGAAGTTGGGTGTTCACCCTTACTACAAATATAAGTTGGTAAACCAACCAAGTGATTTCATATCACATGTATGATTTATTTCATGTTTTAAGCTTCGGTTATTAGCCTGGCTTTGCATGGGGCATTGTGACCCGTCCGGCGGTAAACTGCACTGGCAGATCTTTTATATGCAGACACAGAGATTGCATGGTATTATGAAGATACATAAGCCAATTCTGAAAATGTCATGGCGGATCAAACAAAGTATATCCCAGTGCACGATGGCAGCAGATCAAAGTATTTTCACTAGCCTATTACAAGGCGCTTCAAGGCCCAAAATACGGTATTGTTTCTTCCAACAGAACAAAGTTTATGAAGCAACAACTAGATTTACGGATCAAGCCTCATCACCGTGTTGACGTGAAGTTGATATGTCATCTGGCGTCGGTTCAGCCTCCTCCTCCCCATCTAGTGGCTGGAAGTCCATGGTGGTCCAGTCAATCCGGGTTAAAGCCTGAAAGATAGCCTCTTCACTTATAAGTTCGGACGGATCAATGTCAGGGGCATAAGTGTACTTACAGATTGGCGGGATAAGATTTTGCACTTTCGGCATGACAGCGTTAATCCGTTTGTTGTTGGCATCATAGAAAGACCGGTGAACAGTCAAGTTAGCTTCTTCTGCCAGTTGACTCGCCACAGGACGCATCTCCCTTGTCACATTTTTAAGGGCTTCGTCATCAAAATCTGCCCCATTTTCTTGTTCACTAGGAAAGCCCTTAGCGATGTCCAACGGATCCAGGTCCTATCCATGATTTGGCTCGGGTGAGTGCCAACAAAGCGCCAGCCCTGGCAGCGGATCGCTTCATCTCTTCTATCTGTGTTGGCCTCATGGATAACTTTGCTAGAGTGTCCTTGATCAATGTTGGGGCCGGATTGTTGTATGATGCTGCGCAGATAACCCATTGGGCACCGGTATACAGTTGTTCAATCAGAGTATATGCTGCCTTCAGCTTCATCCGCATATCAGAGCCAAGATGAGCAATGCGGCTACCTACAACGGTTTAAGAATTTCATGTTAAACCGGCAAATTACAAGGATGGTCATTCAAGAAGCCTTGGCAAGAGTACTTACCAAATACTGCATAGGTCATGGCATTCACTTCGCGCTTCAACCCAGTAAGCTCTTCCACCACCGGTTTAAGCGCCGACTCGGCATCTTCAGCCCGCTTCAGCAATGCAGTCTTTTCAGTATCCCAATTGGCACGCTCAGTCTTGAACCCTTCTTTAAGTTGTTCCATGGCGGTTAAAGCCGCTTTTAGCTCAGCCTAGGCCTTGGAAGTCTCTGCTTGTTGGGATTTGATATTTTCTTGAAGATCAGCAATTTGAGCGCCTTGGTGATTTATATCAGCCTGCCATAATAAGAGGAGCATATAAATATCTTATCAAAAAGTACCAAGCATACAACCAGTTATACACTTGGCACTTGGGGGCTAATGCGGATTGCTTTTTTACTACTGATTGTTTGAAGTCCCAAGGATAAATACAAGTTTTAATCTTGGCACTTGGGGGCTAACGCAAATTGCTTCTTTACTACTAATTATTTGAAGTCCCAAGGATTAATACAAGTTTCAATCTTGGCACTTGGGGGCTAATGTGTATTTGATCAAGAAAATATGCAAGGAAAATCAACAAAGTACGGTTTGGAAAATAAAAGTCCCGGTTTGTCTTCCCAAGACAAATCGGCCCTTGGGGGCTACAATGCAGTAAATGTACAGACTAAGGATGAAAGTGTTTACCTCAAAGCGTTCCTTCACCAGATTTACCAAACGACTTCATAATCTCGGCTTGTGTAAAGCCGGTTCAAGTATCCGGAATGAAGATCCTAAGCAGAAAGATTAGCATAGTTTGACAAGTCAGTCTCCCCCTTCCCCTTGCCCATAGCAACAAATTCGTCATTGGTGGTATGTTTCGACAAAACAACTTGATTGCTCGGGGCGGTATAAGCAGTGCCAGTAACAACAACGTCATCATCATCTTTGGCTGGGCTCGGTTGATTGACATTATCTTTGGCTAGGCTTGGCAGAGTGGCAGCAGGGCTTGGCGGATGAGCAGTTGAACTCAGCGGATCAACAACTGGACTTGCAGGCGTAGCATGTGGACTTGATGTGTCAACATGTGTAGCCGGATCATCTTCTGGCGTATCAGCATCAGTGGCTGGGTCTTGCGGGGCAGAGTCATTCATGACAATATCAGGATTGTCACCAACATTTTCGGGGGTCTTTTTTGGTTCAACATCGTCAGTGGGGTCGCTGGTCTTGGCTTTCTTGCTTAATCGGGCCTTGGTACTACAACATCAAAATAAAGATTAGTATGATAAACCGATGTATGAAGTAATAAACCGAAAAGCAAGTGCACTTACCCAACGACGGTTTTAAGGGGAGGCAGCTGAGTGATTGATGAACCGCTAGACGAATTGGAAGACACTTGATAATTCAAATCAGACGGATTGAGAGGGTATCGGAAGAAACCCTTCAAAGGATAAAGTTTTCCGGGAGAACAAGCAACCTCTGGACGATGCTTCGGGGTTGGTGTGTCCGGTATACCGGAAGAGGTGACTTGCTGGCCACTGTGTCGGGTTGTGCGACGCCCTTCAGGTTGCTGCATCTTCAAAGAATGTTTTGGATCCAAATAAGCAAGAGGGTGAGAGTATTTCACTTTTCGAGCTGCACGGCGAAATCTTTTAACCGGCACCAGATCTGAATCAGAAGAAAGAGTTATTACCTCAACATGGTCTGCATGGCTGGCCTCTGCATCATCCTGGAAATAGTTATTGTCAATAAGGTGCACGAAAAAGGAACCAAGGGAGTCAAGTTCTACCTCTTCAGCCGATTCATCGACATCTTCTGGCGGATCCGAAGACTTGGCAGTTTTCTTCTTGGCTGTTTTCTTGGTGACTTTGCTCTTGGCACGAGGAGCCCTGGCCAGTTTATCTTGAGTTTTCCTTTTCCAAAAGGAGCTATTGATCTACAAGATTAAAACAAAGGATAATTATATTAGTGTTAAAGCGAAGACGGATTAAAAACGTACAAGGTTAAAGTATTTACCGGTGGCGGTTTGTTGGAGGCATAAAAAGGGCGCAGACCGGTTTGGGTGCATACCGTGATCAGTTCGTCAAGCATCTTCTTTACACTTTCAGTGACTTCATCATCAGTCAGTTCTATTTAATTAAACCGTTGAGGATCATTGGTCTTGCTGGTATATTCATACATCAATCCATGGTGGCGGCTTAAAGGTAGGACGCACCATGAAACCCAACAGCGGACAAGATCAACACCAGTCAAACCGTTGGCGAGGAGAGCCCGGAGTTTGGCGAGTTGAGGTGCATAAGCTTGTCGTTCTTTGGCAGACATTCGTGGAGGTAAAGGGTGGCCATTGCTAAGCCGGTGAGCGCGGTAGCCCGGCAAAGGATTTTCTCCAGCAGGGGCAGTGTTCTGACAATAAAACCAAGTTTGGTTCTAGTCTTCAGGATGGCTGTGAAGTTTGGCATGAGGAAAATCAACCTCTTTACTTTTTTGAATTGATACACCACCAAGTTCAGTATTGGGGCCGTCAGAGAACTCAGTTTGGCAGTTTAAGTGGAAGAAATCCCGGAAGAGGTCAACAGTTGGTTCTTCTTGCAGGTAAACCTCATAGAACACTTGGAAGTTGCATATGTTGGACACAGAATTTGGTCCAATATCCTGAGGATGGAGTTGGAAGCTGGCAAGTACATCCCCGAAATTTTTTGATCTGGGAGGGCTGAAACCCCGTGATAGATGTTGCATGAACACAACCACTTCTTCATCTTGAGGCTCAGGAGGGCACTAAGGGCCAGGAACTCGCCAATGAAGGACACTTTTTGGAGCTAAAGCGCCCGTTACAACGAATCTGTTGATTTGTGTTTCCGTGATCCGGGATGGAACCCAGTTGCAGGCAGAAAATTGCTTGGTCATCTTGAAGAGCAGAACTGTAATGGAAAGATAAAGGCCAGTTTACGATTGACGGTTCATGTGTATTCATCAATGTTAAAACGGAAATTTAATCAAAGCGTACATATGAGGTAAACCGGACATTGCTATTCAAGTTAAGACGGCGGTTTAAGTGAGGGCTAATGGCATATGACGGATTATCAACTATTACAGGTAAAACCGCCCTTAGGTGAAAGGGCCAGAGCTGAAAATCTACTAAGTATTGCAGAAACAAGTTTCACAAGAAGGTGATATAATTTTGGATCTACCGTGGTTCAGTGGGGAATTCTTTCTGAGCCCTACAATGGCGCTAAGAGGAACAGACAAAGTCCAGATGCAGTTTTTTCTAGGAACAACAAGATGCTATTAGGTGATGGACTAAAGTTACGGATCTAGCAGCAAAAGAAACAATCAGGCATAAGCAAGATTCAGTAAAGAAGCTAAGGGAAAGTGGATAAGCGCTAATGAACGTCGATGAACAGGGGAGAACATGAAGCCCTAATGGAGATCTAGGGTTACAGGAAGAAAGCTTACCGGATTCTAAGGAGCAGCGGAGGAGAGTTGCGAATCTCTGGAAACGTTCAGGTTGATGCAGCGGGCTGAGATGAGGCAGAGCTTCGAGGTCGACGGCGGCGGTGATGCTTGAGTTCTTCGGGTCGCAAGGAGGAAGACGATGCGAAGAGGCAGGGGGGAAAATGGAAGGAGCCCCGGTCTTATTTATAAAGAAAGGGGGATAAAACGGCAGGCGCAAGAACCGAAGTGCCTAAAGTGGCAAAAGGGGGCGTAGCTGTCGCCTCGATATTCAGGAATTAAATAAGTCGAACGGAATCTTTATTATCTTTTTATACAGAGATGACGTCATGATGATTCACTGCAGCGTTCAGAGGATGACGTCATGGCGGTTTACCAAAATTCACAGGGAGAAGACAATATGGCAGTTTACAAGAATCGTTAGAAGATATTCAAGGAGCTTTTCTAAGTATTGAAGATTGACATGAACAGGTTCAAATCAATCTGGGGCCTACTGTTGAGGATATAACTACTAAGGGTAAACCGCCCAGGAGGGGCCGGTTCACGTTCAACTATACTGAAGCTTAAGAAGACAAAGAAGATGGCGCTTTACTGATAAGGCTAAAGGCCCAGAGCCCAGAGGCGGATTAGGGCCCATAGCGGTAAACCGCCATATTTGTATAACTTGTATTGTAAGTTAGGGAAAGGAAGAGACCGAGCCGGACACTTGTATGAGCCGGCCTCGGGACTCTGTAGACCGGCCGGGCGTCACCCTGTGTATATAAAGGGACGACCTGACGGCGTTCAGGGACAGACAACAACAACTCGAGACTCAGGCAAAGCGTATTCGCTCCCTGGTCATCGGAACCCCAATAATCCCATCACAAACTAGACGTAGGCTTTTACCTTCATCGAAGGGGACGAACTAGTATAAACTCTCGTGTCCCTTGTCCGGTTTAACCCCTTCAAGCTAACCCGTAGCGATGGCTCCATGACTAAGTCCTTTCATGAGGACATCTGCCGTGACAAAACCACGACAAAGACCTTTATCGGTCAAACCGCATAACAACATACGTTGTTTCCTTTGTCATCGGTATGTTACTTGCCCGAGATTCGATCGTCCGTATCTCAATACCTAATTCAATCTCGTTACCGGCAAGTCTCTTTACTCGTTCCGTAATACCTCATCCCGCAACTATCTCATTAATCACAATGCTTGAAAGGCTTGTAGTGATGAGTATTACCGAGAGGGCCCAGAGATACCTCTCCGAAACACAGAGTGACAAATCCTAATCTCGATCTATGCCAACCCAATAAACACCTTCGGAGACACCTGTAGAGCACCTTTATAATCACCCTTTTACGTTATGACATTTGGTAGCACACAAAGTGTTCCTCCGGTATTCAGGAGTTGCATAATCTCATAGTCTGAGGAACTTGTATAAGCCATGAAGAAAGCAGTATCAATGAAACTGACACGATCATAATGCTAAGCTAACGGATGGGTCATGTCCATCACATCATTCAACTAATAATGTGATCCCGTTCATCAAATGACAAGACATGTCTATGGTTAGGAAACATAACCATCTTTGATTAACGAGGTAGTCAAGTAGAGGCATACTAGGGACTATAGTTTTTGTCTATGTATTCACACATGTACTAAGTTTCCTATTAATACAATTCTAGCATGAATAATAAACATTTATCATGAATTAAGGAGATAAATAATAACTTTAATATTGCCTCTAGGGCATATTTCCTTCACACGTCCCAATTTTGTGATAAACAAGCAGATCGTCAACAAGCCCTCACAACATTGCTCATGAGGCTCTAAAGTCTGAATTCGAGTGTGTCTTGTACTGTAATTGTTTAGCTCATAGAGATAGCCCTTGTGGGATCATAGATTCTATCGGCTGTAGGCAAATGTTGCAGGCTATGCAATTGATGCTATAATTGACTGAAAATTTGGCACCATTCCCTGTTAAAGAAAAGGTTAAAGGAACTACAAATTACCAAGAAGAAAAAACATAACAAGTGTGAACCAGATCGGTATTACCTTTGTGACGTATACTCGCCTACATGCACTAGTGCAGAACCGGCCTTTAGTGCCGGTTCGTCACGGCCTTTAGTGTCGGTTCACCAACCGGCACTAAAGAGTGGGGACTAAAGGCCCCCCCCCCCTTTAGTACCGTTTCGTCATGAACCGACGCTAAAGAGCCACCACGTGGCACGAGCCAGGACATTAGTACCGGTTGGTAACACCAACCGATACTAAATGTTTAGGTGTTTTTTTTATTTTTTTCTTTAATTTTGTGTTTTCAATTTGGCTTTATTTTCCATTTAATTCTTTTTTGTTTGGTGGTATTTCACGATACTACAAATTGTACACGTTATGCATATATATATATAAATAGATTTTCTCGTTCTTAGAACTGCATATATATATATATATATATGTATATGTATATATATATATATATATATATATATATATATATATATATATATCATCGAATGTCTCACAGCCAACACCATTAACTATTCACACATACACATGTATATACATATACCATTTCTCCTACATGTTGCCTTGGTGCCTTCGGAGCACGATGACAAGTGGTTCATGGGGGCGGTAGCGAGAAAATATCCGGCTATTTCCTCTTGAAGTGCTAGTATGCGCTCCTCAGGTAGGAGCTTATCCCGCACCTCTCTGAACTGTTAAGAAGGAGATCAATATTCATGTGTATTAGTTGTGTTACAAGATACCGATAATAGTGTGAATAGTGTTCTGACAACGTACCCAGTCCTGTCTTTGAGATCTGCTCCTTTCGGACGCCATCATGCGAATGTTCTCGCAAACGTAGAATGCACACAGATCATTCCCTGGCGCCTGCTTCAGGGCCTTTACGAGAATGGAATTGAATCAGATAATGATTAATCAAGCATGATAATTAATTAATGGTATTGAAACAAAAATTAAAGAGATGGCTAGCTAGCTAGTAATACTTAATTACTTACCTTTGGTCGATGCCAAAACAACTTTTTTATCCAATTGCTTGGAGTCACCTTGATGAACTTTGACCAAGCCCTGCCCGCCGGCAAAGAAAATTAATAAAGGGGTTATTAAATAGTTCATATCAGGAAATGACGAACTAATAATAGGCTGAGATATAGTTAATAATGATTGAAATTACCTGTTGACTATCCCCTTCATGATGGTGTAGTGTTTATCTTCTTTAAGTAGCGAGTCCAAGATTACTTCAACTGTTGCTTTGTCAACTTTAATGTCTAACAAGATCCAGTGGAAACTGCATGCGCACACGTTTGCATGTCTTAATTAAGCGGGCATGTGCATAAAATTAATCAACTATCGTAAACTGTATACACTTAATTATTAACATCTATCTAGCTAGTAAGCAAAAACAGAATTTGTATTAACTCACATGAAGTTGTAAGGAAGTAGTATATCTTCATTGATATTGAGGCGCTTCAAGAATCCTAGCATGCTTTCCTCTACACTTGCTTGATAAGTTGCAAGATTCCATGTGTACTCATTAATGGTATTTGGGTCAATGAACCCAATGCCATAGCGTCCAGATTTTTTCATTTCATACATCTTCATCCTGCATATAATACCACAGAAAAGAATATATAGTGAGGATAATTACATGTAATGATTGATCAAATATTACAGAAAGAAATCACTTACAGACAATAGCAACTGACGAGAGATTTGTCGAGTGCGTCTTGATTGTATAACTGAAATAGTTCTGAATACTCAACGTACAGAGCTTTCTCATGGTAGTAATGCTCCTTCTTGACATTCACCATGAGGGACTCTCGATTGGAAATCCTGGTAATGTTCATGTACGATTGATGCAATTCATGCATTCTCGTTGGGAGTTTCTTGACCTTGTCTGGCTCGACCAAAGGTTGGCCCCGGACATATTTCCGTTTTATTTCCTCCTCTCTAAGCGGAGACATGGGCTCTATTTCGAGGAGTTGTCCAACAGAGATCTTGAGCATTTCAGCCTGCATTATATGCTCCTCCGTTATTACCACATTGCCTAGCTGGGGAACTTCAATGGTTTGCCCACAATAATATTGGGCGCGCGGCCTCCTCTCATCTGTTGTTGGCACAACAAGCGGGGGGATCGATTGCGCCGCCTGTTCTCCCAGTGAGGGAACGGTTTTCCGCATTTTTGCCCGCTGCTTGTTGGCTCGAGCTCGAGCTCGCTTCCTTCTTTAGCCGTTCTTGATGTAGTTTCCTGATTTGGCGCTCATAGTCCGAGTCAACAGGCTTGGGAGCTGGTTCTCTAGCCATACAAATGAAGTGGTCAATCGTTTTCTCAGGCATTTTCTCCTTTGGCGGCGGTGGCGGTTTCGGTCCAAAATGGGCGTCCATTTCGGCCTGCACTATGTGTGCGTTTTGCTCCTCAGTCATGTCGTAAGGCCTCTGGGGAAGAGGAGGGAGGCCTGGACCATATTTATATCGCTTGTCTCCGCTTGTACTTCCTGAACTACCTCGACTCGTACTGCTACGCACCATAGCTGCGGCGTGTCTCTTCTGCGATTGCTGAGACGGCGGAGACGGCTGACGTGGCTGAGTTGGTGCAGGAGAAGTGGCCTGATGATGTGCCGGACTTGAAGCAGGAGGTGTGGCCTGACACGGTACCGTACTTGAAACCGGAGAAGTGGCATGACGCTGTGCCGGACTTGAAACCGGAGGAGTCAGCTCACGCGTTCGGGGAGTTGGAGGAGGTGGCGGACTTCAAGGAGGAGTCGGCTCATGCGTTAGTGGACTTGGAGGAGCGGGAGTCTGCTGACTCGGTGGCAGACTTCAAGGAGGAGTCAGCATACGACGCGGTGTCGGTGGACTTCGAAAGATGATGCAATCCTTTCTCCATAGGATGATACGATGTATGGCCTCTCCCAGTGTGCGCTCATCTTCACCTCCAGGAATGTCAAGCTGTAGCCCCGAATATGGGTCCACCACTTCATCAACCAAGACACGAGCATAGCCTGCTGGAATCGGGATTCAATGGAAGGTTGCTTCGGGGGTAATTGTAAAAGCAACGCCGTCCGCCACCTTCATGGATATGTTCTTCATTTTGGAGTGTAGCTCACAGTTAGTGTTCTCTATGATGTCATCCATAGGGTATATATCACTACTAGAAATACCACTACTAATGGCGCACCTAATATGGCCATTAATGGCGCATCAGAGGTGCGCCATTGACAGCACGCCATTAGTAATTTTTACTAATGGCGCACCACCTGGTGCGCCATTAGTATCTGGTATACTAATGGCGCACCACCTGGTGCGCCATTAGTATATGCAAGGGTGCGCCATTAGTATGCCTCCCGAGTATGTATACCAGGTGCTTTGGCATACTAATGGCGCACCACATGCGGATGCGCCATTAGTAACATAACATACTAATGGCGCACTTCCGGTGATGCGCCATTAGTATGCCTTTGTCATACTAATGGCGCCTTTATCATGTGATGCGCCATTAGTATGAATATTAGGTTTTTTTATTTTTTATTTTCTGTTTTTGCACAGGTTACAAAATGTATAATTTGACAAAATATAGACAGCACACATCAACAATAGATTCATCAAATACAATAGAAGATTAGTCCTTGAATACAATTCATCATATTAGTCTCCGAATACAATTCATCATATTAGTCTCGAGACCGCGAGTAGCGAGTTTATCTTCGCATTACAAGTCGATATCGATCATCTAAACTACCATCACATAGAAGAGAGTTGCGGTCATCACGATGAGCATCATCACGATGAAACTCGTCTTCATCCGGTTCCTCCAACGCTCCCTCCTCTCTCCCGCTAGATAGCGGGCGTATCTAGATTCGGCCTCGGCCCTAGTGGTGTACCCTTTGTAACTGTTACCGCTGAATCGGTGAACCTGTCTCCGACACTCCTCCCAGTCATCGTAGACTCCGGGAACCTTACCCTTGTACACGACATACGACGGCATCGCTATGCACTAGCCAAAGCGTAAACGTTAGTACCAATTCACAGACAATACATAAGCAATATATAAGTATACAACAGACCGATCGGAAGAGAAAAGCAAGACATTAATAGCATCGATTACATCTAAGTTGAACGACTCTCGAAACCAAAGAGACATACTACAAGTTCATTAAAGTTTAATTACAACATGACCCAATCGATGTTTCAGAACTAGACAACTCGACTCAAGGGACCGGAGCGTGGATGAAGCCGCCGTCTATCGTGGGAGTCATTTAAGAACGGGCGTTGTCATCCTGCATTTGTAGCATTGTGTCGATGTCACTGTTGGACGGTTGATTTCTGAGGTAGAACTGCCCCGAGGTACGAAGGACATCTTGATGGATGATTTCCGCAAACTCCATTTGGATGCGAAAGAATTCTTGTCGAGGTCCGCGTCTGGATTGCCGACACGCTCGCGGCCCAATCTTGGAGTTTACTCGGTAGCGAAGTTGATGATGGTCCCGTCGATCGCCTCGCATGTGATGGATGGCGTAGTAGGCACCCTTCTGACCGCCAGGCGGCTGCTTGACGCAGCAGAACGCCGTATTGTTGGAGAACACGTGCTTGCCGTACTTACGAATAGGCCTGGTGAAGGTGCCTCCAGATTGGGCGTAGCCGGGGAGAACATCATCAAGAACCTTCTTGACATTTGTGTAGTCTACGTTCGACTGACGGTCCGGGTCGAAATACGTGGCCGTGGAATATTTAGGGCTTAGGAGGATGAGCGTGCAACGTGTGTCACTGCAGAAAATACGGAATGTTAAAAGAAAAACGATCGAAATGTAAGAATTCATATGTTACGGGCGGTTGAGGAGGACTTACTCGGGAAAGTAAGGCACGAGGAAGTTATCCTTTTCTTGGTTTGCCGAATGGCGCCTTCGAGGTAAGAACTTCGCGACTTGCGGTCCCAGCGCTGCCCAAGATCTTGGCACGCATGTAGAAGGGTCGACTATCACGATTTCCGGGTCTTGTCGCGAATGATCCGCATCTCCATACTCAGCGAAAATAGCCGAGCGAAGGTGTAGTGCAGCGGATGAAGGTTCAACATAAGCGTGGATGTCATCGAAACGCAGGACGATCGTCGCCCGATGGAGTTATCCACAAAGCCCTTGCCCTCGGCACCTTGGCCATGGCCGGGTATGCCACATCCTTCTCCCTGAGATGCCGCTTCTCCAAAGAAAGAACACTGTCATGCAGACTCCGCATAGCACCGGTTGCAGCATTGAGCATATTTGTCGGTAGCATCGCCCTACCCGCCACATGCACCCTCCTCGAGATATCCTGCGGTGAAGGTGGCCCGTCTGAGCACGGATCGTACTCGGTGCCGGGCTGGCTCGCACCCTTCTTAGTCTTTCTTTTGCGTGCCTTCTTCTTCTCCTGTAATGGGACCGAGTTTTGCTCACAGACCGCCTTCTTGAGTGTGTTGGGGCTGATAATATTTTGCACCTCGCCTATCTGAGGCTCGGTGAAGTCGGCAGATGGAGGCGTCTCCTGAGAGCTGAACGCCAGACGGCGCCTGTTGCAACTTGGCTTCTCCGCGGTATGAGCTAGATCGCACACGTCTTTTGTTGGGTTTGGTTCTTGAGAAGGAGGCCCCATGAAGTCGCCATCGTACCCATGCTCGGCAAAGTACTGATCGACGTTGCCAAATGTATCATAGTCGTAAATGCGTCGTCATTACGATCCTGTGCCATATGCATGTTTGGAACCAGTGGCATAGGGATGTCCGGCACCGTTCTGGCGGTCTTGCCATGGGGCCGACTTGGCGCCGCACGATCGGGCGGTGTTGTCTTTGGGGTGGTGTCCCCGCCCCAAACGAATCTGGCTCTTCGGCCAAAGCGAGGGCCAGCTCAGGCGGCCGAGGGTCATCACGTCATCATCGTCGGCCCGACGGGTCGATTCGGAGGTAACAAGTCGTCGCAGCCTGGCAGCACCGAACCAGTTGAACCCTAAAAAGTTGGGTGGCATCCGGGTACCGTGGAACAAGGGGTTGCCGGTTGAACGATTTTTCCTTGGCGACATCGACCAACTCGTTGTTCACGAAGTGGAGGAGAGTGCACGGAACGTTGGCGGCGCCTCTGCGAAAACATGTAGGGCGTCGGGGATGCCCGATCAAAGGCAAGGAGATGAAGTCCTCGGCCGAGAGAGGCTTAATTAGTTACCGTGATGATGGCGTCGAGCTCGGCTAATGTAGAGGCACCGCCAGCGTAGCGTGCGATGGACGGAGGGCCGCTTGCTGCGAAGGTGCCGGCGGCGTACACCGGGTGCATTAAGCTCCCGTGCCGGCATCGGAGACACCAATACGCCTCGCTGGAGGCACCAATGGCCCCGCCATCGCATTATGCGAGTTGCTGGCCGTGAAGCTAGGAATCGGGCGGCCCTGTTGGCCGCCCGCAATCCACGCACTCAACCCCGAGATCAAGGTAGGCACAAAGGGCGGTGATCGCCGCTCGAAGTCGTTGTTCCACTTGCTCTTGGACAATCTCCGAATCCAGCGCCACTGTGCCTTGAGTTCTTGAACCTCTCGCTACCTGGCTTTCCGAGCTGGTCTTTTTCTCCTTCCGCACACCAGCGGTATAGCATGACCCCATTTTGTCGACAAGCCTTTGCCGGCCACACGACTCTTGGCGTCGACTTCTTGAGCTTATCCTTGTTCTTCATTACATTCAACCCCTATTTAGAGTGGTGTCCCAAGGGTTGCTCTGAGTCGACCCAGCGCTCTTGCTTTCGATCGCTGCGGAAGGAATGTGAACCATTTAGAAATTCGGCTTCATTAATTAGAATGCAACCATATGGAGCTACTTACGGGGGTGTATTCCTTACGAGAACAAGCTCAAGCTGCACGGTCTTGGATCCGTGGTAAGCTCCTTTGTTTTCGGTCCTTCTTGTACCAGGCCCGACAAAGTTCCTGGTCTGCTTGTCACCGCCGTATGTATCGAAGAGGGGCGGTAGGCCTTGCTCGGCACGGTCCGCCTCCTCCTTGTCCCATATAGGCTCCGCCACTCTGTAACCGCCGGGACCGAGTGTGTGTTCCCCTATGTTCAGCTCCGCATTTGTTTCCCCCACTCACTTGATTGGGAGCTTGCGGTGCTCGAGCAATTGATCTTGAAGTCGTTGTAGTCATCTTCGGTGATCGAAGGATTTTTCTCCTTGATCTTCTCATAACTCTCACCTTTCTCGATCATTCTCTTCACATTGCTTTTCCAAGTAGACAGGGCCTTGCTCATCTTCGTGAGGGCAGCATTGTTCACTTTATTCCCTTTGAGGCTTGTGTTTTCAAATTCAGCGGGAACTTGTATCGTTCGTGCAGCTTCGTGAAGAGGAGGTTGCGCCAAATTCCCTCGGTCGGGATGCCTCGGGTTCTCGGTGTTGATCGAGACGGTGCTCCGGACAATGCACCCGAGCTGAAGCGAGTACCCTTGACTATTCGTTCGGCGCCGTTGGATTCCCGTTGGAGTCCACTTCATAACTTCCTCCTTGAGGGTGCAGAGCACGATCGGCGCCGGTCCTTCCGTTGCCTCTTCGGTGGCTGCCATCTGCGTCTTGCCGCCATCATCGATGGTGGCATCCTCGGCGGCACCATCGGTGGTGGCATCGGTGTGGTCATCCTCGGCGGCACCATCCGTGGTCTCAGGATCGGTGGGGAAGGCGGCGGCCTCATACAAGTGAGGTTGTTCCTCCATCTCCGGGACAGCTCCTGTAATGCCTTGCCGCCCGAACCCCGGCCTCATCGTTGTGGGCCATGTTTCTCTCTAAATAGAAACAAAGTTTGGTCAAAAAGTTGGTTATTGTCAAGGAACAAGATCATGGTCTCATCATTTAGGGTTTGTCGACACCGAGGCATCCTAAAATCTAAGCTTTTATCATTGAGGGTTTTTCGACGCCAAGGCACCCTAAAAGCCTAACTTTTCATCATTTCGGTTTTATCGACACCGAGGCACCCTAAAGCCATGCATTAGTCACAAGTACGCCGGGCACTTGATCCTACTTAATTAACTACTAAGATACCCGGCCCATGCATTAGTCACAAGTACCCCATATGTCCTATTTTTAGCAAAGTCATGCTAAAATTCACGGAAAATTTCAGCATGACCTTTGCTGAAAATAGGACATATGGAGTACCAATTTGCCGGAACGGAAGTTAATCGACATTCCGGCAAACTCAAGGGCCTCTCGGGTACCTGCAATATCATCACGACACGATAGTCGGAGACAAAACCCAGCAAACTAGCAAAATCATCACAAATTGTTTTCTCGTTAAAGATGATCATCATCTTTACAAGTCTTTCTCAATGTGATCACAAGTAATTCAGAGGCATCACAAGTAATTCAGAGCATCACAAGGCATTAGTAGTTCAGTACATGAACAAGTTTTACAAAGCACATCAATTTGTGTGCCTAACTGAATTAACTGAATTTTCAAGAACGAATAAACTGAATTTTCAAAACTGCAAGAAGCCAATTAAAAAAAATCCCCTTCTTCTTGTCTCCTCTCACTATCTCTCACACATGTACACATGGCAAACCACAAAGGGTGTGTCAAGAAATTACTAAACTAATAATCCAACCACTAAAGCACAAAGGGTGTGTCAAGAAATGTTGCAATTAAAACAACAGCTTGTCACTAATAAAGACTGGGCACACCACAGTTAGCATGGAATTGACATTATTTATTGCATTGAATATGTCAAAAGGGAGGGTATATAACAAACTTAAATTTTTCAAAATATCCATGGACCAGGTTCAACTACTCAACTTAAGCGGCTTTCTGGACTTTCTTTTACATGATTAAAGATAGGCTGAAGCAAGAGTATATAAAAACAGCACATTTCCGGATTAGATGAGTGACACCATCAGTCCGTTGCAAACTTGGAAAAAATTATGACAATCCTTGGAATCGCAGGACAATATTACGAAGAAAGAGTTTAACAGGCTAGCATCATTACTACAGCTCCAGAAATCTAATAGTGATCAAACGAGACTGTTAGCTCCTAATGAAATATGTTGTAAAGCTGACAGGCCATAAGATTGATTGAACATGGCTGAGAAAGGAGTAGTACTCTGCCTTTCCATACAGCCTAGATAAGCAATATACCAGAATGTCATGTCATGTCAAACGGCAATATTATTTACATGGTCTCAAACTTGTGGTAAAAGATTATATCGAATCTGACGGCAACAGATGTTTTCAGCAATCAGACTGTTGTCGAACAAATAACCTAAATTGCATTTGGTGGGTTTGTCCAGGTCACACACATACACACACACGAACTGGAGGTAGAAGAAGAGACGCACACTTTGGGCACCACACGACTTGTGCCTTTTCTTGAATTTCTTCTTACACAAACAGAACTGAATTACACGGGTTAAATAACCGGACCACCCAAGCTATCACGCACCCACTAGCCACTATCTAGCATGCACACACGCATACACTATGTATGCACTACCATACATAGTCTCAAACCAGTGGAAGAAGACTTATCTATACATGTGCAGTTACTTTTTTTTTTGAGAAAGTCATGTGCGATTACTTATGTAAGGCCCTGTTTGTTTGCGCTTATACTTCAGATTTTGCAGCTTTTCCACTTTGGCTTAAAAAATACACAGGTTCTTTGAAAATAGGTAAAAAAGGATGACCAAATAAAACTAAAAAGGAATAATCAGTTGAATCAAAACCTTTAGCGGTGTAGTTTTCTGACTGCTCTGATGCTTTCTCTTGTAACAGCACCTTCAGCCAATTTAGACGTGTCCCTCGCCTAAAATATTTCTGAGCTGATGAACTGCATATTCCAAGGAATACAATGAGATCTGAGTATAAGTTAAATGCAAGAACAAACAGAGAATTGGATGCAGTACTCAATAGCATATTATTAACTTAAGTGTTGCTATTTAAGCTTACATAATGATGTACAGAGATGTATGGAAGTTCGAAACAGATTTATTCTTCAATACTTTTTAAAGTGGAATTAGCAGAAACAACATAAAAAATAATATGTTTGGGAGAGCATCCCCGCATGTTAATATGTTCTGGTGTCAGGACCCCGATCCTAAGTCACACCGATCTAGCATGTAACACATCATATCACTTTGCGGCCTCACGCACGGTATTCCCACGGGTGTCGCCTTACCATGGCCCGGGACCGTTTGCGCCTTTTGGCTCACGTATATGATAGTGTCGCTAGCATCCATATGACAAAGAACCCGGGCCGACATGGCTAGTCGTGAACCCAAAGCGGCACTAACCTATGGGGACAGGCATACATGAATCACATCGAGCATGTCGGTCATCAACGTATAGATTCGGGCTGTAGCACTGGGCTAACAGGACTCCGGTATCCCGGGCTGTAGCAGGCTAGGCAGGACTCCGAATACACCGCGTGACATTTCCCCGAAGGGGACAGACATAGGAACGAAGTGAAACACATGCCGGCCAGTCAAGTGTCCAAGCGGTAGTGCCGGGCTAGCAGGACTCGGTGAACCGGCTGTAGCGGACTACTATCGCTCGTAAGCACGAGACTACATTTCCCCATATGAGAGGCTGCCAAGGATAAACAACTAGTTTGTCGGATCCCACACATACCAAGCATTTCAAACATACACACAATATGCTCAATATGTGTAGATACAACATGGCATCACAACATAACTCTACGACTCAAATATTTAATCAATAGGCTCCGAGGAGCGAGATATTACAAACATGGGTCTCATGACCCAACACTCAAAGCATACAAGTCAAAACACAAGCGGAAGCTAAACATGTCTGAGTACAGACAACTATAAATGAAAAAGGCTGAGAAGCCTGACTATCTACCAGATCCTGCCGAGGGCACAAGATCGTAGCTGAGGTAACAAGCTAAACGTCGAAGTCCAAGCGGAACTACTAGCGAGACTGACGTCTCTCTGCAAAACATAAAATAAGCAAACGTGAGTACAATTGTACTCAGCAAGACTTACATCAGATCTAACTACATATGCATCATTATCAAAAGGGGGTGGTGGAGTTTGACTGCAGCAAGCCAGCTTTGACTCGGTGGCTATCCTGAACTACGACTGCAAGTAACTCTTTTGAGGTGGCGCACGAGTCCACATATTCACCATATCAATACACCACTATGGACCCGCTCCCGTCTCCCTACGAGAACGCCATCCATAGCACTCACTCTTATCTTGCGCATTTTAGGGTATCCACTTTCACTTGTCTATGAACTAATATAGGCAACCCAGAAGTCCTTTTCCGTGGACACGGCTATTCGAATAGATCATATTAAACCCTGCAGGGGTGTACTTCTTCACACACGCTCTCACCACTTACCGCCGTTTACACGACATGTACTCGGCAACCTTCAAGCGGAAGCCCAACGTGGGTGTCGGCCACGGCCTACCTAAACACTCAAGTCCCTAGTCCAGGTTTATCGCCTATTCGGGTTCCATCCGCAGGAGTCCGCCGAGGTTTCCCATACAGCCCCGAACGATGTGCGGGGTTCCCGAGATACCAAACGGGCACTCGGTACACGGGCCACGGTGCCTACCGCAACACAACCCACCCCTAAGGTCAGCGTTATGCGGCCCCAAAGATACTACAAACACCGAAACTACTTGCAACTCCCGGACCAGGAACAAGGGTGGTTAAGAAGCCGAGAGGGTCAATTAAGGATCCCAATGCGTGGTAGTAAGCTGTTTCATGGATCACAAATACAGAACTCAGTTCACGAGGACGGCTGCAATGAGACAACCCACCATGTACTCCTACATGGCCTCTCACCGCTACCTTTACCAAATCGTGTTCACACACTTAGCTCACACACAATAGGACATGTTCACACAACCATTCCAATTCATTCCCGATGAATCAGACCCGACTCAACTCTAAGCAGTAGCAGGCATGACAACAAGCATAATGAGTAGGCACAACATGGCTCAAACAATTCCTACTCATGCTAGTGGGTTTCATCTAATTACTGTGGAATGACAGGTCATGCAAAGGATCAAGGGGTTCAGCTACCGCAGCAAGTAACAGTTGAATCGATGTTGTCCTAATGCAATAAAATAGAGCAGGAGCGAGAGAGTGGGATTATATCGGAATGGACAAGGGGGTTTTGCTTGCCTGGCACTTCGAAGATAATATAGTTCTTCATCGGTGTCATCGAATTCATCGTCGATGCGTCGTCTCTTGAGAGGGAACAATTACCGCAACAAGAGAGAACACAATCAATGCAATGCACATTCACATGAATGACATGTCATATTAAGGTACTGAATTCACCTAATGCAATAATAATCCAAGTTAGTTGAAGTGGAATCCAAACAAGGTTGAACTCCAACTCCAAATGCTATTTCATAATTTGCCCTAATCATGATCCATCCTATTCAGTGAGGTTAACTTGTTCAATCATGCATGAAAATGCCATAAACAGATTCTTCATATTTTTCTGATCATTTTTCATATATAAATTATTTCCATCCGAGTTACGGTTGAATTTCTATGATTTATTAAAGTTTAGGGCATTTTCTGGAATTTCCTGAATTAAATTAAGTCCAGAAAATGATTATGGCGTCAGCACCACGTCAGGGTGACGTCAGCAGGTCAACTGGGCACCCAGGTCAAACCTGACCTGTGGGTCCCGCGTGTCAGTGGCACAACTATTTAACCCAGTTATTTAGCCTTAAGTTAATTTTAAGTAAGCTGTTTGTGGGGCCGGGCCCACTAGTCAGCGACTAATTAGCTAACTAATCTAGGTTAATTAGTGTTAAGCTAATACTAACTAAATTGTCGGGGGTGGCCCACACGTCGCTGACGCACGGGAGGTCAACCCATGGTCAAACCCGCCAACTTCGCCGGAGTTGACCCGCGGCTCGTCGCCGGCGGAGCCAGAGACGGCGGAGGGGTGCGGGTTTCCTCCTCCGGTGACCAAATGGCCGGCGGAGGGCGTCTATGTGACGCGGGCGCTCGTCCGCGTCGAGTAGTGGCAACGGCTGGGCCTAAGATGGCCGGAGTCGTCACCGGCGTCGGCCGTGGTGGTCGCCGAGCTCGGGCGAGCTTCGGGTCGACGCCACTGGTGGCCGGGAGGCTCGTCTGAGGCACCTCACAGGATCTATGCAGGGAGGAGGCTGAGCACGACAGCCGGGCCACTAGGTGGCCGGAGGCACGTCGGGCGGCGGTCATAGGCGGCGGCGGGTTTCGGATCACGATGGGAATGGTGGCTAGAGGGGAGAACGAGTCGGGAGGAGGGGAAACGACTGGGGCTTCTGAGGTCGATTGGAGGCCCAGCTCGGGGAGACGCCGGAGGCGGCGAAGCGGGCGCCAGCGATCTCGGCGGCCGGAGATGGGGAAGACGGCGTGGCGGCGATGCAGGGCGTCCCGTCGGGAGACTTGGTGAGGAGGGAGGAGAGGGACTAAGGCGGAGCCTCGGGGACATCTTGCCGGGAGGAGAGGGGGTGGCGGTGGCCGCGAGTATGGCGAACGGCGGCGACGAGCTCGTTCGGGTTCGGCAGAGAGAGCGAGCAGAGGAGGAAATGGGGTCCAGGGAGAGAGGCAAGAGGACGAGGGGGTTCGGGGAGGCGCGTGGCGTCTCCGGGCGTCGAGGAGTAGCCAGGCAGGCGAGCAGGGAGGAGGTGGCGTGCTCGGGCGCAGTCGCCGTGTCCCTCCTCTGCCTACTGGCAGAGGTAGGCGACGAGCGGTGAGGCGGTTGGTGGGCTGGGCCACCTGGGCCAGCGAGGGGAGGGGGAGAAGGCTGGGCCGGTGGAGTTGGCCAGGTGAGCCAGGTGAGTTCCTGCTCTTTTTATGGTTTTAGTTTTTTCTAATTTTCTGTAACTATGTTTGGCTTTAATAAAAATGCCAGGGCATTTCCAAAAATCATGAAACTGGTCAATGTCACTGTTTGGAATATTTCCAACAACAAACATTTCAGTTTGTGATTATTTGAGCATTTAAAATATTTTATAGTATTTAAATGCCCAAATGCAAATACCATATGAATTAATTCAAAAGTCCAAATGTCATGGAAAAATGTGCAACATATCTGTTTACTGTTTCCAGCAATTTTCAACAAATGGTGAACATTTTTGAAGGCCATTTGGTTCATTGAAAAATATTTCTTAGTTAAACCTATTTGAATTGTTTTAGTGCTAGGGCTTGATCATCCCCATTTCAAATTTCATGGAAATTAAACATGATGCATGGATGCAATGCTACTAGCTACAAGCAAGCTCTAGGGCTGATCTGGGGCTGTGACAGCTCACCCCCACTAAAAAGAATCTCGCCCCGAGATTCAAGACGTGAGGTAAGAGGAAAAATGGGAGTCACAAAACTAGCACAATCTTCATGATCCATTTGCCCTTCTCGAAGATGTTGATTCACTCCATTATCTTGGTCTTGACGTCTTTGCTTTCGAGATCTTCACCTAACACGACAACAGAAAGAAGGGGGAAACCCTATATGATTCGATCTTCACGAAGATCAAATAAACATGATCGACTCACGGACTGGGATGGTGACACATCTCAAGTTGAGACACAAAACACATCGAGAGGGATGGAAGAACAAACGACGAGGTTTGATTAGTGGCAACAATTCCACGCTTAGGAAGATGATGGATGGTGTCAAGGTAGCGAGGAAATAATTGTCACGATTCAATAGCGGGGCACCTCAGGGGAGGTGACGCGAGGAACTATTCCCTTAAGTGGCAAAAAGAATTACTTTTGAATCAGAAATCATTGAAACTCTTCATACCGGCCTAAGGCAATCATAAGCGATCATTTGGTGGAATGCAAAGGAATGGTACACCCGGACTAGAATGGATGATGTGGACTACCTTGTTGAAGACAACGCAATGGATGATTTTTGCTTATCATCGGAGGTGGAGGGGACCCATGGTAAGTCCACTTTTGAGGACGATCCTGGACAAGAATTACTAAGAAGGTAGCCTATAGTGAAATGGCACAAGGACGGTGCAAGCCGGGAACGAAATGCAACTGTTGGAATGTTCCAACCATCATATCTGCATGAGATTCAAATCTGGTTGGTGTTAGGATATTCCAGACTCATCGGATCTAGAAGAAAGGATGAAAGTTTGCAACACAAATCGACGGAAAAATGTTGCGAGATTCTCGGAATATGAACTACGATAGCAAGCCCCAAAACATGAGCTGGTTTTGCTACAAACATGTGAACACGTTGTCCTAGACAAGCATGACCACATGGTAGTCTTATAATAAAACACTACCGAGTTCAGGTGGGGAACCATAATCGAGGATATTGAAGTCCTTGCATAAGGCATGCTCTTAAGAAGGAACTTCCTTTCCTTGAACAAATCAATCAGTGGCTTGGTGTGCTATGGAATTCATATGAAATGAAGATGATCAGTCTTATCAAACCATAGAATACTTTGCACATGCATGACTGACTTGGGATGATTCCACAGGAGGCAACAAGCTTTCTCGAATCCACGGCGACAACTTACATCAAATGCACGTGAGTTCGAGGAAGTCACTTCTTCCATCCAAGCATAGGCTTCATGAACAGAACATGAAGAAATGCTTACACAAGTTTCCAACACTAGGTTAATGTTCAACATGACTCATGGGGGAGACAAAATGCTACTGATGGGCTCAACAGCAACTCATCGGAATTTCCATATCACTGGACTTCCACCATCATGTGAACACGGTGTTAGCATTGGTCAGACCAAAGATATAATGGTGTATGCTCGAGGGATCAACCACGAGTAAGACAACATTACGAGCACCGTTGGTACTGATTTGATTTGACGATAGCCCATACTCAAATCAAAGGATTGATAAGACAATAGGTCCAGCAACTGATCACAGGAACCAATTGATGAAGATATCATCTTTCTTCAACACACACACACAAGAATATCCCTTTGGAACGAACTAAGTTAGGCAAGCTTTTATCTTCCAACTCTCCAAGTTGTTGTTTGGCTTTAACCAACTAGCTCAGGGGTATCCAACACAGATTCTTGGAGAAAGGGTGGTTCACAAGAAACCTACTTGATCACGGGCTCAACATAACAGTCAGGGAACAACCCGGTAACACTTCCAAGAAGATATTTGGAAAGTCACGAACCACCGGTATGTTACTAAGCTCGAGAACGATCTTGCTTTTCAGGGCAAGATGATATGATCAAATGAGTGAGGACTTGACACAATCCTAACTCATCAATCGAAGTGTGCACCAGAAATAAGGACTAGGTAGCACAATCTATCTTAGAATGATGATTTAATAACCAACACGCTAAGAATGAGGATATTGTCCATTTACTACCAAGCAACGAGTGGCTCGGAGTATTGATTTCGCACATCACAAGTCACTTGTCGGCTTTCCGGTTGCATCAATACGGAACCGAGGAAGGAATAATGATGGCGAGAAGTATCACTGCGTCAAAAATTCATGAGAGTTGGTGCAATTCTCATGACACTCTTGACATAAAGATGGTAACACTCCAAGGTAGAACAGAACAAAAGCTGAATTGGCATTTGATCTGCGGAATGCAACTGCTTTGACCCAATCCTGGATATGGATGAGGTACTGGAGTTTGTTTCTCCTTGTCATTCCGGAATGGAATGGCTTGACGGAACACATGGGTAATAGGCATCGTTAAACGAATGCATGCATACCCTTGACTATCAATTGACAGGCGGGGTCAGAATACAACTAAAGAGAGCAACTCAAAGGAACATATAATTTTTCAAGTTGTGGAAGCATGGATTAGTATATCGAGCAAAGCTCAACATTTCTCCCGGATAACCCATGCAGAGAAGGTGAGACCGGCAGAGTCACAATTATGAATGGAGAACTCCTCAAGAGCACTCTTATTGTGATCTTTTGGTTCAAAGAACTTCTGCCATAACTAGTTCATGGTATTTGGAAGAAGGAAAATACCACGGACTGCGAGGACTATTGCAAGGTTACTAATATCCTAAAGGAACTAGCAAATACTAACAACATGAAGTAGGATGAATCTCGGGTTCAGAAACCCAGGAGTAGAATGCCTACTACTAAACGGCATCACGGGATGCTTTCAAGAATACTGGCCAGATTCATCACACCGGGGATACAAAAGCATTGCTAAATTGCTAGGTGACTTCCTAAACACCTAGGGTCATAATAGTAGTTCCAACATATGTGTCGAGGCAACAGAGTACCTCAACCGACTGGTTAGTGTGCTTCTTCTGACCAAAAAGGACATCGGAAACGGAAGGAAAGGATTTGCAAATGCATCAGACTATTTAGAGACCTGGGATGACTCGGACAGCATAACGGCTGTAAATGCTCAAAATGATTTGAGACATCCTGCAAGAATGGTGGCATAACCACTCAACAACATCATAACAAGATTCTGAGATCAACAGTTATCATACAGGAGTAGTAGGAACTGAACCGGGATTAAAACCAACAATCTTATAGGTCTATGGATTAGTAACACGTCATCACGATAGATAGATGAGAAGCCTAGTTCTTAAACCCGTAGAAGAGAAGAGGATGACTCAGATCGAGAAGGCCATGAGGTATAAGAAGTAAAAAGAGCCTTACGTTCCTTCCACAATCAATTCCCTTACATAACTAAAGCATTTCTAGACACAACTTCGACCAGTTTGGCTTGGTAATCCTACAGGCAGTCAGGCTCTGATACCAACGCTGTCAGGACCCCGATCCTAAGTCACACCGATCTAGCATGTAACACATCATATCACTTTGCGGCCTCACGCACGGTATTCCCACGGAGTCGCCTTACCATGGCCGGGACCGTTTAGCCTTTTGGCTCACGTATATGATAGTGTCGCTAGCATCCATATGACAAAGAACCCGGCCGACATGGCTAGTCGTGAACCCAAAGCGGCACTAACCTATGGGGACAGGCATACATGAATCACATCGAGCATGTCGGTCATCAACGTATAGATTCGGGCTGTAGCACTGGCTAACAGGACTCCGGTATCCCGGCTGTAGCAGGCTAGGCAGGACTCGAATACACGCGTGACATTTCCCGAAGGGACAGACATAGGAACGAAGTGAAACACATGCCGCCAGTCAAGTGTCCAAGCAGTAGTGCTGGGCTAGCAGGACTCGGTGAACCGGCTGTAGCGGACTACTATCGCCGTAAGCACGAGACTACATTTCCCCATATGAGAGGCTGCCAAGGATAAACAACTAGTTTGTCGGATCCCACACATACCAAGCATTTCAAACATACACACAATATGCTCAATATGTGTAGATACAACATGGCATCACAACATAACTCTACGACTCAAATATTTAATCAATAGGCTCCGAGGAGCGAGATATTACAAACATGGGTCTCATGACCCAACACTCAAAGCATACAAGTCAAAACACAAGCGGAAGCTAAACATGTCTGAGTACAGACAACTATAAATGAAAAAGGCTGAGAAGCCTGACTATCTACCGAGATCTGCCGAGGGCACAAGATCGTAGCTGAGGTAACAAGCTAAACATCGAAGTCAAGCGGAACTACTAAGCGAGACCGACGTCTCTCGCAAAACATAAAATAAGCAAACGTGAGTACAATTGTACTCAAGAAGACTTACATCAGATCTAACTACATATGCATCATTATCAAAAGGGGTGGTGGAGTTTGACTGCAGCAAGCCAGCTTTGACTCGGTGGCTATCACTGAACTACGACGCAAGTAACTCTTTTGAGGTGGCGCTTTACGAGTCCACATATTCACCATATCAATACACCACTATGGACCCGCTCCCGTCTTCCCTCTGAGAACGCCATCCATAGCACTCCACGCTTATCTTGCGCATTTTAGGGTATCCACTTTCACTTGTCTATGAACAGATATAGGCAACCCAGAAGTCCTTTTCCGTGGACACGGCTATTCGAATAGATCATATTAAACCCTGCAGGGGTGTACTTCTTCACACACGCTCTCACCACTTACCGCGTTTACCACGACATGTACTCGGCAACCTTCAAGCGGAAGCCCAACGTGGGTGTCAGCCACGGCCTACCTAAACACTCAAGTCCCTAGTCCGGGTTTATCGCCTATTCGGGTTCCATCCAGGAGTCTGGCGAGGTTTCCCATACAGCCCCGAACGATGTGTGCAGGGTTCCCGAGATACCAAAGCGGGCACTTTCGGTACACAGACCCGCAGTGCCTACCGCAACACAACCCACCCCTAAGGTCAGCGTTGCGTGCCCCCAAGATACTACAAACACCAGAAACTACTTGCAACTCCCGGACCAGGAACAAGGGTGGTTAAGAAGCCGAGAGGGTCAATTAAGGATCCCAATGCGTGGTAGTAACTGTTTCATGGATCACAAATACAGAACTCAGTTCTTGAGGACGGCTGCAATGAGACAACCCACCATGTACTCCTACATGGCCTCTCACCGCTACCTTTACCAAATCGTGTTCACACACTTAGCTCACACACAATAGGACATGTTCACACAACCTTTCCAATTCATTCCCGATGAATCAGACCCGACTCAACTCTAAGCGATGGCAGGCATGACAACAAGCATAATGAGTAGGCACAACATGGCTCAAACAATTCCTACTCATGCTAGTGGGTTTCATCTAATTACTTGTGGAATGACAGGTCATGCAAAGGATCAAGGGGTTCAGCCTACCGCAGCAAGTAACATTGAATCGATGTTGTCCTAATGCAATAAAATAGAGCAGGAGCGAGAGAGTGGGATTATATCGGAATGGACAAGGGGTTTTGCTTGCACAGCACTTCAAGATAATATAGTTCTTCATCGGTGTCGAATTCATCGTCGATGCGTCGTCTCATCGAGAGGAACAATTACCGCAACAAGAGAGAACACAATCAATGCAATGCACATTCACATGAATGACATGTCATATTAAGGTACTGAATTCACCTAATGCAATAATAATCCAAGTTAGTTGAAGTGGAATCCAAACAAGGTTGAACTCCAACTCCAAATGCTATTTCATAATTTGCCCTAATCATGATCCATCCTATTCAGTGAGGTTAACTTGTTCAATCATGCATGAAAATGCCATAAACAGATTCTTCATATTTTTCTGATCATTTTTCATATATAAATTATTTCCATCCGAGTTACGGTTGAATTTCTATGATTTATTAAAGTTTAGGGCATTTTCTGGAATTTCCTGAATTAAATTAAGTCCAGAAAATGATTATGGCGTCAACACCACGTCGTGAGTGACGTCAGCAGGTCAATCGGGCACCCAGGTCAAACCTGACCTGTGGGTCCCAGCGATGTCGATGGCACAACTATTTAACCCAGTTATTTAGCCTTAAGTTAATTTTAAGTAAAATTTGTTTGTGGGTAGGGCCCACTAGTCAGCGACTAACTAGCTAACTAATCTAGGTTAATTAGTGTTAAGCTAATACTAATTAAATTGTCAGGGGGGTGGCCCACACGTCAGTGACGCACGGGGGAGGTCAACCCATGGTCAAACCCGGCCTTCTCGCCGGAGTTGACCCGCGGCTCATCGCCGGCGGAGCCAGAGACGGCGGAGGGGTGCGGGTTTCCTCCTCCGGCGACCAAATGGCCGGCGGAGGGCGTCTATGTGACGCGGGCGCTCGTCCGCGTCGAGTAGTGGCAGCGGCTGGGCCTAAGGTGGCCGGAGTCGTCACCGGCGTCGACCGTGGTGGTCGCCGGAGCTCGGGCGGCTTCGGGGTCGGCCTTCACGGTGGCCGGGAGGCTCGTCTGAGGCACCTCTGAGGATCTATGCAGCGTGGGGAGGAGGCCGAGCACGACAGCCGGGCCACTAGGTGGCCGGAGGCACGCGTCGGCGGCGGTCATAAGCGGCGGCGGGTTTGATCCACGATGGGAATGGTGGCTAGAGGGGAGAACGAGTCGGGAGGAGGGGGAAACGACTCGGGGCTTCTGAGGGTCGATTGGAGGCCCAGCGGCTCGGGGAGACGCCGGAGGCGGCGAAGCGGGCCAGCGATCTCGGGCGGCCGGAGATGGGGAAGACGGCGTGGCGGCGATGCAGGGCGTCCGGCGTCGGGAGACTTGGTGAGGAGGGAGGAGAGGGACTTGGCGGAGCTCGGGGACATGCCGGGGAGGAGAGGGGTGGCGGTGGCCGCGAGTATGGCGAACGGCGGCGACGAGCTCGTTCGGGTTCGGCAGAGAGAGCGAGCAGAGGAGGAAATGGGGTCCAGGGAGGGAGGCAAGAGGACGAGGGGGTTCGGGGAGGCGCGTGGCGTCTCCGGCGTCGAGGAGTAGCCAGCAAAGTGAGCAGGAGGAGGTGGCGTGCTCGGGCGCGATCGCCAGTGTCCCTCCTCTGCCATCAAGTAGGTAGGCGACAGCGGTGAGGCGGTTGGTGGGCTGGGCCACAGGCGGCGAGGGGAGGGGGAGAAGGCTGGGCCGGTGGAGTTGGCCAGGTGAGCCAGGTGAGTTCCTGCTCTTTTTATGGTTTTAGTTTTTTCTAATTTTCTGTAACTATGTTTGGCTTTAATAAAAATGCCAGGGCATTTCCAAAAATCATGAAACTGGTCAATGTCACTGTTTGGAATATTTCCAACAACAAACATTTCAGTTTGTGATTATTTGAGCATTTAAAATATTTTATAGTATTTAAATGCCCAAATGCAAATACCATATGAATTAATTCAAAAGTCCAAATGTCATGGAAAAATGTGCAACATCTCTGGTTACTGTTTCCAGCATTTTTCCACAAATGGTGAACATTTTTGAAGGCCATTTGGTTCATTGAAAAATATTTCTTAGTTAAACCTATTTGAATTGTTTTAGTGCTAGGGCTTGATCATCCCCATTTCAAATTTCATGGAAATTAAACATGATGCATGGATGCAATGCTACTAGCTACAAGCAAGCTCTAGGGCTGATCTGGGGCTGTGACATCTGGAGAAACATCCCAGCCCATCCCAGCCTGTTAATAATTTCAGTTAAAATGTTGATGGTGTATTGGTGTTGTGGTCATGTTCTGGTCATTGTGGAGTATTTCTGTAGTTGCTGGGATATGAATTCTTTTGTTATGAAGCTTAGGTTGAACACTAAATAAATTCAGATGGGACCAGGTTTGGGGAAAGTTTCATAATCTGGGACTGTTTGTATTGTTCTTACATCCATGCAATCGCTTTTGTTGTTCTTGCATCAAGGAGAATGCCCCCACTTTGAAATTAAGTGAAATGATTCCACAGACTTCCATTTTGAAATAAAGTAATATGCTCCTTGAAATTTGGCCAATATGATAAGTGGCATATTACTCGTAACCTATGATATGCACATCTCGTAACTTTCACTAGCTGTTTTTTGCAGAAGGAAAAATCAAGTAAGTACCTTGGGCGAGGTCGAGGCGGGTCGACGGTGGTGTGGGCAGGCGGGGTCGAGGTGGGGCAGCGGCTGGGCGGGGTCGAGGCGGCGCTGGGCGGCGGGGCAGCGTCCGGCGGCGGGGTCGGGCGGCGTCCCGGGCGGCGGGTCGGGCGGCGTCTGGGCGGCGTCTCCGGCGGCGGCGGGTCGAGGCGGCGTCGGGCGGCCCCGGGCGGGTCGGGCGAGGTCGAGGCGGCGCTGCCTCCCAAGCGGCGTCCGGCGGGCGAGGAGAGGGCGAGAAGGGAGAGGCGAGGCGAGGGCGAGGGCGAGGGCAGCGGCGGGCGGGCGGTGGGGCGAGAGGAGAGAACTGCAAGGGGGATCGGGTGAAGGGGATCGGCGAGGGGGATCGGGCGAGGGGCCACAATACTAATGGCGCACCTCACGCAGTGCGCCATTAGCATGTCACACTAATGGCGCACCTCACCGTGGTGCGCCATTAGTATTTTTTTATTTCCACAAAAGCCAAAAGGTTATCTACTACCAGAACCTATCCATGTCAAGCCCACTCTACTAGATCGACTGGTCAGCCTCCATTTCTCACACCAGGAGGTCCTGGGTTCGACTCCCAGGCTCCACAAAAAAAAAATTTAGCATTTAAAAAGCTATTTGATACTTATTTATGTTTAAATATGTTCAAACTTGTTTAAATAATAACAGTAATATTTTTTTATAAGACAGTAGCATTTAAAAAGCTGTTTGATACTTATTTTTATAAGACGGTGCGCGGGGTGCGGGGGGTCGGCGGCGGCGGTTGAGTAGGGGAATCGAGGGTGCGGGGGGTCGGCGGCGGCGGCCGGTGGACTGGGGGGGTGCTCGGCGGCGAGGGGGACCGGATCTGGCGAGGTGGGACAGCGATCGAGATGGAGGGGGATCGAGGTGGGCTCCACAAATTTTTTTTTAGCATTTAAAAAAGCTGTTTGATACTTATTTGTGTTTAAAAATGTTCAAACTTGTTTAATAATAACAGTAATATTTTTTATAAGACAGTAGCATTTAAAAAGCTGTTTGATACTTCTTTTTTATAAGACAGTAGCATTTTTTTATAAGACAGTAGCATTTTTTTTATAAGACAGTAGCATTTAAAAAGCCATTTTAAAAGATGGAGGGAATCGAGGGTGCGGGGGGTCGGCGGCGGCCGGTGGACTGGGGGGGTGCTCGGCGGCGAGGGGGACCGGATCTGGCAAGGTGGGATAGCGATCGAGATGGAGGGGGATCGAGATCGAGTGTCCATGAAATTTAAAAATATTCATGATAGTTCAAAAAGTACCCATGAAATACAATCGAGAAATGAAGGCTACGATTTAAATACAATCGATCTTAGCTAGCTATCTGTTCACAATCTTCTTGCCCTTCTTTTTCGCAAATGGAGTTCTTCTGTGGAACGGACGTCCTTTAGGTAGGGTGATCCTGCTTCTTCTTGTGGTGTATGCTGCTACTTCATCATAAATGCGTCATGTTCGATCCTCGGTCGCCGTATTTGTCGAAGTCTTGCTCATTGGCTACTCCATCCATTCCGATGATCTTCCTTTTGCCTCTCCTCACGACAACACGACTGGGCTTTGGCGGGTCGGTAATGAAGAAGCATTGGTCCACTTGGGGAAGCCAGTACCCATGGCTCATTTTTCAAGCGGTGACGCTTTGCGCCCGGTCTTGGATTTGGCTTCGGGTATAACCATGGTGGTGAAATACCGGTCTTCTTTTATGACGCTCTTGGCCCATCTGACACGGAACATCGTGACCTTCTCTCCAGCGTAGCTCAGCTCCCAGATCTCCTCGATCCTTCGGTAGTATCTGTCCTTGTCGTTACCGTGTAGGATTCCATCGTTACCCGGAGTTCTGATAACCATCGCTCTTCATGTCCTTGGCCTCGGTGTAGAATGTGTAGCCGTTGATATATCGTCGCCTCATAGGTCATCGAGGTTGTGCTCGGCGCCGTGACAAAGGCGAATATGAGTTGTTCTTCCGCCGGAAGAATCCTCATGTAAAGGGTAATGCGAAGCTTATGCTTGAACCAACGCGTGAAACATGAGTTGTGCTCTTTGAGTGTATCTCCGTCCGTCCTCTGTTGGCCTCGGTCATTGTACGTCTTTTTAATAAAGGTTTTGTGCTCTACCACCCAAGGATCGACCACGTCTATGTGTTGTAGCGCGACTAGGTTTGCTCTTTCAAAGTCGGCGAGTCGACCCTTGAAGTCGACATGCATTTCGTGACGACCCTCACAGTGACCCCATCCAGCGAGCCTGCCGAGGTGCCTGTTGACGGGCAGACCAACCGGTTCTCGATGCCTAGATAATTCGATGCAGATGGGAGATGCACTCTTCGGTCGAAAGCCCTTGGCTATGCTTCCTTCGGGCGTGACATGTTGCGAACGTATCCTCTGATGACACCATTCATCCTTTCGAACGGCATCATGCTGTGCAGGAACGCCGACCCGAGTTGGATGATATCCTCCACTATATGGACCAGTAGATGCACCATAACATCGAAGAATGCGGGCGGGAAGTACATCTCAAGCTCGCATAGTATCACCACGATCTCTTCCTGTAGCCTTCTGAGTTGCCTCACGCCAATCGACTTCCGAGAGATGACGTCGAAGAAGTTGCATAGGCCAAATAGCGTTTCACGGACGTCTTGGCGTCCATGATCCCACTGGATTGCAACCGAAGTATCTGCGTCATCAAGACGCGTGACAGTCGTGAGACTTCATCCCGCTGAACTTCGCTTCACTGGGTCTAGGTATCTGCTTATCTTCCCCTCGTAACCGTAAGGAATTTTTACTACTAGGAGGCAGGTGAAAAACAGCTCGATCTCCTCCTGACTTAGAGTGAAACACGCGGGATGGTAGTCATTTCCGGTCTTCTTGGCCTTTTTGACTTTACGGCGACTTTCTTCGTGGTCCTGCTTCATCATCATCATCATCTTCTTCTTCATCATCATCATCATCATCATCATCATCATCATCATCATCATCATATATAGCGTGAAGCTCCCGCACGATGCCCATTGATTTCAAGTCTGCCCTTGCTTTCGCCCATCTGTGGTCCTCTCGGCATGTTGAGCAGGGTACCAAGCGGACTCGCACACGTTCTTCGTGGATATGCATGACATCAAGGCTGTGAGGCACACGGTGGATCTTCCAAGACGGCAAGTCCCGGAAAACAGACCTCGTTTTCCATACCTTCAAGCAGCGGCTCTGGCGCCTTTCGCTTCTTTCCGGCTCTGGTGCCTTTTGCTTCTTTCCGGCGGTGGGCGGTCTTTCCAATTTTCCAACAGCTTGTCTATTTCCTCGCCACTCCTCGTACAGGCGTTTTGGGTTCGGTTTCACCATCGAACAGATCCTTGCGTTTCCTCCACGGGTCATCGTCGCGAAGCCACCTTGATGTCCCATGAACCACGATTTTCGAAGACCCGGGATCTCTATCTAGTCATGCGATACGTTGTGTCATCCATGCACCTTACGCATCCGTAAAATCCGTGGACTACCTTCCCGCGACATATCCGTAATCGAGATAGTCGTGCACCATCGTGAGCTGTGCGGCTCTCATAGGGAAATATTCTTTCTGCGGCGTCCCCACGTATTGGCTGGCGCTTTTCCACAGCGTGTCAAGCCCCTCTTTCAGCAGCCCCATACAGATTGATGTCGTTCCCTGGTTGTTTCGCCCTTCAATTAGCATACTCATGTGAATGTACTTCCTCTTCATGCACAACCAGGGGGAAGGTTGTACATCCACACAAACACAGGCCAGGTGCTATGTGTGCTTCTCTGGCTGCCAAACGGATTGACTCCATCGGTGCTCGCGCCCGACGATGTTCCTTGGATCGCTCCCAAATTCCGAGTCTTGAAGTTCAACGCTTGCCACTGGCTCGCATCCTTAGGGTGACTCAACATCTTGTCTTTTTATCTATCTCCGGATCATTTGCGTCATCTTCCGCTTCTTCTCCTCCCTATCCGCGTGCCAACGCAGGAGCTTTGCTACCTTAGGGTCCGCGAAATAGCGCTGCAGACGAGGAGTGATCGGAAAGTACCACACCACTTTTCGAGGAGCTTTCTTCCTCTTCTTGTATCGAGTGACGCCAAGACGCCGGACATATGGTAGACTCAGCGTGCTCGTCCCAATAAATGATGCAATTGTTCATGCACACATGGTATTTCACGTGCGGTAAATCCAGAGGACACGATTTTCTTCGCCTCCTCCGAACTGGTCGGGCACTTGTTCCCCTTGGGAAGACGTTCGTGCGAGAATGACATGTTCTCGTCGAAGCATGCGTCGGTCATTTTTGTTTTACCTTCATCTCCGGGGCCATGAGCGCGTTACTTTCAGCGGGTATCCTCGGGCCTGCATCCTTCATACAATGGAGTAACCGCGTCTAACTCAAGTTGATCCATCTTGGCTTTCTCTCGGCGGCAGCTCTTGCGTTATCCGTCAGCTTGAGAAGCAGCTCTTGAATATGAGGGTCCTGCACCCAGCCCATCAATGGTCCAGCGTCGTGCTCCGCCCGGCATCATCATCTTCATGATCATGCCCGTCGCCTGCTCCGGCATCTTCCTCATCATCATGTCCTGCATATTCTACATGATGATCGTGTACAACATCACGATCGTGATCATCGCTGAGGATTCTTCGTCTTCTCGCCCGCCCGAGCCGCGGTGGTTGTCTTGCTGCCCTTCCTCATTTCTTGCCCGGCCCGCATGGATGACTTCGTAGTCATCTTCATCACCTTGCCACCGATAGCCATCCATGAAACCACGCAACAGCAGGTGGTCCCGCACCTGCCAAGAATCCGGGTCCGCAATAAGGCTCTTCAGCTTGCATCTTCGACACGGACATCTTATCTCCGTCTCGTTCTTTTGAAGCATCTCGGCCTTCGCGACCTCAAAACCTATTCACGATGCCTTCGGTCATCGTGCGGACCATGGTCGCCTGCAAGGTAGAGCAAAAGCGATATTTTAGAACCAAGAAAAATTTGGCATGACTTTCCCTAAAAATAGGACCAAAAGGATGCTTAATGCCAAAATTCTCGCCAAACGGAAATGAATCAACATTCCGGCAAAATATTGGCAACTATCGTGATTTCAAATACCGGTACACCTCCAAACACAAACACATATGCAAACACCACAAACATATGCAACACCACGAACATACATAGATCTAGCTAGGCCGTAAAAAGTGCATGTGCACATTGTTGTAAGGAGAACAACCTAAATATAGCTTCCCCCCTTACTTACCTATTAAAACAAGGTAATTTAACCACTTAATTTGAATGAATCTATGGTGGAAATGAGGTGAAAAAGAGGAGGCACCCGAGACAAGAAGGAGGTGGAGAGAATGAAGTGGGGAGAAAGTGAGTGTGTGGGTAGGAGAGGCTGTCCCAAATATCTTGTTGCTGCCCACTTACTAATGGCGCACCTCTTGCATGGTGCGCCATTAGTAGTTACCACTACTAATGGCGCACCTAAGCAGGATGCGCCATTAGTATGTTTGGACAGGCGCACTAGTTCAAAAAAAAAGTTTCTATACTAATGGCGCACCCACACACTGGTGCGCCATTAGTAGTTACAACTACTAATGGCGCACCAGGGTGTGGGTGCGCCATTAGTATGTTTGGTCATGCGCACTAGGTTAAAAAAATTGGTACTAATGGCGCACCCACAACCTGGTGCGCCATTAGTAGTTACAACTACTAATGGCGCACTTTCGGGCAGGATGCGCCATTAGTATGTTTGGACAGGCGCACTAGTTCAAAAAAGTTTCTATACTAATGGCGCACCCACACCGGTGCGCCATTAGTAGTTACAACTACTAATGGCGCACCAGGGTGTGGGTGCGCCATTAGTATGTTTGGATAGGCGCACTAGTTTAAAAAATTGGTACTAATGGCGCACTACCACAGTGCGCCATTAGTAGTTACAACTACTAATGGCGACTTTCGGGCAGGATGCGCCATTAGTATGTTTGGACAGGCGCACTAGTTAAAAAAAAATTTGGTACTAATGGCGCACCCAAAGCATGGTGCGCCATTAGTAGTTTAGACTCTAATGGCGCATCGTATGGCGGTGCGCCATTAGTATATACTAATGGCGCACCATCTTTCCGGTGCGCCATTAGTGTCATTTCCATCTATAGCCCTTTTCCTAGTAGTGTATCCAGCAGTGTGTCGCCCAGGGAAGAACCAACGCTGCTTCTCGGCATGGATGGGATGGTGCTATCCTATGCTGGACGATCATCCGCTTGCTGCTGCCGCTGCTGAGACCCCCTTTCCTGGATAAGTGAGTTGATCTGCTTCTGCTGCTGCTGGAATTTGAGTGCCAGGTCCGCGTGCCTTGCTTCTAGGCCTTGAAGGCGTTCTGCATCCTGCTTCCTCTGCTCCTCCTCCAGCTTCCTTTTCTTCTCCTCCTCCATCTTACTTCTTGCACGGGTCCTGTAGTCCTCGTTCCATTCTAAAAAGCCCTCATACCAGGGAATAACGCCCTTGCCTCGTGTTCTTCCCGGGTGTTCTGGATTTCAAAGGGCGCGCGTAAGCTCATTGTTCTCTCTGTTGGGCGTGAACACCCCCTTTCGAGCATCTTCTATTGCATCAATTATCTTTTGTTCGGCCCCTTTTAGACTTACCTTCTTCGAAACCAGGCCTGTCTTCGGGTCCAACGCCCCCCATGTGCATAGAACCAAGTTCTGCACCTGGGGGGCCAGCTCTTAGTAATCGGAGTGACCCCTGCATCCTCCATATCTTGCTCATACTTATCCCACTTAGGCATTCCCACTGCGTAGCCACCTGGACCCAGCCTATGGAACTGCATCTTTTTTGCGGCATTTGCCTTGTTTTTTATCGGCCGTTCCTTGGATAATTCTGAATCGTTGAAGGTCACGAAATCGTCCCAGTGTTCTCTTTGCTTCTCAAGTGTTCCCGTGAATTCTGGAGTCTTCCTTTCTGCAGCGAGGTAGTTGGCCCATACAGTTTTCTTGTGGGTGCTTAATGCAATTGCCATCTTCTGAAGAGCAGCGCCCTTGACTTTCTCCACATCTGCTTCAGTGAAATGATCTGGTAGGGTGAAATGTTCCATCAGAGATTCCCAAAGGAATTTTTTGGCTCTACCGTCGACCCAAGTAACACCTGGACGTTTAGTCTTTGGCTCTTTCCATCTTGAATGGAGATCGATAGTTTGTCCTTCACAAGAACTCCGCACTGACGAGTCCACTTGTTCGCAATGTTCTTAGGCGTGAGGGGTTCGCCACTAGGTTTGATGGATTCGATGCTGTACTTTACACCATCCTTCAACAATCTGCCCGGGCCTCGCGTTGTCCTGCTTTCTGTAGAAGCAGATTTGCTCGATCCGGAGGGCTGAAAGAAGAATGATCGATTCGTTAATATATCTTCAATAAAAAAACATGTGATGATCACCATGATGCTTGCTTATATAAATATACCTCGCCGGTAGTCTTTGTTATTTGAAGATCAGCATTGTCTGTGTCATCACAAACATTGTGTATGTCATCATAATCATAATCATAGTTCATGACTTCATCAGCTCGGTCGTCGAGATCGAATATCTTTTCATCACCCTCTCCGGTATTGTTCAGATATTGTGAGCCATCATCTGCTTCATTCAGATCATCTAGCCTGTGAGGGCTGCGTATGATGTCGAACAGTTCCTCTTCTCTCTCTCTCTGCCGGTATTGTCCGCCATAGCTTTTACTTAACTAATACAGAAGAAATATAAAACAATTTAATTAGTATTCAAAATACAATGCATGGATGCAATCAGTAAGGAAAAACTGAATCTCGAATACATTGTCTCGAATATATAATCTCGAATACATCATCGTCTTAATATATATAATCTCGAATACATCGTCTCGAATATTATATATCGAATACATCACTGGCTAAGTATCTAATAAAGATCGAGTACTATGGAAGAATCTAGGCCACTCGCGGTCCCTGGGGCACGGGCGGTGGACACCCAAAGAGAAGGAACCGTCACAGGATCATATCTCCGGTCATCTGCCCAAAGAACCTGCCAAGTATTGGAGAACCTGACGTCCATAGCAGCCATGTAGCGATGGACGTGCTCGTCCTCCTCCCTGACACGGCGACACACCACCTCCGGCGGCGCCGGCTCCCTCTGCACCGAATGTGGCCCACGTGAACGCCACCAAAGGAAATCAGGGTCGACGACGTGACCCGAGGCCGGGTTCCTCACTGCCGGCGCGCCTCCGTGTAGCACCTCCAGTGCCAGCCAGTGAGCCCAGTCCGGACATGGGTCCTCCAAGCAGGACGTCGTCATGAACGGGTCAACGTCGAGGATGCGGGCCAGGCATATCGTCGAGAACAAATACTATATGCCCGCAAAAAGTAACATTTTTTAGATGATTGGATTGTGATAACTAAAATTCTATATATATGCAAATATAACAATTTGACATTAATCCAATTCATCTAACTAAAACTAATTCTAAAATTTCCTGATTATATAAGTAACATTTCTATAACAATTCTAATATTTATATAACTAAAAAACAGAAAAATTGCTAACATTTTTATAAATATTTCTATAACTAAAAAACATAAAAAATTCATAACATTTCTATATAAATAACATTTCTAATATTTATATACCTAAAATACAGAATAATTTCTAACATTTCTATAACTAAAAAACAGAAAAATTTATAGAAAACATCGTGTGTGTGTAATGTGTTTGTGTTTGTGGACACGGCGGCCGGGGCGAGCTCACCGGCGAGGCGACGACGGGGCGACGGGACGGGCGGCGAAGCACGGGCGGGCGACGGGCGGCGATATGGGCGATGGCGACGACGCCGGGCGGGCGCGCGACGTGGCGGCCGGGCGCCGGCGACGGGACGGGACGGCCGGGCGGCGACGAGGGGCGGGACGGCCGGGTCGGCGATTTAGGGCGAAGCGGCGACGCCGACGGGACGGCGTCGATCGGGGCAGGGCGGCGCAACGGAAGGAAGAAACAGAGAGGGAAAGTTGAATTTTTTTCAACTGTTGTATATATAGGATGGACCTTTAGTACCGGTTGGAGCCACCAACCTGTACTAAAGGTCTGTTTTGGCCAGGCCAAGCGGCGGGAAGCGCACCCCTTTTAGTACCGGGTCGTGGCACCAACCGGTACTAAAGACCCCCTCTTTAGTACCGGTTGCAGCCACCACCCGGTACTAAAGGGGTCTTGGCAGCAGTGCGACAAGTTTAGTCCCACCTCGCTAGTCGACGGGCTACCGCACTGGTTTATAAGCCCTAGTGCGGTAGCTCTCTCGAGCTCCTCTCCTAAGCAGGCCTACTGGGCCTACCTGTTATGTGCTGCCCTCTGGGCCTACTGTGTCTGTGCGGGCCTGCATCCTGGCCGAACAAAAGGTTGTGTTTCTAGTCGTATGCAGGCCACTTTGGCCCAGTAGGCGGGCGTTTTTATTTTCTTAAATTTTATTGCTTTATTTATTTTTGTTTTATTTATTTTTGAGTTGTTTTTTGCATTATTTAGAGTTTCTTTGTGAATATTTTTGCGTTAGGTACAAAAATTACAAATTTTCTGTTAGTGCCGGTAGTTTTCAAATTTGAATAGTTTAAATTTTGAATTATTTGAAATTTGTGTGAATCACTAGTTTGTGAATAACTTAACTTTGAAAAAAGATTTTTCAGTGATTCTTTTTTCTTATGTTTAATATTAGTGTGTTTTATAATTATATTCAATTTGGTAATTCTTAGGTTATTTAAAAAATGAAATGCCTTCGTAACAGATGAGTTTTCGTCGGAAACCCTGATACTTCGAAAGAGATTATCCATTTTGTACACGAAGTGCATCCAGTTTTTGCCGTAACCCTCTCTACCAAAACACATAACTACCGTAACTATTACAGAGATTCCCTCCTGGGTGTGAAACACAGAAGAAAGTGATCATACTGAAGCCGATCACATCCCAGATCTTTGGGTGTGAAACTTTTTCTTCGCGTGTGTCCCTTTGCGCCGTAGCCATAGAAAATCTTCATCATTTAACTGGATGCTCGGGTCAATATTCACCGTGAATGGAGCAATTTCATCAAACTTTTCATAATCTTCTCGACATGTCTGTCTTGTCATCCACTCCCACGATGTTTCTTATTCCTGAAAGAACTATGTGGCGCTTTGGCTCGTCGTATGATCCATTCACTTCCTTATCTTTTCTTTTTCTCGTCCTGGTAGACATGTCTTTCACACAAAAAACTTGTGCCACATCATTGGCTAGGACGAATGGTTCGTCTGCATATGCAAGATTGTTGAGATCCACTGTTGTCATTCCGTACTGCGGGTCTTCCGTTACCCCGCCTCGTGTCATATTGACCCATTTGCACCGAAACAAAGGGACCTTCAAATCACCTCCATAATTAAGTTCCCATATGTCCTCGATGTAACCATAATATGTTTCCTTTCCCGTGTTGGTTGTGTTGCATCAAAGGGGACACCACTGTTTTGGTTGGTGCTTTTCTTATCTTGGGCGATCGTGTAAAATGTATTCCCATTTATCTGGTACCCTTTGAAAGTCATTATATTCGAAGATGGTAACTAGGACAACGAGTACAGGTCATCTTGAATATCTCCATCATGCATGGCATGTTTCTGCAACCAACCGGCGAAAGTCCTCGTTTGTTCCCGTGTAATCCAATCGTCAGACTTCTCCGGGTGTTTGGAGTGTAGAAAATTCTTGTGTTCCTCCATGTAAGGAGCCACCAAGGCGGAATTCTGTAGAACTGTGTATTGTGCTTCAGTGAGAAAATGCCCGTCCATACATATTATTTGATCCCCTCCTAGCGTGCCTTTTCCATCCAGTCTGCCCTTAAGCCGTGATTCAGGAACACCAATCGACTTAAGGTCAGGAATAAAGTCAATAGAAAACTCAATGACATCCTCATTTTCATGGCCCTTCGAGATGCTTCCTTAACGCCTAGCACGGTTATGAAGGTATTTCTTCTAGACTCCCATGAACCTCTCAAAGGGGAACATATTGTGTAGAAATACAGGACCCAAAATGTTAATCTCTTCGCAAAGGTGAACTAGGACGTGCGTCATGATGTTGAAGAAGGATGGTGGGAACACCGACTCAAATCGACAAGACATTGCACCAAATCATTCTGTAACCTTGGTATGATTTCTGGATCGATTACCTTCTGAGAGATTGCATTGAGGAATGCACATAGCTTCACAATGGCTAATCGAACATTTTTCGGTAGAAGCCCCCTCAATGCAACCGGAAGGAGTTGCCTCATAATCACGTGGCTGTCATGAGACTTTAGGTTCTGGAGCTTTTTCTCTGCCATATTTATTATTCCCTTTATATTCGACGAGAAGCCAGACGGTACCTTCATGCTGAGCAGGCATTCAAAGAAGATTTCTTTCTCTTCTTTGGTAAGAGCGTAGCTGGCCTGACCCTGATGTATGCCGTCTTTTCCGTGCATACCTTGCTGGTCCTCCCATGCCTCTGGTGTATCTTTTGTCTTCCCATACACGCCCAAAAAGCCAAGCAGGGTCACGCAAAGATTCTTCATCACATGCAGCACGTCGATTGCGGAGCGGACCTCTATGTCTTTCCAATATGGCAGGTCCCAAAATATAGATTTCTTCTTCCACATGGGTGCGCGTCCGTCAGCGTCCTTCGGAACAGGTTGTCCTCCAGGACCCTTTCCAAAGATTACCTTCAAATCCTTGACCATATCATGTACATTAGCACCAGCATGGTGGCGAGGCTTCGTCCGGTGATCCGCCTCACCTTTGAAATGCTTGCCTTTCTTTCTTACAGGATGCCTGCTCGGAAGAAATCGACGATGTCCCAGGTACACAATCTTCCTACAACTCTCCAAATATATACTATCGGTATCATCCAAACAGTGCGTGCATCCGCGGTATCCCTTGTTTGTATGTCCTGAAAGGTTACTGAGAGCAGGCCAATCATTGATGGCCACGAACAGCAACGCCTTTAGGTCAAATTCTTCCTGTCCGTGCTCATCCCACGCACGTACACCTGTTCCATTCCACAGCTGTAATAGTTCTTCAACTAATGGCCTTAGGTACACATCAATGTCGTTTCCGGGTTGCTTAGGGCCTTGGATGAGCACTGGCATCATAATGAACTTCCGCTTCATGCACAACCAAGGAGGAAGGTTATACAAACATAGAGTCACAGGCCACATGCTATGGTTGCTGCTCTGCTCCCCAAAAGGATTAATGCCATCTGCGCTTAGACCAAACCATACGTTCCTTGGGTCACCTGCAAACTCATCCCTGTACTTTCTCTCGATTTTTCTCCACTACGAACTGTCAGCGGGTACTCTCAACTTTCCTACTTTCTTACGGTCTTCTGCGTGCCACCGCATCGCCTTCGCATGCTCTTTGTTTTGGAACAAACGTGTCAGCCGTGGAATTATAGGAGCATACCACATCACCTTGGCAGGAATCTTCTTCCTGGGGCGCTCGCCCTCGACATCACCAGGGTCATCGCGACTGATCTTATAACGCAATGCACTGCATACCGGGCAAGCGTTCAAATCCTCGTACTCACCGCGGTAGAGGATGCAGTCATTAGGGCATGCATGTATCTTCTGCACCTCTAACCCTAGAGGGCAGACTGCCTTCTTTGCTTCATACGTACTCTCGGGAAATTCGTTGTCCTTTGGAAGCATATTCTTTATCATTACCAGCAACTTTCCAAATCCCTCGTCAGATACACCATTCTCTGCCTTCCATTGCAGCAATTCCAGTGTGGTGCCCAACTTTTTTTTATCATCCTCGCAATTCGGGTACAACAATTTCTTGTGATCCTCTAATATGCGATGCAACTTCGTCCTCTCCAGATCACTTGCGCAGTTTCTCTTTGCATGGGCAATTGCGCGACCTAGATCATCAGCGGGCTCATCTGATGCCTCTTCTTCAGCTTCTTCCCCCATTGTTGTATCATCGTATTCAGGGAACCCATGGCCAGGATAGCCGTCGTCTTCCTCTTCTTCTTCATTGTTTCCATCATAACCCCTATTTCTCCGTGCTTGGTCCAAACATTATAGTGGGGCATGGAACCGGACTCAAATAGGTGGACGTGAATGGTTCTTGACGTAGAGTAACTGTGACCATTCTTACAGCCAACACATGGACAAGGCATAAACCATCCGCCCGCTTGTTTGCCTCAGCGGCAAGTAGAAAAGTATGCACGCCATTAATGAACTCGGGAGAGCATCGGTCATCATACATCCATTGTCGGCTCATCTTCATTACACAACACCGAATATACCAAATTAATACAAGTTCATACATAAAGTTCATATACAACACTTAATTAAATGCAACATACAAATAACTCTCTAGCTAAAGAATTTAAATGCAACAACAAATGCGATCAAGATCGCAACTAAGGTAACAATTGATCCAACAGCATAATGATACCAAGCCACACTATCAATGGCATATTTTCTAATCTTTCTAATCTTCAACCTCATTTTATCCATCTTGATCTTGTGATCATCGATGACATCGGCAACATGCAACTCCAATTCCATCTTCTCCCACTCAATTCTTTTCAATTTTTCTTTCAAATACTCGTTTTCTCTTCCAACTAAATTTAACCTCTCAACAATAGGGCCGGTTGGAATTTCCGGTTCACATACATCCTAGATAAAAATATCTATGTCAACTTGATGGGCATAATTTGTCATAAACACGAAATGCAACAACTAGTTTTAAAAGAGAATATACCACATCCGAATCATAACAAGGACGAGGGCCGACGGGGACGGATATCAAAACCATGGCACTATGTATAACAAACAATGTACGGGAAAGATAATTATACGAGTAACTATATATCCAAATCACACAAACATCAATTTGGTAATGTAAAACATTCATGAACAAGAGCCTCACCACAAGGTGGTTCCGGCGACGGGACGGTGCGCGCGATCGACGGTGGTTACGACGGAGATTTAGAAGGCACTAAGTAAACCACACCTACATATGCAAACTAAGTGTTATTTTTGACCTCAAATTGCATATAAATCAATACTAGCAAATAAAATTCCTTCCAAATTAATCACTATACAAAGCATTGCAAGAGCTAATCTAGCAATGAGAGTTGAAAGAACAGAGTTGCTAACCTTTGTGATCATTTGAATGGATGGGGGCCTTCAAATCTTGACAAATTTTGGGCAAAATTTGTGGGGAGCTCGAGGAAGAGAGGGGAAGAACAGAGGAAGTGAGGGGAAAGGGGAAGAACAGAGCGGCTCGGGTGGACGAAAGGGTTTATAGACGTTTACCTTTAGTACCGGTTCGTGCCACGAACCGGTACTAAAGGTGCTGGACGGGCCCCAAATTGACAACATCCTGCCACCACTCTCTTTAGTACCGGTTCGTGGCACAAACCGGTGCTAAAGGTCTGCCACGAACCGGTACTAATGAGAGCGGCCGGCTAGCCGTTGCAACCGGCACTAATAGACACATTAGTGCCGGCCCAAAATCAAACCGGCACTAATGTGTCTCAGATTTGCCCCTTTTTCTACTAGTGACCCTTCCAAAAATAACAATCAAAGCAAGTGGCTGCAGATTCAAAAAGGAAAGGACATGTGTGCAGTTCGTGTGCTACTGAAATTTTTGGTATGAAAGAATGCATTTTATTTGACACGCCTGTCTGGATCAGATTTTCATGACCGGTCAGTGATCGTGCGGGTCGCTCGGGTGTTTGAAGCCGGTTTGGGGCACCCGGCTGTAGATGCTCTAACAAGGTCGGTGAGGTATCTAGTTGCTAGTTCAAGGAGGCAAGGGTAGTTTGGTGTCTTCCTATAAATTACATAGGATTCGATTGCATACAATCTTAAAAAATGACACAGACGCATACATAACTAACTTAGCGACATGCCCACACAGCTAGCTCTCTCTCCCTCCAACTATACTACTCACACCACACGCAACATGTACAAGGACAAGGTGCTAGCACAGTAGCATGCAAACGATCAACACTAAGTACAGTATACTAGCTAGCTAGCTAGCTAAATTGTTTGGGTTTCACTAGTAATCATGCACGTGCAACGCACATGTGACCTTAGAAATAAAGGTTTGCGTTAAGTTTATTCTGAACCCTGAACTTGTATGCATACTATTATACCAACTTAAACTTCTAATCCTAAATTTAGAACCCTAGACCTTGTTCTCCAGCTGGCAACAACCTGCGGTCACAGGCCAACTGGCCAAGGCTCCCTCTGCGCCCTTCATTGTGCCGGGGGGGGGGGGGGGGGTGTACAATGTGCAATCCTCTTTCCCTCCAAGTTCCTTAAGGCTTCCAGAAAGGTTATTCACACAAAATCGAACTGCAGCCAAAAAGAAAGAAACAAAGCAGATAGCCTCACATGGACCGGCAAAAGAGCAATGGTCTTGAAGATTGAAAAGCATACAAGGAGTAAGAGAAGAAAAGTACTCTTCGTATCTGAATTTTTCCTTTATTTTTGTATGCGCAGGTTGCATCTGTGGAGAATTAACCGAGATCTGCAACGAAAATGGAAACACTTTGCATGTGTTCTCGTGGGTGATGGTCCGAACTCGGAAGCCTATGGACTGAAATGCCTTGTATTTGTAACATTGAAATTGTCTATTGTATGCAAAGAAAACACCATTATTTTCTTGTTGAATCATCAACATTGTTTTACTCTGTAATGTGCACTGAAAAACCCAGTGATTCTGCATATACACGCAATATGCGTGAACTGTATTCTGCATATTCCTTGGAACCTGACACAAGGCCGTTTGCCCACTTTGTTATTTCACTCTCACATTACGTAGCTTAACCAGCATGAGATTACGCCCAAATAATAAGAGAAAGCTTTACTGCAACACACTACTAAATAAGAATACAATCTTCGAAGACAAGCCACCTATGGCATCAGGGATGTCATCTATACCAGAAACCAATGGCACCTACAGAGCTAAATTCTTCATAGCTTCAAAATGTACAATAAAGTGTCAAGTGCTATTTAGGAAGAACCTAGTGCTTTACATTGGTTCACATTGCCCTCACATAGAGCTGGCTATACTACAGATCATATTGTACATGCATCATTTAATTAATTGAATTGTATCCAGGATACATCATCAGATCACGCAATTTACAATAATAAATAATACCAGCAAAGAAATAATACCAATTTTTTAAAAAATACCTTTGGTTATTGGACGCCATGAGACGGGGCAGCAGCGAGATGGGGGGCGCCATGAGCCAGACAGTGCAGCCAGATGTGGGTTCTTATCTAATCAAATTCCATCATACTTCCCCGCAAAAAAATCCATCATACAACCAGAACAGAATTAAGAGGAATTTTCTTTAGATAGTCTCACATGGACCATCCAACACGTCCCAATTTTGCGAGAAACACGCAGATCGTCAATAAGCCCTCACAACATTGCCCATGAGGCTCTAAAGTCTGAATTCGAGTGTGTCTTGTACTGTAATTGTTTAGCTCATAGAGATAGCCCTCGTGGGATCATATATTCTATCGGCTATAGGAAAAATGTTGCAGGCTATGAAATTGATGCTATAATTGACTGAAAATTTGGCACCACCCCCTGTTAAAGAAAAGGTTGCAATGCAGAATAGTGGTATAAAAAAAGAAGATTAAAGGAACTACAAATTACCAAGAAGAAACAAAATAACAAGTGTGAACCAGATCGGTATTACCTTTGTGACGTATACTCGCCTACACCCTTCCAAAAATAACAATCAAAGCTAGCGGCTGCAGATTCAAAAAGGAAGGATGTGTGCAGTTCGTGTGCTCTTGAAATTTTTGGTATGAAAGAATGCATTTTATTTGACACGCCCGTCTGGCTCAGATTTTCGTGACCGGTCAGTGATCGTGCGGGTCGCCCGGGTGTTTGAAGCCGGTTTGGGGCGCCCGGCTGTAGATGCTATAACAAGGTCGGTGAGGTATCTAGTTGCTAGTTCAAGGAGGCAAGCGTAGTGTGGTGTTTTCATATAAATTACATAGGATTCGATTGTATACAATCTTAAAAAACGACACAGACGCATACATAACTAGCTTAGCAACATGCCCACACAGCTAGCTCTCTCTCCCTCCAACTATACTACTCACACCACACGCAACATGTACAAGGACAAGGTGCTAGCACAGTAGCATGCACACGTGCAACACTAAGTACACTACACTAGCTAGCTAGTTAGCTAAATTGTTTGGGTTTCACTAGTAATCGTGCACGTGCAACGCACGTGTGACCTTAAAAAAAAAAGGTTTGCGTTTAAGTTTATTCTGAACCCTGAACTTGTATGCATACTATTATACCAACTTAAACTTCTAATCCTAAAATTAGAACCCTAGACCTTGTTCTCAAGCTGGCAACAACCTGCTGTCACAGGCCAACCGGCCAAGGCTCCCTCTGCGCCCTTCATTTTGCCAGCGTGGGGGAGAGAAGCCAACAGCCCGGGAGGTTGTGGCACAATGCGCAATCCTCTTTCCCTCCAAGTTCCTTAAGGCTTCCATGAAGTTTATTCACACAAATAGAACTGCACCCAAAAAGAAAGAAACAAAGAAAATAGTCTCACATGGACCGGCAGAGAGCAATGGTCTTGAAGATTGCAAAGCATACACTAGTAGAAAAGGGGGCAATGGTCCAGGCCCGGCCAGCCCATTAGTCCCGGTTCAATCCAGAACTAGGACCAATGGGGGCATTGGACCCGGTTCGTGAGCCCCGGGGACCGGCCGGGCCACGTGGGCCATTGGTCCCGGTTGGTGGGGCGAACCGGGACCAATGGGCCTTGCTCCTGGCCCACCACCATTGGTCCCGGTTGGTGATACGAACCGGGACCAAAGGCTACCTTTTAGTCCCGGTTCAAGTCACCAACCGGGACCAATTAGTTGCCTATATATACCCCTCGCCCGCGAGCAGAGCACTCCTAGTGCTCTGTTTTTCGTGGCCGGCGAGGGGAGAGCTTTGTGGTGCTCTAGCTCACCTCCTATGCACACGAGGTGTTCGATGGAATGCCCGAGCCACACTACTTAAGCTTTCTCCTCTCCAAGCTCGACCTCCGAGATCCCTTTTCCTTAATATTTGTCTAGGTTTAGCGGTCTGTCACGTCCCGTCCCCGTCTTCACCGCTGTCGATCGCCCGCACCGATATCGTCGCCGGCACCACCGTGGTGAGCCTCTTGTTCTTATTTTCTTTCTGAAAGGAAAAAAAAAATCTTACTTGTATGTTTATATAGATACTTGTATAATTTTCTTACTTTTATTATTGCATCTTATATAGTGTGATAGTTTTGGTATCCGCCTGGCCGCCCTCGCCTCTGTCTATGATTCGGATGTGGTATATATTATCTTTTCATAACTATTGGTTCACTTATTGTTTATGACAATTATGCTGACCAACGTGACATAGATTTTATTTATCTAGGAGGTTGTTGAACCGGAAATTCCAACCGACCCTATTGTCGAGAGGTTAAATTTAGTTGAATAAGAAAACAATTTGTTGAAGGAAAAAATTAGAAAATTTGAGGAGGAGAAGATGATATTGGAGTTGCATGTTGCGGATGTCGTCGATGATCACAAGATCAAGATGGATGCAGTGCGCTTGAAGATTAGAAAGATTAGAAAATATGTCATTCATACCGAGGCTTGGTATCATTATGCCGTTGGATCAGTTGTTACATTGGATGCGATTATGATCGCATTTGTTTTCGCATTGAAATGTTTTACATAGTTTCAGTGTATGGTTTAATTAATTTAGATGCTCTGCGGAGCTTTATGTTGTTAGATGAGAACTATGTATGAACTTCTATTAATTTGGTCACTTAATTATCTATTCATGATGTTCTGTAATGATTTTTGACACACTTAATTATATATAATGCACGCAGATGAACCGGCAATGGATGTACGGTTCAAGACACACCTCCGAGTACATTAAGGGCGTGCATGATTTTCTCGAAGTGGATGAGGCAAACAAACAGAATGGTTTTATGTGTTGTCCATGCCCTATATGTGGGAATACAAACTCTTACTCTGACCGGAAAATCCTCCACACCCACCTGCTTTACAAGGGTTTCATGCCACACTATAATGTTTGGACGAGGCACGGAGAAATAGGGGTTATAATGGAAGACGACGAAGAAGAAGAGTACGATGACAACTATGTGCCCCCTGAATACGGTGATGCTACTGAACATCAAGAGGAACCAGACGATGTGCACGATGATGCTGCAACGGGCGAAGCTGCTGAAGATCAAGAGGAACCAGACGATGTGCCCGAGGATGATGATCTCCTCCGGATCATTTTCGATGCAAGGACGCAATGCGAAAGTCAAAAGGAGAAGCTGAAGTTCGATCGCATGTTAGAGGACCACAAAAAAGGGTTGTACCCTAATTGCGAAGATGGCAACACAAAGCTCGGTACCGTACTGGAATTGCTGCAGTGGAAGGCAGAGAATGTTGTGCCTGACAAAGGATTTGAGAAGCTACTGAAAATATTGAAGAAGAAGCTTCCAAAGGATAACGAATTGTCCAACAGTACATACGCAAAAAAGGTCATATGCCCTCTAGGATTGGAGGTGCAGAAGATACATGCATGCCCTAATGACTGCATCCTCTACCGTGGTGCGTACAAGGATTTGAACGCATGCCCGGTATGCGGTGCATTACGGTATAAGATCAGACGAGATGACCCACGGTGATGTTGACGGCGAGCCCCCAGAAGAGGGTTCCTGCGAAGGTGATGTGGTATGCTCCTATAATACCACGGTTGAAACGTCTGTTCGTAAAACGGAGAGCATGCCAAGTTGATGCGATAGCACGTTGAGGACCGTAAGAAAGACGGGAAGTTGAGAGCACCCGGCGACGGGTCGCAGTGGAGAAAAATCGAGAGAAAGTACTGGGATGAGTTTGCAAGTGAGCCAAGGAACGTATGGTTTGCTTGAAGCGCGGATGGCATTAATCCTTTCGGGGAGCAGAGCAGCAATCACAGAACCTGGCCCGTGACTCTATGTATGTATAACCTTCCTCCTTGGATGTGCATGAAGCGGAAGTTCATTATGATGCCAGTTCTTATCCAAGGCCCTAAGCAACCCGGCAACAACATTGATGTGTACCTAAGGCCATTAGTTGAAGAACTTTTACAGCTGTGGAATGGAAACGGTGTACGTATGTGGGATGAGCACAAAAAGGAGGAATTTAACCTAAAGGCGTTGTTGTTCGTGACCATCAACGATTGGCCCGCTCTTAGTAACCTTTCAGGACAGACAAACAAGGGATACCACGCATGCACGCACTGTTTACTTGACACCGATAGTATATACCTGGCAAGCTGCAGGAAGAATGTGTACAGGGCCATCGTCGGTTTCTTCCGACCAACCATCACTTGTCGAAAGAAAGGCAAGCATTTCAAAGGCGAGGCAGATCACCGGAAGAAGCCCGCCATGCGTATCGGTGATCACGCATTTCCTATGGTCAATGATTTACACATAATCTTTGGAAAGGGTCCCGCGGACTAGTTGTTCCGAATGACGCCGAGAATCACGCACCCATGTGGAAGAAGAAATCTATATTTTGGGACCTACCCTCGAAAGACCTAGAGGTCCGCTCTTCGATCGACGTGATGCACGTGACGAAGAACCTTTGCGTGAACCTGCTAGGCTTCTTGGGCGTGTATGAGAAGACAAAATATACACCTGAGGCATGGGAGGACCTGCAACGCTTGCACGAAAAAGAGGGCATGCCTCCGAAGCAGTATGAAGGTCCTGCCAGCTACGCTCTTACGAAAGAAGAGAAAGAAATCTTCTTTGAATGCCTGCTCAGTACGAAGGTCCCGACTGGCTTCTCGTCGAATATAAAGGGAATAATAAATATGCCAGAGAAAAAGTTCCAAAACCTAAAGTCTCATGACTGCCACGTGATTATGATGCAACTGCTTCCGGTTGCATTGAGGGGGCTTCTACCGGAAAACGTCCGATTAGCCATTGTGAAGCTATGTGCATTCCTCAATGCAATCTCTCAGAAGGTGATCGATCCAGAAATCATACGAAGGCTAAGGAGTGATGTGGTGCAATGTCTTGTCAGTTTCGAGCTGGTGTTCCCACCATCCTTCTTCAATATCATGACGCATGTCCTAGTTCATCTAGTTGACGAGATTGTCATTCTGGGCCCCGTATTTCTACACAATATGTACCCCTTTGAGAGGTTCATGGGAGTCCTAAACAAATATGTCCGTAACCGCGCTAGGCCAGAAGGAAGCATCTCCATGGGCCATCAAACAGAGGATGTCATCGGGTTTTGTGTTGACTTCATTCCTGGCCTTAAGAAGATAGGTCTCCCTAAATCGCGGTATGAGGGGAGACTGACCGGAAAAGGCACGCTTGGAAGGGACTCAATAATATCCAGGGACCGATATTCTTGGTCTCAAGCACACTACACAGTTCTACAGAACTCTACCTTGGTGACCCCGTATGTCGATGAACACAAGAACAGTCTGCGCTCCAAACACCTGGAGCAAAGGCGACGATCGGATTACATGTGAACACATCAGGACTTTCAGCAGTTGGTTGGAAGCACGATCGAGGTAACAACACTGTTTGTGATGAGCTGTACTTGTTGTCCAGGGGACCATCTTTGACTGTATTAATTTGGAAAGGATACGAGATAAATGGGAATACATTTTACACGATTGACCAAGATCAAAAGAGCACCAACCAAAATAGCGGTGTCCGCTTTGATGCAACAACCGAGAGGGAAAGGACACATATTATGGTTACATAGTGGACATATGGGAACTTGACTATGGACATGATTTTAAGGTCCCTTTGTTTAAGTGCAAATGGGTCAATCTGTCAGGAGGCGGGGTACAGGTAGACCCATAGTACGGAATGAAAACAGTGGATCTGAAAAATCTTGGGTACACTGAGGAACCGTTCGTCCTAGCCAATGATGTGGCACAGGTTATCTATGTAAAGGACATGTCTACCAGACCGAGAAAGAGAAAAGATAAGGAAGCGAGTACATCATACGATGAGCCAAAGCGCCACATAGTTCTTTCAGGAAAAAGGGACATCGTGGGAGTGGAGGACAAGATGTACATCTCTAAAGATTATGAAAAGTTTCATGAAATTCCTCCTTCAAAGTCAAGGCTGACCCCAAAGCATCCTGATAAACGATGAAGATTATCCATGGTTACGCGCAATAAGCAAATGACACAAGGGAAGAAAAAGTGAAGACTTTCTCCGCAACTATTATGATGATACCATGCCAACTTTGTAATCGATTTAGTATGATACCATGCCAACTTTCAACATTTTCAGATTTCATTTGAAATGCTTTAATGTCTTATGGTTCGGCCCTAGTAATAATTAAAAATAGCAACAATAAGTTTTTTGTTGTAAGTAGAAACAAAATAAAATAAATAAAGCAAGAAACAAAATAAAAAAACAAAAAAAATGTTTTCAAATTTGAAAACTAATGGCACTAACAGAAAGTTTATAATTTTCCTAAAACGAAAAGCAAAAAGAATTGAAAAATAAAGGAAAAAACAAAATAAAATAAATAATGCAGAAATCAAAACAAAAAAAACAACAATAAGTATTTTGTTGTAAGTAGAAACAAAATAAAATAAATAAAGCAAGAAAGAAAACAAAAAACGAAAAAAGTGTTTTCAAATTTGAAAAGTAATGGCACTAAGAGAAAGTTTATAATTTTCCTAAAACTAAAAGAAAAAAGTAAAGAAAACAAAAAAAAATGCCTCCTACTGGGCCCCCACGGCCTGAATACGACATGAAACCCTACTATGGGCCAGGATTCAGGCCCGCAGTAGGCCCAGAAGGCCCATCAGGCACAGCAATAGCAAGTAGGCCCGAAAGCCTGCGGTGGAGAGGAGCTCGAGAGGGGTGCGGCAGTGGGGCTTATAAACCACTGCGCGCCCCTCTCAACTAGCGAGGTGGGACTAAACTTTGGCCCCGACGCGTGCAGCACAGGGACCTTTGGTCCCGGTTGGTGGCACCAACCGGGACTAAAGGGGGGGGCATTGGTGCCGGTTCGTGGCACCAACCGGTACCAAAGGCCACCGCTTCCCGCCCTTTGGGTTGCCGAAAAAGAGGCCTTTGGTCCCGGTTGGTGGCACCAACCGGGACTAGCAGGCATTAGTCCCGGTTGGTTTCACGAACCGGGAACAATGGCTTTGCTATATAAGCAAACACTTTGTAAAATTCAGAATCTCATCGCCGATTGCCCCTGACGCAGACCCTCCTCGATGCCGCCAGTTGCTCCACCTCGCCGTCGCCGCCCGCCCGCCGCCAAGGCGTCGCCGCCCCAACCCAGCGCCGTCCTCGTCGCCGGCCTCCCCGAGCCAGCGCCGTGCTCGTCGCCCGGCCTCCCGAGCCAGCGCCCGTCCCGCCTCAGCCGCCCGAGCCCCTGCCTCGTCGTCCCGCCCCAGCGCCCTCGCCGCCCATTGTGAGCCGCCACACACCGGCTCTGTTTTTTCATTTTTATTAGTTTAATTTTTTGTTCACATATATATATATATATATATATATATATATATATATATATATATATAATGTATATGTGTATGTATGTGGCTATGTGTATGTAGATGTTCAAAATGTATAAAAAATTGTTGAGAGCATGTTTTTCTTCATATATGTATTTTTGTTCATATGTGTATTAATGTTTTCATATATACAAAAGATAGATTTTAGAAAAGTTAGGTTTTTTTCTGTTCATAGATTTTTTTGGTGATATTAATTATTGTAGAATATGCAAATGTTTGTATATTCATATGAACAATGCATTAGGCAAAACCTTTGTTTTTTCAAATTTTCTATTTGAACATTTTTTTAAAACAAGCAATACTAAAAGAATGAGAGGAAAAAGGAAAATAAGAAGAGGAAGAAAGGAGAAGAAGAGGAGAGGAAGAAGAGGAGAAATAAATAAGAAGAGGAAATAAGAAGAAAAAGAAGAGGAGAAGAAGAAAGCAATAGAGGAGAAGAAGAAAAATAGAAAATTTCTATTCTTCTTCTTTTCCTCTATTCCTTTCTTCTTCTCCTCTTTTTTTCCTTCTTTTTTTTTCTTCTTCCTTCTTCCTCTTTTCTTCCTTTTCCTTATTTTCCTTTCTCAAGGGAGAAGAAGAAAAAGAAGAGTAGAAGAAGAAGAAAGGAATAGAGGAGAAAGAAGAAACTTCAACACGAGGAGGGGTACCGATACCCCCTCCCCGATAACATTATTTTCCCATGTATATGTATGTCGCGTCGTTGTCGATATAACCCCCTCGAGATAACCCGACATGAGGGGCGGTCGATATACATACCCCCTCTCGACCGTGATAACTTATACAACGGCAGCACCCCCCTCGGCCCTCTCGCTCGACCAAAACTCTCGAGGACACCCAAACCCTAGAGAGAAAACGAGGTTGGTCTCCTGCCCCCTCCTGCCACGCCCCTACCCGACAAATTAACTCTCTCGAGGCCACCCAAATTAACCCTTGAAGCGTTGTGTCGAGGCGACCCCAAACCCTAGAGAAGCAGCGTCGAGGCCACTAACATGATTCCTTATTGTGATTAGCTAGCTAGTTCTACGTTTGCCACTAATATATATATATCCATCTGTACCATGTTTGAATAATAATTGACATGTTGTAAATATTTGCAGAAACTATGGAGCACTCCCGAGACGAAGAAACAGAAGCGATGTTGGGGCACATAATCGCACAAGGAAGTGATGAAGTTGCGTCATTTCTCAACGACACCGATGGTCCCGAAGGACTGGGTGAAGAAGAGGGCTATGTTCATGATGGCTTCGACCCATTAATGCCGGTACAACAAGAAGAGGACTATGTTCATGATGGCTCCGGTGACACAATGGAGGTACAAGAAGGAGACAGTGCTGACTGCTCCGGTGACCGAACCGAGTCCGGCCAGGTATATATATTAGTTAAGCCCGTGCTGACTAGTTAATTGATGCATCCATTGTTTTGGTATATGTACACATATTAATTACTCTCGTCTTTCTTCCTTATAATTTCTAGCCCTCCGGATCGAGCACAACTTCGGTAAGGAGACGAGGCCCGAAGAAAAAGTTGAGCTCGGATGAAAAGTTTAAGATCATAGAAATCGTGCCCGACGGCGAACCGATTGAACCCATCCAGACAAGGAAGGCATTTTCTGCTTAGTGCGGGGTTCTTGTTAGGGACAAGGGCCCGATCAGCATCCATCAATGGTATAAGCCTAAGGAGGAAGACCCTGAGGTGTCTTATGTCAATGATATGCAGAAAGAAGATCTTTGGACTCAGCTGAAGGCAAATTTCACCCTACCACCAGAGGAGGATCCGGAGAAGCCAGTTAAAGAGCAATTAATCAAGTCTTGTGCTCTTAAGAAGATGGCAACCCTAATGAGGAGGTGGAGGAAAGAGCTGAACCAGTTTGTCGAGAAAGAAAAGACACCAGAATTCATCGGCAAATATGAGAAGATCAAAGATCACTGGCCCGCATTTGTGGCCCACAAGACATAGGAAAAGAGTAAGAAGATGTCGGCGACAAAGAAGCAAAATGCTGCGTAGAAGAAGCTTCACCATCACACGGGGTCAGGTGGCTACCTCAAAGCCCGGCCTAAGTGGTCCAAGGCTGAGCATGATCTGCTCGAAAAAGGGATCGAACTAGAGACAATGTACTGGCCAGACCATTGCCGGACTTGGTTCTTCGGGGCTGGCCGAACCTTGGACCCTGTAACAGGGAAGTGCCAGTGGACAGACGAGAAACTGCAAATACCAGTCAAGAACCTTCGACACTATATTGATGCAGCGCAGCGAGGGACGTTCCTTCCAAACAGGGAGAAGGAGGAGCTCACAATGGCCCTTGGGAATCCTGAGCACCCTGGACGGACACGAGGCACGCCAGGCTCCCTTTCGTGGAAGGTTGGTTTTCTGGACGCAGGGGGTCACAAAACCCACGAGAGGAGGAAGAAACTGGAGCAGGACCAACTGCAGGCGCTGCATGAAAGGGTAATGGGGCTAGAGCAACGAGAAGCAACAGATCGCAGCAAACAACCTGCCGAAGCTTCCCCCGAAGCTACCCCGCCATCTCAGCGGAGAAGCAGCGTGGCTTCCACCGAGCTGCTTCAGCCGGAGCATGTCTTGACGGCTCCTGCCAGCTATCCCGTGGATGGTATCACAGAGTCTCAAAATTGCCACATTATGACGCGATGTATGAATTTGAAGGTCAAGGCGGCTGTTGGCCAAGTTTATCCTAGTGGACCCGGCACAACTTATCACTGCCAGCCGATTCCAGAAAGATATGCTAAGGTGATGGTGGATGAAATAACGGAGGGATTTGAGGACCTCCTGCTTGACCACCCTACCGGTGAAGGGGAGACTAGGCTGGGTTCTGCTCTGAAGACTCCATGCCTATGGCGGAAGGAGCTCATCAACCTTCCAAACTGGACGCCTCCGCCTCCTCCTCCTCCTCCGGCGAGTCAGGGCACTCCGCCTCCTCCACCGCCTCCTCCTTCGGCGAGTGACGATCAGGGCACGCGTGGCGGCACTCCGCCTCCTTCTCCGGCGCGTGCCGGCACTCCGCCTCCTTCTCCGCCTGCACCGGCGCGCCCGAGCAGCCAGCCTCCTCCTTCTCCGCCTCGTCAGCAAGGGCGGAAGAGACCCGCCGCCGCTCCGGCTGCTCCAGCGCATCGTAGTCCTTCTCCTCCGCCTCGTAAGCAAGCAAAGAAGACATCCGCTCCGTCTGCTCTGCCGGCGTCTAGCAAGACAGCCAAAGGCGGGAGGAAATACAGATTCGGTCCTTGTCTCAAGACTCGGAGAAGTTACTGCTGAGAGGACCGAGGAGGAAAACGCGAAGATCGCGCAGACCGAAGTGGATGACTGGTTTGCAGGGTTGAAAGCAAAGAGACATCCACCTCCGGAGGAGAAGGTAGATCCGGTGAAAGCGAAGCGCACTCTGGCTGCCCTGAGGAAACCGTCAAAGTCTCCGCTGAGAACCAACTATGAGCGCATTACTGAACAGACATATCTCCAAGCGGAGCGGTCGGGAAGTACTGTCAGACATCAAAGAGCAAAAGAACGAGCAGCTGCGAAAAAATTCACCAGCTCGGCGAACAAGCAAACCAATCGTGCGCCCCGCTCAATGTGTCTAGCGGCAACATCGTCGCTAATGTTCCGGGGATGGTGGCCGGTTATGGCAATCTACAAGATTACCTGCCTGACGATGCACTTCCTGAATACAGATACGAGTACGGGAAGCCTCACGTCAAATATGAAAAATCTCTAACAACGATGATGCGAAGATTCCATACTTGGTACATGAAAACCTGCAGAGAGTCTAGGGGGACGAATAGTTTGTATCTGCACATGAAAGAGGACCACGACCTCGTTGGAACTGATCTGTTGTGTGTTCCATTTGAGGAGTTCTTCGCGTTCTTCAATCAAAAGGCCCTCGATAAATTAACGGTCTTTTGCTACTGCCTGTAAGTACTATTTATGTTATTAAGTCTCTATATATAGCTCGGCTCTTTCATTGCATGTATTTATAATTAATTATCCTCAATATATTATGCAGATTGAAGATCGTCGAGTGCAAAAAAATAAAATCTATGATATTGGGTTCATTAACACAAATATCATAGATGTATTTCTGGTTGAAAAGCACGTCAAAGAGGCCGAGGACAACTTGCTACAATCGTTGATCAAAAATCAAAACAAAGATACCATACTCTTTCCTTACAACGGCGAGTGTTACTGATCGTTTGCATATTCGGTTTCCCTTATTACTCGAGAGAGGTTATAGTAATGTAATTGATGAGTTATGCATGCATGCGCAGGTTCCACTATATTTTTCTGGAGATTAAGCTTGAGCGTGGACTAGTAACCGTCTTAGACTCGAGACGGAAAGATCCCAACACCTATGCGGACATGACTGAAATGCTCAGCATGTAAGTTCAATCGATCATTATCGCACCATAGCGGCAACTTTTTGTTCATTTCCTGATATCTCAAGTAATAATAATTATTTTCTTTATCTTGCAGGGTTTGGAAACAGTTCACCGCAAAAGCTCCGGGACTGCCGAAGGAGCTGCGATATACATACCCGAAAGTAAGTACTACTGGCTAGCTAGTTGTGCGCATCTTCCGTTGATTCTATAGCTATACTTTCATCAATGCCATTTATAATGCTTCATTATCAGTTTGATTGACCTCTATTTCTCGTAAAGTGCTTGTGGCAGGAACAAGGAAATGATTTCTGTGGATACTACGTGTGCGAGTTCATCTACAACGCGACTTTGAAAAATAAGCGGGGCTACTCTCAAAGACAATATGAAGTGCATAAGCAATTAATAATATTCACAATTTCATTTTATTACACCATCATTTCTGTTGAGTTTCATTCATATATATGTATTAATTAACCCCTTCTTCAAATTAGACGTGGCAGATGCGGAATGAACTCCTAGAACCAGATCGCATTAAAGCAATTCAAGAGGAATTGGCGGGATTCTTTCTTGACCACGTCATCAATAAAGCCGGAGAATACCATGTGGAAGTTGATTTCAAATGCTAGGGGACTGTAACTGAGAGATCTTATATATTGTACATGTATGTAGCCAGTAGCGTCGGACGTACATGATACAAAAACTTATTGTTCGACCAATCTCTCGGAGAAGGAGAGGTCGATCGATCATTTCTCTCGGTATGCATGACGAACTTCTGTACTCGATGGTTCCCTTCATTTTCTTACTAGCTAGCGTGTCAAGGGCTATATGTATATAGTACGTAGCGTCGACCAAGCACGAACATAAGAGAGGACACTTCTCTCTATTAATTAGCTAGCTAACACAATATATGAAACACCTAAATTAACCCCCCAAAATCCCCAACCCCCCTTAAAAAAAACCCCAGCCACTGGAATGCTGACGCATGGATGCCTTTTGGTCCCGGTTGGTGCCACCAACCGGGACCAAAGCCCCCCCTGCCTGGGCTCGGCGCACCGGCCACGTGGAGGACCATCTGTCCCGGTTCGTGTTAGAACCGGGACTAAAGGGGGGAGGTATTAGTAACGACCCATTAGTCCCGGTTCATGAACCGGGACTAAAGGCCCTTACGAACCGGGACTAATAGGTGTTTTTCTACTAGTGATACAAGGAGTAAGAGAAGAAAAGTACTCTTTGTATCTGAATTTTGCCTTTCTTTTTGTGTGCGCAGGTTGCATGTGTGTCATGTGGAGAATTAACCGAGATCTGCAACGAAAATGGAAACACTTTGCATGTGTTCTCGTGGGTGATGGTCCGAACTCGGAAGCCTATGGACTGAAATGCCTTGTATTTGTAACATTGAAGTTGTCTATTGTATGCATAGAAAACACCGTTATTTTCTTGTTGAATCATCAACATGTACAAGGACAAGGAGCTAGCACAGTGGCATGCACACGTGCAACACTAAGTACACTGCACTAGCTAGCTAGTTAGCTAAATTGTTTGGGTTTCATTACAACTAACTAGCTAACTGATGCATGTGCACGCAAGACTCACAGCACCGTGAATTTTTAGGAACACGCCACAACATTGCATATAGTACAAATTACAAAACAAGATATACTCTTAATTTGAGTAGTTAAAAGTAAAACCGAAAAGACTACCAACATACATAGCCGTTGCATGCAGTGGTGGTTGCAGGCCAAGCCGGAGAGAAACCATGTACCAGAGCAGCAGTGACGCAGCCGACGCTGTTAGCAAAGCATAGGCCCATAACTTTAGCATAACGGAAGCCCCATCCTCTTTGCCAGCAGCTGCTACTTGTTGCCTCGTCCAGTGATTTAGCATGAACACGAGGTATCGTGTCAGTATCCCTGAGACGCCACATGACACCTGGAATGCCGTACACCAACCGGAGAGCCCAGATTCATCCATGGTAAGCAACAGGTGCGCGAAAAGAGGAGCGACCACCACTGCACCGACCTTGCCAAGCCAATTTATCATGTGTGCCTTCATTTTATCGACATTGATGATGGAGCTGCTGCCTGGTTTACGGTGGATGTGAAGAAGGAAGCAGAGGAGCACAGGGATGACCTCCGGCAAGCAGAGCAGAACAACATCCACGCCCAGCCACTCTGCGGCCACCGTGTGCGCTGTCACCAACAGGAGGACAATCAAGGTCTTGTGGAGCATCCCCGACGCCGGTGCTATGCCTGGTGAGGCGCTAGTGGGCAGCTTCATCATCATGCGCGTCAGTGACGCCATCGTGCAGCTTAGGAACAGGAGGAACTGTGAAATGGAGAACCCGGCGGCTGCATACTCTGGAGGCAGCAGGTCCATAAACAAGAGCGCCATGAGCGTCATCGCTATGATCTCAAACTCCATAGTTTCCCTGTTGGTCTCCTCGATGACGTTCGAATATGCTGTAGTACTATTATTGAACTTGAGGTACAGTGCTCGTATGAAAACAATGGCTGTGACGGGAAAGATGGCGAGCCAGACGAAGCTCCAGTTGATGTCCAGTAGTATCAGATAAGATATGACCACAAAAATGACCGTGTCTATGAATGGCTGATGTGACCACAAGAATGGCTGATGTCCAGTAGGACGGCATGTGATCCTCGACTTCGATTGCCTCGCAAGAAGATTGTACACGAACTCTAGCAATTTCAGAGCTACATAGGGGCAGCAAACAGCAACCTCCATTACGCCAGTTGCCCACTCACTATAGTACTCCTTGCTGATCAAACCATCATCACCCACTTGGAAATTGAAGAAACTGCTGGCCAGTGTGAAGGTTGCTACTATTAGGCATAACCACTTTCCATCCGCTACCCCAAGCATTTCTGAAATACAATAGGGAGATGATCAGCTGCTTCGGTACACCCCCTTTAAGATTTTCAATGCAGATTATTAGTGGCTGAGATTAAAACGCACCCTTTCATTGCAAATTGTATTATGGTCCTACTTCTATGTGGGCTTCCTCTAGTCATTAGCGACTATTAAACCAAAATTATCAACGACTCAGGGTTACCATGTACGGGCTTTCGATTGTTATAACATGCAAAAGGGCAAGAACGTGACACAACAAGTAAAGTAACGAAATAGAAAGTGCAATAAGACTAGAATATACTGTATATACATACTGTATCCTGCGAGTCTAAAGAAAACATACATATTGTAGTTTTGCTTCAGATTTTTCTTAGACTTGCATACTACGACTACTTAGATTGAAAATCCAAAACAACATGCAGAGTTGCAGACTATTCGTGAAGGAGAAAAGTACTCCCTCTGTAAATTAATATAAGATGTTTTAGGCGACCTAAACATATTATATTAGTTTACGGAGGAAGTACAAGAATTTAGGGCTGCACACTGCTTCGGCTGAAGAGCCTTTTGCCACCAGCCCAGTATTATAGTGCAAGTGCAAATCACGGTGAATATGTACTTCGTGTTAAAGAAGTGGAGATGCAATACTATTGCATCGAGTTTTTCTTATTTTGGAAATTATTTGAGTTGACTAGGATCGCTGTATAATTATTTTGTTAATCCCTGCTAAAAACTTCAGTTTCGGCAACCACCTCCACCGGACACCGCAATGGTGCAGGCCAGGAAGGTGATTTTCACAATTTTTTAAAGAAAATTTCCGATCTATTCATATACAATCATGGCAGTACAACGAATATTACAAATAGTAGAAATACCGCCATCATCGCTCCTCCATCGCCGGAGTCGGGCACAACTTGTTGTACTAAATAGTTGAGAAGTCGTCGTGCTAAGGCCCTGTAGGACCAGCGCACCAGAACAGCAACCTCCGTAGATGAAGAATAGCGTAGATAAAAAAAATTCAATCCAAAGACACATGAACGTAGACAAACAACGACGAGATCCGAACAAATCCATCAAAGATAGATCCGCCGAAAACACACCTCCATACGCCCAGAAACGCACCGCCGGAACGGGGCTAGGCGGGGCAACCTTTATTCCATCTTCAGAGAGCCGCCGTCGTCTCGTTTTTCTGAACAGGACATAAATCCTGGCAAAACTGAAAGAAACGACTAAAAATGAAGCCCTTCCACCAGCCCTTGCCGAGATCCACCGCATCCCCATGACCCTAAGGCCACCGGAGAGGAGGCAGACCTGCAGCGACGCCGGCGGAAAGCAAAAGCCCTAACTTTTTTATGGAGGAGGAGGCGGCGGCTAGAAAGGCTTCCGTAGACACGGACGGACCCTTGTGCACATACTAAAGAGAATGCAAACCCCAAAAGCATCACGGGAAAAACCGTTGATTCCTGCTACGCCTCTAATGCCACGCTTTTGCTCTGATTTAGCAGTAAATTTGCCAATTAATCTCAATTAGCAGAAGGATGATATGCCTGAAAGCATATGGGTAGTAGTTGTATGGGAAGTTAATTGGACAGCACGTGTCGCCCGCTCTCTCTGGTATGTTTATTTCCAAAAAACCGAACATGCCCTTTCCGTTTAGATGAATAAGTAATCTTAGGTTATGCATCCTGATCATGGAGGAGGGGAAAACGAGAAAATTAATGTTTATTTGCTAATTAATAGCACTGCATGCAATGAACTAACCATTGCATGTTGTGTTTGTTGTCTCAAGTTATTAAAAGTATGCACAATCCATATCTTTTATTGGTTGATATGTCAAGAAACAAGAAACGAGGTAGAAGTTAATGCACCGCGCCTAAATGTTTTGGAATTATTTAGTTTTCGTAAAATGACTTACAGACCTAGACGGAGGAAGTACTTACGAAACACATACGTACATGTACAAACATATAGGCTACTGCAATTATGTTAGTGTAACGTAACAACTTTGACGTCCATGTAAGAAAAAATAACTTGGACGTCAAAGAGAGTCGGGATAGACTTACGGAGCAAGCTCGACGGAGGTGGTGGCACTGACCAGTCAGTGTCGCCGCTGTGTGACACGATGTGTACGAATACGCCTTTTCTCTGCTCCATTGGCTATTGTTATCCACTTCGTTCGCCGATGTTTTCCCTGGCCACTCGATCGATCGATGGGCCGACTTGGTGCGGCTAATTAGTCGATCTAATATGTCGCTGCAACAAACGGTGGTAAAATCGTTATTGACTGCCCTGCATTAATTACATCGTAGATCGAGCAAAATATTTCTGGCTGCATGATCCATGCATGTGGCTAGCTAGCTATACTTCACTGCCAATCACATGGGGGGATTCAAAACCCACCCAAGAGTTACCAATCCAGTTTGAAGATAAAAAACTTTGACATCACATATAGGTCCTCCGGTTCTGCTTTTGCTGTTAGCGGTTATATGCAACAGCCGTTAATTTGTTTTCTAACTTGCACATGGATGCTTTTTTAGTTTTTGTGCCATTATCTTTTGATAGTGGAGCCCGATCATTTTAATATCATATGCCACTCGCAAAAAAAAAGTATCATATGCCAAAAAATATAGGTCCTCCGATATATCACTTATGAAAAGTCAATCTTGAGAAAAATATTATAAATAATTTGTTCATGCTTAAAACAACTCTTAAGAATGGCTTTGCATCAACAACTTGGAAGAACAAGCAATTTCATGTCCTGTGAAAAAATGACAATCTAGATACTTTAGTAATAATATGCTCGTCTATTGTGGTGCTTGTCGTCGAGCCGAGGCAAAAACTTGTTGCTCACGATGAAGTCCATGTTTTGTGTTTCATTTTTCAAGGAATATACATCAGTGACAATGTTTTGGTGAAATATTGATCCGTTAACGTTTTGCCAAATTTTGGAACTTAATTTGTTTCATGTTTAGCTAAGGTCATGCTGAATGTTCTTAAGAAAATTTATATATTTTATCTTACATAACAATGTTTTTGTAGCTCAATACATTTTATAAGCATATTTTTGTAATTATGTAGATTTAACAGATAATGTTTAGTAATTATATAGATATTATTATTAACTTTGTATATTTATACTAATAGTTGGTAATTCTATAGATTTTAGAGGAACTTTTTAGTAATTCTACAGATTTATAGACATGTTTTAGTTGTTCGATACCATTTAATATATAGTTACAATTTGTATAGCTTAATTCATTTATACAACAGTTTCAAATTTAGTTCAAATATGGCTGGAAACAACCCCACTGCGGCCTCTTCATCATGGACGACACGTATGGGCGACGAAGCAATACTTATCACCCTTCCCGGTGAAAAATAACAATATTGATCTCTTGCATTTCTTCTTTTGTTAATAAAATTATCTTATTCATTTGCTAGTATAAAGCTTTCAGAATTTGCAAGTTCGAACTATGTTCCCTTTTGCTACTGTATTTGAAAAAAAAATCTCTAGATCGTAAACAATTCCCCATAAATTGCTTTGTCGTTACCCGTCAATCGACTGGGAATAACCATGTCAATAAGTCACATGCAACGAAACAACCATGTCGATATATCTTAGACAACTCTCCATGAGAATCATCGTTGTATTTTTTTCTGTTGTAGCGCACGGGTCCTTTGGCTAATATATCTAAGGTTTTGTCAGTACACATTCACAAAGTACAAAAAATTTCACTGAGTAAATCTTCATAAAACCCCAAATTCCTGACTTTGTGCATCTACGTCTCATACCTCCACACCGCACACACTTAATTACCCTCCCAAAGTCTGTCGTGCCTATGTAGCTCGATCTAAGGACATGTCGTTGTATGCTACTGCTTTCCATCCCCAGACATTGGTGGGACTGGATCGATGCCCAAGAGAGAGACGTTTGACATATTATAATTTTCTTTTGCCCAAATGACTCAGGTCTACTATAAAAGTTCATGAGACGTGCAAAGAACCCCAAACATAGTTAATAAACAATACATTGAGATTCCCAAATCACCGATCAACCACTTCCTTCGCCAAAACAAGCCGCTGACGAGTTATTGTCAATGCCCCCATACCAGAGCTGACCTGACCTTGCCGATGACATGCAGGAACTTTTATGCATGTGCACCTGAGGATCAGGACTTGGAAGCTACATTCATTGTTCTTGATCCATTGAATTGATCTGAAGAACCTAGCTCCAAATCTCATTGTCGTGTACGCACAACGAGAAATACTAACCTCATCCTGAGGAGCTAGCAGGAATTTGCGCCAAAGCTCCATCTAATCCTTCCCAACAGACAAAATTGAGGAGGATCCGAGCCCCGAAGATAGAGTCAAAGAAAAAGTGTCGCCGCTCGTCCGAGCATTGCCGCTACGAGGAGTAAAGTCCTAACCTGTCTACTAGCCTGAATCAAGGCACCGGGATTCCCCACTCCACCACCGGCCGCCAGAGATGTAAGCAGTGAGGAGGCGAATCCATGGGCTCGTTGGCGAAGATTGAAAGGAGGAAGGCTTTGCCATAGTTGCCTTGCGAGAGGGGAAAGAAAGACCATTTATATAGTTTTCATCAGTGCCGAATTCACCTTTTAGCTAGCCATATGGCACCCATTGCCAGCATTGCCCATCTTAGGGCACAAAAAAATTTCTAGGCACAGGAGAGCCAACTTTCCTCTGATGCAAAATTCAACATTCTAACCTAGTTGTCGAGAGAAGGAAAGGGGAGAAAAATAGGAAAATAAGCAATACATGATTAGAGTGTTAATTATACTGAATTGGGAAACGAGTATAATAGAAGGCATCCCCTTCTATGCTCTATTTACTGCAATGCAACATTGGCATTTTGCCTACGTTAACATGCTAGGAGCAAGTATAATAAGGTGACGTAAGCAAGCTGTAAGGATTTAAATATTATATTATTGCTGAGTTGAAAGAGAGAGAGAAGATAAGCGAATTGTAGACTTACAGCCGGCTGTAGCACGAGTTTCAAGAAGCTTTGTGAGAGTGAAAGGTGGGACATATGTTGACAAAGTAGTACGTTCTTATAACCAACTATTATACATGTTGACTATTAAATTGACTATAAATGATATGGCCACATGTCATACTCTAGAAGGCAACCGTTGGGTGTGCACTAAAAGCACTTGATGGCCCGGTTGAGTTTTCCTATTCACATGTGGTCCTACAAACACATGTTTTGTGAACAGGGCCTAAATTAAGTTGAATATTTTTCAAGGCTGAAGATATATTAAAATAGATTATTGCCCATGAGTTGGAACAGGAGTATAAGTATTCTTGTAAGTTAGCACACTACTGCATGCCCACCATTTGTACATTTGATACATTAAATTTTTTTGAGTTTTTATAGACAATCAATGCGATTTACCTGCCATTTTGTTTATTATTATGTCTTTACATGCCAAAATAAATTGGATATTATTTAGCAATCATTAATTGTTTTAGCAAGAAAAACATGATTTTATTTGGTAAGTCAACAAGATGTTGGGAAGTTGAGGAGGATTTCAGAAAAGACATTGAGGAAATTCTTAGATGATTGGGTGGGTGGGGGGGGTCAAAGCGAGGAGGGAGGGGACTGTACGTCGGGTTGGACATAAGAAAAGTAAAGCGGGGACCTCACATTTTCATTTGAAATATACTAGATATTTCTTGTGCGTTGCAACGGGAGCATAGACATTCTAGTCGGTTAGCGCGTGCGCCTATTGTTATGTTGTTCGCTAACATCTTAGCAAGTTTTTGTATGCAATCATCATGATTAACCTATGATCTTGTTGTTAAGGACTTATTTGGTAAGTACTTGTTTGGCAAGATTTTGTACACAGTCACCATGATTTACCTACCATCTTGTTGCTAATCACCTGTGTGGTAAAAATTTCATGACTTACCAAAAATATTGTTCATTTTGGTAAGCTAAAAAATATTTTATTTTTTTGGTATGTTAATAAGACGTGGGACAATTGAGTCATTTTTTAGGAAAACTGATGGGACAAATACCAATGATGGGAGTGGAAAAAAAGAGGAGAGAGGGGAATGTATATAGAGAGGTTAGACGAAGGCAATGTGTAATAGGAACTTATGCTCTTTTTAAGTAAAAGTAGAGATACAAGACAATTGTGCGTGAACTATAACGGTATACGAATATTCCAGCACGTTAGCCCATGATTTACCTATCCATATTAATATGACTGTGTAATTAAATGTTTATCAAATTCTGGTCATGATTTACCTATTTAAATAAATTTGAGGATTTTATTTGGTAATCACTTATCCGATAATAAATTATTTTCTTACCAACGAGAACATAATTTTATTTAGTAATTTCATAAAAGGTGGGACAATTACGATGATTTTTAAGGAAAACCGGTGAAAAATAAAAAAGATGGGAGGGACAAATTCAAAATGGAGAGAGAGAGGGGGGAACGTACGTAAGGAAGGAAAAGCACTCTGCCTAGCAGGAAAAGGAACACATCTGTTTTTAAGTAATATAAGTACAGAAGTAGAGATAAGTAGAGAATGGTATAAGTAATCACTTGTTGTCTTCAAAAAATACGATTTTATTTTGCAAGTTAGTAAGATGTGGGGAAGTTCATGCGGCTCTTCTATTGTAGTAAAAACAAGTGGAATGAAATCATCTACCATCTACTCTACCACTACTCATAAAAGGCACAAGTTTGATGAATCCAAACGATCGAAGTCATTCAATGACCGAGATCCAACATCGCATGTCACCCCAATGATGCATCCATCACATCACCATCAATCTCAAAAAACAACATTACAACTAGTATCTAGAAACAATAACAATTGCATTAATGGAATCAATTTTGGAAACATCATTAACTGGATTAATTGCAATTAATCTTGGGAAAACATCAATTACACAAATAATCTTAGTAACTTACCATATTGCTCTTCTCCCACTCAACTGTATCAGGCCACAAATAATTACTCCCGTATGAATATGAAAGGTAAGAGGAAGTATGGCCCTGGAGGGCGATCTCTATGCCCCAAGCTGGAACTTGCCTCGAAAATTTGCGATCGAATGGCATGTCTCATCTTTTGAGTGGACAAATGAGGATTCCACTATAGCTTTGTGGCCAATGCAAAGTTACCAGGACCGTACTGACACACTGCATCTATAACTCAGATTCCCGAGTCGGCCAAGAAACATTCATGCAGCAATAGGGGACTATCACGGGAGTGGGTCACGATGAGGTAAACATACTATCAAAGTGTATGTTTGAGCACACACAAAATTACTAGAAAATTAGCGAGGAAATTTTAAAATGAGAAGGAGTCAGGGGACAACGTAAGTGGGGGTTGGCTGAAGATAGAAGTGAAACAAACCTTACACTCTTTTTAAGTAGTATATTAGAGAACATAAAGATGGAGATAGTGAAGATATAAATATTTTCTCTCTCCCCCTCTCTCTGAACATAAATTTCAAAAGTAGATGAAAAAATTAGATGGAAGAAAGCAAGACACGGAAGAATCTGCATCAATTTTGTTTGCATCCTATTGAGAGAAGCTCTAAGCTAGGTAGAGGAACAAGTTAGTTCCTTCAAACAAAAGCTAGTGGAAATATTATTATTTATTTACTTTGTTTGCTATGCCGTTGGTTAAAGCTCTAAGACATTTTGATGAAGAATCTGGTTGAAATAAACTACAGAAAATAATCCTCTCAATATTTTTCTTGCTATCTCATTGGTTAATTTGGAAGATAAAATATGGTGCAGGCGCGCTTCCAACTAAGTGGTCTACATGCTGCCAATCATTTTGCGAATTTATTCAAAAAGTTGCATGTGGCATGATTTGTTATGAAATCTACAGTAAAACGCACTATTTGCCCTAAATATTTGTTGGGTGTATCAAATAGGTCCTATAACTTCTATAAATTAGGAAAAAACACATCTGCATTCTATATGTGAGTAAGTCATTCACCACAGGGTCTATTCGCGTCCGATGTGTGGTGCGTTGACTCATGCCACTTAGGCAATATTTTGCAAAAACCTCCTTGGTAGGTTTCTCCTCTGTCACTTTTAGTCCTGTTTTTCTTCTGTCTTCCTCATGCGTGTTGTCCTCCGTCGATCTATACAGGGGGGCGCACATGCTCCCTAGAACAAACATGCTTGCTAGCTTTTCTTGGAGTGCCACACCATGAGATTGTTCCAGCCTCACGTCGCCATGCACGGAGACCAATGGCACAGTGAAGAAAGAGACATCGTTTGTCCCTCGCCTTATAGAATTCGGTAGCATACTTGCCATGTCAACGAGCAGCGCTTAGAGCCGTTTGAACCTTGAGAGAGGGCAAGGAGAAACCCTCTGTGTTTGCAAAACTCGAATGACGATGGTGATGAGAGGATGTCGGTAGTGGGCAGAGTAGGCAAAGTTTTGTCGAGGAGGGAGATCGGAATGATTATTTCCACTGGACTTCGAGAAGACGACTCTATTTCCATGGTGGCGCTGCTGCTCAATTCCCTCTTTGTGCTCCTTCTACTCACAGGGTGCATGTGCGTCTTGACGAGATAGGATAGAGCCATCCCAAGATTTGGTGTGGGCGCTTCTTGAGCTAGCTAGTACAAGTTGAGGTTGATGGTCGCCTCGAAGTGCCCCAACAGGCCATCCTCGGCGTGTACAGCCGACTGGGCAAGTTCACTGTGTTGGAACTTATATGTTACAACTGAGTTTGTTGATCCTACCTTTACATAGAGAAATACTCACAAATAAAAAGCCTCATGCAGAGGTAAGGGAAAAAGCCTCAACAAAAGAAATGCATCGAGAGGAGAAAAGGGAAAAAGCCTCTACAGAGGAAAATCCTCTGGAGGATGAAAGGGAAAAACCGTCAGCAGGGCTATCTAGTATATAGTTGGCTTTAGTAGTAAGATAAATGTGAAAAGCTAATTTGGCTAGGTACATAAAGTGAAAGATGGATATGTGAAGGACATGAGTTGTAAAGGTTAAAGGAGAGGTACAAAGGATAGAGTTAGGTTGTGTAAGTTATTTCCTTAAGTCGGTTGTTTAGTCCTATATAATGGACGGAAGCCTCTCGATGTAACAGAAGCCTGTAGAGTGGGATATATATCAAATAAAGATTCATCGGTTCTAGCTCTTGTGTATGTACATGTGTGTACATCAGCAGTCATTAGAGTTCAAGTAAGCTATCTGAAACAGACACAAGGGAGGGGAATCTAAGAGAGTCAGCTCCAACTATACCATCGAGTGATTCAAATTCCAACAATTGGTATCAGAGGTAGGTCATGACAATTATGATATTCGATAACACTACAGCCGTGGAGCCCTATGGCTCAGACAAGCAAGCAAATTAAGAATCAACAGAGAAGATTCTATTCCCGCGGTTAACAAGGATGAACTATGCAACATGAACGATGAGGATGAGGTACCTCCTACGAGTGAAAAGTGCATGGGGCGCTGTTGACCACGAGAGCTTGTCCAACATGGTTGATGAGATCAAGGAGGATCCGGCCTTGGCAATCATGTCCCAGTTGATTGACGACATGACTCTTCTGCGTGTTGTAGAGAATGAGGTCGCATCGGATGTGTCGACGGAGCTACACACCATGCCTGCGGGCGTCAAGCGCGTCCTAGAGGCAAGGATCCATTCCTTGCTTTCGAATTTTGATAACCTAACGATGGCCAATGGAGAGTCCATGGATGATTAGGGGGGAAATTTCATGACACTCCTGGGGCATATTCGTGAGTTTGGAGACTTGATGATAGAGAAGTTCATGGTGAAGAAATATCTATGAGCAGTGTCTAAAAAATTCATCCATGTTGCTTCATCAATTGTGTTATTTCGTGGCATCAACAAGATGCCCATAGAGGAGGACACTGGTTCACTCGAGGCGGATGAGGATATTCTCAAGGGACTGGAGACGAGTGGTGTAGAAGGACAACTTCTCATGACAAGAGGACATGACTCGTTGAGTGGACTAGGTCATGGCGGTGGACATGGACATGGTGGAGGATGTAAAGATAAAAGCAAAGTACCGTGTTTATCTCTGTCATGAGCTTGAAAATTTTCCATCTGAGTGTCCACAGAAGAAACACCAAGTACTCCACCAACACTTCTGTGAGAGAAGTTGAGGGGAGTGCACGCCTAGCTGTGTGATGTCATTAGGGACTATGCACAAATGATAGCAGTGTGATGGTGTCTTGTATATATCATCATTACAGAAAAGGTCGGTGTGATGTTGATGACAATGGTGTGATGCCATAGTCAGAAGAAGTATCAATGTGATGTCGATAGTACGTGTCGTGCCGACAAGTGGGTGGGAGGATGCCATTTTAACAAGACGTCATTATGAGGCCAACAAACAAGGCACTTGGTGTGATGTTAACTCCAGTCCACACGGTGCAATGCCATCATGAGGAGGCCACAATCGAGGATGTGGTGATCTACAAAGTAATTTGAAGAAAACAAGATTACGGAGGTCATTGTTGGATGTAATCTTGTTGCAATAGAGTTTTCCCCATGAAGAAAAAGCCTCATGCAGAAGAAAGGGATAAAGCCTCAGTGAAGGAAAATCCCCTGGAGGAGGAGGGTAATAAAAGCCACAAGGAAGGAAACACATTTGGAGGAGGTAAGTGAAAAAGCCTCATCGGAGGTATCCAGTCGATAGTTGGCTTTACACTAGCAATATAGATGTGAAAGCTAATTTTTCTAGGTACATAAAGTGCAAGCTCGACATGTGAAGGACATGAGCTGTAAAGGTTAGTTTGTGTGAGCTATTTTCCTTAGTCGGTTGTAGAGTCCTATATAATGGACTCAAGCTTCTGCATGTAACAAAATACTCCCTCTGTAAACTAATATAAGAGCATTTAAATAACTAAAATAATGATCTAAACACTTTTATATTAGTTTACGGAGGGAGTAGCTTGTAGTGTGTAGTATATATCAAATAAAGCTCCAGTAGTTCTAGCTCTGGTGTATGTACGTGGTGTACATCAACAACCATTAGAGTGTGAGGAAGCTGTGTGAAACAACCACAAAGAAAAGGAAGTTGAGAGAGTCTGCTACAACTATACTAGAAGGGAGTTGAGTGAGGCAGACTCAAAGATAGAAACACAGGAGGGAAAGAAGGTAGTATCTCCTTCCCACACCTACTACTCTCCAAAAGACGTCCCACTCCCACACAAGGCCCCTGCCGAAGTTCTTGAGTACTCCTAGTTTTGCTCGTGGGAGCATGCAGAGGACTAAATACTCGACGCCTTTGGAGAGCATAGGGAGGTGAATGGCAGGGCAAGTGTCGTGGTAGTGGCAGTGGCAGCGTCGGCGCAGAGTGCAACCCGCACATTTATCCTTGGGGTCTATTTAGGCATGGTTATGTATATCTAATGGTTCTAATTTGCTTTAGTAGGACTAGGAAATCTACCCGTGCATTGCAACGGGGGAATTAAATCTTTCCTACAAATATCCACAAAACATTCTCAGCTGGATGTATTTTGATGTTAATGAAAATAGTACACAATACAATGAAGTATGTCCTACAATTTAATTATATATTATTAAAATGTGCTTGCAAATGAATTATTTGCGCTTTCTTGCTAATATTCTAAGAACATTTATATTTTTCTAAAGATACAACTAATAAGAATATCATGATTAGGCAATTTGTTTAAAAAATGCACACATAGAGGAACAGATACACAAAGGCAGGTGTTTGGGTAACTTGCAATTAATGCACAGAAAACGTCAAACAAGGCCCATGCTTTGGATCAGAGCAAACGTTGCCAAAATACATAATTTATGTCTTTTTCACATAATTTCCCACCATTGGAAAAAACAAAAGCACAGAGGCGTGGACACATGTGTGGGAAACCATCATACTATATTTTGTATTTTCACAGCTGACAAATCATGTACTCCCTCTGTACATTTTTATAAGACATTCTATATCACTATTTTAGTTATTTTAAACGTCTTATAAAAGTTTTAGAGAGGGAGTAACAATTTATAGTACATACCATCAAATTTTACAATATTTTTTTGAATTTTTTATTGATCTAACGACCTAAAGCATTCGTAATGCAGTTTTAAATATGAAGTTCCTAGACGGGTGAATCAAACGGGCCTCAAACGATCGGGCTGACCGGCACCCGTCATAACCTATCCAAATTTGGGGTAGACATGGAGGTGCCCGCTCATGTTCACCACGTCGTCCCCCACCAACGCTAGCCCACCCAACCCCACATATATTCCTCCTCATCAACTCGTCAGACCAAACTATAGCTCTACAGTCCCCTGCGCCACCCAAGCTCCCGTCCAGCGATCTCCAGTCTTCTCTGGCATGGTGGGCAGCGGAGAGTCCTACACCTTTAGATCCGTCGACCCCGAGCTCATCCCACAGGGCCCTGAGGAGGAGATGGTCGTCCGGTTGCCCTCCACCGCTCATGGGAGGAGACCCATGCGAGGCAACGCTCGGACTCCTTCTGTCGGGAATCCATTGTGACCACCCACATGGCGCATGGATCCAGCGCTAGATGTGCCATCCATGCCGCACCATAGCTAGGCGGCGCGGTCCATCTGGTGTCCGAACGTGGTGGAGGGAGCTCAACCACTCCATTGGCGTGTCGAGGCCATGTATGCACAATGGGGGTCGTCCGACGCAAACATGCGAGAGGCGGTGGCAGCCCTCACGGCGGTGGAAGTTGACGAGGCAAAGTCACATTCTTCAGTGCCCCGTATGGTGGACCACTCCGGGTGACGCAACCGGGTCATGGTGGATGTCGCCGGCTCGTCCCAGGATGGACTCATCATTGATCTGACGTCCACCGGCACCGTCTAGGGTTCGAGCCCTGACGAGGAAGAGTAGGGCATGGGAGACAGTGGCACCTTTGAGTCCCGTGAGCCTTCTCGTGTCCCATGCCCTATTCTACCTTGTCGGCGACCAGGCCAACACTCATGGGAAGAGTAGTCGGTTGCCAGACATAGGCACAACGGAGTCGGATGAGTTCTGATTAAAGATCGGTTTACACTGCATGTAATAATTTGAATTTGAGGTTTCTAATTTAAGGTATCCGATTGTAGAATCAAATATCTGTGCGGGCATTTGAGGGGTCGGATTTGCCTAAGTCCGGCTGTAGATACTCTAAGACTAGGGTAATAGAGATGGATATCCAACCCGTTGGGTGGCGATTTGGTGGACTTTTTCTATCCATGGATTTTTCACGCCATCCACGAACTCATGGATGGGGCATATATGGAAGAATGGCCCCCATAGATACTCATTGCATCGACGATCACATCGCATGTAGCGATTGGAATGATGGAAAAGTGGTGGCGACAACTCATATGTGATTTCAGTGGTGGTGCTACTTGACCATCCAGCCTCGAGCTCCGGGGCAAAAGCCTAGGCCAGACCTCGAGTGGTTTTACATGGTAGTGGCGATGTTTTTTTTACGTCGTTACTTTGTTGAATAGATTGCTCGGATATGCTCGGACCCAGTTGTCGTCATATGTGTGTGTGTGTGTGTGTGTGTGGTGTTAGTTGTGTGCATCATAACTATATAGAGGCGGTGTATGTCATCACTATGTTATGTATCTTCTTGATGCTTTATTTTAAGCCATTTAAATCCACATTTTGTCGAAAACAGAAGATACCCGCTGCATCCCAAACTGATAGGTGAAGCCCACGTGGCATTGAATCATACTAGTAAGGTACATGTGCATTGCACGCATGAGATTTGGTAACCAAATTATAAATAAATACCACACTATAGCACGTAAGTCTTGATTCATATACGCATGATATAGATGTTCGTTTAATTTTTATAGTTCATCTCATTCAAAATCAATTAGTTTTATGAAAAAGATAATCTATTTTAGGATTCATGTAATTATGCATTGTAAAGCATAAAGTAAAAACAAAAAATGGCAATTCATTTAGAAGAAAAAAAACGAGCAATTATGATATGAAAGATTCTAGAATAAAGGAGAAGTGTTTGTGTTTTGAGGTTTGTGCATTATGCTTAAGTTCAACTATGGAGTCTTCTAGATTGTACATGTGGCAGAATCTGGTGGAATGTAGACGATATCCAATGGCCAGTATTGCTCAGATTTGCCATCTCTGCACCGGTGGATTGGCTTCATCTAACGACCAACTTTCATAGTTCTCGCACACTATATAGGGGTATAGATATAGGTATTTGTCTCAGTTTCAAAGCCGAAATAACCCAAAGGTGAATATGTGCATAAGTGCATTCCGTAGAAATAATGTGAATTTTGCTTCTCCTTTTTTTGTTAATGCCCTGCACATATTGTTGTTGCTAATGTTCCTATTCCTACATGGATATCCAGTTCGTATGTACATGGGCAGCACCTATTACCCATGGATACTTTGCGTGCTGGCAACAGACAACCATGTAGTTTGAGCTTGTGGAGGAGCTCTACCCATCCTAAGTTCCTAACTCGCCTATTTGCCATCTCTGAAAAAAGCAAAACATCTCGTGCTTATTCCTGTGGACCTACATTAATTAAAAAAGATCATAATTGTTACATTTCCACAGTTATATCTAAGCAAATCACATCCATTAGGTCAACGTAACCATACCTATCCTAATTGCTAGATCTACATAACCATACCTAAATAGATTATAATGGCCAGATCTACATAACCATACCTAGAATTGTCACACATCTATACCTACCTAAAAATAAAAGGAGGAAACTTTATTTTTTTTTTAGACTGAGGTGGGAGCTTTGTTAGTTCTCCATACGCCGCGGTTGCTCGATTGGGCTATCCTTCTTTCAATTAGGCCTCCATACGGCAAACTTTTGTACGTGATGAATCTTCTGATCCACATGCACGCACGCGAGCAAGGGGGGCCTCCTATATCGCGTGGTGTGGGCCAGGGGTCGTCTGAACGCGCACCCTCCATCCCTTTCCGTGCCACTTTGGGCCGGCCAATTTGAGGGGCTGGACGTCCCTTTTTTTAATTTTACTTTTCCTTTTTATTTTCTGTTTTTGTTTTATTATGTGCTACAATAATTCAGAATTACAAAAAGGTACTAAAATTTCAAAAAATTGTGAACTGTGAATCTGTAAAAGAAAGTTATTCAATTCAAAAATGTATGCGTTCAAAAGAAAGAAAGTTTTCAGTTTTAACGAACATTTTTATTTTAGTTAACATTTTTCATTTTGATAAACAATTTTTATGAGTATTTTTTAATAGAGATGAACATTTATTTGCATTTGATGAACAAATTTTGATTTTGATAAACATTTTTTGAACTTGATGAACAAAGTTTGGGTCGAGGAATAACAAATTTTGAATTCAAAAAACTAATTTTGAATTCAAAAAACTAATTTTGAATTTCATGAATAAATTTTTAATAGATGAACAAACTTCGAATTTGCTAAAAAAAATCTAATTCAATGAAATTTTTTCGAATTTTGATTAACACTGTTTAAATCTGACAAACATATAATTTAATTCGATGAATTTTTTTGAATTATTGAACATTTTTTGGCAATGATGAACATTTTTCAAATTCAATGGGCAAAAAAATGTTTGTGAATTGGAAAAGAAAATTTGCATATAGAATAAAAAAGAGAACAGAAAAAGGGACACGAAAAAGAAAAGAAGGGAAAAAGAGAAAACAAGAAAAAAAAGAAAATGGGCTGGCCCATACAAACGCGAGCGCGCGCTTGCTCGCGGGGGACCTGCGTGCCCTATATGATTCCCGTGAGCACAGTCTTAAGTTACAAATCAAAACAGATCGGTAAATAAACTGACTTGGCCACGGGCAAATAGTAGAGCGCCCGTTATAGGCTTTGCGGTACCGAAGTGTGCCAGCCCATATTCATTCTTTTCCCTTTGTGAAATGCTGCAAAAGAGAAGCGCCCGCGGTGGTATTCGAACCCGCGCCAAAGGGGTGAAGAGCATGAAGCGCTAACCACCCGACAACTTCACTTCCTATCTTAACTAACAACTTCTCACCTTTTCGTTCTTTATTGACCATCCGTCCGGGCATTTGAGGCCGGTCTGGGCTGTCTGGCTACAGATGCTCTTACGTTTTTGTGATAATTTTTGTTATGTCTAGTATTAGTTGTTTAATATATAACAGCTGCATAGATAGATAATTATCCGTGTTATTCAATTTGTGCAGAAGTACATAGTTTTGAATCTATTCCTTGAGATGCGTCCTAATGTTTGTAAATGGCCATCATCATTCGAGTTATCGAACTCTGCTCTGGTTTTTCTTTAATTTTGAAAAAACTGCATATTGAAGGTAAGAGAAGAAAAGACTAGAATTCAACAAACGAAGGGCTAGAATGGAATCAACGATCGACAAATAACACCCATGGTACAAGAGAAGCGACTCTTTGAACATAATTCAATAAATGAAGGACTAGAACACTTCCTGGCACTACAGAAGAGGGAACAACATAGGACTAGAAGCTGGCACCCTCACGTACCTATATCCGTTGGATCATGCAGAACCGGTGAATCCGGTCGAGAAACTCCGCTCTTAGACCATGCGTTGTCCTCAGCTCCGATTGTGGGTTTGAACAAACTCCTCCGCTTCTATAGATGTGGCGGGTTTTCCTTTAAAGGGGTCCGCTGCGGGCAGAGGCAGCGTTGGAGCCGGGAATTGTCGGATGAAAGGAAGATGTGGGAACTTGGGAGAAGCCAGCTAGCTAGTCCATTATAACAACAGCGGGCCCATCCTTTTCAAGAGAAAAGAAAAACATTAGCCCCATCCTACGTCGTCCTCGATGACTTGATGGATATTCTCACCAGCCGGCCTTATCTTTCTGAGCATTTCACTGACTACTTCCGTCCGGAATTAGTTGTTGTAGAAATAAATGTATCTAGATGTATTTTTTACTTTTAGATACATTTATTACCATCCATTTCTTCATTCAAAAATCAGTGTCTTTGAGATATTCACCTATGACTGCCTTATGCCCCTCCCAATGCTCCACCTTGTACAGTTGTTAAGGCTGCTATGTAGGCAAAAAAAATAATGTGGCAAGGTAATTAAAAGGAGAGAGATGGATGTGGTGACCCCAGAAAAAACAATGTCAAGTGGGAACCTGGGGAAACCACTTAAATGAAAGAAGTCCATCAATGCATGGATAACTTTAGTTGCTAAATCATTAATTGAAGGATGCTTAGTTACTACAACAAGATATGCACCTTTGCATTAAAAACTTTAGTTGCTTAGCTCTTTAATATGCTTAGCATCTCATCTTAGCACTATTGCATTGTAGGAGGTCTTATCTATATATTGTGGGTGGCACGCTAGTCGCATCCTAGTCTTATCATGCGCTTATTAATTGTCCTAGTGGGAACCCTATGCTCATGCGTTAGCCAGATCTGGCCAACCCAAGGCAAGCGGCGGGTACGCGTGCAAGCCACCTCAATGACATGGGCTGCCGCAGTTTACGCTCTGTCGGAAAGCAGTACAAGGCGTGAGACCAGTGGCATGCCACGGTGTTTCCAGATGACGAAACTTTTGTTTATTAAACTAGTATAAGCGTGCACGTGCGTGCACGTAGCATAATTTATAATTTGAATCTTATTTCTATTTTATCGAGTTTTTATATCAAACTATTTAAATCTGTCTCATGCATAACAATGTGAGCATGCATGTAACACACAATCCATAGACACGTCTTCACATAAAATTGACAATCACATAAATGTATTATAATTTGTTGCAAAAATATATGAAAACCAACTACTAAGCAGCATTATCTACTATTTATCTTTTGATTATGATTCTCTCTTGAAGGTCCATTTCTTGATGTGATCTATGATGATTCATTCCATGTATGCGATATAGTTTAGTGCTTTATTCCATTCATACTTCCTCGGGGTCTATTTTACTCTTCCTATAAGATTTGTCAGAAGTCAAATGGCATAAAATTTAATCAAATTTATACAACAAAATATCAATGTTCACAATAAACTTATACAATATGGAAATTATGTTTACGAAATCAATATGAATACTATACGAAGTTTGTCTTCAAACTCTATGAAGTCTGACTGTAGACAAATCTTATATGCGGAGTAAAAAGCACAGGAGGGAGCACATGTACAAAACAGCCACGCCTCCTGGTTGTATATCCGCCATGACTGATGCGTGATGAAGACAACCAAACCAATATTTTGCTCTTTCCTTCATAATGTATATGGGAGGAGATAAATATTGTAATTTTGTTTCCTTTGAAACATGACGTATTATTATGGGAGTTGAATGGTTTGTGGGATTTAAATTGTTTGAGTTGTGCTCAATGTTGGAGTGATCTGGGTCGTCGGTCGAAGGTAATTGAACACGTGAGATTAAATGTGTCCCAACATGTTTGCTCTGTTATAAGTAGTGCAGAAGTGTAGATAGTGTAGATGAGACGAACGATTTTGTCCCCTGAAAAGGACTAAGGGCAACATGCATGGACCCCTAAAACCAACACGATATTCATGTGTGGAGACATTCAAACGTGCAAGCGGAAAGTGATACGAGAGCCAGCCATTCAAGTGTGTACTTCAAACGTCCACATACATTTCAAACAAAATTTGAACAAGTCGAACGATTTTGAAGGAAACCAAATGATTTTCATTTAAACTGGACAACATACATTATATTTTTGACATATTTGAGTAATTAAAAGCATCCGGAAGACAACCTAGTCTAAATCTTTGTTGGTGCCATGGCTCCAAGTCCTTGTTGTTCCCCGGGTCCGGCATGTTCCGCGGCCATGAGCCCCAGGAAACGAAGCTGCAGGTCGCCGGTGAGATAGAGTAAGACATGAGACATGGCTATGCCCACATGAGACACGAGCACTCTTGTCAAAGACCACGGCCTAGACCTTGCCAGTGGAGGTAAGGTCCACAATGTGGATGGGCCGGTCTCGTTATCATAGTGGCTCGACACGAACCACTCGTAGTTACTGGCGTTCCCGTCCGTGAACCGGGCGAGGTCTCTTCGTCCTGCGCAGCATCGGCCGGTGAATTGGCTGCCAACGACAGAGGCGTCAAATCACACGACTTGGCTTCTTAAATTGACCAAGGCGAGGAGTCGTGACAACCTCCATCTTCTCTTGCCAGGCCCTCCTGCAGCATAGCAACCAACAGTGTAGGCGGTGCACGCGTACTCATGGCCATCGGCGGTGGTTCCCCATCTCCGGTAGTTCCCATCCTGGGTGCAAGCGGCGTGACGACGGCCTGCGCTACGGCCTTGCCTGCGGCGGCTGCTGTAGCGGGTGGCCCTCCAACAAAGACCAATGGTGGCGTCCCATGGCTACTCGCGACCACGACTCCTGGTGGCATATCTGCCATGGCCGATGCGAGATGAAGACAGCCAAACCAATATATTTTTCCTTTGTAATGTATATGGGAAGAGATAAATATTGTAATTTTGTTTCCTTGGTAACGTGGGGTGTTATTATGTGAGTTGCATGGTTTGTGGGATTTGAATTGTATTGAGTTGTGCTCAACATTAAAATGATCTAGGTTGTTGGTCGGTGGCAATTGAATATGTGAGTTAAATGTATCACAACATGTTTTCTCTGTTACAAGTAGTGTAGATGAGACAAACGATTTTTTCTCCCGAAAAAGACTAAGGGCAACACGAACCCCTAAAACCGACACGGTATTCGTGTGTGGACACATTTAAACGTCTCTATAGACAATGATATAACAGCGAGCCATCCAACAGTGTACTTTAAACATCCACTTACATTCCGAATGGAATTTGAACAAACCGAACAATTTTCAAGGAAACCGAATGATTTTCATTTAAACCGGACAACTTACGTTTCATTTTTGACATATTTGAGTAAACAAAAGCATCCGGAAGAAAAACTCATCCAAATTTTCGTTGGCGCCCGGGCTTCAAGTCCTTGTTGTTCCCCAGGTCCGGCATCTTGGGTGGCAATAAGACCCGGGAAATGATGCTGCAGGTCCCTAACAAGGAAGAGTAAGACATGACATGATTTGACCGGCCTCGTTGTCATAGCAGCCTGGCGCGAATGACTCGTAGCTGCCGGCATTCCCATCCAGTATTGCGTGCACAGACTCCGCGTCCTACAGTGCCACGACCGCCATGCAGCTGCTCGCGGCTTCGTAGAGCGCCCACTACTCGACGACGAAATTCGGGTTCTTCACGGTTATGGCTGCTACGAACTTCTTTATCACTAACTTGCCGTAGATTTTTCCCCTCCGCGAGGTTGTAGCTATGCCCTCCTCCGCCTGCCTGAACGCCCAAACCGGTTTATGATGAGAATAGAAATTTCTCATGAAACCTGGCATGGCAACTATTTTTGGTTTATAATGCATGAAAGTAATACATGATCACATATTAAATCAATTCAGAAAAAATAAGATTAAATTGATCGACTAAATAAAAAAATGGTTACAATCTGTAGTGAGAAAGATTGGTTGTCAATATTATGGAACATGATACTGTAGAGCATGATGGATTAACAGTGAGTTTTGTGGTGATCGAGGAACCTATTAAATGTGGGGTAAATACATGACCAAAGTACTGAGTTTTCTTACATGGAGGCCTACCATTCGTTTCTTATTAACAAATACGTATTTGGTAGATCAACGATCGGATGACCTGTATAAATAATTATGAAGATTCAAGGTCTATATGATGCTTAGATACAATTATGAAGTAGGATATATTTGTCATTCTTAATTAATAAAAAGAGTCTCCACTGGATATACGGCCAGATGTTTCTCCTTTTGTGGGAGGCAACCTGTTGTAGTCTAATTTTCTCATCAATCCAAAAGCAAATTAAATATCTACTCAAATATATACATTTATGTAGGGTTTTTTTTTGGCTGCACATTGTTATGACAGCCGGTTTTTAATTTGTATGACATTTCAAATATATAAAATTTTATGTTAGATTGGTTGACAGAATAAAAGAGTTATTTGCGATAAAAAATATTTTTTCTACTTATAGTTAATCATAGGTAACATGTCTTTCCTTGGTTGGAATATGTAGCATTTCATTTGGTTAGTCCTTCATTTAATATTAAATATTAATTAAATGCTCACATGGTAAACTGTTGCTGCAACATTTACATTACTTACGGTCCATCAAATTGAGAAGCAAATATTGTTACATGATAAACTAATCATCAAATGTCTGAACTTTTTATGAGCAATTCTGATTTTTATGTCTTTTCTCCTCAAATTGGCCTTTCATATACTTAATTATAGTGGTAGATTCTGTTTTGTCTATGGGTTGCCACCAAAGGTACGTAGACACTGGATTCCCTTAATTTCTCAAAGGCACGTGGTGTGGCTTTCGTAATACAACAGATCCATTCATCTCATGCTTTATCCAGCTAGAAGAACCAACAGTACATAATCCATTGATTGCACTTGAGCTAGCTTCTGTAAGATTGATCAGCCCGGAGGATACCGAGCTAGCTGTTACACATGAACACGTCATCATGTAACCTCGACGCCGGGGTGATACACCGTAGCTCATGTTAAAGGAGACCTGACCAGCAGCACGGTACTTAAGCAATCCAGCGGGGGCTTTTGTAGACCTGAAACCCCACACACCCGAAAGGGACACTGTCAGGCCGTGTGGCGGCTATGGACTGACCTAGGTTGACATGATAGCCCCGAGGGCCTCGTGGATCATTGCCCCGCTACTAGAAGAACAGCGAAGAATGAGGAAGAAGACGAAGAACAAGGGGAAGGAACATGTAACCGTAAAGAAGTGGTAGATTGATTGTTCAATTGTGTGTTGTTCGATCGGTCGTTACCCCTTACATACATATATGAGGCGGCTGGACTTCTAGTACAAGACAAGAGCTCAAACCCCGTCCAAATCGTCAAAACTCAACCTAACTCGGACTAGGAGGGCCAGAACTTCCGGGCTAACAATATATCAAGTAGCCCTCTTGTGCTGATCTTGTAGGTCGCATATGAATTTCGATTGCAATGGTCCCAAAATAAACTTGTTCATCTTGAAGCAATGAACAATTCATCTGTTAAACACTTTTTCCTCTGAGGTCGTTTTGAGGTTGAATGTGGGCCCACATATCTGTAAATAATATTGAATCTTCAATTTTTGGGCGCACATCATGCAAACTTTTCGTTTAGCCCAGAACCTCCCGGAAGTTTTTCCCAGACTTTCGGGCTTAAAATGTGTAAAGTAGCTCCCTTTGACGCCTTGTGCAGGTTGCATACGACGTCTGATTGCAAAGACTGCAAAATAGAAATTGTTTATCTCGATGAGGTGAACAATTATTCTATTGTGTACTGTTCCATTCAGAAGTCGTCTTGTCGGAGAAATTGGCCTGCAAAATGGTAAAAATTTTGGGTCAAACTTCAGAAGCACACTATTTTGCCTCTCGAGGTTGCATACGAACTCGAATCAAGATGAACACAACATCAAAATTGTTCATTTTGATGATATGGAGATTTAGCATGTCGAAAACGTTTTCATTTGAGGCGACAGTTTGCCGTGCCGAAAACTGGTGTCAACAGTAGGTTTGCATAGCATCCTTCTTATGAGCCGACCATTGATTTAAGTTAATGGTTACGACAAAGATCCAGGCATATATATATCCATTTTGATTTAACTAATCGTGAGTTATTATTGTTGACATCACCCTTGAGGTAAATGAGTTGGGAGGTGAAACTATAAACCCCCATCTTCCTATGTCTGACTGAAAATTTTGCTCCATAAATATGTTGTGAGCGTGAGAAATCATAGAAGACTAAATGATAGTTGACTATGTGAACTTGCGAACAAAAGTTCTTACATCGACTCTTCCTGGAAATATGTTGAACTGTACTTGTTTCAATTACTTAGAACATAGTTTGTTTGTTTACAAGAAAGTTTATTTTGTATACTTCCATATTGTAATGAATTGCTACTTGCGTATGGGAAGTCATATCATGAATGAGTTGCTGCTATAATAATGATCATGATGCTACTATGTCCGTATTTTATTTTATTGACACCTCTCTCTCTCTCTCTCTCTCTCTCTCTCTCTCTCTCTAAACATGTGGTCATGATTATCGATTTCGGCTTTCACTTGAGGACAAGCCAGGTCTAAGCTTGGGGGATTTGATACGTCCATTTTGCATCATGTTTTTTATTGTTATTTGTAATATTTTTGGTCATTATTTCACCTTATGATGCAATTCTAATGCCTTTTCTCTCTTAATTTGCAAGATTTACATGGAGAGGGAAATTACCGACAGTTGGAATTCTGGACCTAAAAAAGCTACAACAGAGATATCTATTCTATGGGGCTTCAAATGACCTGAAAATTCACAAGGATTTTTTATTAAATATAAAAAAATAGTGGAACCAAGAAATACCAGAGGGCGACCACACGTTGCCCACAAGGTAACAGAGCACGGCCACCCCCTGGGCACGGCCTGATGCCTTATGGGCCCCAAAGCTGCCTCTACCCCCCTTGTTCTACTATATTGAGGGGTTTTACCCTACAAAAATAAGAGGAGGACTTTCGGTATGAAGCGCCACCATCTTGAGGCGGAGGTTGGGCATGAGCACTTTTGCCTTCCGGCGGAGCGATTCCACAGGGGGATACTTCCCTCCGGGAGGGGGAAATCAAAGTCATCGACATCACCAATGTTCCACTCATTGTGGGAGGACCAATATTCAACAACATCTTCACCAACACCATCTCATCTCAAACCCTAGTTCATCTCTTGTATTCATTCTTTGTATCAAAACCTCAGATTGGTACCTGTGGGTTGCTAGTAGTGTTGATTACATTTCATAGTTGATGCTAGTTGGTTTATTTGGTGGAAGAACAAATGTTCAAATCCTTAAGCATATTCAATATCCCTATGATCTTGAACATGAATATGATTTGTGAGTAGTTACTTTTGTTCTCGAGGACATGGGAGAAGTCTTGTTATAATTAATCATACAAATTTGTTATTCGTTCGATATTTTTATGATATGTATGTTGCTGCTTCCTTTAGTGGTGTCATGTGAACGTAGACTACATGAAACTTCGCCATATTTGGGCCTAAGTGAAGGCATTGTGGTGTAACATGTAGATGATGGGTTGCTAGAGCGACACATGTTTGAACCCCAGTTTATGTATTATTCTGTAAGGGGCTGATTCGGATCCATATATTTCATGCTACGGTTTGATTTATCTTTATTATCGTTTCATAGTTGCGGATGATTGAGAGAGGGGTTAATCATAAGAGGGTTGCTTGTTCAAGTAAGAACTGCACCCTAGCTTTAGTCCACCCACATATCAAATTATCAAAGTGGCAAACGAACCAAATGAACATGATGAAAGTGACCAGACGGTAATTCACACGTGACACACGAGAACGCTTTGCTTTATATAAGAGAACGTTTCGGCTTGTCCTTTGCTATAAAAAGGATTGGACACCTTGCTGCACCTTTGTTACTTTTGTTACTTGCTACTTGTTAGAATTATCTTGCTACAAAACTATCTGTTACCGCTACTTTCAGTACTTGAAGAGAATACTTTACTGAAAATCGCTTATCATTTCCTTCTGCTCCTTGTTGGGTCCAGCACACTTACTTATTGAAAGGATTACGATTGATCCCTAAACCTGTGAGTCATCACTCATGTAGTACTACGTACTCGCATGCCATATGATCAATATTAGTTCCAAACTAGAGAAAATAATAATTGGTTTCATTACAGACCCAAAGTAGCAGTTAGATTGAATTGAAGCACACATGGTGCATAATTCAATTTTTGATAGACGTTAGAAGACGATGACTTAAATTCAATTTTTGATAGACGTTAGAAGACAATGACTTAAACCTCACATCGACACATAATCTGAAATGGTACAGTTGTTCAAACAAAGGTAAGGTATCCTCCCTCATTTGATCAGGTGGTTATGCACTTTAAGTTTGAAAACCATGATTCATGAATACCGATTAAGTATATATGGCCCAGATTTAGCTAATAGACTATTGTTAACAAGATGTGTTCATAACTATTTTCAAAAGCAAACATGTACTACACATAGTTGACCGGGCTGTACATAAGGTTGGATGTGGATTTATTGTAGCTTTTTACTTCACCTACATTTAATGTTGTGGTAACATTTCCATTAAATCAATATATCTTCATTTGTTAGTTGTAGCCCCTATGATATGTGCATGTTTTGTTTAAAAATTATGCATGTTCATTAACAGACATCGTTGTTGCTTTTTGTTGGGGCACTACTTGCTTTCGCGTGTTTCTTCTATGGACATGGAATTAGACAATATATACTAAAATAAGAATATATTTTTGAAAAAGGCGGGTGGCCCACGATCTATGAAAGGAAGAATATGTCACAGTTATCATGTTGTAAGATTCAGAATTAGATTTGAAAAGTATCTCATGTGAGATGTGTTCTCGAGGTACAAAAATATATGAAAGGTGATTATCTTGTAATACCAATGCACTTTGTAGTACAATGATCTATTTTTATTAGGGTCAATGAAATATAACTATTCACTGTGTTGATTACATGACTACTTTTAGTTTGTGCACCAAGATTACTCAATAGTTTTACTAAAATAATCTCATGGGATTTTAAGTCTACTTGCTTTTCAACTTCTAATAGATACACCATTTTCTGACCCATTTCAAAAATATATATCTCATAGATCCAAAAAATGGTCCATTATTTTTTACATTTAGCTATGGACAAATAATTTCTCAGTTTTTCCATCAAGTTGATGATGAGAAATTTAGTGTTCAATTTGGTTGCTTGTTTGTGAAAAGATTCCTTACAAACAGCTAGAAACAACTCTGTCTAGCAAGACGTGCTCATGAATAAATATCTCATGGTGATTGATTTCCTGTATGAAAATATGTTTGACCCTCCATTGAACATTAGTTTTCCTTTGGAGATGATACACTACTGCAGGATGCTGCTAACGCGACACTACGATCAGAGACCCTTCGACGAAACTGTGTGCGATACAATAATCGCAAACGGCGGTGTAAAAAATCCATCAAAAAAGGTGCAAAACTTTTGCGATGACGGATGCATCAAACACGGCTCAGATTTTTGTTGCGTTGATGACCCACAAGTATAGGGGATCTATCGTAGTCCTTTCGATAAGTAAGAGTGTCGAACCGAACGAGGAGCAGAAGGAAATGACAAGAGGTTTTTAGTAAGGTATTCTATGCAAGCACTGAAATTATCGATAACCGATAGTTTTGTGATAAGGTAATTTGTAACGGGTAACAAGTAACAAAAGTAAACAAGGTGCAGCAAGGTGGCTCAATCCTTTTCGTAGCAAAGGACAAGGCTGCACAAACTCTTATGTAAAACAAAGCGCTCCCGAGGACACATGGGAATTATCGTCAAGCTAGTTTTCATCATGCTCATATGATTCACGTTTGTTATTTTGATAATTTGATATGTGGACGGACCGGTGCTTCGGTACCGCCCTTCCTTGGACAATCATCCCACTTATGATTAACCCATCTCGCAAGACTACGAAACAAGAATTAAGGTAAACCTAACCATGGCATGAAACATATGGATCCAAATCAGCCCCTTACGAAGAAACACATAAACTAGGGTTTAAGCTTCTGTCACCCTAGCAACCATCATCTACTTATTACTTCCCAATGCCTTCCCCTAGGCCCAAACAATGATGAAGTGTGATGTAGTCGACGTTCACATAACACCACTAGAGGAAAGACAACATACATCTCATCAAAATATCGAACGAATACCAAATTCACATGACTACTTATAACAAGACTTCTCCTGTGTCCTCGGGAACAAACGTAACTACTCACAAATCATATTTTGTCCATAATCAGAGGGGTATTAATATGCATAAAGGATCTGAACATACGATCTTCCACCGAATAAACCAATTAGCATCAACTACAAGGAGTAATCAACACTACTAGCAACCCACATGTACCAATCTGAGGTTTTTGAGACAAAGATCGGATACAAGAGATGAACTAGGGTTTGAGAGGAGATGGTGCTGGTGAAGATGTTGATGGAGATTGATCCCCTCTTGATGAGAGGATCGATGATGATGACGATGGTGATGATTTTCCCCTCCCGGAGGGGATGTTTCCTCGGCAGAACAGCTCTGCCGGAGCCTTAAATTGGTTCTGCCAAGGTTCCGCCTTGAGATGGCGGCACTTAGTCCCGAAAGGTTCCTTATGATTTTTTCCAGGGCAAAAGACACCATATAGCAGAAGATGGGCATCGGGGGCCTGCCAGGTGGCCCACGAGGCAGGGGGCGCGCCCAAGGGTGTAGGGCGCGCCCTCCACCCTCGTGGACGGTGGGTGGCCCCCCTCTGGTGCTTTATTCGCCCAATATTTTTAATATATTCCAAAACCGACTTTCGTGGAGTTTTAGGACTTTCGGAGTTGTGCAGAATAGGTCTTTAATATTTGCTCCTTTTTCCAGCCCAGAATTCCAGCTGTCGGCATTCTCCCTTTTCATGTAAACCTGGTAAAATAAGATAGAAAAGGCATAAGTATTGTGATATAATGTGTAGTAACATCCCATAATGCAATAAATATTGATATAAAAACATGATGCAAAATGGAGGTATCAACTCCCCCAAGCTTAGACCTCGCTTGTCCTCAAGCGGAAGCCGAAATCAAAAAATATATCCACATGTTTAGAGATAGAGGTGTCGATAAAATAAAATACGGACATGAGGGCATCGTGATCATTCTTAGAACAGCAACATATATATTGTCATATGATTACTTATGCTAAAGTAACAATCTATTCACAATGTAAAGTATGAACCAGAAACTTCATTGAAAACTAGGAAACTATAATCTCTGTCATTGAAGCAATGTCAATTAATCATAACATCGGAACGAGTCAATATATGAGCTTTTCAGCAAGTCCACATACTCAACTATCATTTAGTCTTTCACAATTGCTAGCGCTCAAGCATTACTTATGGGTATGAAGTTTCAATCGAACGTAGAGAAAGATAGGGGCTTATGGTTTTGCCTCCCAACCTTTTACCTCAAGAGTAATGTCAACAATAATACTTTATGAAAACCTACATCCAATTGCATAATATATAGACGGTATATTCTGCTAATATTAGCAGAATAGCTATTCTGCACACCACTTCGGCACTGCACGCTCAACAGAAGCGCACTGCATCATTTTGACGACGAGCACTGCAATAGAGACTAGTGAACTTCTCGTCGGAAAAAACTGCACGCGTTATTTTTTCGGTACTGTTTTCGCTATAATTTTTTAATCGTTTATCGGAATGAGGCGTGTAATATACCATTAAAAAGCTATGGATTAGGCGCAATTTCGACATGTTGAACACTTTTCGAGATACCAAACGGTTTAAGAGCAGTTTTGAAAATAGTGCGGCGGATGACGAGTGGCAGCGAGCGTTTTTTGGCATTTTTTTCTAAACCGCCTGTCGGAATGAAGCAAATGATATGCCGTTGGATAGATATCGTCGAGGCGCATCTTTTCCATATATAAATCTTTCTCTAATTCATTACGGCTTAAGAGCAGTTTCAAATTTACTAAATCGCGGAACTCTGTTTTTCAAATTTTTTGAAATTTTCGCTACTGTTTTTGCTCCAGTTTTCTAACCGTTTGTCGAAACGAGACATATGATACGCCGTTGGAAAGCTACAGACAAGGCACAACTTTCATATGTTGAAATGGTTTTGAGATTCCTTACAATTTTTAGTTAATTTTGAAAATCGTGCGGCTGACTTCGAGAGGCAGCGGCTGTTTTTTCACGAAATTTTTACGAACGGCTGGTCGGAATAATTCAAATCATACGCCGTTGGAAAAATATCGACGAGACGCAACTTTTTCATGTAGAACACTCTCTCTAATTCATTATGGTTTAAGAGCAGTTTTCAAATTACCAAAATGCGGGCACTCTGTTTTTCGCGACACCCAAATCGACGTGGGTATTTCATCCAATTGAAAACCGCACTGCATCGGATGAAAAACCGCACTGCATCAAACGGATAAAAGAACTGCCTGGTTTCTTTTATTCAAACGTAAATTTTTCAAGGACGAGAAAGTGAATCGCACCGCATCGGACAGAAAACCGCACTGTATCAGACAGTCAAGTGAACTTCATGATTTGTTTTGTCGGGCGTAAATTTTCTCAGATGAGCTTTTGTGAGTTTTTTTGTCATTTTTTTATGAACGAAAGTGGACCGCAGAGACGAGGGCAAGTGGACCGCGACATATATCGAAGTGAACCGCACTGTATCAGACTGTCATTTTTTTTGTTTTACTAATCTATTTTCACACTTCAATGTTGTGCGCAAGGGAACAGTATCACTTTCAAAAGTGAATGACATCGAGAACCAAACGCACTGCAGGTGTTTGATGATAGTCAATGGTAGTGTACTGCTTCATTATATTTTTCAAACTATGTCCATATTCAAACTCCTCAACAAACAAGAATGGAGTGAGCTGCAACGAATGCACTGCGCCTTAGGCAAGTGAAACCAAAGTGAGCTGCGGACAGGAAACCAAAGTGAGCTGCAAATACCATTTAAAGTCATCTACAGAAATAGAGTGCACCGGATGAACCTTTTAAACACATTTTTTTCTTGCCGCCCTAGGCCGGCCAAGCGCGCCCAAGAGTTTTTTCTTTTCATTTTTTTGAACCACACAAGCCCATCAATCCATACTGCAATTTTTGATCGTGGAGGACTGCACACACTTTGATCGACTCCGACACGGCTTGCAAAACCTGAAAACTATGAAAAAACGTGCGGACTGCATAGCAAAAGTCTGAAGAAAAAACCCAAAAACCAAGTGGACTGCTCGCTCCGCTACTGCTCTTTCCATCGGTCGTCGTCGCCGCCACGGAGGAGACCACCTCCCCACTGCTGCTGCTACTTTCAGTCTTCGGTGGTGTGGGCTCTCTCTTAGGAGTGGACTGCATGCGATGCATCGGGTGGAGATCTTGGAGAGCATAGGAGGCCGATGTTGGAGGTGGGGAGGAGGGAGCCGATGTGGTGGCGGGTTAAGTGGTCGCCGGAGTCTCCCGTCCATGGCCACCAACTAGACGAGGAGGAGCCCACCATCGGATCCGTCCTCCCCGCAAGGAGGAGATATGTTCTTGGCACACGCGCGGTCATGGCCCTGATCTGGACGAGGAGGTTGGGGGAGGCAGCCATGGCCTCGATCTGGATGAGGACAGGGCATCTGCACTCTACGGGTGGAGATGCAGTTCGATGCAGCCCCCTGGTCGACGTGGCGGCCATCGGTGCCCACGAGCGAGACAAAAGCCGGATTCGGCAACGAAAACGAGTGAGGGGGAAATCCGGCGACCTTTGGAAGATGGAGCCGCCCGGATCCGGCAGCCACTGGGGGGCGCGGGGAGGGGGGCGGGAGACCGGTGTGAGGGGACGCCTCGCCTCTATTTTGGAATGGTCGCGTCGCCGGGCCGGCACGGGAGGAGGATCCCGCCGGAATCCAGTGGTTGCAGGGGTGGGTAGATGGCTAGGCGGGGGAGGGAGGTGGGAGGTGGATGAGAATCCCGCCGTCTGCTGCTCGAGGGTGGACCGGGGGCAGGGCAGTGCGCTGCAGGCCGGGGGCTTGAGGAGGGCTGACGCGGCGGCGAGCTAGGGATGGGCGGCGCGGTGGCCTCAAGAGGGAAGGGCGGCGCGGGCCCTAGGATGGCTGGTGCGGTGGCGGCCTGGGGATGGGCGGGGCGGCGCAGCGGATGGGGATGGCGGCCTGGGTGGGAGGCGTGGGGGTGGTGGGGCGGCAGAGGTGGGTGGGGTGCCGGCGTGTTGGTGGTGGTGGGGAAGGTGGGCATGTGGGGTGGGTTCCTGCGGGGGAAGGAAGAAGGTGGGGTGCGGGGTTGGGCTTGGGCTACTGTAGTTTTATCGGGTTGCTATGCGGTCCGCCTCGGGTGTACGAAGCAGTGTAGAAGTGTTAGCAGAATAAGCACCGGGTGTGCAGAATAAGGTCTTAAGGGGGTGTTATCATAATAGACCCACCCTATATATATATATATATATATATATATATATATATATATATATATATATATATCAGGATCTTTCCAACACATAGTGCTTGCCAAAGGATAAAGTGTAAAAACGAAAGGTGAACATCACCATGACTCTTGTATGAGGGTAGAAGGTAAAAATAAAAGATAGGCCCTTCACAGAGGGATGCAAAAGAAGGTCACTTTATATTACCACTTGCAATAAAGACCTTTATTATGCAGTCCATCACTTTTATTTCTTCCATATCACAAGCTCGTATAAAGCTTTTTTTTTTCACACTAATAAGTCATACATATTTAGGGAGCAATTTTTATTGCTTGCACCGATGACAACTTACTTGAAGGATCTTACTCAATCCGTAGGTAGTTATGGTGGACTCTCATGGCAAAACTCAGTTTAGGGATGCTTGGAAGCACTAGTAGTATATCTACTTGGTGCAAAGAATTTGGCTAGCATGAGGGAGAAATGCAAGCTCAGCATGTTCGATGATCCATGACAATATAATTTATTTCAGATATAAGAGAACATAACCCATTACGTTGTCTTCCTTGTCCAACATCAACTTTTTAGCATGTCATATTTTAATGAGTGCTCACAATCATAAAAGATGTCCAAGATAGTGTATTTATACGTGAAAATCTCTCTTTCTTTATTACTTCCTATTAATTGCAACGATGACCAAAACTATGTTTGTCAACTCTCAACAACTTTTATTCATCATACTTTTTATATGTGAAGTCATTACTTTCCATAAGATCAATATGATCTTTTTATTTTCTTCTTATTTTTCCTTTCTCTTTCAAGATCATAGCAAGATAGCAAAGCCCTCAACTCAAAACTAATCTTTATTATATATATCTAACGGACTTGATTACACAGATAAGGATCAACACAAAAACTCAATGCTAGATCATACTAAACGTTATTCTACTAGATCGAGATATAACCAAAAAGATCGAACTAAGAAAAACGGTAAAGATAGAAGTGTGATGGTGATACGATACCGGGGCATCTCCCCCAAGCTTGGCAGTTTCCAATGGGTGTGCCCATATCCATGTATTTATGTCTCTTTCTTCGGAGGTGGTGATGTGATAATCTTGGCAATGATGCCCCTTAGGATACGGTTCTCTTCCTCGAGCTTATTGACTTGATGCTTAAGATCCATTATTTCCTTACGGAGTTTACCCGTGGCGGTTAAAGCTCCTTTCACGCCCATGGATTTTGCGTAGCCGCGGGAGAACAAGTAACACTCTTTTTCATATTTTCATAAGAAAGAAATCTAGCATTGAGAGGGATGACCGAGTTTGGAATTGCTGAGTTCCTCCATCATGAATCTGGCTTGGAGACGAGAGGAAAATTCTTGATCCTCCTCCATGGCATCTATCCGTTTCAAGTCGGCCTCCATCTCTTCCTCCGTTGATGGCCCAAAATGGTCAACATGGCTGTTTGCTCTTGGCCCCGGTGTCGGATGAGATACTCAACTCTCCTCGGCTGACTCTTAAGATGACATCTTGCTCTAAATCTGCTGTAGAAACATCTCAAAATAAAAACAGAGGATTTCGTCGTGGTACGGTGGTCAAAACCTTCGGGAGATTATATAATGAATTTTTATCGATCAAAAGAAGTATCGTGCGAGAAAACGGAGTCCGGAGGGTAGACAAGGTGTCCATGAGGCAGGGGGCGCGCCCAGGGGGTAGGGCGCGCCCTCCACCCAAAACAGAGAAAAATTGCTATTTGAGAAGTTTTGGAGTCGGTTTACTTACCGTACCACATACCTATTCCTTTTCGGAGTCTGAAACATTCTGGAAAGTCTCCCTTTATGTACTCCTTCGGGGTTACGGTGTCAATAACATTGGTTTCAACATTTATGGGATTACCTGAGATATAGTGTTTGATTCTTTGACCGTTCACCATCTTCGGATTTGTGTCTTCGACATTGTTGATTTTTATGGCACCGGAACTATAGACATCCTCGATAATGTAGGGACCTTCCCATTTAGAGAGAAGTTTTCCTACAAAAAATCTTAAACGAGAGTTGTATAGCAAAACATAATCACCTACATTAAAGTCACGCTTTTGTATCCTTTTGTCATGCCATCTTTTAACTTTTTCTTTAAACAGTTTGGCGTTCTCATAGGCCTGGGTTCTCCATTCATCAAGTGAGCTAATGTCAAATAGCCTCTTCTCACCCGCAAGTTTGAAATCATAATTGAGCTATTTAATGGCCCAAAATGCCTTATGTTCTAGTTCGAGAGGTAAGTGACATGCTTTTCCATAAACCATTTTATATGGAGACACACCCATATGATTTTTATACGAAGTTCTATAGGACCATAATGCATCATCATGTTTCTTGGACCAATTCTTTCTAGATCTATTTACAGTCTTTTGAAAAAATAATTTCATCTCTCTATTACTCAATTCTACTTGACCACTAGACTGAGGGTGCTATGGAGATGAAATTCTATGATTAACATCATACTTAGCAAGCATTTCATGAAAAGCATCATGAATAAAATGTGAACCACCATCAGTCATTAAATATCTAGGGACTCCAAACCTCGGAAAAATAACTTCTTTAAGCATCTTAATAGAAGTGTTATGATCAGCACTACTAGTTGGAATAGCTTCTACCCACTTAGTAACGTAATTAACAACAACTAAAATATGTGTATACCCATTAGAGGAAGGAAAAGGTCCCATATAATCAAAGCGCCAAACATCAAATGGTTCAACAACATGTGAATAGTTCATAGGCATTTTTTGACGTCTACTAATATTATCAATTCTTTGACATTCATCGCAAGACAAGACAAACTTATGATCATCTTTGAAGATACTATGCCAACCGGATTGCAATACCTTATGTGCAGTTCTATCTCCAGCGTGGTGTCCTCCATATGCGTCGGAGTGACACTTGGGTAGGATCTGTTCCTGTTCATGCTCAGGTACACAACGTCTAATAACACCATCTACTCCTTGTTTATAAATGTGTGGGTCATCCCAAAAGTAATGTCTTAAATCATAGAAAAACTTCTTCTTTTGCTGGTATGTGAAACTAGGTGGTATAAATTTAGCAATAATATAACTAGCATAATCAGCATACCATGGAGCAGTACGAGAAGAATTTATGACAGCTAATTGTTCATCAGGAAAGCTATCATCAATAGGTAGTGGGTCATCAAGAACATTTTCTAACCTAGACAAGTTGTCTGCAACGGGGTTCTTAGCTCCCTTTCTATCAATAATATGCAAATCAAATTCTTGTAGCAAGGGAACCCATCTAATAAATCTACGTTTAGCATATTCCTTTTCCACAAGATATTTAATAGCAACATGATCAGTGCGAACAGTTACTTTGGAATCAACAATATAAGGTCTGAACTTATCATAGACAAATACAACTTCTAAAAACTCTTTTTTAGTAGTAGCATAATTTCCCTGGGCACTATCTAGAGTTTTACTAGCATATTGGATAACATTTAATTTCTTATCAACTCTTTGTCCTCGAACAACACTTATAGCATAATCACTAGCATCACACATAATTTCAAAGGGTAAATTTCAATCAGGTGGCTGAACAATAGGTGCAGAAATCAAGGCTTGCTTAAGTATTTCAAATGCTTCTACACAATCATCATCAAAGACAAAAGGAACATCTTTTTGTAAGAGATTAGCCAGAGGCCTAGAAAATTTAGAGAAGTCTTTAATAAACCTCCTATAGAAACCGGCATGACCGAGGAAACTTCTTATACCTTTTACGTCCTTAGGACACGACATCTTTTCAATAGCATCAACTTTAGCTTTGTCAACTTCAATACCTTTTTCAGAAATTTTATGCCCCAAGACAATACCTTCATTAACCATAAAGTGGCACTTCTCCCAATTCAAGACAAGATTAGTTTCTTCACATCTCTGCAAGACTCGATCAAGGTTGCTTAAGCAATCATCAAAAGAAGTTCCATACACAAGGAAATCATCCATGAAAACCTCAACAATATTTTCACAAAAGTCAGAGAATATAGCAGTCATACATCTTTCAAAGGTAGCAGGTGCATTACATAAACCAAAAGTCATACGTCTATAAGCAAAGGTACCGAAAGGGCAGGTAAAAGTGGTCTTATGCTGATCCTCTTTTGACACAGGTATTTGAGAGAAACCAGAATAACCATCTAGAAAGCACATATATGTATGTTTTGATAATATTTCTAGCTTTTGATCAATAAAAGGTAGAGGGTAATGATCTTTTCTAGTAGCTTTATTTAATTTGCGGAAATCAATTACCATTCTATAACTTGTAACAATTCTTTGTGGGATCAATTCATCTTTATCATTAGGAACAACAGTAATACCTCCCTTCTTAGGGACAGAATGGACATGACTTACCCACTGACTATCAGCAACATGATAAATTATTCCTACCTCCAGAAGCTTTAGTATTTCATTTCTTACCACTTCATTCATCTTTGGATTTAACCGCCGTTGATGATGAACAACTAGTTTAGCATCTTTCTCCAACTTTATTTTGTGCTGGCATAGAGTGGGACTAATGCCCTTAAGATCATTCAGAGTATATCCAATAGCAGCACGGTGCTTCTTCAGAGTTTTCAATAATTTCTCTTCTTCATGCTCTGAAAGGTTAGCACTAATAATAATAGTATATATCTTCTTTTCATCAAGATAAGCATATTTAAGGGTATCAGGTAATTTTTTAAGCTCAAACACGGCATCACCCTTGGGTGGAGGAGGATCCCCTAGGATTTCAACAGGAAAGTTGTGTTTCAAAATAGGTCCCTGTTTGAAGAATACTTCATCTATTTCCCTTCTTTCATTCATAAGTATATCATTTTCATGGTCGAGCAAATATTATTCTAAAGGATCATTAGGAGGCGGAACAATAAAAGCAAGACCAATAATTTCATCTTTACTAGGCAATTCTTTATCATGGGGTTGTCTACAAAATTTAGAAAAATTAAAGTCATGAGACATATCCCCTAACCCAACAGTAACGATATCCTTTTCGCAGTCTATCTTATCATTAACAGTATTCAAGAAGGGTCTACCAAATATAATGGGGCAAATGTCATCTTGTGGGGAACCAAGAACAAGAAAATCAGTAGGATATTTAATTTTCCCACACAAGACTTCAACATGTCTAACAATCCCAATTGGTGAAATAGTATCTCTATTGGCAAGCTTAATAGTAACGTCAATACCTTCTATTTCAGCAGGTGCGATATCATGCATAATTTCTTCATATAAGGAATGAGGTATTGCACTTGCACTAGCAACAATATCACATAGACCATGATAACAATGATCTCCTATTTTAACAGAAACAATAGGCATGCCAACAACAGGTCTATGTTTATTCTTAGTATCGGGTCTAGCAATTCTAGCAGCTTCATCACAGAAGTAAATAACATGCCCATCAATATTATCGACCAAGATATCTTTAACCATAGCAATACTAGGTTCAACTTTAATTTGCTCAGTGGGTGTAGGTGTTCTAGCATTACGCTTACAAACCACAGTTGAAGCTTTAGCATGATCCTTTATTCTAATAGGGAAAGGTTGTTTTTCATTATAAGAAGTAGGAACAATAGGGTCAACATTATAAGTAATAGTCTTTTCTTCGACTTTAATAGGCTCTACTACTTTTACTTCAATGGGAGGATAAAATTTAAAACACTTCTCCTTAGGGAGATCAACATGAGTAGGAAATGATTCACAGAAAGAAGCTACTATCTCAGAGTCAAGTCCATATTTAGTGCTAAATTCACGAAAAGCATCTGTATCCATAAAAGATTTAACACAATCTAACTTAGGTGTTATACCTGACTCCTTAACTTCGTCGAGTTCCCAATCTTCAAAGTTGCATTTAATTCTTTCCAATAAATCCCATCTGAATTCAATAGTGTTCATCATAAAAGAACCAGTACAAGTAGTATCGAGCATGGAGCGATTATTGAGAGACAGCCGAGCATAAATTTTTTGAATAATAATTTCTGTTGAGAGCTCATGATTGGGGCATGAATATAACATTGACTTAAGCCCCCCCCCCAACCTTGAGCGATACTATCTCCTTTGCGAGTCCAAAAATAATATATATAATTACTATCACGACGAACCAGATGCATAGGATAAAACTTCTGATGAAATTCCAATTTCAATCGGTTGTAGTTCCATGATCCAATATCATCACATAGCCTAAACCACGTCAATGCCTTTCCCTTCAAAGATAAATGGAAGACCTTCTTCTTGATAACATCCTCGGGCATACCTGCAAGCTTAAATAATCCACAAACTTCATCCACATAGATTAGGTGCATATTGGGATGTAATATTCCGTCTCCTATAAAAGGATTAGCTAGCAGTTTCTATATCATACCTGAAGGAATTTCAAAGTGAACATTTTCAGTAGGTTCAGTAGGTTGAGGAGCAACTCTTTGCTCTTATGGTTGGGGTGAAGATACCCCGAACAAGTGACATTAAATTTTAGCACACTATATGAATGTTTCCTTACCAAATTCCACCTACGAAAGGCGCTTCACTCCCCGGCAATGGCGCCAGAAAAGAGTCTTGACGACCCAAAAGTATAGGGGATCTATCGTAGTACTTTCGATAAGTAAGAGTGTCGAACCCAATGAGGAGCAGAAGGAAATGACAAGCGGTTTTCAGTAAGGTATTCTCTGCAAGCACTGAAATTATCGGTAACAGATAGTTTTGTGATAAGGTAATTTGTAACGGGTAACAAGTAACAAAAGTAAACAAGGTGCAGCAAGGTGGCCCAATCCTTTTTGTATCAATAAACAAGCCTGGACAAACTCTTATATAAAACAAAGCGCTCCCGAGGACACATGGGAATTATCGTCAAGCTAGTTTTCATCATTCTAATATGTTTCGCGTTCGTTACTCTGATAATTTGATATGTGGGTGGACCGGTGCTTGGGTACTTCCCTTCCTTGGACAAGCATCCCACTTATGACTAACCCCTCTCGCAATAATCCGCAACTACAAAAGAATAATTATGGTAAACCTAACCATAGCATGAAACATATGGATACAAATCAGCCCCTTACGAAGCAACGCATAAACTAGGGTTTAAGCTTCTATCACTCTAGCAACCTTTCATCCACTTATTACTTCCCAATGCCTTCCCCTAGGCCCAAACAATGGTGAAGTGTCATGTAGCCGATGTTCACATAACACCACTAGAGGAAAGACAACATACATCTCATCAAAATATCGAACGAATACCAAATTCACATGACTACTTATAACAAGACTTCTCCAATGTCCTCGGGAACAAACGTAACTACTCACAAATCAGACTCATGTTCATAATAAGAGGGGTATTAATATGCATAAAGGATTTGAACATATGATCTTCCACCGAATAAACCAACTAGCATCAACTACAAGGAGTAATCAACACTACTAGCAACCCACAGGTACCAATCTGAGGTTTTGAGACAAAGATAAGATACAAGAGATGAACTAGGTTTTGAGAGGAGATGGTGCTGGTGAAGATGTTGATAGAGATTGACCCCTCTCGATGAGAGGATCGATGGTGATGATGATGGCGACGATTTCCCCCTCCCGAAGGGATGTTTCCCCAGCAGAACAGCTCCGCCAGAGCCCTAGTTGGTTCCGCCTCGAGACGGCGGCACTTCGTCCCGAAAGCTTCCTTATGATTTTTTCCAGGGCAAAAGACACCATATAGAAGAAGATGGTCATCGGGAGGCTGCCAGGTGTCCCACGATGCAGGGGGCGCACCCTCCACCCTTGTGGACGGTGGGTGGCCCCCTCTGGTGCTTTTTTCGCCCAATATTTTTAATATATTCCAAAACTGACTTTCGTGGAGTTTCAGGACTTTTGGAGTTGTGCAGAATAGGTCTCTAATATTTGCTCCTTTTCCAGCCCAGAATTCCAGCTGCCGGCATTCTCCCTCTTCATGTAAACCTTGTAAAATAAGAGAGAAGGCATAAGTATTGTGACATAATGTGTAGTAACAGCGCATAATGCAATAAATACTGATATGAAAGCATGATGCAAAATGGACGTATCATGCGTGTGTGTGATTCAGGGCATACAGTTCAGTTCAATTAACCGTTTGCGATGAGGAGGAACAAAAGAAACGGGCTGCCAAATGAAGGCGTGTACGATGTAGAGCATACTGTTCATTCGGATGAACTGTTTTGTGATTAGGAAACACAAAAGAAATGGTCAGCCAGATCAACGTGTGTGCGATATACGGCATGCAGTTCACTCAGATGAATTGTTTGCTTTGAGACAAGAGAACAGAAACGGTTCAATATAACAAGATGTGTGTGATACGCGGCAAACATGTGTGTAATCAGAAATGTGTGCGAAGACTGATCATAACACAAACGATTGCTTCTAATAAAACGTATGTGATATGCTCTGTCTACATATCATCTATTGGCCATTGGGGGACGGGCGGTCATCTAGATACGCCATAAGGATGCGAAGAGGCATCCTATACCAGCAAGGACTAGCTGTTCCACCTGTAGCTCATGTAAGAGAACTCTCAAGTTAAGTTTGCACATGCTGGAGCAGCCATTAGATGGGTGACTAGATGGGAAGTAGTGTTGATGTTAAATTAACTGATAGGATCGATGGGTCATATTTGTCAAATTAAATGACTGATATGACCCATCCCATGAGTTAATTTCACCTCGAGGTCCTTGTTTTTTATTTTATTTTATTTCTTAACACATGTTAAAGAAGGTCTACAGCATTACTTTTTTATAATGTGTATACGTGGCATACAGTTGATCCATCTGACCTGTTTGTGATGGAATAAGCCGTGTGTGTTGTGGGCAAATGCTTGCTAGTTTACAACTGTTTGCGATTGATGAATTCATCACCGACAGGTTCCCTCGTGTGGTCCGTGTTCATCTCATCATCATCTCCTTGTGCTAGCTCGATGTTCCTTATATGCTAAGTTTCCATTAATTGATGACATTTTGTGAACACGCCACCGTTGCCCACCATTTCCTCACCTGTTTCCTGCCACCCAGCAATATTACACATAAACCTAGGCGTGGCGCGACACACGGAGGCAACAAGCACAGCCTGTAGCACATCCACCTTTGCCAAACATGCCAACCCACCAAAGTGCCGCCTATGCCATCAACCTTGTCAACGAGGAAAACCAGAAGGCACCACGGCCCATCGAGGGCGCGGCGCTCCCCAGCAATACAATGGATGATGCCATGATGCGCGTCATCGCCAGGGTTGAGCTGACCCTTGGCGCATGGCACTTCAGCACCACGGATCATGATAGGCATGTGAGCGCCGAGAGGCTACAGCTCGCCGCACAACATGATCGATGGTGCGCCGCAGAGCAAGCTAGGCGAGTTCGCACCGATAGGCTACGGCTTGCCGTACGGCGAGACCATTGGAGTGCTGCAGAGCGAGAGGCATGGCACGCCGCACAGCAAGAGCGGATCTATCGGTGCTTGCATGTTGCCGATAGGGCGTCGCAGCTGGGTACACGTCCCGTCAGTACCCCCATTCCTTGCTAGCAGTGGGCACAGGCCCTCTGCACCGTTCTTGCACCGGAGGCCGGCTGCACCGTACTTGCACCGGACGCCCGCCGCGCTGTTTGCATGGATCACGCCGTTCGCCTTGTCCGCAGCCCGCTCGATGCCAACACGCTCTTCGGTACGCTCGACTGCCTTCTTGGCCCAGGTGTCCACCTGGGCACAGTAGAGGAACATGGGCGTCGCATCCTTGAGGTGGTGATCTCAGATGAAATAGCCAACATGGAGCTCGAGATCGCGCTCCAGATGTTCCGCTAGCGTGTCGACCACTTGGACGAACGCCTGCACGAGTTCAGGTAGAGCCAAGAGCTACCGTAGGCAAGGGCTGCTGGTCATGGTCTCATGGACGCATTTTATTTTGTTGAGTCATTTCGACGTGGATAGCTATGTATTCAGAGCAATCATAGTATTGCTCTGTTTATCGCTCTGTTTCAATGTGTACTCTGTTTTTCGTTCTTATATGTTCTGTTTCAATGTGTGTTTATACGCTTTCCGTTCTGTATATGTGGATGATAATAGATAGATTCAAATCAGTATACAAAAACAAATAAAAAATGGAATTCATAATATATATAATATTAATTGCTCATTAGTTCATCACAGAATATATAAAATACCGTCACATATACGTGATAATACTTAACTACTAGGTAAAATGCATAAAATTGAAAATGAACTATAGTAAAAATAATAAACCCTCCTGGGGCTAGTATTCCGGCAGCCCCTCGCCAGCAGCTCCCTAGTGCGCGGCGTCTTCCCAGCGCAGAGGTAGTACTCTGCCTCCTCCGCCTCGCAGCGCTTGACGTACTGATCTGCCTCTTGTAGGCGGACGATCACGAACGATGTTGCCATTTAGTTGGACGCCCACCGGAGCTCCTCGTCAGTGGCACGCTGGAGTTTATCGGCCCAGCTCCATGCAGCAACGAGGCGCCTAGCGCTTTTGGCCTTCCTTGCGAAATACCCGTCTTCGTACACCTCCTCCGCACGATGACGAGCCCGCCCCAAAAGCTCCACCGCCTCCTTTTTCTAGGCCGCATCATGGGATTCACAGACCGCCTGGTACCTGGCATCCTCTTCCGCCATCTCCTTCCTGAAAGCCACTTGCCTCGCTTTCTTAGCCAGCGGCAGCGACTTCCTAAGACAAAGATCGTACTGGCCCCAAAACCAATCCAAAGTTGGGGGGGGGGGTCCGGCACAGCCTCGTCCAGTGGCACGTAGGGGTCCTCGTCGCTACTCTTCGTGTGAGCGTCCTCGAGGGGCGGCGAATCCTCGTCGGCGCGTAGGCAGACCGTTGGCGCCATGGCAGAGATTTGAGAGAGAGGGAGACATAGAGCGAGCAAGGGGAGGATGTAGATGAGAATGCAGGCGGGACGACGTGAGCAAGGTAGTATATATTGGTGGCCGGAATCTAGATCGACGGGAACAGTACACACGCCGGTCGCCGGTATTTACGAATATTGTAGTTTGAATTACACACGATTCCCGCAGCAAAATCCGTCTGTGAACATAATAGCTGACGGTTCCCAGTGCAGAACCGTGTCTGAGTAATAATTGCCGCCACTCACCTTCCAAACCTAGAGGCGCGAAATAGAGTGCCGATCATGTGGGGGCCGGTTGTCTTGCCAGGTTTTACATTTTCTTTTTTTAAACACCAGATATTTACATCGTCTGATGATTTTTTAACTCTCACACAAGTATACAAATATGATTTTTCAAACCGTTATCATTAGCCGTGCATGTAGATGTAGTTCAAATTTGAATTACGGTCATTAAATGTCCAAAAAATCACTTAAACGTCTTCAAAAGGTCAAATGACCCCTAAAATTTTCCAAATTTTCACATGATAGTTGTATTAGTGCACATTACATGAAGAAAAAAATTGAAGGCCGTAAGAGGAAGCTATCTCTCGTTCGCCATCAAACATGCATTGTTACCTCTCGGAACCACGAGCCTTCTAGTGAGTTGCTACGGTTTGTGAGAGGTGTGTGTTTCCAAACTTTCGTCAAACATGCCAATTTTTTTACCACATCATCTTGGTGGCATGACATTACATCAAGCAAGGTTTCATGGCTTTCAGATCATTTTTTAATTTTCTGGAATTAAAATGCCATGGCACTCCATGAACGTGTCGATGCCGTGAGACCAATATATTTGAAAATTCCTTCTAATTTACTCTACATGGAACTAACTCGCACACAAGTACACAAATATGACATTTCAAACCGTTATGGTTAGCCGTTGCATGTAGATGTAGTCTAAATTTAAATTACGGTCATTAAATGGCTGGAAAATCACTTAAATGTCTTCAAAAGGTCAAATGACCCCTGAAACGTGAAAGTTGTATTAGTGCACGTTACACGTAGAAATGTTTTGAAGGCCGTAAGAGGAAGCTATCTCCCGTTCAAAATCAAACATGCATTGTTCCCTCTCGGAACCACGAGCCTTCTAGTGAGTTGCTCCGTTTTGTGAGGGATGTGTGTCCAAACTTTGTAAAACATGCCAAAGTTTTTATCACATCATCTTGGTGGCATGACATTACATGAGGCAAGGTTTCATGTGTTTATGATCTTTTTTAATTTTTTTTTGGAATTTAAATGACATGGCACTCCATGCTTAATTGTGTCATAGCCGTTTGACCAATATGTTTGAAAATTCCTTCCAATATTCTGCACATGGAATTAAATCACAAACAAGTACACAAAGTTTGACTATTCAAACCGTTATGGTTAGCTGTTGCACGTACATGTAGTTCAAATTTCAATTACCATCATTAAATGGCTAGAAAATCATTTAATGTCTTAAAAGGTCAAATGACCCCTGAAATTTTCCAAAATTTGACATGACAGTAGTATTAGTACTACAAATTTACTCGTACATTTAAAACATCATCCGTTGCCACTTTACTTCAATTTCATCTTTCACAACTAATAAAAATATCTATAACATCACACCCAGTTGTTTTGTAGGAATCGTTTGCGATGAAACTTTCTGGGTCTATTTAAGTCTTCCTCCTTAAGATTCGCCGGCTCGTCTGCTCTAGTGCTGGCAACCCCCGAATGCACAAATCCCGATCCCCATTCCCACACCCCCTTCTTGCAATGATAACTCCGTGGAAAGACTTCGTGAAGGCCTGTACGATGGCCGCGTCCCCCCGAGCGCCGCCGCCTGCGTCGAGAGCGCGGCCGCCTACGCCGAGAGTGCCGCCGCATCCGTGTTGAGCGCGGCTGCTTCCCCCAAGAGGGCGTCTGCGACAGCCGACAGGGCAGCTGCAGCAGCCGAGACGGCTGCTGCTGCTGCTCGACGGCGGCTGCAAACATCAAGAGTGCTCGAGCTACCGTCCGCCGCCGATGTCGCCCTGGCCCGGATCGAGGCAATCCACACCAAAATATTCGAGGCCACCTCGGAATCCAGCATGCAAGCCACGTCCGAAAAGGTGGCGGTGGCCATGGAGCACCTGCTTCCTCATGAGGTCGTTGAGCGGGAGCTGGAGATGCAGGAGGCGGCGGAGATCGACGAGCGCCGGGAGGAGGAGTTTCACGTGACCTAGGTCGAGGTAGAGAAGAGCATGTCCATTGAGGAATCGGCGGTGGACTACCAACGCGAGCTCTGGCGCATCCACTACCACGAGTACTATAACCTTGAGGGCGGCTCCGAGGACGAGGATGAGGATGAGGACGAGGACGCGGTCGACTTCAGTAGGGGGGACGCAGAGTCCACCAACGGCGGCATGAAGCCAGGACAAGTCATCGATGCCTCATCTCACACCGGTGATGCATAGGCCGGCGCGGCGACAGATTTGTTAAAATTATGTGTAGTTAGGCTTTGTGTTTAATGCTGGTATGTTGTTAGAGCAATGTTTATGTCAACTGGCTCTATTTAATTACTAAATTTTCTCGATTCAGTACGTCTGGTCTGTGTTCTGTGATCTCGTTTGTGTGCCCAAATTAGCAAGTGATGTTAAATTATGCAATGTCATACCCGGGGAAATGTCCACCAAAATTTGAATTTTCAAACTCATCCCATGTGCGTTAAGAGGAAGAATCGTTTGCAATTCACACTATTGTTCAAAGTGAATGGTATCCGGCGACACCGCGCGCAAAGTTTCCCTCCACATTTCAAATTTTTTGGCCTACCGCCGAAATATCTACCCTCCCCATTCCCATCCCCTTTCCTCCCCGACCACAAATCATATTTCCCCTATTTCCCCCTTGCTTCTTCGCTCTCGCCGTCCCGCATCCTACCACCGGGGTCGCCATGGTCTTCTTCAAAGACCTCTCCAGCGGTTCCTCCTCCTCCGACAACTCCTTCACCACCCGGGTATGCCTCTCTTCTCTCTCTTGGGCTATGACTTGGAATGAAGGATTTTTACCCGGCGGTCGATTTGAGTCATTTCTTCCTCTTATAGTTCCCTAGGACCATCAGTTGTAGCGAATGGATCAGGGTTGCTGAAGATCTGTCTGCTCGTTGTCACCATCAATCGATGCATGAAGCTAGTTGATTTTGAATCTGTGGACAGTGGGAGGAGGTTTCTGGCATGTGCAGAGAAGGTTAGACCCTCTTTCGTTGTTACAAATCATTTGTTAGATGTGATTCAGACAGTGTCATGGTCCCAACCCATTCATACCACACCTTCAACCAAACGCATCCTAAGACAATGTCAGAGTTTGTACTAAGTATCTAAAAATGTTGTCATCTCATGAGCGGTGCCATTAGAAAATTATTCGGCACCGCTTCCAAATATCCGAGCAGCCAAGCAGTAAAATACTAAAATCTTTATGGCACGAAGGGACTGGGCGCCGGAGCAACTAGGTGCTCCGGAGTTCGGGTCCCTGTTGTCTTTACACCGGTTTTGGCATACACAGTGGACGGTCTTAGTGCTATTAGTTCTATGTTACTAAATTTGTGCATGTACACACTTGTTAGTATCAATTTGTTGTCATCCAAACACTGTCGCTATGCTGTTGCAGTTATATTTACCTTCCTCTTAAAATGTTCAATTTGTTATTTATAGTACATGAGTAAGAACTTGTATCGTTGTTGTACTTAATTATAGCTTCTGATGTTTTAGAATTTGGTTGTTGTCTCAATAGCAATTAATTCATTTGCACATTAATCTTTTTGAGAAGATATGTCATAATTAACCTATTTCTATAGTTTTTCAAAATAAGTATTGGTGATTTTCTATGTTGCTATAAACCCGTTTTCCCTACAATTGTTACTGATCTAGTTTTAAATATTATAGGATGAACGGAAGTGTTCTTACTTGGAGTGGGCTGATCAAGAGTGGCCACAGTCTTTGAAGATGTGCCTAGCAAAGCTCTGGAGCATGTATCAGGAAGAGAACGGGGGTAGGCTTAGAGAAAGTGTTGTCAACGCTGAAGAATATTTGAAGATGCGGGATAAAAATAGGAAGGTGGAGAATGAGCTCAGAGTTTTTAAAACAGACTTTGCTAAGATGGTGTTGGGGAAGGAGGAGACACTTTCCCAGCTGGCCAGTGCAAAATAGGTTCTTACTAAGCTAAAAGTAGAGGTGGATAAGGCGAGCCTGGATGATCTCGATTAGGAAAATGGATATATTGTTCTAATATTTTTCTTATGAAGTTGAACTATCTATATGATGTACTATGTTGTCTTTCGGTAGCTATCATACTGTGTTGTTAAAATATATCTTTGTGCCTGATATGAAATTGGCAAACAGTTGTTCGATATGAAATTTGAATTTGTGTAATACTGGAATTGTTAATTGTAAACTAATAAACCTGCTAAATGGGTCATCGAACTTTGCAAACGGCTCTAGAAGTAAAAGCGCTTGTGATGGATAGCCCAATGCCACACAGTTTTGTTCATCAAATCGTGTGTGATGTAGTTGATAAAAGAAAACGATTAATAAAGGCAGAGTGTGTGTGATAGTTACACCTATCACACACGAGCCTATACATAAACCTGTGTGGGATGAATATACGAACACAAACATTTTCCCTGGATTGACTGTGTGGGATGTACATACGAACGGAAATTTTTTCCCTGGATTGACTGTGTGGGAAGTACATACGAACGAAAATGTTTTCCATGGATTAACTGTGTGGGATGTTGATACGTCTCCGTCGTATCTATAATTTTTGATTGTTCCATGCCAATATTATTCAATTTTCATATACTTTTGGCAACTTTTTATACTATTTTTGGGACTAACGTATTGATCCAGTGCCTAGTGCCAGTTCCTGTTTGTTGCATGTTTTATGTTTCGCAGAAACCCAATATCAAACGGAGTCCAAACGGGACAAAAACGGACAGAGATTATTTTTGGAATATTTATGATTTTTGGGAAGAAAAATCAACGCGCCCCTGACCCTCGTGGGCCCCCCGTAAGGCGGTTGACGCTCTTCTTTCGCGGCAAGAAAGCTAACTTTTGGAGAAAAATCTGGGCGAAGGTTTCAACCCAATCGGAGTTACCGATCTCCGGATATAAAAGAAATGATGAAAGGGCAGAATCAGAGGAACGCAGAAATGGAGAGAAACAGAGAGACATATCCAATCTCGGAGGGGCTCTCGCCCCTCCCACGCCATGGAGACCATGGACCGGAGGAGAAACCCTTCCCCCATCTAGGGTGAAGGTCAAGGAAGAAGAAGAACAAGGGGGGCTCTCTCCCCCTTGCTTCAGTGGCACCGGAACGCCGCCGGGGGCCATCATCATCACCACGATCTACACCAACACCTCCATCATCTTCACCAACATCGCCATCACCTTCCCCCATCTATATTCAGCGGTCAACTCTCCCGCAACCCGATGTACCTTCTACTTGAACATGGTGCTTTATGCTTCATATAATTATCCAATGATGTGTTGCCGTCCTATGATGTCTGAGTAGATTTTCGTTGTCCTATCGGTGATTGATGAATTGCCATGATTGGTTTAATTTGCTTGTGGTTATGTTGTTGTCCTATTGTGCCCTCCGTGTCACGCAAGCGTGAGGGATTCCCGCTGTAGGGTGTTGCAATATGTTCATGATTCGCTTATAGTGGGTTGCTTGAGTGACAGAAGCATAAACCCGAGTAATGGGGTTGTGGCATATGGGATAAATGGGACTTGATGCTTTAATGCTATGGTTGGGTTTTACCTTAATGATCTTTAGTAGTTGCGGATGCTTGGTAGAGTTCCAATCATAAGTGCATATGATCCAAGAAGATAAAGTATGTTAGCTTATGCCTCTCCCACATAAAACTTGATATCGGTCTAGTAAAGTAGTCAATTGCTTAGGGACAATTTCACAACTTCTACCACCACTTTTCCACACTCGTTATATTTACTTTATTTCTTATTTATCTAAATAACCCCTAGTTTATATTTACGTGCTCTTTATTATCTTGCAAACCAATCCAACAACACCTACAAAGTACTACTAGTTTCATACTTGTTCTAGGTAAAGCGAACACTAAGCATGCGTAGAGTTGTATCGGTGGTCGATAGAACTTGAGGGAATATTTGTTCTACCTTTAGCTCCTCGTTGCGTTCGACACTCTTACTTATCGAAAGAGGCTACAATTGATCCCCTGCACTTGTGGGTTATCAAGACCTTTTTCTGGCGCCATTGCCGCGCAGTCATAGTGTGGGGTGAATATTCTCGTGTGTGCTTGTTTGCTTTATCACTAAGTAATTTTTATTTGTTGTTCTAAGTTGTTCTCTATCTTTAGTTATGGATATGGAACACGAAATACCAAAAAATTTAGGTGTACTTGCTATTCATGGAGATGGGGAACCTCCTAAAACCCTCGATGCTTGTTATGTGAAAGAAATTATGTACTACTTTGATAATCCTGAGAAAACCCCATTTAATTATGTAATGGGAGACACGCTGGATCAACGTGAATACTTTAGGGATTACTGCTTGCCTCAAAAAGGGAAACTATTATGGGATCAAATTTATATGTTGCGTTGGTATGCTCGGGAACTATGCTTGAGATATGATTATACATGTTGCTCTAGGATGAAGGCTCCACACCTTTCCTTTTCATGTAAATTTAATGATAATAAAACCTTGGCTTCTTATGCTAATGGTATATATGATTACTATGATGTGCAACAAATAGAATAATTCGTTGCTTTTATGGGTGCTTATGAAATTGAATCTTTGTTTTAAACGTGTGAAAATCTTGATGATGCTGTTTACAGACCTGAAAATTTTGCTATACTTAAATATTGTTATGAGAATTATGAATATAATGCCGATATTGATGCATTTATTGAGGAAATCTCCGCTGTCCAAGAAGAGAATAATATTTTGCAGGAATCTATGGAAGAAGAAATTGATGAAACTGCAAGCTCATTGGATGAAAAAGATGAGGAGGATAGCGAAGAACAAGAGGAAGAGCGGATTAGCTACCCGTGCCCACCTTCTAATGAGAGCAACTCTTCAACTCACACATTTTTTAATTACCCTTCGTGCTTATCGAAGGATGATTGCTATGATCCCTTTAATTCGTTTGAAATATCCCTTTTTGATGATGCTTGCTATGCTTGTGGCCAAGATGCCAATATGAATTATGCTTATGGAGATGAACTTGCTATAGTTCTTTATGTTAAACATGAAATTGTTTCTATTGCACCCACACATGATAGTCCTATTATCTTTTTGAATTCTCCAAACCACACTATATCGGAGAAGTTTGTGCTTATTAAGGATTATATTGATGGGTTGCATTTTAGCGTTGCACATGATGATTTTGATAGATATAATATGCATGTGATTGCTGCTCCTACTTGGAATTATTATGAGAGAGGAACTATATCTCCACCTCTCTATATTTCCAATATGATAAAATTGCAAGAAAATGCTTATACTATGCATTGGCCTTTACTTGGTGTGCATGAATTGTTCTTTTATGACAAGCCGATGCATAGGAAGAGAGTTAGACTTCGTCATTGCTTGACATATCTTACTTTGTGCTCACTACTAAATTACAAATCATTGTTAATTAAAATTGTCTTTGGTATACCTTGGGATCCGGGTGAATCCATTACTTGAGCACTATATGCCTAGCTTAATGGCGTTAAAGAAAACGCTGCCAGGGAGACAACCCGGAAGTTTTATAGAGTCATCTAGTTCTGTGGAGTGCTTTTATAAAGTATAAAAACAAAAAAATAAAGAGGGGAACCCAAAACTTTTTAAAAAGGAAAGTGAAAGTGAGAGAGACAAGCATTGTTGAAGTGGGAGAGCTCCTTGAACTTTGTTCATGCTCACGGAAACTTTGTGAATCTTGATTATAGAAACTTTTCAACAAAAATAATTATCCCCTTGTAAAATTCCATTGTATTATAAAAATAATGTGCCAAGGTTTGCCTTTAGGATGTTTACAATGCTTGTTGGTTTGTACGGTGCAGGACAGAAACTTTGGCTGTAGTGCGCGATTTTACATTTTTTACTGGAACGTCAAATGGTTCTGATTCTTTTTGCACTGTCTTTCTATACAAATTGTTTATTTTTTATAATTTTGGTACAATTGTTGGGCTAATATAAGTATGGTTAATGTTCAGATTGCTACAGACTGTTCTGTTTTTGACAGATTCTGTTTTTGATGAATAGTTTGCTTGTTTTGATGAAACTATCAATTTCTATCAGTGGATTAAGCCATGGAAAAGTTATATTACAGTATACACAATGCAAAAAAAAAATATTAATTGATTTGCAACGGTACCTAGAGTAGTGATTTGCTTTATTATACTAACGGATCTTACCGAGTTTTCTGTTGAAGTATTGTGTGGATGAAGTGTTTGACCGAGGAGGTCTCGATATGAGGAAAAGGAGGAGAGGCAAGAGCTCAAGCTTGGGGATGCCCAAGGCACCTCAAGTAAATATTCAAGGAGACTCAAGCGTCTAAGCTTGGGGATACCCCGGAAGGCATCCCCTCTTTCTTCAACAAGTATCGGTATTGTTTTCGGATTCGTTTCATTCATGCGATATGTGCAAGTCTTGGAGCGTCTTTTGCATTTAGTTTCATTTTTATTTTATGCACCATGCTGTTATGAGATAGTCCTTGGTTGATTTATAGAATGCTCATTGCACTTCACTTATATCTTTTGAGTATGGCTTTATAGAATGCTTCATGTGCTTCACTTATATCATTTGAAGTTTGGATTGCCTGTTTCTCTTCACATAGAAAACCCCCATTTGTAGAATGCTCTTTTGCTTCACTTATATTTGTTAGAGCATGGTCATATCTTTTGTAGAAAGAATTAAACTCTCTTCCTTCACTTATATCTATTTAGAGAGATGACAGGAATTGGTCATTCACATGGTTAGTCATAAAATCCTACATAAAACTTGTGGATCACTGAATATGATATGTTTGATTCCTTGCATTAGTTTTGCGATATAGAGATGATAATATGTGGGAGGTACTAGTAGATGGTTGTGTTTAGTAAGGATATTGGTGTTAAGGTTTGTTATTTCTGAAGCATGCACGTATGGTCTACTAACTATGTAACCAAATTGGCGCGCATTGTACTTTGATTGTTTATCTTTGCGTGAAGATCGGGGGCGCGCAATGTTAACTCCTACTAACCTCCCCCTAGGAGCATGCGTAGTAGTACTTTGCTTTGAGGGCTAACAAACTTTTGCAATAAGTATATGAGTTCTTTATGACTAATGTGAGTCCATGGATTATACGCACTCTCACACTTCCATCATTGTTAGCATCTTCGGTACCGTGCATTGCCCTTTCTCACCTCGAGAGTTGGTGCAAACTTCACCGGTGCATCCAAACCCCGTGATACGATACGCTCTATCACACATAAGCCTCCCTATATCTTCCTCAAAACAGCCACCATACCTACCTATCATGGCATTTCCATAGCCATTCCGAGATATATTGCCATGCAACTTCCATCATCATCATATACATGACTTGAGCATTCTTTGTCATACTGCTTTGCATGATCGTAAGATAGCTAGCATGATGTTTTCATGACTTGTCCGTTTGATGTCATTGCTATGCTAGATCATTGCATATCCTGGTACACCGCCGGAAGCATTCATATAGAGTCATATCTTTGTTCTAATATCGAGTTGTAATATAGATTGTAAGTAAATAAAGTGTGATGATCATCATTATAGAGCATTGCCTCATGAAAAAAAAATAGGCCAAAGAAGCCTAAATAAAAAAAGGGGGGCCAAAGAAGCCCGCCAAAAAAAAGAAAAGAAAAAAAGAAAAAAAGAACAGGGGCAATGTTACTATCCTTTTACTACACATATGCTTCAGAGTAGCACCATGTTCTTCATACAGAGAGTCTCCTATATTGTCACTTTCATATACTAGTGGGAATTTTCATTATAGAACTTGGCTTGTATATTCCAACGATGGGCTTCCTCAAATGCCCTAGGTCATGAGCAAGCAAGTTGGATGCACACCCACTTAGTTTCAGTTTGAGCTTTCATACACTTATAGCTCTAGTGCATCCGTTGCATGGCAATCCCTACTCCTCGCATTGACATCAATTGATGGGCATCTCCATAGCCCGTTGATTAGCTGCGTCGATGTGAGACTTTCTCCCTTTTTGTCTTCTCCACACAACCTCCACCATCATACTCTATTCCATGTATAGTGCTATATCCATGCCTTGCGCTCATGTATTGCGTGAGGGTTGAAAAAGCTGAAGCGCGTTAAAAAGTATGAACCAATTGCTTGGTTGTCACCGGGATAGGCATGAGGGGTACCTTGTGTTAAGAGAAGGGAGCATAAAAGACTATATGATTTTGTAGGGATAACGTTCTGAAGCATTGATATTTTGAAAGACATGATTGTTTGTTGGGATGCCCTAAGTATTATTGTTTTGAATCACTCGTGTCTTAATATTCATGCCATGATTAGATTAGATGATCAAGATTATGCTAGGTAGCATTCCACATCAAAAATTATCTTTTTTATCATTCACCTACTCGAGGACGAGCAGGAATTAAGCCTGGGGATGCAGATACTCTCCGTCATATCTATACTTTTTGATTGTTCCATGCCAATATTATTCAATTTTCATATAATTTTGGCAACTTTTTATACTATTTTTAGGACTAACATATTGATCCAGTGCCCAGTGCAAGTTCCTATTTGTTACATGTTTTATGTTTCGCAGACACCCAATATCAAACGGAGTCCAAACGGGATAAAAACGGACAGAGATTATTTTTGGAATATTTATGATTTTTGGGAAGAAAAAATCAACGCGAGAAGGTGCCCGAGGGGGCCACGAGGCAGGGGGGTAGGCGCGCCCCTGACCGTCGTTGGCACCCTGTAAGGCGGTTGACTCTCTTCTTTTTCCGCAAGAAAGCTAATTTTGGGAGAAAAATCTGGGCAAAGGTTTCAACCCAGTCGGAGTTACGAATCTCCGGATATAAAAGAAACCGTGAAAGGGCAGAATCATAGGAACACAGAAACAGAGAGAGACAGAGAGACAGATCCAATCTCGGAGGGGCTCTCGCCCCTCCCACGCCATGGAGACCATGGACGAGAGAGGAAACCCTTCTCCCATCTAGGGAGAAGGTCAAGGAAGAAGAATAACAAGGGGGGTTCTCTCCCCTTGCTTCCGGTGGCGCCGGAACGCCGCCGGGGGCCATCATCATCACCGCGATCTACACCAAAACCTCCCTCATCTTCACCAACATCTCCATCACCTTACCCCATCTATATTCAGCGGTCCACTCACCCGCAAACCATTGTGCCCGCTACTTGAACATGGTGCTTTATGCTTCATATTATTATCCAATGATGTGTTGCCATCCTATGATGTCTAAGTAGATTTTCGTTGTCCTATCGGTGATTGATGAATTGCTATGATTGGTTTAATTTGCTTGTGGTTATGTTGCTGTCCTATTGTGCCCTTCGTGTCATGCAAGCCTGAGGGATTCCCGCTATAGGGTGTTGCAATATGTTCATGATTCGCTTATAGTGGGTTGCTTGATTGACAGAAGCATAAACCCGAGTAAGGGGGTTGTGGCGTATGGGATAAAGGGGACTTGATGCTTTAATGCTATGGTTGGGTTTTACCTTAATGATATTTAGTAGTTGCGGAAGCTTGCTAGAGTTCCAATCATTAGTGCATATGATTCAAGAAGAGAAAGTATGTTAGCTTATGCCTCTCCCGCATAAAACTTGCTATCAGTCTAGTAAAGGAGTCAATTGCTTAGGGACAATTTCACAACTCCTACCACCACTTTTCCACACTCGTTATATTTACTTTATTGCTTCTTTATCTAAACAGCCCCTAGTTTATATTTGCGTGCTCTTTATTATCTTGCAAACCTATCCAACAACACCTACAAAGTACTTCTAGTTTCATACTTTTTCTAGGTAAAGTGAACGCTAAGCGTGCGTAGAGTTGTATCAGTGGTCGATAGAACTTGAGGGAATATTTGTTCTACCTTTAGCTCCTCGTTGGTTTCGACACTCTTACTTATCGAAAGAGGCTACAATTGATCCCCTACACTTGTGGGTTATCAGATGTACATGAGAATGGAAACATACTCCTTGGATTGTTTGTGTGTGGTATACATACGAACGGAAATGTTTTTCTAGGATTCACCGTGTGGGATGTACATACGAACGGAAACAGTTGGGTTTCGATGCCTCGCCCGATCGCACACGAGCTCATTTTGCTCCAGCTTGTGTGCCAGGAGGGCCTACCCCTGACGGTTTCTGGGTCGTGTGGGAAGGACCCCCTATCGCCCACACTCATTTGGCGACGGTTCCAAATGCCGTCCGGAAAGGGGTTAAAAACCATTTGTATAGCACCGACGCGTACCAGTGATCTAAGCGCTCTTGATCTGAAAGAAAAGGAGTAGATAAAACGAATTGGCAGCATAGAGAAACAAACCGGGAGCAAAAGGAGACTACTATTGCTTGTGGCCTCCACTTCAAGGTTTTGGGGTTGCCCTCCACCCACTTTTCTTCAGTTAACAGTACTTTCAAGTCACTGCCAAATTGGATGCTATTTGAAATGGATCTAAAGGATATGCCAACATTCCTTCATTTTTTGTATTGTCGCGTTGCTTTGTAGCTTGCTAATGTGCCCGAATTTACTAGGAACTTTTGAGGTTCTCTTCATAGAGTTTACTTACTAAATTACACTACTAGAAGAATGCCTAGCAGTAGCGGGCGCCTAAAGCCTAGCAGTGGCAGGCGCCTAAAGCCCAGCAGTGGTGAGTGAGCCTCTTTGGGCCGCACGCCACTGGTAGGGCCATACCAGTAGCGGGCGGCTTAATATGCCCAATAGTGCAGACCACCTCGTTGTAGTGGCGGGAAGCCCTACCAATGGCAGGCAAGGTTCGTCACTCGCCAGTACTGTCTGAAGTACGCGCGGCGGGCGGTTGTGAACACCCGCCACTTATTGCTGCGCCAGGCTAGATTAAAAAACGCTGTCGTTGCGGCATATATTATGCTGCCACAACAGCGTTAGCTGATGCACATAGGGGACGAGTTACACAAAATACATGCATGGTCATCAAATATAGTCTGCTGGTCAAGTTGAACAACATAGTGTATGACGCCAAATATGCTTAGTCACGGTTTCAGTAGGACGACAAGCGGACCTCCTTGTTTATGATGGTCGCGAACTTGACTTGTAGTTCTTCGAGCACTTATAGACAGGTTCGGTCGAATGTTTTTGTACTTATTCGCCCCATTTGTGGATTTTATCATGCTAATATAAAATTTTCGCGGACCGTATGAATTCTTCCATGTGAATGCAGGCGTAGAAGCCACAGGTCAGACTAGTCGGCGGTTGTTGCATACAAGATAGATTGTTCCATCTGAAGGCAATCATTTTCTTTCCACTTCCTTTTTAGTTTTTTTCAACCGTGTGGCCTCATGTAGTATTCCAATCAAAAAGACAACCATTGAGAAGGTCCTTTAGGAGGGACCAGTCTTTTCCCGGGCTCTTCATGGAATCTAGCAAGTAACAATTGCACCTTTGCGGTCTCAGCACTAGGAAAACTCAACGGTTGCTGCACAAAACAGAATAAACATACCATGATCATGACAAAGTTACAAATTTTTAGACGTGAAAACATATATGAAGGAAAAAGGTACAAAAGCGTAAAGCCAGAGAAGGACATACATGGGTCGGAACAGTACGAGGAGGATGTTTTTAAGCTTATTTTGTTGTATGAAATCTAGAAGGTAACTCTTCATGCACCGCCTCCCTTCCTCATTTTTTAGATTTTCCTCGTTCATGAGATAAGGGTCGGCTTTGGAGACATCGAAAATGTTCTTGCTTCTTACCTCAGTGGCTTGAAAAAGTGCCCATACCTCATTAGGCAAGTTTCAATACTATAGGATCTGAACATATAGAAGATCTCTTTGAAATCTACATATATTTTGTCCTCGCTAAATTTTTCAAAGAAAGTATATACCTTTAGCACCTTTGCAGTGTAATGTGTTGGGTTAACGATGGATCATTGTTTATTATTGGCTATCTCTAATTCCACAATTTTGTTATGTAGAATGCTCATCTCAGGCCTTATGTGCTTTTGGGTTGTCAGCACATTGTTCATATGCCAAGGACTTCTTCAGTGCCTTCTTTACCGGTGGTCTACCATTTGCACGTGTGGTGGCAGAAGTTTTTGCCTTAGTATTCCTTTTCGCAGCCTTTACATGTGTGTTTCTTTTTTTCACCGGTTGGTGGGAAACGGGCGGACAAGACATCGCTTGTTGGGCCACCACCTTCTTCAGTGTTGTTCGAGTAAACTTTGGTTTTTTGCAAGGTTGCGTCTCGGAATGGGCTGGCGGCGTCTCCTCATCTGTAGCATAATTAGGATTTTGTAATTCTTTAAGCATGTGATCTTCCTACACATCCTTGGCCGATACGGGGTTGCAAATACCTAGAGGAGATCATCTAGGTTGCGATCCAACGCCGTGGATGTTGGGAGAGGGTGATGGTGCTACAATGCCGGGGATGGTCGGAGACGGTGTTCTGTTTGGGATGGCTTTTCCATTATGATACACATTGCATGCCACTTGAGGTAACCAGCAAAGCATTCCGAAAGTGGCTGCGGCTCATCACCCTCTTCTATAATTTTTTGTGGCAGAATCAAATTGTGGTATTCTGGGAAGATGCTAAGCAAAGAAACCTTCCACACGTGCTCATCTAATTTTCTGTTGTGCATGACATTTCCTGTAAAGACTCAAGCTTTTGCAACCTCCTACAAGTCACCACTAGTACTCACTCTAGCTAGGAGATTGCAAGGAATTTCTTCCTCCAATGAATGTGGTGACCCACCATGAGTATGCATGAAATTGATGACCGAGGGGCTTCTGATCTTTGTGGGAGTAAGGGCCGTTGGCGTATCCACCATTTCTGGCATATTTGTTCGACCCTTTGGACTGAATATATGCTTCTCAACCTCTACCAGAAAATCAGGTAAGACTTCCTTTAACCTTTCATTGACTAACTGAACTATTTTGTCTCTGTCCCTTCTTTCTTTTTCCGACTTAGTCATCCTTTTCTTGGGGGATAGTAGGCATCCCATAAAGTACTGCTGGCGCCGAGCTTACTGCCTCGTGTGGGCTCTCTCTTCCTTTGGACGTACATAATTGGGTTGGATGACCACCTTGGGGCATCTGGCGACTCATCAGAGCTTGGCGTGTTTTGGGTAAAATTTGCCTACATGAACAAATTAATATCGTTTAGAAACCACTCCTAAACATATATATGAGATGGCAAGTGTGGTTGTATAGGCTAAATGCGTACCACTCTTTCGGCCTCCTTCGCCACCACAGGGTCCTCGAAGTAGTAGAGTCAGGTTCCTTTATTAAGCAGTGTTAGGGATCAAAAATATTTCTTAGCACACGGATCTAGGATATTACTGAAGGGTGTTGGTTGACCTTGTGAAGAAAATATAGCATCATGCTTATACCAGATTGGTTGCTTCCCTTCATAACCACGGGTGCCTAGATTGTGGTTCCCTAACATTTGGCTTCGGAGCTGTGCAAACTTATCTCTGTCCTGTTTGTATGCATCCGTGTCTCGGTAATCAAGGAACTCCTTCTACTCCTCATCGGTAGTACTAGGATATAGCATTTCGATATCATCTAAATCATACCGGTCGTCCAGTAGCTTGTTTGCATGGTATCTATTACTATTGAAGGCCTTAGTGATCACGTCCATAGCATGGATTTCTGCAAGTGCATTTTCTCGCCCGTTGAACTCGAAAATATCTCTGATCTTTCCTAACATGAGGTTTGACCACTACTTGTTTTTAGGGTCCCTAAAGGATCTAAAACTGATGCCATAGTTTTCACGGGCGATGGCACCTAGGACGTTACCCCATTTTTTTGTGTTCCTAAGCAAACTAACGGGTCTACCCTATTTTGTTAATCCGTTTTATTACGTAAGTAGTTGTAGGCACCTTATTACCAGCTGACCTATGCTTTCGCGGCTGAATTTCCAAATCAACATGTGCACCATTGAGGTATCCTTCCTCTCCAGCACCATCGAACTCTTCTCCCAAATGTTGGCCATCTTGCACTTCCTCTTCAGCACCATCGTCGGAATATCCTTCCCCATCTACCCCCTCCATCTTGCAGTCCCTCTTCAACAGCATCTGAATCTTCTTCCCCACCTACCACTCCATCTGCAGCACGATCGGTCTCCTCGTGCAGCTCGTAAGCATAACTTGGCTCACCCTGTTGGGAAGTCAAAGCCTCACACTGAGACCGTGTATGTCTCGCCATCTTTTATCTGCAAAATTAAGATTGCATCCGTAATGAGTAAAATGGAATTACATATTAAATAAAAATTGGCAAAATGAGTGCTCAAAATGGGACATATTAAGTGCGAGAAATTCGACGAAATGTAAGTGAATCAACATTTCGTCAAAATTTTGCACTCATTTCTATTCCCTGTAAAAGAAGACAACAGAACAGCAATGAAATTCACTAACTGGCCATCTCCATTTATGAAAAAACAAATTTTTCATAACCGTTTATAAAAATTGGATGTATGGAATGCAAGAAATTCAATGAAATGGAAGTGAATCAACATCTTGTCGAAGTTTTCGCACTCATTTCTATTCCCTGCAAAAGAAGACAACAAAACCGCAATGAAATTCACCACCGGCAATCGCCATTTATCAAAAATAAAATTGGCATAACCTTTGCTAAAAATTGGACATATCGAATGCCAGAAATTGGGCGAAATGGAAGTGAATCAACATTTCGTCAAAACTTCGGCACTCTTTTCTATTCCATGTAAATCAAACTGTGAGCATCGACATACATCATAGATCACAATCAATTGTGTATCATATTCATCCATCATAGCACAACAACCCATGAGCATGAACATATATAGCACATGCAATGAATTGAAACCATTTGAAATCAATGAACATATATAGCAAAAGCAATTAATGAATTAATCCAAGGAACTACCGAGAGCAGAGGTGTGTAGATGGCCTAGGAGCTGTTGGTGCGGGCGGAGGCGCACGCACGCCGGCGGATGTGTATATATGTGGAGATGGCCGACGCAGTCGTCCATTCGTGCGGGCGGAGGCGCACCGGCGGAGGGGGTCTGTGGAGAGAGGGCGGCCAATGGCGCGTGGGTGGTGGTCGAGAGGGAAGAGGGATGCGCGGGCCGGGAGAGTGGCAGAGCATGCGGGGGGCGCGGTGGCGGCACGCGTTGCCAGCGCTTGCGAGGGCCAACGGAGTGCGGTGGCGTTTGGGGGGATTGGGGTGGGCGAGCTCTGTGTCATGAATTCGGCGGACATGGGTAGCTTTGGTGGCCGACCGCGCGGTCAAAATTTTCATCCAGTCCGGTGGTGAAATTTGTAAATTTAGTTGCAGTGACAGGTGCTGACAAGTGACCACCAGAATTTCTTTAACCTACCACTCGCAAGCAGCAAGCATGACCTGTCACAACTATGTTCTGCCAAAACTGGACATCCGGCAAGGTTAACTAGTGACGGTTGCTTCCCACCACCCTGCTCAGTCAACTAACTGTGGTGGGCGCCTGACAGCGCCAGTCACCACAAAGTTATGCAAACAACTCCCACCTGGGAGATTATTGTTGTGGCGGGCAGCAAGTCCTGACTGCCACTGTTACGCTCGTAGCTGTGGCGGGCAGCTTTTGCTACCCGCCACTGCTTGTTTTCAAAAACAGCTGTGGCGGGTTCCCCGCCTCGCCCGCCACTAATTTGGGTTCACCTATAAGCCCTTTCACAGTAGTGTTAAACAGAGTTAGGATAGTACTGTTGATTACCAAGTACAAATTGCTTTGCATTTTTATATTCTTGCAAAATGATTCTTAGTTTGGCCTGGGTATATACAAATAGAGAATTTTCTTTTGTTGTAGTTCATTATTATCCTCTCTTTCCCTGCTGAATTTTGAGGAATGGAACTGCCCTTACCTGCATGTATGGAGCTCTAATGGAAAGGTTTAGAAAAAGGACATTGAACACTGCCCAATTCTCACACGAAGTTAACACATTATTTCCCTTGGTAGGAGAATTCAAATTGTGTATGCTTTCATTGTCTATAAACTTCAATTTTTTGTACAGTAATATGGATATTTTAAAGGTAAGCATAATCCTAAATAAAGCATTTTCTGCCATGTTTGTTGTCTAGGAATTGGTTATTTTGTAAACCCCTAACATTCTTTTGCACTGTGGGCTAAGGTGATAACACTGAATACCTCTTTTATCAGTAGACATGAGGTTCACTGATGGTGAGCATGGTAGGATGTCATCGTCATTTTGTTCTCTTAGAACATCTCCACCTTTTCCTTTAGTTTCAAGCACATTTTGATTGTACAATTTAGTAATTATGCCCATATGCAATGATTTCAGACCACAAGGAGGATATCATTTGGCTGGTCTTCAAATACTGCCACCTAAGAAGATAGAATCGATTAATAAATATTTGCTGAGGTAATTGAGATAAAAATTCATGGTTGTAGAGACTATCTCAATGTTAAAAAAGATTATATTGTCAGAGTGCTATCTGAAATTTGTATCTTAGGATTTGTGATGCCATTTGAAAGTTTCCTTTTTCAATATGAGCTTAGATCTACAGATCTCAAAGTTATATAAAGGTTTCTGACAATGCATATTTTCACTGTGCTTTCATAATTTAATAAAGGTCATGAGAAAAATTAGATGTTACCATATCTAGTTGCTCTTCGTTTTCTTATTAACTTTGTCCTTTCTCCTTCTCATACTTCATGGAGCTTGGTTTGTTCTCATATTTAATAAATTTCAAATTCTATCTATATGCATGCAAATTAGATTTTCTACTGCCAATCAAAAAATAGGCTTATTATTTGCTAATACAAGCCGTTGAATATACATATGTGGCAAACTTTAAGACTTTCCTCTTTTCGTCTGAAATTAGTGTCTGTAGCACCGATATTATCGACCTAGCTATCCTCACTGGCAGTTCTCGGTACTGACCAGGCTAATTGAAATGTTGCCCATGCTTGGATGATTGGCTTCATGAAAACAGTTGATAGGGAATGTGCGAGTTTTTGCACGTTGATGAAAAAACTACTTCACAATATGTTTAGCCATATCACACACTCAGCCACATTAACCCAGTCCCAAAACCCTCAAACACCTGACCAGCTCACCCTCAAACCCACCACCGCCACCTCTTCTCTCCTTGGAATAAAAACAGACATAGCATGGGCTTCTACATGGACACGCCGCGTCGTCAGAAACCTGCTAGTTCGCTTAAAAGTCGCAGCACCAAGTGCGTGCCTCGTCATGCACATGCCGTCCATCGATGGTTACTCGTTAGGTGAGCTTTGCAACGACTACTCTCAGCACATGCCGTCTATCTGCAGTTTCTTGCTCTTTCCGCCGGCTGGCATAGCAAACAAACACTAGCGTCCGAGATAGGACCAAAGCATGAGGTACGTTATTCCTAATTTATCCGCTTGACATCGTGCCTCACTTTGCTTAATGGACAAGCAAACTAACTACTACTACCCGTAAAATATCATTGTGGACCATGCATCGTGATTAGGTGTGCTAACAAAGTTCCCAACGTGCCCGCTTTAACGTGAATTAACGTGCCCGTTTGTTGTGGTAGCTTTCTTTCGCTCACAGGAAGCACTGGTTTGACTCCTTCATGTGCCTGCCAGACTTTTCGCACTGCTTTATATATAAAGCAACCACAACCAACGAGCAACATCCAACCCAACAAATAGAGGTCCACAGAAAACAAACAAACGAATAAAACAAAAAAGCAAGTAAAGTACGGTACATGTTGGGGGCAACAGCGGACACGCCTGCAGAGCTACAGCTAAAGCCTCAAGGAGGATAAAAAATCATAAGAAATCTTCCCGCCAACTCCTTGTGCTTTCTCGTCAATCTATCCATGGCCACCTTGTCCCACCGTTTGGAGACACTAGTAGAAAATAGGGGATTGGTTTTTGTCATATCAGAGGAACAATCCCGGTCCACTTACGAACCGGGACTAATGCGTGCATCGGTCCCGGTTCGAGCGGCCAGGACGGCGGCCGGGCCTCGGCAGGCACCAGTCCTTGTTTGGCTAGGACCTTCCACCAACCGGGATTAAAGGGCCTCGTACCTGGCGCAACAGACCGGAGGTCAGTCTTCAGTCCCCGTTACAGAAACCAACTGGGACTAAAAAAATGCCTATATATATATATATGCTCGCCCCTGTGCGCTCACTCTGTTTTTTGGCCGGCCGGCGTGTGGGAGGTGTGTGCTACTCTGTTCTCACCTCCTATGCACATAAGGTGTTCGATGAAATGCCCGAACCACACTAAAGCTTTCTCCTCTCTAAGCTCGACCTCCAAGCCACATTTTCCCCAAGATTTGTTTAGGTTTGGCATTGCACCCACTATCCAAGTGTTCCAAAATGTTAGCAACTTCACCCTTTCAACTCTCACTGCTAGTTTAGCTCATTTCAAATGCTCTAGAAATAGAGTGGTTCGGAGGTGTGTATGTGGGGGTTCATTTGATTTAGATGCACAATTTGAGCTCAAATTAACTTCTTAGAGTTTGCACATGTGTAGGATGCCGTCCAGTCCCCGTCCCCATCCTCGCCGTCGTCGATCGCCCACACCGATCTCGTCGCCGACACCACCGTGGTGAGCCTCTTTTCTTATCTTCTTTTTAAAATAAAAAATTCTTACTTATGTGATTTAGATAGCTACTTGTATAATTTTCTTATTTTTTATTATTTTTTGTTATTATATAGTGACATGGTTTTGGTATCCGCCCCCGTCGGCTCTCGTCCGGTCTATGATTCGGATGTGGTATATTATCTTTTATAACTATTTGCTTCATTTAGTGTTTATGACAATTATGCCGACCAACGTGACATAGATGTTTTTATCTAGGAGGCTTGTGAACCGGAAATTCAAACCGACCCACTTGTTGAGAGGATAAATTTAGTTGAAAAGCCAAACAGTTATTTGAAAGAAAAACTGAAAATAATTGAAGAGGAGAAGATAACATTGGAGTTGCATGTTGTTGATGTCGTCGATGATAACAAGATCCAGATGGATGCAATGCGCTTGAAGATTAGAAAGATTAGAAAATATGCCATTGATAATGAGGCTTGGTATCATTATGTTGTTGGATCAATTGTTACCTTAGTTGCAATTTTGATCGCATTTGTTGTTGTATTTAAATGTTTTACATAGTTGTACGTTAGTTTCAGTGTATGTTTTAATTAGATGATCTAGAGAGTTGTATGTTGTTCTATGAAAAACTATGTATGAACTTTATGAATTTATTTTTTTAGTAATAACATTTGATCACTACTGTACTTTTTTTTAATGTGATGATGAACTTGTATTAATTTGATCATTTCTCTATTCACGATGTTCTGTAATGGTTTTTGATATACTTGATTATATAATACACGCAGATGAACCGACAATGGATGCACAGTGACCGACGCACCTCCAACTACATTACGAGCCTGCATAATTTTCTCTTGATCTGGCTGCGATAAACAAGTGGAATGATTTTATGTATTGTCCATGCATTGTTTGTGGGAATACGAAGGATCACTCTTCCACGTAGACTCTTCATTTCCACCTGCTTGAGAAGGGTTTCATGTCACACTATAATGTTTGGACTAAGAACGGAGAAAGAGGGGTTATGATGGAAGACAATGAAGAAAAAGAGGATGATGGAAACTATCCTGTTTTCCCTGAATACGGTGATACTACAACGGGGGAAGCTGAAGATCAAGAGTCACCAGATGTGCCCGATGATGATCTTCGTCTGGTCATTGTTGATGCACAGAGCGGATACGAAATTGAAAGGGAGAAGTTGAAGTTCGATCACATGGTAGATGATCACAAAAAACGGTTGTACCCAAATTGCGAAGATGACAACACAAATCTCGGTACCACACTGGAATTGCTGCAATGGAAGGCAGACAATGGTGTATCTTACAAGGGATTTGATTCGCTACTAAATAATGAAGAAGAAGCTTCCAAAGGATAACGAATTGCCTGACAGTACGTACGAAGCAAAGAAGGTTCTATGCTCTCCAGGATTAGAGGTGCAGAAGATACATGCATGCCCTAATGACTGCATCCTCTACCGCGGTGAGCATGAGAATTTGAATGCATGCCCAGTATGCGGTGCATTGCGGTATAAGATCAGACGAAATGACCCTTGCGATGTTGATGGCGAGCGCCCCAGGAAGAGGGATCCTGCCAAGGTGATGTGGTATGCGCCTATAATACCATGGTTCAACCGTGTGTTCAGAAACGAAGAGCATGCCAAGTTGTTACGATGGCACAAAGAAGACCATTAGAAATGTGGGAAGTTGAGAGTGCTCGTTGATGGGTCGTAGTGGAGAAAAGATGAGAGAAAGTGGCGAGAGTTTGTAGATGACGCAAGGAACGTATGGTTTGGTTTAAGTGCAGATGGTATTAATCCTTCTGGGGAGCAGAGCAGCAATCATAGCACCTGGGCGCCGTGACTCTATGTATGTATAACCTTCCTCCTTGCTTGTGCATGAAGCGGAAGTTCATTATGATGCTAGTGCTCATCCAAGGTCCTAAGCACCCCGGAACGACATTGATGTGTACCAAAGGCCATTAGTTGAAGAACTTTTACAGTTGTGGGATATCAAAGGTGTACGTGTGTGGGATGAGCACAAACAGCAGGAATTTGACCTACGAGTGTTGCTTTTTGTAACCATCAATGATTGGCCTGCTCTTAGTAACCTTTCAGGACAGACAAACAAGTGATACCATGCATGCACGCACTGTTTCGATGAGACTGAAAGTATATATTTGGACAAATGCGAGAAGAATGTGTACCTGGGACATCGTCGATTTCCTCCGACAAAGCAAGCCTTAAGAAAGAAAGGCAAGCATTTCAAAAGTGAGCAGATCACCGGAAGAAGCCTGTCCTCCGTACTGGTGACGATATACTTGATATGGTCAAGGATTTACGAGTAATTTTGGAAAGGGTCTTGGCGAACAATCTGTGTCGAATGACGTTGAGGTACACGCACCCATGTGGAAGAAGAAATCTATATTTTGGGATATACCTAATACGTCTCCATTGTATCTACTTTTCCAAACTCTTTTGCCCTTGTTTTAGACTCTAATTTGCATGATTTGAATGGAACTAACCTGGACTGATGCTATTTTCAGCAGAATTGCCATGGTGTTATTTTTTTGCAGAAATAAAAGTTCTTGGAATGACTTGAAACTTCACAGAGAATATTTTTGGAATTCATAAAAAATATTAGCGAAAGAATCAACCGAAGGGGACCCACCAGCTGTCCACACGGGTGGGGGTGCCCCCCTAGGGCGCACCCCTACCTTGTGGGTCCCGTGAAGCTCCACCGACCTCAACTCCAACTCCATATATTCACGTTCAGGGAGAAAAAATCTGAGAGAAGGATTCATCGCGTTTTGTGATACGGAGCTGCCGCCACCTCCGGAGTTGGAACATACGCTTGATGAGGTGATCAAAAGTTTTGGGTTTATACTAAGTTTGCAAGAAACTTGTATTTACAAGAAAGTGAGTGGGAGCACTACAACGTTTCTAATAAGTATATGTGGATGACATATTGTTGATCGGAAATGATGTAGAATTTCTGGAAAGCATAAAGGGTTGCTTGAATGGAGTTTTTCAAAGGAAGAACTGGGTAAAACTGCTTACATATTGGGTATCAAGATCTATAGAGATAGATCAAGGCGCCTGATAAAACTTTCACAGAGCACATACCTTGACATGATTTTGAAGGAGTTCAAAATGGATCAGTCAAAGAAGGAGTTCTTGCTTGAGTTGTAAGGTGTGAATTTAAGACTTAAAGCTCGACCACGGTAGAAGAAAGAGAAAGGACGAAGGTTGTCCCCTATGCCTTAGCCATAGGCTCTATACGATATGCCATGCAGTGTACCGCATCTGATATGTGCCTTGCCACGTGTCTAGAAAGGGGGTACAAGAGTGATCCAGGAGTGGATCATTGGACAACAGTAAAAATTGTCCTTAGAGGAATAAGGAAATGTTTCTCGGTTATGGAGGTGATAAAGAATTTGGCGTAAAGGCTTACATCGATGCAAGCTTTAACACCTATCAGGATGACTCTGAGTAGCAAACCAGATACGTATAGTGGAGCAACCATTTGGGATAGCTCCAAGTCGAGCGTGGAAGCAGCATCTATAGTATGACCTAGAGATTTGCGAAGTACATACGAATCTGAATATTGCAGACCCATTGACTAACCTTTTCCACGAGCAAAACATGATCAGCACCAGAACATTATGGGTGTTTGATTCATCATAATGTAACTAGATTATTGACTATACTGCAAGTGGGAGACTGTTGGAAATATACCCTAGAGGCAATAATAATTATTTTATTATTATATTTCCTTGTTCATGATAATTGTCTATTGTTCATGCTATAATTGTATTAACCAGAAACTGTAATACATGTGTGAATACATAGATCACAATATGTCCCTAGTGAGCCTCTAGTTGACTAGCTCGTTGATCAATAGATGGTTGTGGTTTCCTGGCCATGAACATTGGATATCGTTGTTAACGATATCAAATCATTAGGAGAATGATATGATGGACAAGACTCAATCCTAAGCATAGCACAAGATCGTGTAGTTCGTTTGCTAGAGCTTTTCTAATGTCAAGTATCATTTACTTAGAATATGAGATTGTGCAACTCTCGGATACCGAAGAAATGCTTTGGATGTATCAAATTTCACAACGTAACTGGGTGACTATAAAGGTGCACTACAGGTATCTTCGAAAGTGTCTGTTGGGTTGGCACTAACCGAGACTAGGATTTGTTACTCCGTATGATGGGGAGGTATCTCTGGGCCCACTCGGTAATGCATCATCATAATGAGCTCATTGTGACTAAGGAGTTAGTCATGGGATCATGTGTTACGAAACGAGTAAAGAGACTTGCCGGTAACGAGATTGAACAAGGTATGGGGATACCGACGATCCAATCTCGGGCAAGTAACATACCGATGGACAAAGGGAATTGTATACGGAATTGATTGAATCCCCGACATCGTGGTTCATCCGATGAGATCATCCTGGAACATGTGGGAGATAATATGGTTATCCGGATCCCGCTATTGGTTATTGGCCGGAGAGGTGTCTCGGTCATGTCTACATGGTTCCCGAACCCGTAGGGTCTACACACTTAATATCGGTGACGCTACAGTTGTCATGGGAATTGTATGTGGTTACCGAAGGTTGCTCGGAGTTTCGGAGGAGATCCCGGACGTGACGAGGAACTCTGGAATGGTTCGGAGGTGAAGATTGATATATTGGATGAAAGGTATTGGAGTCCCAAAGTGTTCCGGGGCTACCGGGCTATGGCCAGCATGACCGAAAGGTGTTTCGGGGGTCCCGACAAGTGTTGCAGGGCCTCATGGGCCAAGGGGAGGGGGCAAACCAGCCCACTAAGGGCCTGTGCACCCCCACACCCTTTCCCACGTTGGTTGGGGAGGTGGGGTCACTACTAGGGAAAAGGCTAGCAGCAGCGCGGGTTTTAGATGTATCAGTAGCGCGGGGATAGGCGCTACTAATAAGGCGCTACAGCTAACATATAGCAGTAGCGCGTGCTCACCGGCGCTACTGCTACACAAGTGTAGCAGCAGCGCTGTTTGCGGAAGCTCGCTACTGCTAGTATCTCTAGCACGCTTTACCTTGACGCCATCGCTATCGTGGCCATGGCTAACTTTTGTACACTCGCCATCGCTAATTTAAGTAGGTTTTTTGTTTTTTTGGCATATTTGTTTTGTATTTGAACAGGCTTTATAGAAGAAACTTTAGCACATAGAAATGTCATCATGATACACATACAAATGTCTGCGAGACCACAAATGTAATCATAGCATGTACATACAAATAGTCTCATCATAATCATCATCTAACACAAAGTGATATCTTGTCATCATCTCGAAGATAGCGATACATGCAAGTCTCGAATATTTGCAACTACAACAACGTCATCCATCTAAACAAAGGTATACGCAAGAAGTGCTATCACTATGAGTGAGAGCGGAACTATGCAGTACATGAGGTGGCGGTTACGAGTCCTCTCTCGCGCTAGCGTGAACCTCAAGTAACTAGCTTCTCCTTCTTGTTCCGCTTTTGAAGCCTTCATGGCTGGCGCCTGTGAACCCATTCACTTGCGCTGACACTCATGCCACTCGTTGTACACCCCGAACCTTCCCTTTGTACACCCATATAGCAATTCCATCTCGCCATCAAGAAACTAGGTACCTGTTAGAGATGCATGTTCATGAAGAGGATGTACAATCATATATATGCAACAAATTATACTAGAGCAACACCGAAAAAGAAAGGGTTAGCAACTAGATGCAACATACAGTATGCAAATTAATTAAATAGAGGTACGCAGGTCATCGTACACAAACTAACAAAGTAGCGTTACGCAAGTTCGACACATGGACCGTGGACATCACAAAGTTTCATCGCTACAAGAAGTATACAAGTTCAACCGACACATATCATCATCATCGGCATCATAAATCACTAGAAGTTCCATCCTTCCATATCATCGAGGACGAACCCTAGCTTCTTGAACGGCGTGAGGTCTAGACGTTGCATGCCTATGCGAAGTTCGGACGTCACCGCGATATAGGGCCGTGGTGGAACATCCCTTCTCATCGATTTACTTCTTTCATGATGATCGTCGCAATGTCGCTTTGGATGCGAAAGAAGTCATCTCTAAGTTTATAATCCGCTTCTCCATGAGATTCTAGCCACTTGTGGATACAATCATCATTTCTGCTGTTAATGCGAAGCTTTTGGTGATCCGTGTTGAACTGAATCATGAGATGGACGATGTAGAATCCATCCTTCTTGCTTGGTTTTGGGACATGGATCCTTCTTGTTCCTTTGTTTCTTGATCTTCATGTGGCCACCTCCAAAGCTGAAGCCTTGGAGAGCATCATCTAGAATATTCATTATGTGGGTGTAGTCTTTTTCTCGTAGTCTCTGGAAGGGTCAAAATACACGGCATGGGAGACTTGCGGGTAAAGAACGATAAGGACGGCGCGGCCATTGCTGCGGGGAAAAGACACCTCAAATTATTCCCCATATGAGAGAGAAGGAATGATTGAAATGTACGAAAGGGTTGTCCGGAACTCACTTACTTTGGATGATAAGGCACGAGGACAATTTCCCGGTCCTTATTCTGTACCATGAAGTTTTGGAGGTACTCCCTAGCAGTTTCACGCTCAAAGTCGCTGAGACTCAAGAAAGACTCGTGCATGTAGTACGGATCCACCACACAGATTTGCGAGACTTCTTCACTCTTCATGACGGAGCTCATATGTAGCGCAAAAAGGCGGACGATAGTAAAATCAAGCCGCCTTGTTAGAAACATCTCAAAGATATGGTCAAACCACAGGAAGAACACCTCCGCGGGTTGTGTGTCGACGTAGAATTTCCCCTCAGGCACACGAGCCGCGTATGTCGGATATCATGGATCCTTTGAGGCTAGTAGGCTTTTCTCAGTCGACAGCACATGGTCGTGCAGTCTCCTGAGATCCCCTGATAGTGCCTCCAGCGGTTTCGGTGATAGCATCGGCTCGCCCGTGAGATGGAACATGACCGCACTTTTCACGGGTACATGCTCTTCAGAATGCATCGTCTGGCTGCTATGTGCTCTGGCTTGTTTGGAGGCAGTTACCTTCCCCGATCTCTTCCTCTCCTTTTTCTTGGGCACACCTTCCAGACCCTTCCTTAACCCCCTGCCCCAGTGTTCCCGGGCTAAGCATCAGACGACCCTCGCCCGGCTAGTTGAGCCTGTGTTGAGGCGGCATCTTCAGGCGTGTCCTGTGAGGATTTCATGAAGAGAGACTTTTTGCAATCCATGGTACGACCCTGCCCAGGCATATCATCCATATCCTCATTAGCAAGCTGATAGCCCGATTCGTCATATGGTTGACTCGTCATATCTATGTCACAGTCATACGCGTTTGTATTGAGGTAATCCATAGGGTTGACCTCCGTCTCATCATCCATTCTCCGTTCTACAGGAGAAATTACATCAGCCAATACTATTGCACCCCCTTCATCATGTCGTCCGCCGCTCTCACCCGGCACTACAGGAGCTGGTAATTGCATAGGCGGGGTGGTGGTCTTCGCACATGCTTGTTGATGTGTAGTAGTTATTGGTGTGCTCTCGGCCTGCTCCAAACGAATAAGATTCTTCGGCCATAGCAGCACCCAATTCTTGCAGCTTCCAATCCGCGGCGGGGTCTCGTCGTCCACTCCCACATGCTGTACTGGAGGAGGCAAATCCTCGTGCCCCGATTTCACACTGGTCAAGCTAACCTCAAGTGCCCAGCGGGATCGGCTGGTTGTGGAACGCGGCGTTGAGAGGGGTCCATTATCATCCCCTTTCCCACGCCCACCTTTTGGCCTTTGATCAAGTAGAGTATGGTGCACGGGGTTTCTTTCGCCTGCAAACACATATGTACGTGGCGTAAAACAAACCGAAGGCAAACAAAATGGAATATTATATATATATATATATATATATATATATATATATATATATATATATATAATGTTGGTGCGACATGTAATTACCGTGACGCGCCGAGCTCAGCCAAAGACGAAGGCCCACCTAGCGCGCCTGAGACTGAGGACGGGCTGCTATGAGCGGGAGCGGCTGCGAGAGGAGGCCCGGTTGCGTGAGCAAGTGATGATGCGATGGTGTTGTTGTTCATGGAGTTGCTCCTGACGAAACTGGGCATTGGGAAATCATGCACCGTCTTGTCTGGATTTTCCTTTGCCCAGTTGATGATAACTGGAACCAAGTTAGTAGCGGAATCATTTCTGCAGGCAGTTACAGCTGCATTGACTGCCTGCTGTAGCAACTCATATTTGTCCTCAGCTGCTTTTTTCGCGTCCTCAGCTGCTTTTTTCTCGACCGCAAGCTTCACTATCGCGTCGATGTCCGCCTGACTAAACTTTGTTTTCATCTTCTTGGCCTCCGGGCCCTCGTTGTAAAACACCTTCCACGTGGTGCCGTCTCCAGCGCCGTGCACAAGACCATATTGCGGCCGCTGATCCAAAGGGTGTCCCTTAAGTTCGTTCAAGGCCCGGTTGAGAGGGGTGTCCCACTTGGGCCTCATCGCAGAAGTAGGGCTTTCGGCTGCAAGCTGGTGTTGCTTCTCCAAAGAGTCTAATCAATTTCCTCGTGATCTTGTCCGTGTAAAAAACCTTTTTCTCCCTGTCCCACTTGTAGCGGGCCCTGATGAAGTCATGCTCCAAGGGGTTGGTGAACTTCGCGAAGGGGTCTGGGAGACTCGCGGCTTCACGTTCCGCGTCCTCCTTATCCCATATGGGACTTTTACCGAGGTAGCCACGGCTTCCGAGGCGATGCTTCCCCGTGTTCCTTTGCTGAAGCCTCTTGAATTTCGCAGCCTTAGCCTTGGCTGCCTCAGTAGCGCAAGTGTCCTTGAACTTTTCGAACTCCTCTTCCGTAAGTGTTGGATTTTCCTCCAGAATCTTGGACAGTGGTTCATCAGCCTCAATAGCTCGTTTCACCCTCGTTTTCCAGGAGGCCAAATCATTGTTGAACATGCCCATGGCGTGATTGTTAATCTTTTTCATCTTCGGATCATCCCACGGTTGTTCTATGTTATCATCCCGGTCGGGGAACTTGAATCCCATGTGCTAAGGCGTATATGAGCAATCCGTCCTTAGAGCCCTCCTCCGGAGGATTAGCAATAATATGCTCTTTGAACCAATGCAGGAAAGTGGAGTTGTGCTCTCTAGTAACTTCGGTGTCCGTCCTGCATACCCCCCGGTCACGATACTTCTTTGCGATAATTTCTTTCTGCAGTGCAACGAAAGGATCTACCTCGTCTAGGTGTTGTAGCACTACCAAGTTTGCTCTGTCAAAGTCGCCAAGGCCGATCTGAGTATGCCATGTGCAGTTCCCAGCGACCGTTGCAGTGACCATCTCCTTCGAGCCTCCCATCATGCTTGTTAACGGGCAAACCAACACTAACACCAGGCGGCTGGTCTGCGCCATATAGAAAATTCTTATAGAAAGAGATGCACTCTTGTGCCAAAATAGCCCTGGACGATGCTTCCATCCGGATGGGACAAGTTACGAAGGAATCCTTTGATGATCCCATTCATCCTCTCAAATGGCATCATGTTGTGCAGGAATGACGGCCCCAGGTCTATTATGTCATCCACAATATGGACACACAGATGCACCATCACGTCAAAGAACGCGGGCGGGAAGTACATATCAAGCTCATTCAGTATCACAACGATCTCTTCCTGTAGCCTTTGGAGCTGCTTCACACTGATCGACTTTCAAGAGATGACGTCGAAACAGTTGCGGAGACCAATAAGCGTGTCACGGACGTGCTTGTCCATTATCCCTCTAAGGGCAACAGGTAGTATCTGCGTCATCATCACATGACAGTCATGAGACTTCATCCCGCTGAACCTTTTCTTGTCCGTGTCTAGATATCTGCTTATCTTGCCACAGTAACCGGAACTAACTTTGACTCCGGTAAGGCACTTAAAGAAGGCATTGATCTGAGCCTGACTTAAGGTATAGCAAGAAGCGGGGCAATAATCTTCTTTCTTTATTTACTTGCCCTTCTTCTCCCGTGCCTCTGTCTCCGTCTCTGTCTCGTCTGACATTTTACGGGGCGGCATGTGCAGATCTTCCCTAATTTTCAAATCTTGCAAGTCTTTTCTTGCCTTCGCCCATCCTTGGTCTTATCCGCCATGTTCATCGTTGTTGCGAGCAAGCTCTCAAGGACATTCTTACAGATATGCATTTGATCAAGGCAATGAGGTGTATCGAAGTTTGTGCCAAGCATTTCAAGTCCCGCAACACAGACCTCGTCTTCCATACCTTCAGCAGCGGCTCCGACGCCTTTCTCATCGTCTTTCCCGGCGCGGGGCACTCCTTCCAGTTTTTCAACAGCTCATCGATTTCGGCACCGCTCCACTTACGTGGAGGTCCTCGATGCTCAGCGTGACCATTGAATAGATCTCCACGGTTTCTCCACGGGTCGTCCTGTTCAAGCCATCTTCGATGCCCCATGTACACGATTTTCCCTGCACCGCCATCTTTCCTTGACGTTAGCTGCCGAGACGTCAGATCATCCATGCACCGCGTGCATCCGCAATATCCATGGCACACCTGGCCTGCCACATATCCGTAATCGAGATAGTCCTGCCTTTGTCGTGATCAGCGCTGCTCTCATGTTGAAATACACACCTTTGTCAAGCGCCCCATGTCTTGGCCGGTGTTTTCCATAACGTGTCTAACTCCTCTTGAAGTAGCCCCAGATACAAATTAATATTATTTACTGGTTGTTTCGGCCCTTGAACAAGAATGCTCATGTGAATGTACTTCGATTTCATGCACAACCAGGGGGGAGGTTGTACATCCATACAAACACGGGCCATGTGCTATGGTTGGTGTTCTGGTTGCCAAACGGATTCATGCCATCGGTACAGGCGCCGAGCACGATGTTCCTTGCATCACATTCAAAATACTGATAGAAGCTGTTCAACGCTCTCCACTGGCTTCCATCCTTCACGTGTCTCAGCTTGGATCATCTCCATCGCTTCGGGCTTCTTCCTCTCTGCAAGGCGCATTAGCTTTGCTTCCTTGGGATCTACAAAATACCTCTGGAGACGGGGAGTGATCGGTAAGTACCATACAACTTTCTGGGGACATTTCTTCCCGGCCTTCTTGTATCGAGAAGCATTGCACACCGGACAACTTGTTTTTTCCGCGTGCTCCTTCCGATAAATTATGCAATCGTTGATGCATGCATGGTATCTAACGTGTGGCAGATCAAGAGGGCACACGATCTTCTTGGCCTCATCAACACTAGTAGGACATAGATTACACGCGGGAAGAACATCCTTTAGGTACTTGAGATGCTCATCGAGGCTAGTGTCGGTCCATTTGTTTTAGCCTTCGCCTTCGTGGAGTTGGAGCGTGAAACTCAAGTGGGTCACCCAGGATTGCAACCATCATACAATGGAGTGTTCGAGTCTACCACCAGTTGCTCCAGCTTAGCCTCCTCTCTAGAAGCAGCTCTCTCAAGATTGCCTCCTCATGAAGCAATGCTTGAACATGAGGGTCCCAAGACGATTGAACTTAGTACCGACGAACTCTGCTGCGTGGAGTCCATGTCGTTCTCTCCGCCGCCATGTCCGGCCCCTTCTCCTCCGCCATGTCCGGCCCTTTCTCCGCCGCCATTATCGATCATCTCTTTGTCTTGCCCCGTGTCATCATTGCCTGCCCCGTCGGCATCCTCAACATCATCATCCTCATCTTCAATTATCCATCACAGATAGCCATCCATGAAACCAGTCATGAGCAGGTGCGCTCGACACCGACCATCGTCATGGGGGTCGAGCCAAACTATTCCTTTGCATTTTTGACACGGACATAAAACCTCTGTCCGGTTATTTTCTTTCATGTCCTGCACCGCCGAATCGCAACCACCTGTCCACCATCGTTCCACTGACCATCGTCAACTCTGCACGGTAATAATAAACAAATTTATTATAAGAATGCATGCATGCATCAAAGTCATACAAAAATTTGGCATGACCTTCCCTAAAAATAGGACATATATGGATCTAGAGTTTGCCCGGAATTCGCCGAAACGGAAATAAATCGACATTTCGGGAAAACATAGGCAACTCAAAAGCACAATTTGGTGTGCCACACACACAATTTCCACAAACATATCACACACACATAAACATATTTTCATTTTGCAAAAGCATGAAATTTTTATCACCTCGATCGAGATCGAGCACACGGTGGAGATGATGTTGTAGGGAGATCAAAGGTGCACAAAGCTCTTGTTGACAAAGATAGATCTAGTTAGGGGGCAAATAGGTCACTTAACTAAATGCTACATCTACCTAGCTAGCTAATTTGGGAGGAGACAACTTCAACTAGTGGAGGGGAAAGGAAAAAGAGAAAGGAGATGCATTAATGGAGGTGGTGTAGTTAGGTAGGAGTAATGAAGAGAGAGAAAGGTGGATAGAAGAGAAAGAGTAATGGGGGAGAAGTATTGAGGAAGAAGAAGAGTGAGACTGGGAGCATGTGGGGGAGGTAGGGGGAAGGGAAGAGAGGAGGGGGAGGGGAGGCACGGGTGGGGAAAGGTGGTGGGTTGGTGCGGGTTAGCAGTAGCGCGGGAGAAGAAACGCGCTGCTGCTAAAGAATTAGCAGCAGCGCGCTTTGGGCAACGGCGCTACTGCTAACAGTGACAAAAAAATTTGCCAATTTGAAATGTAGCAGAAGTGATCCCAGTAAAAGCGCGCTGCTACTATATCCGTAGCAGTAGCGCGTTTCGGGCAACGACGCTACTGCTAAATGGAGCTCGGTGAACACCGCCGGTGAATATTTGTAGCAGCGCGGTTTACAGAGAGCGCGCTACTGCTAAAAACTTATCAGCAGCGAGTTTCTGGCACACTCCCTACTACTAATTAGCAGCAGCGCTCCTTTTTGACCCGCGCTACTGCTAAGATTCTGTGTATAGGCTTTTCCCTACTAGTGGGTGCCTCCACCTGGCTTGGGAGGCAAGCCTCCACCTGGCTTGGCTTGGGGGGAAGCCTCCCTAGGGTTTCCCTAGGGAGATCCAATCTGCCTTAGCCGCCGCCCCTTAATGGAAACCCTGGGGTGCCTCCTCCTACCCCCTTCCCACTATATATAGTGAGGGAGAGAGAGGGCAGCCGCACCCTGACACGCCCTGGCGCTGCCCTTCCTCCCTCTCTTACACCTCTTCCTCCTCCCTAGTACTTGGCAAAGACCTGCCAGAGAACCACGAGCTCCATCACCACCACCCCGTCGTGCAGCTGGAGTTCTCCCTCAAATTCTCCTCCTCCCTTGCTGGATCAAGAAGGAGGAGACGTCCCCGGGCTGTACGTGTGTTGAACGCGGAGGCGTCGTCCGTTCGGCGCTAGATCGGATCTTCCGCGATTTGAATCGTCGAGAGTATGACTCCATCAACCGCGTTCTTGTAACGCTTCCGCTTAGCGATCTTCAAGGGTATGAAGATGCCCTCCCTCCCTCTCGTTGCTAGCATCTCCTAGATTGATCTTGGTGACATGTAGGAAAATTTTGAATTATTACTACGTTCCCCAACAGGTTCCCGTCCGCATTTGTATGATGGGACACTTTTGGCATGTTCCCATGGACACATGCTGCTCCACGGCCGCGGGTGGCTACGCGCGGAAACGAAACTCCTGGGCGTATATGAATACGTACACGACCGGGCATACGAACTAACCGGGCCGTACAGACCCCTTAGGGCTCCTCGATGGTTATACGCATGGGCAAAAAAGACGATCGTGCCCCTCGTTCTGAGCCCTTTTTTGTTTAATCCTGGTCTTCCTTGTGGTTGTCCCCCTCGCGTTCAGCCCGTCCACTCTACAGATGATGAACATTGTCCGAATTCTCCGTGCACGCCACAAAATTATGTGATCCTCATCCTCATAGGATCCGTTTGCGCGAAGCCTACTGCCGTACGTAGCGCGATGCAGCTTGCTCGACAGCGCAATTTCTGCATCGACGTATCTCATGGGAAACTGGTTTTGGCTTGTAGATAGGAAACTGAACATACAAGATATCATGACTATCTGGGCTGGGCAGTGATCTGCGTTGGCGCGCCGGCCCAACTGGTGGGCCGGTCGAGCCCCGGCTGTCCGATGCAGATAGTAAGGGCCGTCAGATCGAGAGATGCCCCCCCCCCCCCCCCCCACTGATAAATAAAACGAAAAGAACCTCTACACACGTATTTTTCCTTGCGACGGCTCCGCCTCCATGGTCCCTCCTGCAAGCTGCAGATGCCCACGGCGCTCGTAGCATCTACGGCGCCCGCCCCACTCGCAGAGGAGCAGATCGTACCACCGCTCGTTGGCCCGTTGGATGCAGCTCCTACGGTCCTGGCGAAAAACAAATCCTTCCATAGCACTGTAGGCCTTTGCAGCTCGATGTGCCTCCATAGAATCGCTGGGGCTGAGGGTCCAACATCGCAACCGGCCATCAGCACCGCGCCGCTCGCCCGTCACAGCACCTGGTGCACCACCGCGCAACTTTCGTCGTCGCTGCTCGCCGTTCTTCAGTTGAAGCTTTTTCAAAAGCCTGTTGTAGATTTCTCACCATTGGTTTAAGCTTTTTGCAGCTGCACAGAGGCCGACCTCCATCTACCCCATCTCCGGTTGAAGCTTTTTCATAAGTCGGATGTAGCTTTGTTGGTTGCAGGTCATAGCAGTTTAAAGTGATGGTTGCAGCTCCTTCGCACGCTAGTTGAAGCCCCTAATTTCTCTGGTTCTAGCAAACAATAGAACCGGTCGTAGCATTTTGCGTTCCTGGTTGTAGCTCTTCTGTGCAATGGTTGCAACATATGTATTCTTTGTTTCCAGCAAAAATGGCATTGGTTGTAGCAATTGCCGCCACCAGTGGCAGCTCTACCAGGTGCCTGTTGTAGCTTCGCTGTAGCCCGTTGTAGCATTTTCATGCAGTAGCAAAACGGTAAGGCGGTTGTATAAAAAATGTGATGCCGGCGATGCATTGTAGCAAAATGAGATGCCGGCTGTAGCAGGATGTTATGCTGGTTCCAGCAAAAAAGACGTTGGTTATAGCACGGTGCTACGCCAGTTCCAGCTCGCGGTGGCTGCGGTCATAGCATGCGGTCGCCACCATTCCAGCTCGACAGCATGTGTTTGCAGCACCCCGACTCGCCCATCCCAGCTCCGTTGCGGGCGGTTGAAGCACGACATGTTGCTGGTTCCAGCACAGCTCCCGCCGGTTGGAGTTGCAACACGACGTGCCCGCCGTCACGTGCGAACGTCGACGTTCGTGCCGCCAAAGGCCTCTAGGCGGCGGCAGCGGCTCTACACCCCTAATTGCAAGCAAGTTTGTGCGCGGGGTGGGGGTGGGGCTTGAGAGGTGATGGAAGAGGTGGAGCCTATCCATGGCTGCTGAGCGCATGAGGTAGATAAGGAGAAGAATGTGGGCAAGGCAGACGGAGTCGAAGATGCGTGAAAGGATAAGATGGAAAGGGGAATCGAGAGAAAAATGGGGCTGGCCGGTTGGGGTGGGTCCAGTAACACATGTGGCTGGCGTTGCGAGAGTGAGCGGCCGGCGCATTGGTTCGGCAGGCTCGCCGTTCCTAAACGTTTATCATCTGGACTCGAGAGCCAAATAGCCTCTTCTCTTGCTTGCTCCTCTTCAATTTCCTCCTATCTGCACTTGTCCGAGCTCTCCTCTCCGATTCTCCAAGCTAGCACACAAACACCTATGAGAAATACATAGACGAGAGACATAGCTAGTTCCTTTTAGAGCATCTACAGCCAAACTTGCAAATCTGGCCCCACAAACGCCCGCGACGGCGCCTGGACGCGTCCGCAGACACTGACCAAGCACCCTCAAATAATATAATCCATATCTGGACACTTCAATTATCATATCTTAATTCCATACAAACTGTGCAACTATGTCGATGCATATACATAGTTGGGCTACTCCATCACTACTAACTAAAGATGCCATCAGACTACACAAATTTGGCATCTTTGGCTATGATCACTAGTAGAAAAAGGGTCTAATGTGCAGCTTATTACTTCCGGTTTGTATTTGAGCCGGCAGTAATGTGACCATTAGTGTCGGTTCCAACGGCTAGGCGGGCCGCTCTCAGTAGTACCGGTCCGTGGTGAACCTTTAGCATCTGTTCGTGCCATGAACCGGTACTAAAGAGAGTGGTGGAAGGATGTTGTCAGACTGGGCCCCTCCAGCACCTTTAGTACTGGTTCGTGCTACGAACCGGTAGTAAAGGTCATCATATATATAAACCCTTCGTCCACCCGTGATCGAGCTCGCTCTGTTCTTTCCCCTTTCCCCTCTCCTCTATATTCTTCCCCTCTTCCCTCGAGCTCATCACACATTTTGCCCAAATTTTGTCAAGATTTGAAGGCCCCATCCATTCAAGTGATCACAAAGGTTAGGAACTTTGTCCTTTCATCTCTCATTGCTAGATTAGCTCTTGCAATGCTTTATATAGTGATTAGTTTGTGGGTTTTAGTAATTTGGGAGGAATTATATGTCGTAGTTTATTTGATTTATATGCAATTTGAGCTTAAAATAACTCTTAGTTTGCATAAGTAGGTGTGGTTTACTTAGTACCTTACCGTCTCCGTCGTAAGCACCGTCGATCGTCCGCACTGACAAGTCGCTGGCACCACCTTGTGGTGAGCCTCTTGTTTTTATCTTTTTAATATATAAAAAATCATGTTTGTGTGATTTGTATAATTATCTTACACGTACGTTGTTTGTTATACATAGTTCCATGGTTTTGATATCCGTCCCCGTCGGCCCTCGTCCGTGTTATGATTCGAATGTGGTATATTCTCTTTTAAAACTATTTGTTGCATTTCGTGTTTATGACAAATTATGCCCATCAAGTTGACATAGATATTTTTATCTAGGAGGTATGTGAACCGGAAATTCCAACCGACCCTATTGTCGAGAGGTTAAATTTAGTTGAAAGAGAAAACGAGTATTTGAAAGAAAAAATTGAAAAGAATTGAGGGGGAGAAGATGGAATTGGATTTGCATGTTGCCGATGTCGTCGATGATCACAAGATCAAGATGGAGAAAATGCGGTTGAAGATTAGAAAGGTTAGAAAATATGCCATTGATAGTGAGGCTTGGTATCATTATGCTGTTGGATCAATTATTACCTTAGTTGTAATCTTGATCGCATTTATTGTTGCATTTAAATGCTTTAGCTAGAGAGTTATTTGTACGTTGCATTTAAGTGTTGTATGAACTTTATATATGAACTTGTATTAATTTGGTCTATTCGGTGGTGTGTAATGAAGATGAGCCGGCAATGGATGTATGATGACAGATGCTCTCCCCGGTTCGTTGATGGCGTGCATACTTTTCTGATTGCGGCTCAGGAAAACAAGCTGGCGGATGGTTTTATGCCTTGTCCATGTGCTGGCTGTAAGAATGTTCACAATTACTCTAACTTAGGAACCATTCACGTCCACTTGTTTGAGTCCAGTTTCATGCCCCACTATAATGTTTGGACCAAGCACGGAGAAAGAGGGGTTATGCTGGAAGGCAATGAAGAAGAAGAGAACGATGATAGCTATCCTAGCCATGGGTTCCTTGAATACGATGATACAACAATTGGGAAAGAAGTTGAGCCAGCAATGCGAGAAGAAGCTAAGCCGGCAATGCGGGAAGAAGCTAAAGAAGAGGCATCAGATGAGCCCGCTGATGATCTAGGTCAGGCCATTGCCGATGCAAAGAGAAACTGCGCAAGTGAAAAGGAGAAGAAGAAGTTGCAGTGAATGTTAGAGGATCACAAGAAATTGTTGTACCCGAATTGCGAAGCTGACAAGAAAAAGCTGGGCACCACACTGGAATTGCTGCAATGGAAGGCAGAGAATGGTGTATCTGACAATGGATTTGGAAAGTTGCTGGTAATGATAAAGAATATGCTTCCAAAGGACAACGAATTGCTTGAGAGAACGTACGAAGCAAAGAAGGTTGTCTTCCCTCTAGGGTTAGAGGTGCAGAAGATACATGCATGCCCTAATGACTGCATCCTCTACCGCGGTGAGTACGAGGATTTGAACGCGTTCACGGTATCTGGTGCATTGCGCTATAAGATCAGCCACGGTGACGCTAGTGATGTTGAAGGCGAGCGCCCCAGGAAGAAGATTCCTGCCATGGTGATGTGGTATGCTCCTATAATACCACGGTTGAAACATTTGTTCCAAAACAAAGAGCATGCCAAGGCGATGTGATGGCACGGAGAAGACCGTAAAAAGATGGAAAGATGAGAGTACCCGCTGACGGGTCGCAGTGGAGAAAAATTGAGGAAAAGTACAAGGAGGAGTTTGCAGGTGACCCAAGGAACATGTGGTTTGGTCTAAGCGCATATGGCATTAATCCTTTTGGGGAGCAGAGCAGCAACCATAGCACCTGGCCTGTGACTCTATGTTTGTATAACCTTCCTCCTTGGTTGTGCATGAAGCGTAAGTTCATTATGATGCCAGTGCTCATCCAAGGCCCTAAGCAACTCGGCAACGACATTGATGTATACCTAAGGCCATTAGTTGAGGAACTCTTACAGCTGTGGAATGGAAAAGGTGTAAGTGCGTGGGAATGAGCACAAACAGGAAGAATTTGACCTAAAGGCGTTGTTGTTCGTGACCATCAATGATTGGCCTGCTCTTAGTAACCTTTCAGGATAGACAAACAAGGGATACCGCGGATGCACGCACAGTTTGGATGATGCCAACAGTATATATTTGGATAATTGTAGGAAGAATGTGTACCTCGGACATCGTTGATTTCTTCCGAGCAGGCATCCCGTAAGAAAGAAAGGCAAGCATTTCAAAAGTGAGGCGGATCACCAGACGAAGCCTCGCCACCGGATATGGTCAAGGATTTCAAGGTAATCTTTGGAAAGGGTCCTGGCGGACAACCTGTTTCGAATGACACTTACGGACGCGCACCCATGTGGAAGAAGAAATCTATATTTTGGGACCTACCCTATTGGAAAGACCTAGAGCTCTGCTCCGCAATCGATGTGATGCACGTGACAAAGAATCTTTGCATGACCCTTCTTGGCTTCTTGGGCGTGTATGGGAAGAAAAAAGATACACCGGAGGCACGGGAGGACCAGCAACATGTGCACAGAAAATACGGCATACATCAGGGTCATGCCAGCTACGCTCTTACCAAAGAAGAGAAGGAAATCTTCTTTGATTGCCTGCTCAGTATGAAGGTACCATCTGGCTTCTTGTCGAATATAAAGGGAATAATAAATATGGCAGAGAAAAAGTTCCAGAACCTAAAGTCTCATGACTGACACGTGATTATGACGCAACTGTTTCTGGTTGCATTGAGGGGGCTTCTACCAGAAAACAATTGATTAGCCATTGTGAAGCTATGTGCATTCCTCAATGCAATCTCTCAGAAGGTAAACGATCTAGAAACTGTACCAAGGTTACAGAATGATTTGGTGCAATGTCTTGTCAGTTTTGAGTTGGTGTTCCCACCATCCTTCTTCAACATCATGACACACGTCCTAGTTCACCTATGCGAAGAGATTAACGTTTTGGGTCCTGTATTTCTACACAATATGTTCCCCTTTGAGAGGTCCATTGGAGTCTTAAATAAATATATTCATAGCCGTGCTAGGCCAGAAGGAAGCATCTCAAAAATGAGGAGGCCATTGAGTTTTGTATTGACTTTATTCCTGACCTTAAGCCGATTGGTGTTCCTGAACCGCGGCATAAGGGCAGACTGGATGGAAAAGGCACGCTAGGAGGGGATCAGATAATATGTATGGACGGGCATTCTCTCACTCAAGCACACTACACATTTCTACAGAATTCCGCCTTGGTGGCTCCATATATGGAGGAACACAAGAATTTTCTATGCTCCAAACACCTGGAGCAGTCTAACGACTGGATTACACGTGAACAAACGGGGACTTTCGCCGGTTGGTTGCAGACACGTGCCATGCATGACGGCGATATTGAAGATGACATGTACTTGATGTCCCAGTTACCATCTTCGAATATAATGACTTTCAAAGGGTACGAGATAAATGGGAATACATTTTACACGATCGCCCAAGATAAGAAGAGCACCAACCAAAACAGTGGTGTCCGCTTTGATGCAACAACCAAGACGGCAAAGGAAACGTATTATGGTTACATAGAGGATATATGGGAACTTGACTATGGACGTGGTTTGAAGGTCCCTTTGTTTCGGTGCAAATGGGTCAATATGACACGTCGCGGGGTAATGGAAGACCCGCAGTACGAAATGACAACAGTGGATCTCAAAAATCTTGCATATGCAGTCGAACCATTCGTCCTAGCCAATGATGTGGCGCAGGTTTTCTATGTGAAAGACATGTCTACCAGACCGAGAAAAAGAAAAGATAAGGAAGCGAATGCATCATACAATGAGCCAAAGCGCCACATAGTTCTTTCAGGGAAAAGAGACATCGTGGGAGTGGATGACAAGACATACATGTCAGAAGATTATGAAAAGTTTGATGAAATTGCTCCATTCACAGTGAATATTGACCTGGGCATCCTGTTAAATGATGAAGATTGTCCATGGTTATGGCGCAAAGGGACACACGCGAAGAAAAAGTTTCAAACCCAAAGATCCCACTCTGGGATGTGATAGGCTTCACTGTCATCACTTTCTTCTCTAGTGAGTTTCCGGACATATATATCTGAAAAGTGCCGCTTCGAACAAACCGGAGGGAATCTTTGTAATAGTTAGGGTACGTATGTGTTTTGGCATTTGAAACGCGAATTTTTTTATGTGCAAACAAATTCTTTCATGCATTTACGACAAAGTTTGTAATTTTTTATACCTAAAGAAAAAATATTCACAAAGAAACTCTAAATACAGCAAAAAAACTCAGAAATAAATAAATGAAAATAAATAAAGCAGAAAAGAAAAAAAGAAATAAATAAAGCCCGCCTACTGGGCCACAGCGGCCTGCATACGACTAGAAACCAACCTGTAGTTGGGCCAGGATGCAGGCCCAATAGGCCCACAGGGCAGAGCAGCAGAGTTAGGCCCAGAAGCATGCTATAGAGAGGAGTTCAAGAGAGCTGCCGCGTCGGGGCTTTTAAACAGGTGCGGGCGCCCCTCGACTAGCGAGGTGGGACTAAACTTGCCCTCACCGCATCTGCGCCAGCGCATACCTTTAGTACCGGGTGGTGGCTCCAACTGGTACTAAAGGGGAGGGGTCTTTACACTAGTAGAAAACAGGGCTTTCGTCCAGGCCAGTTTAGCCCATTAGTCCCAGTTCAATCCAGAACCGGGACCAATGGAGCTATTTGCCCCGGTTCGTGAGCCCAGGGGGCCGGCCGGGCCACGTGGGCCATTGGTCCCGGTTCGTCCGGACCTTTTGGTCCCGGTTTGTGGGACGAACAGGGACCAATGGTCCTGGCTCCTGGACCACCACTATTGGTCCCGGTTGGTGGCACGAACAGGGACCAAAGGCTTCCCTTTAGTCCCGGTTCATGCCACCAACCAGGTCTAATGGTGCTGCCTATATATAGCCCCTCACATGAAGCAGAGCACACCTCTGCTTTTTTTTACGGCCGAGGGTGAGAGGGCTTGGTGGTGCTCTAGCTCACCTCCTATGCACACAAGGTGTTCGATGGAATGCCCGAGCCACACTACTTAAGGTTTCTCCTCTCCAAGCTCGACCGCCAAGCTCCATTTTCCTCAATATTTATCTAGGTTTAGCGGTCCGTCACGCCCCGTCCCCGTCTTCATCGCTGTCGATCACCCGCGCCGATCTCATCGCCGGCACCACCGTGGTGAGCCTCTTGTTCTTATCTTCTTTCTGAAAGGAAAAATATTATTACTTGTTTGTTTAGATAGATACTTGTATTATTTTCTTACTTTTATTATTGCATCTTATATAGTGCGATAGTTTTGGTATCCGCCTCGTCGGCCCTCGTCCCGCCTATGATTCGGATGTGGTATATATTATCTTTTCATAACTATTGGTTCATTTATTGTTTATGAAAATTATGCCGACCAACGTGACATAGATTTTATTTATCTAGGAGGTTGTTGAACCGAAATTCCAACCGACCCTATTGTCGAGAGGTTAAATTTAGTTGAAGAAGAAAACAATTTCTTGAAGGAAAAAATAAAAAAATTGAGGAGGAGAAGATGATATTGGAGTTGCATGTTATGGATGTCGTCGATGATCACAAGATCAAGATGGATGCAATGCGCTTGAAGATGAGAAAGATTAGAAAATATGCCATTCATACCGAGGCATGGTATCATTATGCCGTTGGATCAGTTGTTACCTTGGTTGCGATTATGATCGTATTTGTTTTCGCATTGAAATGTTTTACATAGTTTCAATGTATGGTTTAATTAATTTAGATGCTCTGCAGAGCTTTATGTTGTTAGATGAGAACTATGTATGTACTTTGGTTTTATGTGATGATGAACTTCTATTAATTTGGTCACTTAATTATCTATTCATGATGTTCTGTAATGATTTTTGACACACTTAATTATATATAATGCACGCAGATGAACCGGCAATTGATGTACGGTGACAGACACACCTCCGAGTACATTAAGGGCTTGCATGATTTTCTCGAAGTGGATGAGGCAAACAAGCAGAATGGTTTTATGTGTTGTCCATGCCCTATATGTGGGAATACGAAGTCTTACTCTGACCGGAAAATCCTTCACACCCACCTGCTTTACAAGGGTTTCATGCCACACTATAATGTTTGGACGAGGCACGGAGAAATAGGGGTTATGATGGAAGACGGCGAGGAAGAAGAGTACGATGACAACTATGTGCCCCTGAATACGGTGAAGCTATCGAACATCAAGATGCACTGCACGATGTGCACGATGGTGCTGGAATGGGCGGTTGCTGAAGATCAAGAGGAACCAGACGATGTGCCCGATGATGATGATCTCCGCCGGGTCATTGTCGATGCAAGGACACAATGCGAAAGTCAAAAGGAGAAGCTGAAGTTCGATCGCATGTTAGAGGATCACAAAAAAGGGTTGTACCCCAATTGCGAAGATGGCAACACAAAGCTTGGTACCGTACTTGAATTGCTGCAGTGGAAGGCAGAGAATGCTGTGCCTGATAAAGGATTTGAGAAGCTACTGAAAATAATGAAGAAGAAGCTTCCAAAGGATAACGAATTGCCCGACAAGTACATACACAGCAAAGAAGGTCGATGCCCTCTAGGATTGGAGGTGGAGAAGATACATGCATGCCCTAATGACTGCATCCTCTACCGTGGTGCCTACAAGGATCTGAACGCATGCCCGGTATGCGGTGCATTGCGGTATAAGATCGCACGAGATGACCACGGTGATGTTGACGGCGAGCCTCCCGGAAGAGGGTTCCTCTGCGAAGGTGATGTGGTATGCTCCTATAATACCACGGATGAAACGTCTGCTCAGAAACGGAGAGCATGCCAAGTTGATGCGATGGCACAGTGAGGACCGTAAGAAAGACGGAAGTTGAGAGCACCCACGACGGGTCGCAGTGGAGAAAATTCGAGAGAGAGTACTGGATGAGTTTGCAAAGGACCCAAGGAACGTATGGTTTGCTTTAAGCGCGGATGGCATTAATCCTTTCGGGAGCAGAGCAGCAATCACAGCACTGGCCCGTGACTCTATGTATGTATAACCTTCCTCCTTGGATGTGCATGAAGCGGAAGTTCATTATGATGTCAGTTCTCATCCAAGGCCCTAAGCAACCCGGCAACGACATTGATGTGTACCTAAGGCCATTAGTTGAAGAACTTTTACAGCTGTGGAATGGAAACGGTGTACGTACATGGGATGAGCACAAAAAGGCGGAATTTGACATAAAGGCGTTGCTGTTCGTGACCATCAACGATTGGCCCGCTCTCAGTAATCTTTCAGGACAGACAGACAAGGGATACCACGCATGCACGCACTGTTTACTTGACACCAATAGTATATACCTGGGAAGCTACAGGAAGAATGTGTACCTGGGCCATCGTCGATTTCTTCCGACCAACCATCAATGTCGAAAGAAAGGCAAGCATTTCAAAGGCGAGGCAGACCACCGGAAGAAGCCCGCCATGCGCATCGGGTGATCACGTACTTGCTATGGTCAATGATTTACACGTAATCTTTGGAAAGGGTCCCGACGGACTAGCTGTTCCGAATGACACTGAGAATCACGTACCCATGTGGAAGAAGAAATCTATATTTTGGGACCTACCCTACTGGAAAGACCTAGAGGTCCGCTCTTCGATCAACGTGATGCACGTGACGAAGAACCTTTGCGTGAACCTGCTAGGCTTCTTGGGCGTGTATGGGAAGACAAAAGATACACCTGAGGCATGAGAGGACCTACAACGCTTGCACGAAAAAGAGGGCATGCCTCCGAAGCAAAGATGAAGGTCCTGCTAGCTACGCTCTTACGAAGAAGAGAAAGAAATATTCTTTCAATGCCTGCTCGAGATGAAGGTCCCGACCGCTTCTCGTCAATATAAAGGGAATAATAAATATGCCGGAGAAAAGTTCCGAACCTAAAGTCTCATGACTGCCACGTGATTATGACGCAATCGCTTCCGGTTGCATTGAGGGGCTTCTACCGTAAAACGTCCGATTAGCCATTGTGAAGCTATGTGCATTCCTCAATGCAATATCTCGTAAGGTGATCGATCCAGAAAACGCATTCAACGCTTAAGGAGTGATGTGGCGCAATGTCTTGTCGATTTCGAGCTGGTGTTCCCACCATCCTTCTTCAATATCATGACGACGCCCTAGTTCATCTAGTCGATGAGATTGTCATTCTGGGGCCCGTATTTCTACACAATATGTACCCCTTTGAGAGGTTCATGGGAGTCCTAAAGAAATATGTTCAGAATCAACGCTAGGCCAGAAGGAAGCATCTCCATGGGCCATCAAATGTAGGATGTCATCGGGTTTTGTGTTGACTTCATTCCTGGCCTTAAGAAGATAGGTCTCCCTAAATCGCGGTATGAGGGGAGACTGGCAGGAAAAGGCACGCTTGAAAGAGACTCAATAATATGCAGGGACGGATATTCTTGGTCTCAAGCACACTACAGTTCTACGTAACTCTACCTTGGTGACCCGTATGTCGATGAACACAAGAACAGTCTGCGCTCAAACACCCGGAGCGGTCACGGCGGATTACATGTGAACCCATCAGACTTTCAGCGGTTGGTTGGAAACATCGCCTCGTGAGGTGACAGCACTGTTTGTGATGAGCTGTATTTGTTGTCCAGGGGACCATCTTCGACTGTAATGATTTGGAAAGGATACGAGATAAATGGGAATACATTTTACATGATTGACCAAGATGAAAAGAGCACCAACCAAAACAACGGTGTCCGCTTTGATGCAGCAACCGACTAGGGAAATGACACATATTATGGTTACATAGTAGACATATGGGAACTTGACTACGGAGTAGATTTTAAGGTCCCTTTGTTTAAGTGCAAGTGGGTCAATCTGTCAGGAGGCGGGGTACAGGTAGACCCACAGTACGGAATGACAACATCGGATCTGAAAAATCTTGGGTACACTGACGAACCGTTCGTCCTAGCCAATGATGTGGCACATGTTATCTATGTGAAGGACATGTCTACCAGACCGAGGAAAAGAAAAGATAAGGAAGCGAATACATCATACAATGAGCCAAAGCGCCACATATTTCTTTCAGGAAAAAGGGACATCCTGGGAGTGGAGGGCAAGACAGACATGTCTGAAGAGTATGAAAAGTTTCATGAAATTCCCCCCTTCAAAGTCAAGGCTCACCCAAGCATCCTGATAAACGATGAAGATTATCCATGGTTACTGACGCAATAAGCAAGCGACACAAGCGATGAAAAAGTGAAGACTTTCTCCCGCAACTATTATGATGATACCATGCCAACTTTGTAACAGACGAGTATGATACCATTGTCCGTTTTGTACATGCACATGCTAAGCCAACTTTTTCAGAGTTCATTTGAAAACTATGAATTTGAAAACCTCGCCAACCGAAGGGCGCTCACACCGGTTTATAAGCCCGTCCCTCTACACACTGTTTTGTTGTAAGTAGAAACAAAATAAAATAAATAAAGCAACAAAGAAAACAAAAAAAGAGTTTCCAAATTTGAAAACTAATGGCACTAACAGAAAGTTCATAATTTTTCTAAAACTAAAAGCAAAAAGAATTAAAAAATAAAGCAAAAAACAACAAAAACTAAATAATGCAGAAAACAGATCAAAAAACTGAAAAAAATAAAAATAGCAACAATAAGTATTTTGTTGTAAGTAGAAACAAAATAAAATAAATAAAGCAACAAAGAAAACAAAAAAAGAGTTTTCAAATTTGAAAACTAATGGCACTAACAGAAAGTTTATAATTTTTCTAAAACTAAAAGCAAAAAGAATTAAAAAATAAAGCAAAAGACCAAAAGAAAAATCAACCAAAACCAAAATAAACTAAATAAAGCAACAAATAAAACAAAAAAACAAAAAAAAGTGCCACCTACTGGGCACCCACGGCCTGAATACGACTAGAAACCCTACCATGGGCCAGGATTCAGGCCTGCAGGAGGCCCAGTAGGCCCACAGGCACATATTGCACGTTTAGGCCCGAAAGCCTGCTTTAGAGAGGAGCTCGAGAGGGAAGGCGCACCGCACCTTATAAACTGGTGTGGCTCCCTCTCAACTAGCGAGGTGGGACTAAACATTTGGCGCGGGGCACCACAAGCCCTTTGGTCCCGGTTTGTGGCACCAACCGGGACTAAGAGAGATTAGTCCCGGTTAGTGCCTCGACCGGGACTAATGCCCCCTTTAGTCCCAAGTTGGTGCCACCAACCGGGACCAAAGGCCGCCGCTTCCCGCCCTTTGGGCTGCTGAAAATAGGCTTTGGTAAAAATGTATATATGTTCTCTCTGTATATATATGTTTTCTGTTCATAGATTTTTATTTGAACATTATTTAAAAAAAAAGCAATACTACTTCATGTATTTTTAAGAAGGAAGAAGAAGAAAAAGAATGAGAGGAAAAAGGAAAAAAGAAGAGGAAGAAAGGAGAAGAAGAGGGGAGGAAGAAGAGGAGAAAAAAATAAGAAGAGGAAAAAAGAAGAAAAAGAAGAGGAGAAACATGTATTCTATTTTTTCTTCTTCTCCTCTATTCCTTTCTTCTTCTCCTCTTTTTTTCTTCTTTTTTTTCTTCGATCTTCTCCTCTGTCATCGTCGATATACCCCTCCCGATAACTTCAACATGAGGGGGGGTCCATATACCCCCTCCCGATAACTTCAGTACGTGGGGTGACATACCCCCTCCCGATAACATTAATTTCTCCCGTATGTATCTCGTTGTCGATATTACCCCCTTGAAGCGTTGTCGATATTATCCCGGGTCGAGGGTTCTAGGGTCGAGGTATCGAGGGTTCCAGGATCGTCTAGGGGTCGAGGGTTCCAGGGTCGTCGAGGGTTCAAGGGGTCGAGGATCGCCGAGGGGTCGAGAGGGTTCCTAGTGTCAAAGTATTGAAGAAATCCATGGCTTCATCATTAGCCGGAAGTAACCATGGCATGATGGTGCGAAGTCCTCAAAGTTATTTCGAATGGAGTCCCGGATAGGATAATTTGCCTTTTATGCAATTTCAGCAAAGGCCTTCCAAATAATGATATTCGGAAGGTTCTTGCTGAACTTTGTACCAAAAAGGGAATTATCCTATCTGGGACTCCGTTCCAAAATAACTTTGGAGAGCTTCGTACCATCATGCACCTGTTACTCTCGCCTAATGATGAAGACATGGTTTTGTTGAATCCTTTGACACTAGGCAACCTCCCCGACCCCTCGGTGATCCTCGACCCCTTGACCTCGACCGCCGGGCGATCCACGACCCTCTACCTCATCATGGGCGTCGATGCCCACGTCACTTGTGGGACCTAGATGTAGTGTTCAACGCCGACCCCATCCCGATAGCTTCAACACGTGGGGGGGGGGTCGATATTACCCCCTCATAGCTTGAAGCATTCTCGAGGCCACCCCCTAACCCTTGAAGCATTGTCGAGGCCACCCCAAACCCTAGAGAAGCAGCGTCGAGGCCACTAATATGATTCCTTATTGTGATTAGCTAGCTAGTTCTACGTTTGCCACTAATATATCCATATCTGTCATGTTTGAATAATAATTGCCATGCTGTAAATATTTGTAGAAACTATGGACACCCCCTGAGACGAAGCACAAGAAGCGTTGTTGAGGGACATAATCGCACAAGGAAGTGATGTCGTCTGCTCGTTGATGTTTCTCAACGAGAACGACGGTCTGGAAGGAGAGGGTGAAGAAGCAGCTGGCTATGATTTACATCACTCCGATGACCCAATGCCGGTGCAAGAAGGAGAGGGTGAAGAATTAGACCGTGAGGACGGCTCCGGTGATCACCAAACCGAGTCCGGCCAGGTATATATATTAGTTAAGCCTGTGCTGACTAGCTATCGTCTTTGTTTTGGTATGTACACATATTAATTAACTCTCGTCTTTGTTCTTTTTTCTAGCCCTCCGGATCGAGCACAACTTCGGTAAAGAGACGAGGCCCGAAGAAAAAGTTGAGCTCGGATGAAAAGTTTGAGATCATACAAATCGCGCGCGACGGCCAACCGATTGAACCCTACCGGACAAAGAAGGCATTTGTTGCTCAGTGCGGGGTTCTGGTTAGGGACAAGATCCCGATCAGCATACACCAATGGTATAAGCCTAAGAACGAAGACCCTGAGGTGTCTTGTGTCAATGATATGCAGAAAAATGATCTTTGGACTGAGCTGAAGTCAAATTTTACCCTACTGCTAGAGGATGATCCGGAGAAGCCAGTAATAGAGCCATTAAGCAATTCTTTTGCTCTTAAGAAGATGGCAGAACTATTCAGGAATTGGAAGAAAGAACTCAATACGTATGTCGAAAAAAATGAGACACTAGAATTCAAGGGCAAATATGAGAAGATCAGAGATGATCGCCCGCATTTGTGGCCTACAAGACATCGGAAAAGAGTAAAAAGATGTCGGCGACAAACAAGAGAAATGCTGCGAAGACGAAGCTTCACCATCGCACGGGGTCAGGTGGCTACCTCGTAGCCCGGCCTAAGTGGGCCAAGGCTGAGAATGATCTGCTTGATAAAGGGATCGAACCAGAGACAATGAACTGGCCAGACCGTTGCCGGACTTGGTTCTTCGGGGCCGGCGGATCCTTGGACCCTATAACAGGGAAGTGCATTTGGACGGACGAACAATTGGACATACCAGTCAAGAGGCTTCAACATTATATCGAAGCAGCGCAGCAAGGGAAGTTCGTTCCAGACAGGGAGAAGGACGAGCTCACAATGGCCCTCAGAATCCACGAGCACCACAGGACACGGACGAGGCACGCCAGCTCCGTTTCGTGGAAGGCTGGATTTTGACGTAGGGGGGTACAAAACCCATGAGAGGAGGAAGAAACTGGAGCAGAGCCTAATGCAAAGCGCTGCGAAAAGGGTAATGGGGCTAGAGGAACGAGAAGCAGCAGATCGCAGCAAACGACCTGCCGAAGCTTCCCTCGAAGCTACCCCGCCATCTCAGCGGAGAAGCAGCGTGGCTTCCACCTAGCTGCTTCAGCCAGAGCAGCATGCCTTGACGGCTCCTGCCAGCTATCCCGTGGATGCTATCACGGATGCTGAACATTGCCACCTTATGGCACAATGGAGCAATTTGAAGTTCAAGGCGGCTGTTGGCTCTGTTTATCCTACTAAACCCGACTCAACTTTTCACCGCCGCCGATTCCGGAAGGATATGCTAAGGTGATGGTCGATGAAATAACGGAGGGATTTGAGGACCTCCGCTTGACCACCCTACCGGTGAAGGTGAGTATCGGCTGGGTTCTCGCTCAAGACTCCATGCCTATGGCGGAAGGATCTCATCAACCTTCCGAACTGGGCGCCTCCGCCTCCTCCTCCTCCTCCCGTGAGTCAGGGCACTCCGCCTCCTCCACCGCCTCCTCCTCCCGTGAGTGACGATCAGGGCACTCGGGCGGCTCCTTCTCCGGCGTGGCGGCACTCCGCCTCCTTCTCCGCCTGCACCGGCGCGCCGAGCAGCCAGCCTCCTCCTTCTCCGCCTCGTCGGCCAAGGGTGGAAGAGACCCGCCGCCGCTCGGCTGCTCCGGCATGTCGTAGTCCTTCTCCTCCGCCTCGTAAGCAAGGAAAGAAGACATCCGCTCCGCCTTTCTGCCGGGCGTCTAGCAGTACAGCCAAAGGCGGGAGGAGATCTGATTCGGTCCTTCTCTCAAGACTCCGGAGAAGTTACCGTCTGACGAGAGGAGCGAGGAGGAAAACGCGAAGATCACGCAGATCAAGTGGATGACTGGTTTCAAGGGTTGAAAGCAAAGAGACATCCACCTCCGGAGGAGAAGGTAGATCCGGTCAAAGCGAAGCGCACTCGCTGCCTGACAAAACCACCCAAGTCTCCGCTGAAAGGCAACTATGAGCGCATTATTGGAAAGGCATTTGCCGAAGCGGAGAGATCGGGAAGTACTGTCAGTGATTAAAGGATGAAAGAACGACGAGCTGGGAAACAAATTGCCCAGCTCGGCGAACAAGCGTAGCAATCGTGCCCCCCGCTCAAGGTGCCTGCTAGCGACATCGTCGATCCGAGGATGGTGCCTGGTTATGGCAATCCTGCAGATTACCTGCCCGACGATGTACATTATGATTTCTTGGAGGTGCAGATACAAAGATACGAGTACGGGAAGCCCCTCGTCAAAGATGAAAGCTCTCTATCAACGATGATGCGAAGATTGCATGATTTGTACATGAAAACCTGCAAAAGAGTCTGAGGGGAGGAGTACTTTGTATGTGAGAGTTAAAAAGGAGCATGACCTCCTTGGAATTGAACTGTTGCCTATTCCATTTGAGGAGTTCTATCAGTTTTTCAATCAATTGGCCCTCGATAAAGCAACGGTCACCTGCTACTGTCGTAAGTAGTACTACTTCTGTCATTAAGTATCTCTATATAACTCAGCTCTTTCATTGCATGTATTTATAAATATCCTCACTATATTATGCAGATTAAAGATCGCCGAAATGAAGAAAAGACAAGTGGGTGATATTGGGTTCATTAACACATATCTCATAGATGCAAATGAGGTTAAATATCGTGCCGATGAAACCGTGGCCAACTTTCTACGATCGTTGGAAATAAATGAACACAAAAATATAATACTCTTTCCTTACAACTACGCGTGAGTGTTACTGTCTTGTGGCATATTCGGTTTCCCTTATTAGTCCAGGTTATAGTAATGTAATATTGATGAGTTATGCATGCGTGCGCAGGTACCACTATATTCTCCTAGAGATTAAGCTTGAGCAGGGAGTAGTAACTGTCTTAGAATCGAGACGAAAAGATCCCAAGGAGTATGCGGACATGACTGAAATGCTCGAGAATTAAGTTAAATCGATCATTATCCACCATATCAGCAACTTTGTTCATTTCTGATATCAAGTAATTGTTTTCTTTGTATGGCAGGGCTTGGGGAAAATTCACCAAAAAAGCTCCGGGACTACGGAAGAAGCTGCAATTTAGACACGCGAATGTAAGTACTATATAGTAGCATATTCCACGCGCATCTCCTAGTGATTCAAGCGCTAGTTTCATCAATACCATTTAGCATGCTTGCTAATTATCAGTTTGATTGACCTCTGTTTCTTGTAAAGTGGTTGTGGCAGGAACAAGGGAATGATTTCTGTGGATACTACGTTTGCGAGTCCATCCGCCACACGACCTGTGAGAGGGGCTACTCCAACAAACAATATGAAGTGCGAAAATAAAAATATTCACAATTTTATTTTATTACCATCATTTGTGTTGAGTTTCATTCATTCATATATATATATATATATATATATATATATATATATATATATATATATATATATATATATATATATGTATGTATTGACCCCTTTCTTAAAATTAGATGTTTGAAGCGGGATGAACTCCTAGCACCAGATCGCATGCGAGCAATTCAAGAGGAATTGGCGGCATTCTTTCTTGACCACGTGATCGCTGAAGACGGAGAATACTATGTGGACCACGCGTCCGTATTGTAAAAAGATAATTATTGAATATATGTAGCCGGTAGTGTCGGATAGATATACGAGAACTTATTGTTCGACCAATCTCTCGGAGAAGGAGAGGTGGTCGATATCACTTCTCTGTATGCATATATGTTCATGACGATCTTCTGCTTGCTTAATTACTAGCTAGCTAGCGTGTCTAGCTAGTCCTCTCTATACATATGTATAGTACGTAAGGCGTCGACCAAGCACGGACAAAAGAGAGGACACTTTTCTCTATTAATTAGCCAGCTATAGCACAATATATGAAACCCCTAACTTACCCCCCCAAAACCCCCCAAACCCCCCCCCCCTTCAAAACAAACAATAACCAGAGCCATAGAAATGCTGACGCGTGGATGCCTATTGGTCCCAGTTGGTGCCACCAACCGGGATCAAAGGCCCTCCTGCCTGGGCTCAGCGGACAGGCCACGTGGAGGCCCATCAGTCCCGGTTCTGGATAGAACCGGGACTAAAGGGCCAGGGTATTAGTACCGACCCTTTAGTCCCGGTTCATGAACCGGGACTAAAGGCCCTCACCAACCGGGTCAATAGGCCCCTTTTCTACTAGTGTTAGTACCGGTTTTAGCCACCACCCGGTACTAAAGGGGGTGCGCTTCCTGCCGCTTCGCCTAACCAAAATAGCCCTTTAGTACCGGTTGGTAGCTCCACCCGGTACTAAAGGGGGGGGGGTTCTATATAAGCAACACTTCAAAATTTCGTCAGTTTCGTTCTTCCTCTGCTTCTTCTCCTCTACCCCGTCGCCGCTGCCCCCCCTCATCGCCATCCCCGTCGCCACCTCTGTCGTCGCCATCCCCGGCGCCGCCCGTCGCCGTCCCGTCCCCGTCGCTGCACCGGCCCGTAGCCGTCCCCTCGCCTCGCCGTCGCAGTCACTGTCGCCTGGACCTCGCCATCGCCGTCACCTCGTCATAGCTCGTGTTGTGGGCCCCTCTCCCCGGCCCCTCTCCTCCCTCCAATCGAAGCCGCCACATGCAGTACAGAGTGCACACGCCACATACACACACACTAGATTATGTTTTTAGTTTTTTAGTTTTTTTTATGTTTTTCCTATTTTTATACAAAGGTTTTAGATGAATTAATTAATTAGATTAGATTAATGTCAAATAGTATATAGAAATGTTATAGAAATGTTAGTTATATAGAAATGTTAGAAATTTTAGAAATGTTAGTTTGAGCTAGATGAATTAGATTAATTTTAAATTGTTAGACGATGATCGATGTTTTTTTAGTTTCTTATAATTTTAGTTATAGAAATTGATAATTTGCATATAAGAAATCACAATCCAATCACTAAAAAATGTTACTTTTGCGGCATATAGTATTTGTTCTCGACGATGCCCGACCCGCATCCTCGTCGGCGACCCGTTCGCGATGCGTCCTGCTTCAGAGGACCCATGTCCGGGACTGGGCTCCGCCGGGCTGGCACTGGGAGGTGCTACCTTCAGGGGCTCGCCGCTTGGTGAGGAACCCGCCCCCGGGTCCCGTTGTCGTCCCTGAGCTCCTTTGGTGGCGTTCCCGTGGGCCACTTTCGGTGTGGAGGGAGCCGGCCCTGGTGGAGGTGGTGCGTCGCTGTGTCAGGGAGGAGGACGAGCACGTCGGTCGCTACATGGCTTCTATGGACGTCAGGTTCTCCGATACCTGGCAGGTTCTTTGGGGATATGACCGGAGCTATGATCCTGTGATGGTTCCTTCTCTTTCGGTGTCCACCGCCAGCGCCTCAGGAACCGTGAGTGTCCTAGATTATTCTGTAGTATTCGTTCTTTATTAGCTAGCTAGCTAGTGATGTATTCGATATATAATATTCGAGACGATGTATTCGACATTATATATTATTCGAGACGATGCATTCGAGATTATATATTATTCGAGACGATGCATATTATGTACTATGATTAAGTTTTTCCTTATTGATTGCATGCATGCATTGTAATTTGTATACTAGATTATTTTATATTTCTTCTGAATTAGTTAAATAAAAGCTATGGTGGACAATAACGGCAGAGAGGGAGAAGAGGCCCTATTCGAGATCATACGCTCCCCTCGCGGGTCAGATAATCGAAATGAAGAAGATGACAGCTCCCAATGTCTAAACAATACCGGGGAGGGTGATGATATGATATTCGGTCGCGACGACCGAATTGATGAAGTCATGGACGAGTATGATTATGATGGCGAAGAAAATGTTGATCTTGAAATAATAGAGACCGGCGAGGTATATTTATATAAGTAGGCATCTGGTGATCATCACATGTTTTAAATGATTTGAAGATATATTAACGAATTGATCTTTCTTCTTTCAGCCCTCCGGATCGAGCAAATCTTCTACAGGCAGAGTGCGAGGCCCGGGCATAAAGTTGAAGGAGGGCGTAAAGAACAACATCGATGCCATCAAAACTAATGGCGAGCCTCTAGCGCCTAAGAACATTGCGAACAAGTTCGTTCGTCACTGCGGAGTTCTTGTGAAGGACCAGCTCCCGATCTCCCTTCAAGAATGGAAAGAGCCAGCAAAGAAACGTCCAGATCTTACTTTTGTCGACGACAGAGAAAAAACTCTGCTTTGGGAAAAACTCATGGAACATTTCACCCTGCCAGATCATTTCACAGCTGCAGATGTGGAGAAAGTCAAGGACGCTGCTCTTAGGAAGATGGCGATAGCGTTCAACAACCACAAGAAAACTGTATGGAACAAGTACGTCGAAGGAGAACAGAATACTATAGAATTCAAGGGAACACTGGAGAAGCAAAGAGAACACTGGCCCGCTTTCGTGAAATTCAAGGAATTAGAATTATCTAAGGAACAGTCTAGAAAAACCAAAGCTAATACGATACGTCTCCAACGTATCTATAATTTTTTATTGTTCCATGCTATTATATTACCGCTTTTGGATGTTTATGGGCTTTATTTTACACATTTATATCATTTTTGGGACTAACCTACTAACCAGAGGCCAGCCCGTATTGCTGTTTTTTTGCCTATTTCAGTATTTTGAAGAAAAGGAATATCAAACGGAGTCCAAACGGCATGAAACCTTCGGGAGCGTGATTTTTGGAACGAACGTGATCCAAAGGACTTGGAGTGCAAGTCAAGAAGCATCCGAGGCGGCCACGAGAGGGTAGGGCGCCCCCACCCCCCTATAGGGCGCGCCCCCTGTCTCGTGGGCCCCTCGGGCGGCCACCGACGTACTTCTTCCTCCTATATAACCCTACGTACCCCGAAAACATCCAGGGAGCCAACGAAACACAATTTCCACCGCCATAACCATCTGTATCCGCGAGATCCCATCTTGGAGCCTTCACCGGCGCTCCGTCGGAGGGGGAATCGACCACGGAGCGCTTGGACATCAACACCATAGCCCCTCCAATGAGTTGTGAGTAGTTTACCACAGACCTTCGGGTCCATAGTTTTTAGCTAGATGGCTTCTTCTCTCTTTTTGGATCTCAATACAATGTTCTCCCCCTCTCTTGTGGAGATCTATTCGATGTAAACTCTTTTTACGGTGTGTTTGTCGAGATCCGATGAATTGTGGGTTTATGATCAAGTTTATCTATGAGAAATATTTGCATCTCCTCTGAATTCTTTTATGTATGATTGAGTTATCTTAGCAAGTCTCTTCGAATTATCAGTTTGGTTTGGCCTACTAGATTGATGTTTCTTGCCATGGGAGAACTGCTTAGCTTTGGGTTCAATATTGCGGTGTCCTTACCCAGTGACAGCAGGGGTTGCAAGGCACGTATTGTATTGTTGCCATCGAGGATAAAAGATGGGGTTTATATCATATTGCATGAGTTTATCCCTCTACATCATGTCATCTTGCTTAAGGCGTTACTCTGTTCTTATGAACTTAATACTCTAGATGCAGGCAGGAGTCGGTCGATGTGTGGAGTAATAGTAGTAGATGCAGGTGAGTCGGTCTACTTGTTGCGGACGTGATGCCTATATACATGATCATGCCTAGATAATCTCGTAATTATTCGCTTTTCTATCAATTGCTCGACAGTAATTTGTTCACCCACCGTAATACTTATGCTATTTTAATAGAAGCCTCTAGTGAAACCTATGGCCCCCGGGTCTATCTCTTATCATATTTGCTTCCAATCTACTTTTATTTACATCTTTACTTTTTGCATCTATATTATAAAATACCAAAAATATATTTATCTTATCATACTATCTCTATTAGATCTCACTTTCATGAAGTGGCCGTGAAGGGATTGACAACCCCTTTATTGCGTTGGTTGCGAGTTCTTTGTTTGTTTGTGTAGGTGCGTGGGACTTTTGAGGAGCCTCCTACCGGATTGATACCTTGGTTCTCAAAAACTGAGGGAAATACTTACGCTAGTATTGCTGCATCACCCTGTCCTCTTCAAGGAAAACCAACGCAAGCTCAAGACATAGCAAGAAGGATTTCTGGCGCCGTTGCCGGGGAGGTCTTCTCTCAAGTCAAGACATATCAAGTACCCATCACAAACTCATCTCCCTCGCATTTACATTATTTGCCATTTGCCTCTCATTTTCCTTTCCCCCACTTCACCCTTGCTGTTTTATTCGCCCTCTCTTTCCCAATCTCCTTTTCTATTTTCGCTTTCCTTTTTTTGTTTGCTTGTGTGTTGGATTACTTGTGTGATTTTCGAATACCAATAATTATGATTTCCTTAGTATTCCGATTGCTCCTCTTAATGATGTTGAGTCTTGTGAAATCAATACTGCTTTGCCGAATCTTGTTATGGAAGATCAATTCGCCGGCCTTCCTAGTGAAGATGCCACTACTCATCTAAATAACTTTGTGGATTTGTGTGATATGCAAAAGAAGAAAGATACGGATAACAATATTGTTAAATTGAAGTTATTTCCGTTTTCACTTAGAGATCATGCTAAAGTTTGGTTTTCGTCTTTGCCTAAAAACAGTATTGATTCTTGGAATAAGTGCAAAGATGCTTTTATATCTAAGTATTTTCCTCCCGCTAAGATTATCACTCTTAGGAACGATATTATGAATTTTAAGCAACTTGATCACGAGCATGTTGCCCAATCTTGGGAAAGAATGAAATTAATGATTCGCAATTGCCCTACTCATGGTTTGAATTTATGGATGATCATACAAAAGTTATATGCCGGTTTGAACTTTGCTTCTAGAAATCTCTTAGACTCGGCCACGGGAGGCACGTTTATGGAAATCACGTTAGGAGATGCTACAAAACTTCTTGATAATATTATGGCTAATTATTCTCAATGGCACACCGAAAGATCTTCTAGTAAAAAAAGTGCATGCTATAGACGAAATCAATGTTTTGAGTGGAAAGATGGATGAACTTATGAAATTGTTTGCTACTAAGAATACTCCTCTTGATCCTAATGATATGCCTTTGTCTACTTTGATTGAGTATTATAATGAACATATGGATGTGAATTTTTTTGGTAGGAATAGTTTTGGAAACAATGCTTATAGAGGAAACTTTAATGCTAGACTGTTCCCTAGTAATTCCTCTAATAATTATGGAAATTCGTACAATAATTCTGATGGTAATTTTAATAAGATGCCCACTAATTTTGAGAATAGTGTGAAAGAATTTATGATTTCTCAAAAGAAATTTAATGCTTTGCTTGAAGAAAAATTGCTCAAAGTTGATGATTTGGCTAGGAACGTTGATAGACTTTCGCTTGATGTTGGTTCTCTTAAACTTAGATCTACTTCTCCTAAGCATGATATCAATGAGTCTCTCAAAGCCATGAAAATTTCCATTGATGAACGCAAAGAAAAAACCGCTAGATTGCGTGCTAAGAAAGATAGCTTTATAAAGGCGTGTTCTTCTAGTTTCCATGAAAATAATGATGAAGATCTTAAAGTTATTGATGCGTCTCCTATTAGATCTTTGTTTTGCAATATGAATCTTGATAATTATGGGACTGAAGATGAGTCAACTTTACCTAGAAGGCGTCTCAAGAATTCGGAGTTTTTAGATCTTGATGCTAAATTTGGTAAAAGTGAGATTGGAGAGGTCATGACTTTAAATAGCATTGAACCCACTATCTCGGATTTCAAGGAATCTGATTATGATAATTGTTCTTTAGAAGGTTGTATTTTCTTGTTGCAATCCGTTGTTAATTCTCCTCATGCTTATAGTGAAAATAAAACTTTTACCAAACATATTGTTGATGCCTTGATGCAATCTTATGATGAAAAACTTAATGATGAGTGGGAACCTACTATAAACATTAGAATTAAAGATTAAGAGTGTTTTGCTTTGTGTGATTTGGGTGCTAGTGTTTCCATGATTCCGAAAACTTTATGTGATATTCTAGGTTTCCATGATCTTGATGATTGCTCTTTAAATTTGCACCTTGCGGATTCCACCATTTAGAAGCCAATGGGAAGGATCAATGATGTTCTCATTGTTGCAAATAGAAATTTGGTGCCCGTAGATTTTATCGTTCTTGATATAGATTGCAATCTTTCTTGCCCTATTATTCTTGGTAGACCCTTCCTTAGAACGATTGGTGCGATTATTGATATGAAGGAAGGGAATATTAGATTCCAATTTCCATTAAAGAAAGGCATGGAGCACTTTCCAAGAAAGAAATCAAATTACCTTATGAATCTATCATGCGAGCTACTTATGAATTTAGTGCCAAAGATAGCACTACTTAGATCTATCTTCGCTTTTATGCCTAGCTAGGGGCGTTAAATGATAGCGCTAGTTGGGAGGCAACCCAATTTTCTTTCTGTTTTTTTGCTTTTGTTCCTGTTTAGTAATAAATCTTACATCTACATTCTGTTTAGATGTGTTTTTATCTTCTAATTAGTGTTTGTGCCAGGTAGAACCTATAGGATAACCTATGATGATAGTTGATTTGATTCTGCTGAAAAACAGAAACTTTGTGCGCACGAATTTAGTTTCATTAAATCACAGAAACGTGATTTTGCGTTGATTCTTTTTGATGATGATCAATACACAAATTTTCCAGGACTTCCGATTTTGGTAGGATTTTTAGAGTTCCAGAAGTTTGCGTTAGTTACAGATTTCTACAGACTATTCTGTTTTTGACAGATTCTGTTTTTCGTGTGTTGTTTGCTTATTTTCATGCATCTATGGCTAGTAAAATAGTTTATAAACCATACAGAACTTGGAATACAGTAGGTTTAACACCAAAATAAATAAAGAATGAGTTCATTACAATACCTTATGTGGTGGTTTTGTTTTATTTCACTAACGGAGCTTATAAGATTTCCTGTTGAGTTTTGTGTTGTGAAGTTTTCAAGTTTTGGGTAAAGCTTTTATGGACTATGGAATAAGGAGTGGCAAGATCCTAAGATTGGGGATGCCCATGGCACCCCAATATATTCAAGAATAGCCAAAAGCCTAAGCTTGGGGATGCCCCGGGAAGGCATCCCCTCTTTCGTCTTCGTTCATTGGTAACTTTACTTGGAGCTATATTTTTATTCGCCACATGATATCTGTTTTGCTTGGAGCGTCATGTATTATATTAGTCTTTGCTTTTTAGTTTACCACAATCATCCTTGCTGTACACACCTTTTTGGAGAAGCCTACTTGATTAGGATTTGCTAGAATACTCTATGTGCTTCACTTATATCTTTTGAGCTTGATAGTTTTTGCTCTAGTGCTTCACTTATATCTTTTAGAGCACGGTGGTGTCTTAATTTTGAAGAAATTGCTAGTCTCTCATGCTTCACTTATATCTTTTTGAGAATCTTTTGGAACAGCTGTGGCGACCGGTTTTCTAGATAATAAATTCCAGAAAAAGGCCGTTGTACTCACCAGCCCCAGGATTACGTACTGTTAGCTGATGAGGCACCAACTTGATAAAGAAATTTCAAGCAAAATACAAAATATGTGGTACAAGACCCTTCTAGTCTGAGAGTACAACAAATGGTTTCTAGTGGTTGATGGCGGAAGCGGTTTGTGGATCATCAGTGTCTATGGGACTCCATTTCCCACAGGAACAGCTGACCAGGTTAACTCCTATCTTTGCGAGGCTGCTATCACCGTTGCGTAGGTTCCGGGGCTGTCATCACGGTTGCTCCTTTCCGCGCAAGAAATCTGGCCAAGACAATAGCCAGGGACGAGCCAGTGAGTACTTTGAATGTACTCGCAAACATTATGAACACGGGTACAATATAAATGATAATCACGTACTGAAATACTCTATGATCACATCGTTAGTCATTAAATAAAATCTCTGATGCATGCAAGCAGATTATTAATATGTAACAATGAATATGTAATTACGGAGCAGGAATAAAATGCACCATTCGGATGTCTGAAGCGACGTCTCGAATTGATGGTAAATAACAAGCATGCCTCAGTCGGGAGCGACACCACATAAAGGGCTCACAAAGTAAAATAAATATCAAGCATGCCACAGTCAGGCGTCTCAGCGACACCACATAAAGGGCTTATAAATAAAATAAATAACAAGCATGCACTACTCGGGAAAACCTTATACACCGAAATTTAGCAACAGCGCGGGTCAAAAAAGGGCGCTACTGCTAGATATGTTGGAAATATGCCCTAGAGGCAATAATAAATTAGTTATTATTATATTTCCTTGTTCATGATAATCTTTTATTATCCATGCTATAATTGTATTGATAGGAAACTCAGATACATGTGTGGGTACATAGACAACACCATGTCCCTAGTAAGCCTCTAGTTGACTAGCTCGTTGATCAATAGATGGTTACAGTTTCCCGACCATGGACATTGGACGTCGTTGATAATGGCATCACATCATTAGTAGAATGGTGTGATGGACAAGACCCAATCCTATGCCTAGCGCAAAGATCGTAGTTTGTATGCTAAAGCTTTTCTAATGTCAAGTATCTTTTCCTTAGACCATGAGATTGTGCAACTCCAGGATACCGTAGGAATGCTTTGGGTGTACCAAACGTCACAACGTAACTGTGTGGCTATAAAGGTGCACTACAGGTATCTCCGAAAGTGTCTGTTGGGTTGACACGAATCGAGACTGAGATTTGTCACTCCGTGTGATGGAGAGGTATCTCTGGGGCCACTCGGTAGGATATCATCATAATGTGCACAATGTGACCAAGGGGATGATCACGGGATGATGTGTTATGGAACGAGTAAAGAGACTTGCTGGTAACGAGATTGAACAAGGTATCGGCATACCGACGATCAAATCTCGAGCAAGTACAATACCGCTAGACAAAGGGAATTGTATACGGGATCGATTGAGTCCTTGACATCGTGTTTCATCCGATGAGATCATCATGGAATATGTGGGAGCCAACATGGGTATCCAGATCCCGCTGTTGGTTATTGGCCGGAGAGTTGTCTCGGTCATGTCTACGTGTCTCCCGAACCCGTAGGGTCTACACACTTAAGGTTCGATGACGCTAGGGTTACCGAATGTTGTTCGGAGACCCGGATGAGATCCCGGACGTCACGAGGAGTTCCGAAATAGTCCGGAGGTAAAGATTTATATATGGGAAGTCCTATTTTTGGCCACCGGAAAATGTTCGGGATTTTTCGGTATTGTACCGGGAAGGTTCTAGAAGGTTCTGGAGTGGGGCCCACCTGCATGGGGGGACCCACATGAACGTGGGTAGTGGGGGAAAGGACCCACACCCCTGGTCAAGGCGCACCAAGATCCCCCCTTAGAAGGCATAAGATCATATCCGAAGGATAAGATCAAGATCCCTAAAAAGGGGGATAACAATCGATGGGGAAGGAAATGATGTGATTTCTTTCCTCCCACCTTTGCCAACGCCCCAATGGACTTGGATGGCAAGAAACCAGCCCCCTCCACCCCTATATATAGTGGGGAGGCGCATGGGAGCTTCACCCTTGCCCCTGGCGCAGCCCTCCCCCTCTCCCAAGCCTTCCTCCTCTCCCGCGGTGCTTGGCGAAGCCCTGCAGGATTGACACGCTCCTCCATCACCACCACGCCGTTGTGCTGCTGCTGGACGGAGTCTTCCTCAACCTCTCCCTCTCTCCTTGCTGGATCAAGGCATGGGAGACGTCACCGGGCTGTACGTGTGTTGAACGCGGAGGTGCCGTCCGTTCGGCACTAGGATCTCCGGTGATTTGGATCACGGCAATCTGACTCCTTCAACCCCGTTCTCTTGAATGCTTTCGCTTAGCGATCTACAAGGGTATGTAGATGCACTCTCCTTTCCCTCGTTGCAGGTTTCTCCTTAGATAGATCTTGGTGACACGTAGGAAAATTTTGAATTTCTGCTACGTTCCCCAACAAGATAGCAGTAGCGACTGTAGAAAAACCGTGCTACAGATACAACTTTAGCAGTAGCGCGTGTAGTGGAAAAAGCGCTACTACTAATATTTCCATTGCTAGAATGATAGGCTACGCATAGCAGTAGCGGGCTTGTAGGAAACGCGCTACTGCTAGGCAATAAGTAGCAGCGCGTTTCCTTGGAAGAGCGCTACTACTAACGGAAATAAAATAAGATGAAAAACAAATAGAAAAGTAAATGAAAATGAAAGAAATAGAAAAGGGAGAAAGGAAAAATAAAATGTAAAGCAAAATAAATGAAAAGCGAAAAAACGGAGGAAGGCATAGCAGCAGCGTGTGTTTGTAAGAGGCGCTATAGCTAACGTAGCTGCAGCGCGTGTCCTAGACCCCCGCTATAGAAACAGAAAATGAAACTAAAAAATGGAAAAAATTACATAGCTATAGGAGCGGCGCGTTTTGTGAAAACCGCTATAGCTATCTTAGCTATAGCGCGTTTTACAAAACACGCTACCGCTAAGTTTGACTTAACCAAAAAACCGTTTCCCCCCGGCCACCACTTCTCCCCCAAATACCTGAACCCACCCCGCGCGCCGCCGTCTCCCCGATTCGTCGTCGCCCCACTTCGCCGCTGTCTCCTGCCGACGTCGATGCCACCAGAGCCGTGCACCGTCGATGCCACCGAAGCCGCCCGCAACGCCACGGAGCCGCGCGGCCTCGTCAACGCCACCGGAGCCGCCGTCGACGCCACCGGATCCTTTCTCGCCACAACTGCCTCCCTCGCCGTCACCGGAGATGCCCCTGCCTCCCTCGCCGTCACCGGAGACGCCCTGCCTCCCTCGCCACCACTGCCTCCGTCGCCACCACCGGAGCCATCCTCTATAAGCCCCCACCCCTCCTCTCCCTCTCATGCATAGGTTAGCTAGTTTAATTAGGTTAATTATCTAGGTTAGGGAAAAAATTTAGTTAGGGCTTTGACAGAGAAGTAGTTAGGTTAACTACTTTAATTAGGTTAATTATCTAGGTTAGTGCAAAAATTTAGTTAACGCTTTGATAAAGAACTAGTCAGGTTAACTAGTTTAATTAGGTTAATTATCTATGTTAATTAGTGCAAAAATTTATTTTGGGCTTTCACAGAGAACTAGCTGCGTTAACTTGTTTATTTAGGTTTAATTATCTAGGTAAACTAGATTAACTAACTAAGTTAAATAGGTAGGTTAATTAGGTTCGTTGGATTAACAAGCTAGGTTAAGTAGGTTGGCTAGGTTAGAGAAAATTTTATTTTAGAGCATTAGGTCAGAAGGGTTAGAGAAATGGAGTTCCTTTGCAATTTAATTGGGTTCTGTCCTAGGCAGAGAAGGGTTAGAGATAATAATGTGTGTTTGCGTGAGAGAGAGGAATAGCTAGATCAACATAATTTGGGTTCTGTCCTAGGCAGAGAAGTGTTTAGTGAGGTCATTTTGAAAGGTTTTTGATTTTTGAAAAGACCACTATTTTTCAAGGAAAAGAATTTAGGCAAATTTTATTTTTCATTGAAGTGGTCATGTTATATCTTTTCATTGAAGTTGATCGATTGTGCCCAAGTGGCTTTGTTGTTTCCAGGGAATGATGCTGAGTGGCCTATGTTTTGCCAGAATGTTTATTCATTTCTGTTCCGGCAAATTTCAGGTTCTCGATTTGTCCACTTTTTAGCAAAGGTCATGCCGAAATTTTCCGTGAATTTCGGCATGACTTGTGCTACAAACTAGGACATATCGAGTGCCCGGGATTTGCCGCACCAGGAAGGAGTCAACATTCCTGCAAACAATAGTCCTTTTTTATGTCATTATTCATTTTATTAGGTCTAGAATTAATTGACTAGATTGAATCATAGAAAACATGGCTAGCAACGATGAAGGACAGGGTTCTGGTGATTGCGACGACGTCTACCTGGCGGCAGACGAATATTTTAGTTGTACTGACGATCAACCGACACGCAGACCGATGCTGAGACTGAGACCGGCGCTGAGATTCAGACCGGCATCGAGACCGGCGCTGAGACCGGTGCTGCCTCGGGGAGCGCAGCCGGTGTAGAACCGAAAGCAAAGAGGCAACGGGTTCCTAACAAACTCAGGACTACTAGACTGGTGGTCACGGAGGTGGACGACGCCAATTTTGAGCCAAAGGCGGCCGAGGAAGCGCGCACGAGCTACGGCAATCAAATTGGCTGCATCGTACGGGCAACCGCCACCATGAATGATGAGAAACTATAGAAGATAGAAAATATGAGGAGCTCCCTCCTAAAGAAGTTTCACCAGATATTCTTGTTCCCGGGCCGGAATGAGAAGGATTATGAAGATCCAGACGAGGACCCGGCAATGAAGAAGATAAACAAACACGCCATGACCAAGTTTAGCGACGCGTTGGCCGCCTGGAAAAATCGAGTGAAAGCAATGATCAACGACGGAACCCTACTCCGAGATTGTAAAGGATAATCCGACAATCACGGAAGAGCAGTTTCAAATATTCAAGGAGGCTTGCGAGGCGAAGCTGCCAAAAAAAGCCTAAGTACATGAAGGGGCTTCAAAAGAGGAACATGGGGAGCCACCACCTCGGAAGCCGTGGTTCTGGCGAAAAGAGGTCCAAATGGGCCAAGGAGGACGCGGAAGCCGCGAGTCTGGGCATCCCAGACCCCATGGCGGATTTCACCGTCCCGCAGGAGCGTGACGTCCTGAGGGCCCGGCACCATTGGGACCCACTGAAGAAGGTTTACGAGACAACACCGGTCATTACGGAGTTCATTAGACTGCTGGTAATTTTAGTTTCTAATCAATTCGACTGCACACGTTAGTCATATTTGTAAATGATCCTTGTGCCTTTTGCAGAGAGAGCAGCACCGGATTGTGGCCGAAAGCGACTCGCCGTCTGAGGCATTGGCGAGGCCCAAGTGGGACACTCCATTCAACCGGGCGTTGAACATATTGAAACGGCAACCGGTGGATACTCGACCGTCGTATGGACCGTGCACGGTGTCGGAGACGGCGCCACGTGGAAGAAGTACTACCATGAGACCACGGAGGAGAGAAAGGAAAGACGGAGGTTAATGAAGAAAACACAAGAAGGTTGAGATTGCGGTTGAGAAGAAATCATCTGAGACAGTCGCAACAGCGGTAGCTGCCGCAAAACAGGTGGTTGCAGATTTATCTACTTCCTTGGTGACGGGCATTACCACTTGGACAAGGAAAAATCCAGAAAAAATGCAGAGGACTTTCCCCTTGCTGACTTCTTGGGAGCACCTGCTCCCGCACCGGCTCCCGCACCAGACGTGCTCAGCGGTGCTTCATCTTTGGTTGAGCTCGACGCCCTCACGGTATCTGTCACACCGGCCCCCTTCAATATAAATGTATAATCTCCCGTTTTCGTTGCCTTTCGGATGTCTCACGTCGCAGACTTTTCTTTGCAGGCCGACGAAACCCCGTGCACCATATTGTACACCATTGGCGACCAGAAGGTGGCCGTGGGGAAGGGGACGATAATGAAGCTGAAGGAACCATTGTTCCACAGCTGGCCGATCCCCCCGAACGTCTTCAAGGTTTCCATGGCCAGTGTTGAACCGGGCCACGAGAATTTGCCTCCTCCAACAATACTGGTGGATGACGAGGTGACACCGCGGCGGCTTGCTGATTGTTGCAATGGGTGGGTCATGTTGTGGCCAAAGAGTCTGCTTCGTCTGGAGGCGGCCGGGAGCACACCCATGAGCACGCAGCCTCAGCAAGGTATGAACATCAACACCCCACCTACCCAATTAGCGTCGGGTGTCGGGTTGGGTGATAGCGGACGGGGTAAGGAGGAGGCTCCATTAGTCGCTGATGACGTCGCCATGGATGAGGATGAGGATGATGATGGCGCTGAACAGTATGTCTATACTGGCGCCTCCTCAGGGTTTGAGCGTCATGAGTCGGTGCCTGAATTACCGTCTCAACGTATTATTGACGACCTTCCGGTAGTAAAGAAGTCTAGGAAGAGAGCGAGGAAAGGCAAAAGAGCTGATTCAATGATCCAGCCGCCTCAGCAGCCTCGGCTTCAGGACCGTATAGATATCCCCGATGCGGATAAATGGCATATCCCCGGTCAACCAATCCTACCTGCAACAGCGCTACGGGCCAGATTCGGCGATCTAAGGAGACTTCATGATGATGTGCCGCGGGTAGAGAAATGCCTCATCGCCTCGAAAGATCCAGGATACCCACTGTACGTGGTTAACGTTCCGCGGCAAATGTCGTACGTCGACAGCTTCCCTGCGGATAAGTTCTTCCTCTGATTCGATTACATATTCGACATGTTTCACGTGAAGAAGCTGGATTTTACGTTTGTCCGCCTTTATGCCTTGCACATGAACTACATCATTGGGGTTGAGCAGATACGTCATATCTGTATTCGGCTGACCCGTACTACAAGCACGAGAGCTTCTTGGGAGTCTGTGCGAGCAGCGTGAATCTGCGAGGGATTACATCGTCGGTTTCATGCTCGCCAATAAGGACAAGGAGGCGTTTCGTGCCTTATCATCCCGTGTAAGTCATCCGCGCTGCTATCCTTCCTTCGATTTCAATAATTCATTTGCACGGTGGAGGCTAATTAATTTGAGGTGACTTGTTTTATTGTGGCGGCCAGCGCCGTCCTCATCATCCTCTACCCCGATTCTCCCACGCTCTTTAGTTGGACTCATCAAGAACATTCACAAAAGGATTACACCCACATCAAAGATGTTCTCGACAGTGCTATGTTTTACTACCAAGCAAGGGGTGGAGAGGTTAGGGACAAGAAGAGAAGGCGGCAGGGCCGCCTTCGCCATAAGACCGACTTCTGCTGCATCCAAAGAACCGAACGATTCTCTTAATGATGGATTCTATGTCCTACACCACATGCTGGAGTACAGACGGGATCACCAGAACCTTCAAATGTCACCTACATCTGGCGATGCCCATATTCTGCAATGGGCAAAGGACATAGGAGATATCGAGGATCATCGACTTCGATCTGAGTTCTATAACATCCAGCGCGAACTTGCCCAAATCATCATGAAAGAGGTCGTCGGAAAAACAGGGATGTTCTACGGAGAAGGACAAATGTCGCGGGAAGACGTCCGAATATGGATGGCCTCTCAGCGTGTCGACATGAAGCCTTTCACTAAGATCGGGGACTATCTCCCTGACCTCGATGGATGGCACGGCATGTTGGAGTGACTGTCGATATATGACAATGTGTCTGTTTAGTCCATACTTTCCGTATGACAAAACTTTGAGTTATGCGCAGTGAAACTTTATTTGTGATGTAATTAAACCGTCCTCCTCCTCGACTAGCGAAGATCACTCTAGTTAGGGAATTTTGGGTACGATGAACTTTGTTATTTATGCTTATGATATGTTGTTTCTATTTTTGTCAAGTCTGTCTCTTTCTGTTGCTCAACTATATATGTTGCATATCATCGACTCATGTGACGATGCAGGTGCATAGATCATCGATGGCGAAGTGTCAGGCCTAGGAGTTGCCGGTTTCCGGTTTCCGAGCGACAGGCAGTAGTTAGTTTAGGTTCACGCTAATGCGAGAGACGGATACGAACTCATGTACTCAAAGTGATAGCTCTTCTCGGGTATACCATTGTTTAGATGGATGACGATGTATTTGCAAGTAGTCAAGGACTTGTATCGCTATTTTCGAGATGATAACGAGAGACCACTTTGTGTTGGATGATGATTATGATGAGACTATTTGTATGTATATGCTATGATTATATTCGTGGTCTCGCAGGCATTTGTATGTGTATCATGATGACATTTCTATGTGCTAAAGATTCTTCAATAAAGCCTGTTCAAATAACAAATATGCCCAAAAAAACAAAAAACCTGTTAAATTAGCAGTAGCGAGTGTATAGAAGTTAGCAGCAGCGCGCCGCTTATAGCGATGAGAGCGTTGCTGCAAAGGCGCTAGAGCTACTAGCAGATGGCGTGCTCCCAATAACAAGGCTGCTGCTACACTTGTGTAGCAGTAGCGCCCGGTGACCACGCTGCCATCTTGCTATATGTTAGCTGTAGCGCCTTATTAGTAGCGCCCCACCCCGCGCTACTGATACATCTAAAACCCGCGCTGCTGCTAGCCTTTTCCCTAGTAGTGATGCCACAGTCGGGCGTCTCAGCGAGACCACATAAAGGGCTTATAAATAAAATAAATAACAAGCATGCCACAGTCGGGCGTCTCAGCGACACCACATAAAGGGCTTATAAATAAAATAAATAACAGGCAATGCCACAGTCGGGCGTCTCAGCGACACCACATAAAGGGCTTATAAAATAAATAATCACAATGAATATCCAGGGGGTAGAACCTTCCCAGGGATACTCGATAATATAATGGGTTAGTCCGTAATAATAATAATCATAATCATCATGATCAGCACAAGTCACAGGTCACAATCCAAGTTATGTTTTAGCAATTTCTCCTCCGAAGACCGACACTAGGACCAATACTTGACCCATCGCAGGCTGTAGTCCTTAAACATGGACACGGCTATTCGAATGGGTTTAAACTCTGCAGAGGGTGTACTCTTTACCCACGAGCAACGGATTCCTTTAGTCCATCGGAACTAATTTCGTCTACGGCCTTTTAGTTGAAAACACACCTAACTTGCACACACCGGCTTAACTTACCGGTGTCTGCAATCACCCACGACACTTATTAAGCAAAACTCTAAGTGGGGAGGCTACAACCTCACGTGGCACGGGATCAAATTTATATCGCGCGCTCTAAGCGGTGGCCTCCCCTCTCGGTTCCAACCGGAAACACCCATGCCCCCGGACCAGGTGGCCTGCCTACCGGCTGCAACCAGTATCTTCCACCATGGCCTCTGTGTACGGTGTGTGCTTGAAAGGGGTTGACGATTTACTGAACCATACCCTACCTGCGGCAGGGACAAGTGGTAGTACGAGGCAAGGTTGGGATTACTGGAACAAGACTCGATCTACGGTCGACTCGGGAGGTTTATAAATTCCCTGTATGACATGCATCACAAAAATATTTCAACCAACAAAATCAACACTCATTATACCTTACTATGCCATACCGGACATACCCGTTCCGACGGAGACGGCGACAAACTCATGCCTACCCAAGGCAAAGGTTTTCCCAGTTCCTTTCCCGCATGTATGCAAGGCACATGGGGATGATTACCATCACAAGTATATTCCTTTCCAACAGCAAGGAAATCACTAATATGCATCCATGCAATTGATCATATCACATGAAATAACAAGTTCTCCAAAATAAGGTGATGTTATAAACGTGTTGACTAACACATCAAAAATATTATGCCGGGGTTCAGAATGCTTGCCTTCAAGTTGTGGAGGGGTGAGGTGCTCTCCAAAACTTTTGAAAGTTTTCTCTTCTCCCTCCAAAATCGTATTAAAAATATTTTTGAATCAATAAATAGTTTCAAAACAAAACCAAAAAGTTGTCTGAAGATTTTTGAAATAAATCTTAAAATACACTAGACAATATTTGAGAGAGGTAGGAAAAAGAATCAACTCATTTGGAGTTGTAATTAAAAAGATATAGACAGTCAAAGTTCTGGTCAAAAATCTGGTTTTAAAAATAAAACAGAAGAAAGAAAAACGTTTCGAACTGACCACGTCGAAGGCGTATTCTGGAAAATACGTATCCACTTATCCAGCGTGGACCTTGCGGGGAGTCACTGACAGTGGGTCCAGGTGGCCCACTACTCAGGTTTGACTGGTCTTCCCTCCTCCTCTTTCTCTGCCCGAGCGGGGCGGGGCTCCGGCGAGGCTCGCCGGCGAACGGCGGCACCGTTCGGGAAACCGAGGCCACCCGCGGTCTCAGGGGATCGAGGCGGTCCTACCGGTGGTCACTTTGGTCACTGGGGTGGACGGAGCTGCCGGCGGCGAGCTCCGCAGCGGGCGGTGGCTGTGGGGCAAAGTGAGTTAGGCTCCGGCAGTCCCTGACCAAAATCGAGCAGGGGGTGGACTCACGAGGGGGAGAGGGGGCTCCTGGTGAAGAGAGTGGAGAGGGGGAGGCCCTGGTGGCGCCGGAATGGCTGGGGCAGTGGCGGCGGCTGCGGTTGCCGCAGATGGGGAAGGAGACCTCCCCGGGTTGATTGGCTGCCAATGGGGGTCCTAGGGAGATGGCTTGAGACTACCTGCGTGCGGGGACGAGCTCGGGGCTTCCTTAAATAGGCGAGTCAAGGCGGTTCCGCGGCGGCCGAGGATAAGGTCGTCGGCGACCGTCTTTCTGTAACTAGGGCGATGTGGCGGCGAGGAGTGCTAGAAGACGAGGCTGCGGATGAGCTTGAGCCGCGCAGGAGGCAGCTGGCGAGCGCTAGTGGCTTGGGCGGCACCGACCGTGGCAAAGACGCGCTGCGGACGCCGGCGTGCCGCCAAGGGCTCTGACGGCGGTGCTGTAGGGCACCAGGGCTGCTTGGTGTGATGCGGTGAGAAGGGGAGTGCCTGGCGCGGCTCTGCAGGGCGGACAACACCAGGGGCGCGACGCGTCGGCTCGGGCGCGGCACGTGCAAAACGCGGGCTCTGCTCGCGCCCAGAGCACGCACTGAACATGCTCGACAAAATGCCGGGGCAGGCTAGAGGTCTCGGGTGAGGTTAGCAAGCAACATGACTAGGTTAGTGATAGAGGGGAGATCAAGGGACAAGGTGGTTTGATCAGGAGACCAAGTTCATAGTGCAAACAAAAACTCATGCCAAATCTGTCCATGCTCTCAAGGTGTTTGACAAAATGCCACAGGCACCTAGGCATTTCTTGGAGTGGCCAAATTTTCCACATTGGGGTCTCTTTAGATGCATAAGGAGGTGGTGAAGTTAGTTTGTCCAAAGCACAAACTTGCTAGTGCAAGTTTTGCAAAACTTCAATTCTGGACAGGATGTAAATGGCATCATTACATGGACCGAAAATGATCCAAAGGGTGCATGCTCCTGGACGTAGGGGTTTAGCAGGGAGGACTACAAGTAGGAAAAGGAATCATGGATAGAGGAGCAACTAAAATTGTGGTTGCTGTACAAATCCTCAAGTTGGACCAGAATGGAAAAGAGGTTGATCCACTCAAAATTTTCAAAGAACAAAGCTGGGTTTTTGCATAAAGTTGAATCATATGCTGCTACTAACATCCCATAATTTTGGTGGAAGCTTTAAAGAAATATTTAAATAGGTTGTAGTGCAAATCTGTCCACTGGACCAGATTTGAAAAACTGTTGTAGAGCTCAAAATTACCAAAGGACAGAAGGTATTTTTGCATAAAGGTGGCTTAAAAACATCATATGACATTTCCAAATTTTGGTGGGATTTTTTAAAGTATTTATAAAAGGGTTGCAGTTCAAAAAGGGCCATAAAACCATGGGAAACCCTTTTTCAAGAAAATGAAGATTATGGAGATTATTACATAATTAATTCCTCTGATGAAAACAAAAGATTTTCTTGAGAGGATAAACAAGTCCAATAACATATTTGAAAAGTTTTCACTGAAGGAAATAACTTCATGATAAAAAAGGAAGGAAATGTTTTCAAAAAAAATCAAAAGGGAGCCCAGAAAATAAAAGTTTTAATTTCCTGGCAAAATTTTAATCAGCAAAACAAGGTTAAAAATTTTGGGGTGTTACAACACTACCCCCCTTAAGAAAAATCTCGTCCTCGAGATTTGCTAAGAGTTGTTTTTACAGAAAAAATGCATTAAAACAAATGCGGCAACAATGAGAGGGCAATAAGTGATGCAAAACCACAGTGTGGAACACTGGCGTGCCGTGGAAAAATCCACGGTTTTGGGGAAAAACGAGCGATTTCTACGTTGGATATAAATTTAGAATAAATTCTAAATTTAAATAATACGCTGGTCATACCCGAGAGCACAGTGCTCCCTCGGCTGTGTGGACCTGTGGTCCACCGCCGCCTCTTCTTCTTCCTCTGGCTCTTTCTTCTTCCTCTCTCCCGCTCGCTTTCCCGCGCTTTTTCACCGGCGACGCCTAGCGCGTAGGGCATCTAGGCCGTACCGCGGTAGTGCGCAGCGTGCTAGCTGCCGGTGCAGTGTGCACTCACCTCGCGGGCCAGTGCGCTGTCGGCACCGCTCGTGGATTCGCCTCCGAACACCGGCGATCTGGCGACGGGCGGCGCTGGTGGACCTCGCCCACCGTACACCGAGCTCGAGCTATAAAACGGCCGAGGTGTTCTTCTCTTCTTCCTCCCACCTGACCTCACTTCTCCTCCTCCTCCTTTCTCCTCCGTCTCCGTTTGCCGGAGCTCGAGGCAAGGCTCTAATGGCGGCGGTGGTGCCGGACTGGTACGTGATCCTGTTGTTCTGAGGGCTGGCAGCGGTGCTTGGGCTCTCCGTGCTCCTGTGCGCGATGATCCTCGATGATCGTCGTGATGCTGCGGCTCGGGTGTTGGCTCTCCGCGGTGGCGGGGATCACGAGGAGTAGGTGGGATGTGTCGGGTGCTAACTGTTGTCGGGAGATGCTCAGTTTGTTGTATAACAGTTGCAAGATTTTGCAAGCCGTGTATGTGCTCGAATGATTTGGTTGTGAGTCTGCTGCCATGGTGCTTGTGTGAAATAAAATAATCCACGTCATGAGAAGGTGTAGATGCAGCAACTCAGGGAAAAGAAATCTCACTCCAGGATTTCTCGCGAGAGAAAACAGTGATACAATAGAGTCAAACGCAACAGAAGTACTCACAATAATAGAAATTAAACAATTATTCGCTGCGCAAACTCGGGGTACTGCGCATAAGTTATAACTCATAAATAAATGTTGCAATAACAAACACAGTGCTGACGTCTAAAATTGCAACGGTAACAGGACGGGGTCCCGAGAGAACGTCTCTGGTACTGGGATACACTCCTCTTCTATCAGGGAAAGTGGATTGATTAGACGATGAATGTGTCTCTCTTGGTCGGGCCTCAGTGATCTGCCGACGGCGATCTGAGGGTTTAAATCCGCGAGGCTCTGGAGGTTACCCATCACACGTTGGGTTAAACGCTCTTGAGCGATGACGTACTGGACAAGGTTGGCCAGGACTGGGTCTCTCTCAATTCGTCCACCGGGAAAAGATGTTACTCCTCCGGGTGCTGCACGGCTCGGAAAGTAATAATACCCTCGTTCGCTGGCATAGGGTACCGCGAATCGAAGGCGAGCAAGCACTTCGTATGCAGCAGCTTCTACAGCCATATGTGGGGCCGACATAGATTTCCCCACGAAGGAGACTTCTGTTGGGTCTTGGTTTGTATTTACGGGAGGGATGTGCACTGCTGCCCAATATCTCGAGGTGGAAGGGGTGATTCTCGATTTGAACAGCTCGTACTGGGGTGGCTGGGTAGCGCCCATGGTACTGCAGGTAAAATCCCACAATATCTTGACAAAACTACCTGGGGTTGCATCTGGGGCTCTCAGATAAATACTAGGGCTTGGCATGGCAAGAAATGTTTGTGAGGAGGGTGCACCAGTTGAGGGATGCTTGGCAAGGTCTCGCGGTGGCCTTTTTATAGCACCGGAGCTGGGTTATTCTACCATGGTGAAAGGTAATGAATTTGCCAGCTCGGCTCCAAGGGTCGGGGTCAAAGCCACAGATACCTATCTCACCAAAGTGACGTATCACTGTGGGGTTTGTCGGGGTGGTTCTGGTAGCTGTGCCCGGAAAATATAGAACTGCGTGTTGTCACAGTTATGCAAGGTTACCGTTTAAAATAGAGGCACGACGACTGGCGGCGTTTATCTACATGGTTACATGATTACAAACCGGGGATACACTGGGACTCGACACTACTTGAGTGACTTAATCTACCTTGTTTCACTAGTAGAAAAGGGTCCTATTGACCCGGTTGGTGAGGGCCTTTAGTCCCGGTTCATGAACCGGGAATAAAGGGTCGGTACTAATACCCTTGCCCTTTAGTCCCGGTTCAATCCAGAACCGGGACTGATGGGCCTCCACGGCCTGTCCACGAGCTCAGTAGAGGCCTTTGGTCCCGGTTGGTGGCACCAACCGGGACCAATAGGCATCCACGCCAAGATTTCTATGGTTGTGGTTTTGTTTTTTTTTGAAAAGGGGGGTTGGGGGTTTTGGGGGTTAATTTAGGTGTTTCATATATTGTGCTATAGCTAGCTAATTAATAGAGGAAAGTGTCCTCTCTTTTGTCCGTGCTTGGTCGACGCTACGTACTATACATACGATAGAGAGGACTAGCTAGACACGCTTAGCTAGCTAGTAATTAAGCAAACAGGAGATCGCCATGAACCTATATGCATACGAGAAGTGATATCGACCACCTCTCCTTCTCCGAGAGATTGGTCGAACAACAAGTTCTCGTGATATCTATCCGACACTACCGCTACATATATACAATAATTATCTTTTACAATACGGACGCGTGGTCCACATAGTATTCTCCGCCTTCAGCGATCACGTGGTCAAGAAAGAATGCCGCCAATTCCTCTTGAATTGCTCGCATGCGATCTGGTGCTAGGAGTTCATCCCGCTTCCAAACATCTAATTTTAAGAAAGGGGTCAATACATATATATATATATATATATATATATATATATATATATATATATATGAATGAATGAAACTCAACACAAATGATGGTAATAAAATAAAATTGTGAATATTTTTATTTACGCACTTCATATTGTTTGTCGGAGTAGCCCCTCTCACAGGTCGAATGGCGGATGGACTCGCAAACATAGTATCCACAGAAATCATTCCCTTGTTCCTGCCACAACCACTTTACAAAAAACAGAGGTCAATCAAACTGATAATTAGCAAGCATGCTAAATGGTATTGATGAAACTAGCGCTTGAATCACTAGGAGGTGCACGTGGAATATGCTACTATATAGTACTTACTTTCGGGTGTCTAAATTGCAGCTTCTTCGGTAGTCCCGGAGCTTGTTTGGTGAATTTTTTCCAAGCCCTGCCATACAAAGAAAACAATTACTTGATATCAGAAATGAACAAAGTTGCTGATATGGTGGATAAGACAGTTACTTCTCGAGCATTTCAGTCATGTCCGCATACTCCTTGGGATCTTTTCGCTTGGAGTCTAAGACAGTTACTACTCCCTTCTCAAGCTTAATCTCTAGGAGAATATAGTGGTTGCTGCGCACACATGCATAACTCATCAATATTACATTACTATAACTTGGACTAATAAGGAAACCGAATATGCCACAAGACAAGAACACTCACTTGAAGTTGTAAGGAAAGAGTATTATATCTTTGTGTTCATTTATTACCAACGATTGTAGCAAGTTGGCCTCGGTATCTTCGCACGAAATTTAACCTCAGTTGCATCTATGAGATATGTGTTAATGAACCCAATATCACCCACTTGTCTTTTCTTCAATTCGCGATCTTCAATCTGCATAATATAGTGAGGATAATTATAAATACATGCAATGAAAGGGCTGAGTTATATAGAGAGACTTAATGATGTAAGTAGTACTACTTACGTACAGTAGCAGGTGACCGTTGCTTTATCGAGGCCAATTGATTGAAAACTGATAGAACTCCTCAAATGGAATAGGCAACAGTTCAATTCCAAGGAGGTCATGCTCCTTTTAACTCTCACATACAAAGTACTCCTCCCTCGTGACTCTTTGCAGGTTTTCATGTACCAATCATGCAATCTTCGTGATCATCATTGATAGAGAACTTTCATCTTTGACGAGAGGCTTCCCGTACTCGTATCTTTGTATCTGCACCTCCAAGAAATCATAATGTACATCGCCGGGCAGGTAATCTGCAGGATTGCCATAACCGGCCACCATCCTCGGATCGACGATGTCGCTAGCAGGCACCTTGAGCGGGGGGGCACGATTGCTTGTTGTTCGCCGAGCTGGGCAATTTGTTTCCCAGCTCGTCGCTCTTTCATCCTTTGATCACCGACAGTACTTCCCGACCTCTCCGCTTCGCAAATGCCTTTCCAATAATGCGCTCATAGTTGCCTTTCGCGGAGACTTGGGTGGTTTTGTCAGGGCAGCCAGAGTGCGCTTCGCTTTCACCGGATCTACCTTCTCCTCCGGAGGTGGATGTCTCTTTCCTTTCAACCCTTGAAACCAGTCATCCACTTTGGTCTGCGCGATCTTCGCGTTTTCCTCCTCGCTCCTCTTGTACATTAACTTCTCTGGAGTCTTCAGAGAAGGACCGAATCTGTATCTCCTCCCGCCTTTGGCTGTACTGCTAGACGCCGGCAGAGCAGACGGAGCGGATGTATTCTTTCCTTGTTTACGAGGCGGAGGAGAAGGACTACGACGCGCTGGAGCAGCCGGAGCGGCGGCGGGTCTCTTCCGCCCTTGCTGACGAGGCGGAGAAGGAGGAGGCTGGCTGCTCGGGCGCGCCGGTGCAAAGCGGAGAAGGAGGCGGAGTGCCGCCACGCACGGAGAAGGAGCCGGCCGAGTGCCCTGATCGTCACTCACGGGAGGAGGAGGTGGTGGAGGAGGCGGAGTGCCCTGACTCACGGGAGGAGGAGGAGGAGGCGGAGGCGCCCAGTTCGGAAGGTTGATGAGATCCTTCCGCCATAGGCATGGAGTCTTCAGAGCGTAACCCAGCCGATACTCCCCTTCACCGGTAGGGTGGTCAAGCCGGAGGTCCTCAAATCCCTCCGTTATTTCATCGACCATCACCTTAGCATATCCTTCTGGAATCGGCCGGCAGTGAAAAGTTGAGTCGGGTTTAGTAGGATAAACAGCCGCCTTGACCTTCAAATTGCTCCATTGCGCCATAAGGTGGCAACTTTCAGCATCCGTGATAGCATCCATGGGATAGCTGGCAGGAGCCGCCAAGGCATGTTGCTCGGCTGAAGCAGCTCGGTGGAAGCCACGCCGCTTCTCCGCCGAGATGGCGGGGTAGCTTCGGGAAGCTTCGCAGGTCGCTTGTTGTGATCTCTGCCGCTTCGCTCCTCTAGCCCCATTACCCTTTTCGCAAATACCGTGCATTTGGCTCTGCTCTAGTTTCTTCCTCCTCTCATGGGTTTTGTAACCCCTTCGTCTCAAAATCCAGCCTTCCATTTAAACGGAGCTGGCGTGCCTCGTGGTCCGCCTGTGGTGCTCAGATTCCCGAGGGCCATTGAGAGCTCGTCCTTCTCCCTGTCTGGAACGAACTTCCCTTGCTGCGCTGCTTCGATATATTGATGAAGCCTCTTGACTGGTATGTCCAATTGTTCGTTCGTCCAAATGCACTTCCCAGTTATAGGGTCCAAGGATCCGCCGGCACTGAAGAACCAAGTCCGGCAACGGTCCGCCGATTCATTGTCTCTGGTTCGATCCCTTTATCAAGCAGATCATTCTCAGCCTTGGCCCACTTAGGCCGGGCTACGAGGTAGCCACCTGACCCCGTGCGATGGTGAAGCTTCTTCTTCACAGCATTTCTCTTGTTTGTCGCCGACATCTTTTTACTCTTTTCCGATGTCTTGTAGGCCACAAATGCGGGCTACCATCTTCGATCTTCTCATATTTGCCCTTGAATTCTGGTGTCTCATTTTTTTCGTCATACGTATTGAGTTCTTTCTTCCAATTCCTGAATAGTTCTGCCATCTTCTTAAGAGCAAAAGACTTGATTAATGGCTCTATTGCTGGCTTCTCCGGATCATCCTCTAGCGGTAGGGTAAAATTTGACTTCAGCTCAGTCCAAAGATCATTTTTCTGCATATCATTGACACAAGACACCTCAGTGGTCTTCGTTCTTAGGCTTATACCATTGGTGGATGCTGATCGATCTTGTCCCTAACCGTAACCCCGTGACCGAGCAACAAATGCCTTCTTTGTCCCAGTAGGGTTCAATCGGTTGGCCATCGCACGATTTGTATGATCTCAAACTTTTCATCCGAGCTCAACTTTTCTTCGGCCTCGTCTCTTTACCGGTTGTGCTCGATCCGAGGGCTACAAAAAGAACAAAGACGAGAGTTAATTAATATGTGTACATACCAAAACAAAGACGAGAGCTAGTCAAGACAGGCTTAGCTAATATATATACCTGGCCGGACTCGGTTTGGTGATCACCGAGCCGCCCTCACAGTCTACTTCTTCACCCTCTCCTTCTTGCACCGCATTGGGTCATCGGAGCCATGTAAATCATAGCCAGCTGCTTCTTCACCCTCTCCTTCCAGACCATCGTTGTCGTTGAGAAACATCAACGGCAGACGGCATCACTTCCTTGTGCGATTATGTCCCTCAACAACGCTTCTTGTGCTTCATCTTGGGGGTGTCCATAGTTTCTACAAATATTTACAACATGGCAATTATTATTCAAACATGACAGATATGGATATATTAGTGGCAAACGTAGAACTAGCTAGCTAATCACAATAAGGAATCATATTAGTGGCCTCGACACTGCTTCTCTAGGGTTTGGGGTGGCCTCGACAACGCTTCAAGGGTTAGGGGGTGGCCTCGAGAACGCTTCAAGATCGGAGGGGGTAATATCGACCCCCCCCCACGTGTTGAAGCTATCGGGAGGGGGTCGGCGTTGAACACTACATCTATGTCCCACTAGTGACGTGGGCATCAACGCCCGCAGTAGGGTAGAGGGTCGTGGATCGTCGAGCGGTCGAGGATCAAGGGGTCGAGGATCGCCGAGGGGTCGGGAGGTTGCCTAGTGTCAAAGGATTCAACAAAACCATGTCTTCATCATTAGGCGAGAGTAACAGGTGCATGATGGTGAGCTCTCCAAAGTTATTTGAGCGGAGTCCCGAGATAGGATAATTCGCTTTTTGGTACAAAGTTCAGCAAGAACCTTCCGAATATCGTTATTTGGAAGGCCTTTGCTGAAATTGCATAAAAGGCAAATTATCCTATCTGGGACTCCATTCCGTAATAACTTTGAGGACTTTGTACCATCATGCCATGGTTACTTCCGCCAATGATGAAGCCATGGATTTCTTCAATACTTTGACACTAGGAACCTCTCGACCCCTCGGCGATCCTCGACCCTTGAACCCTCGACGACCCTCGAACCTCGAATTCTAGATTTACCCTGTAACCCTCGATCCCTCGACCCTAGAACCCTCGACCCGGGATAATATCGACAACGCTTCAAGGGGGTAATATCGACAACGACGAGATACATACACGGGAGAAATTAACGACGAGATACATACACGAGATACATACATTCATACAGAAAAATACATAAAACAAGCATATATATATGAAAAAAATATGAAAAAGGAGGCGCCGGCGGCCGGACCATACTGCGGCGAGGATGGCGGGGTCGGGGCAGAGGCGCAGATGACGGCGAGGGCGGGCCGGGCGGCGCGTCGGGCAGGGCGCGGGCGACGGCGACGGTGGTGGGCCGGGCGGAGCGCTGGGCAGGGCGGGCAAGGGCGGCGCGCTGCCGGGCAGGGCGCGGGCGACGGGCGACGACGGCACGCGACGCGACGGCGATGGCGACGGCGGGGCGACGGGCGGCGCTGTGGCAGCTCAAGGCGGCGCCGATGTGCTCGGCGTCATTGGGAATCGCGAGGGAAATCTGAAATTTCCCAAGAGTTTTCTTATATAGCAGGCATTGGTCCCGGTTGGTGGCACCAACCGACTAATGTCTCTTTAGTCCCGGTTGGTGCCACCAACCGACCAAAGGCCAATTTTCAGCAGCCCAAAGGGCGGAAGCGGCGACCTTTGGTCCCGGTTGGTGGCACCAACCGGGACTAAAGGGGCATTAGTCCCGGTCGTGGCACCAACCGGGACTAAACTCTTTAGTCCCGGTTGGTGCCACCAACCGGGACCAAAGGCCTTGTGCTGCCTCACGCCTAAAAAGTTTAGTCCCACTCGCTCGTTGTGAGAGCTCGAGAGTGGTTTCTGAGCGCTGCTGCGCCCACCCTCTCGAGCTCCTCTCAACTGCAGGCTTTCGGGCCTAATCTGTCACTAGCTATGTGCCTGTGGGCCTACTTGGCCTCCTGCGGGCGTGAATCCTGGCCCATGTAGGGTTTCTAGTCGTATTCAGGCCGTGGGGGCCGAGTAGGCGGCACTATTTTTTCGAGTTTTTTTATTTTGTTTTCTGCATTAATATTTATTTTTTATTGTTTTTTGCTTTATTTTTTTAATTCTTTTTGCTTTTAGTTTTAGAAAAATTATAAACTTTCTGTTAGTGACATTAGTTTTCAAATTTGAAAACTCTTTTTTGTTTTCTTTGTTGCTTTATTTATTTTATTTTGTTTCTACTTACAACAAAATACTTATTGTTGCTATTTTTATTTTTTCAGTTTTTTGTTCTGTTTTTTGCATTATTTAGTTTTTGTTGTTTTTTGCTTTATTTTTTAATTCTTTTGCTTTTAGTTTTAGAAAAATTATAAACTTTCTGTTAGTGCCATTAGTTTTCAAATTTGAAAACTCTTTTTTTGTTTTCTTTGTTGCTTTATTTATTTTATTTTGTTTCTACTTACAACAAAATACTTATTGTTGCTATTTTTATTTTTTTTTCAGTTTTTTTTTCTGTTTTCTGCATTATTTATTTTTTGTTTTTTTCTTTATTTTTTAATTCTTTTTTGCTTTTAGTTTTAGAAAAATTATAAACTTTCTGTTAGTGCCATTAGTTTTCAAATTTGAAAACATTTTTTTTGTTTTCTTTGTTGCTTTATTTATTTTATTTTATTTTGTTTCTGCTTACAACAAAACGGTGTGTAGAGGGACGAGCTTATAAATCGGTGTGAGCGCCCTTCGGTTGGCGAGGTTTTCAAATTCATAGTTTTCAAATGAACTCTGAAAAAGTTGGCATAGCATGTGCATTTACAAAACGGACAATGGTATCATACTCGTCTGTTACAAAGTTGGCATGGTATCATCATAATAGTTGCGGGAGAAAGTCTTCACTTCTTCTTCGCTTGTGTCGTTTGCTTATTGTGCCGTAACCATGGATAATCTTCATTGTTTATCAGGATGCTTGGGTCAGCCTTGACTTTGAAGGGGGGAATTTCATGAAACTTTTCATACTCTTCAGACATGTCTGTCTTTGCCCTCCACTCCTGTGATGTCCCTTTTCCTGAAATAACTATGTGGCGCTTTGGCTCATTGTATGATGTATTCGCTTCCTTATCTTTTCTTTTCCTCGGTCTGGTAGACATGTCCTTCACATAGATAACCTGCGTACACATCATTGGCTAGGACGAACGGTTCGTCGATGTACCCAAGATTTTTCAGATCCACTGTTGTCATTCCGCATCGTGGGTCTACCTGCACTCGCCTCTGACAGATTGACCCACTTGCACTTAAACAAAGGGACCTTAAAATCTACTCCGTAGTCAAGTTCCCATATGTCTACTATGTAACCATAATATGTGGCATTTCCTTGTCGGTTGTTGCATCAAAGCGGACACCGCTGTTTTGGTTGGTGCTCTTTTCATCTTGGTCAATCGTAAAATGTATTCCCATTTATCTCAGATCCTTTCCAAATCATTACAATCGAAGATGGTCCCCTGGACAACAAGTACAGCTCATCACAAACAGTGCTGTCACCTCCGAGACGTGTTTCCAACCAATCGCTGAAAGTCCCGATGTGTTCACATGTAATCCAATCGTCGTGACCGCCCGGTGTTTGGAGCGCAGATCGTTCTTGTGTTCATCGACATACGGGTCACCAAGGTAGAGTTCTCAGAGAACTGTGTAGTGTGCTTGAGACCAAGAATATCCGTCTCGCATATTATTGATTCTCTTCCAAGCGTGCCTTTTTCCAAATAGTCTCCCCTCATACCGCGATTTAGGGAGACCTATCTTCTTAAGGCCAGGAATGAAGTCAATACAAAACCCGATGACATCCTCTCGCTTGATGGCCCATGGAGATGCTTCCTTCCGCCTAGCGCAGTTACTGAACATATTTCTTTAGGACTCCCATGAACCTCTCAAAGGGGTACATATTGTGTAGAAATATGGGCCCCAGAATGACAATCTCGCCGACTAGATGAACAAGGACGCAAGCGTCATGATATTGAAGAAGGATGGTGGGAACACCAGCTCGAAATCGACAAGACATTGCGCCACATCACTCCTTAGCGTTGGTACGATTTCTGGATCAATCACCTTCTCGAGATATTGCATTGAGGAATGCACATAGCTTCACAATGGCTAATCGGACGCTTTCCGGTAGAAGCCCCTCAATGCAACCGGAAGCAGCTTCGCCATAATCCCGTGGCAGTCATGAGACTTTAGGTTCTGGAACTTTTTCTCCGCATATTTATTATTCCCTTTATATTCGACGAGAAGCGGTTGGGACCTTCATACTGAGCAGGCATTGAAAGAATATTTATTTCTCTTCTTTCAGAAGAGCGTAGCTGGCAGGACCTTCATACCGCTTCGGAGGCATGCCCTCTTTTCGCAAGCGTTGCAGGTCCTCTCGTGCCTCGTGTGTATCTTTTGTCTTCCCATACACGCCCAAGAAGCCTAGCAGGTTCACGCAAAGGTTCTTCGTCACGTGCATCACGTCGATCGAAGAGCGGACCTCTAGGTCTTTCCAGTAGGGTAGGTCCCAAAATATAGATTTCTTCTTCCACATGGGTGAGTGATTCTCAGCGTCATTCGGAACAGCTAGTCCGCTGCGACCCTTTCCAAAGATTACGTGTAAATCATTGACCATAGCAAGTACGTGATCACCGGTACGCATGGCGGGCTTCTTCCGGTGATCTGCCTCGCCTTTGAAATGCTTGCCTTTCTTTCGACATTGATGGTTGGTCGGAAGAAATTGACGATGGCCCTGTACACATTCTTCCTGCAGCTTCCCAGGTATATACTATCGGTGTCAAGTAAACAGTGCGTGCATGCGTGGTATCCCTTGTTTGTCTGTCCTGAAAGATTACTGAGAGCGGGCCAATCGTTGATGGTCACGAACAGCAACGCCTTTAGGTCATATTCCTCCTTTTTGTGCTCATCCCACGTACGTACACTGTTTCCATTCCACAGCTGGAAAAGTTCTTCAACTAATGGCCTTAGGTACACATCAATGTCGTTGCCGGGTTGCTTAGGGCCTTGGATGAGAACTGGCATCATAATGAACTTCCGCTTCATGCACATCCAAGGAGGAATGTTATACATACATAGAGTCACGGGCCAAGTGCTGTGATTGCTGCTCTTCTCCCAGAAAGGATTAATGCCATCCGCGCTTAAAGCAAACCATACGTTCCTTGGGTCCTTTGCAAACTCATCCCAGTACTTTCTCTCGATTTTTCTCCATCATGACCCGTCGCCAGTGCTCTCAACTTCCCGCCTTTCTTATGGTCCTCATCGTGCCATCGCATCAACTTGGCATGCTCTCCGCTTCAACAGACATTTCAACCGTGGTATTATAGGAGCATACCACATCACCTTCGCAGGAACCCTCTTCCGGGAGGCTCGTCAACATCACTGTGGTCATCTCGTTCGATCTTATATCATAGCAGTGCACCGCATACCGGGCATGCGTTCAGATCCTTGTAGGCACCATGGTAGAGGATGCGATCATTAGGGCATGCATGTATCTTCTCCACCTCCAATCCTAGAGGGCATATGACCTTCTTTGCTGCGTATGTACTGTCGGGCAATTCGTTATCCTTTGGAAGCTTCTTCTTCATTATTTTCAGTAGCTTCTCAAATCCTTTATCAGCACAAGATTCTCTGCCTTCCACTGCAGCAATTCGAGTATGGTACCGAGCTTTGTGTTGCCATCTTCGCAATTGGGGTACAACCCTTTTTTGTGATCCTCTAACATGCGATCGAGCTTCAGCTTCTCCTTTTGACTTTCCCATTGTGTCCTTGCATCGACAATGACCCGGCGGAGATCATCATCATCGGGCACATCGTCTGGTTCCTCTTGATCTTCAGCAGCTTCGCCTGCTCCAGCACCATCGCGTACATCGTCTGGTGCATCTTGATGTTCAGTAGCATCACCGTATTCAGGGGGCACATAGTTGTCATCGAACTCTTCTTCCTCGCCGTCTTCTATCATAACCCCTATTTCTCCGTGCCTCATCCAAACATTATAGTGTGGCATGAAACCCTTGTAAAGCAGGTGGGTGTGAAGGATTTTCCGTCGAGTAAGACTTCAGATTTCCACATATAGGGCATGGACAACACATAAAACCATTCTGCTTGTTTGCCTCAGCCACTTCGAGAAAATCATGCACGCCTTAATGTACTTTGAGGTGTGTCTGCTACCGTGACATCCATTGCCGGTTCATCTGCGTGCATTATATATAATTAAGTATGTCAAAAATCATTAAAGAACATCATGAATAGATAATTAAGTGACCAAATTAATAGAAGTTCATCATCACATAAAAACCAAAGTACATACATAGTTCTCATCTAACAACATAAAGCTCCGCAGAGCATCTAAATTAATTAAACCATACATTGAAACTATGTAAAACATTTCAATGCGAAAACAAATACGATCATAATCGCAACCAAGGTAACAACTGATCCAACGACATAATGATACCAAGCCTCGGTATGAATGGCATATTTTCTAATCTTTCTCATCTTCAAGCGCATTGCATCCATCTTGATCTTGTGATCATCGGCGACATCCGCAACATGCAACTCCAATATCATCTTCTCCTCCTCAAGTTTTTTCTATTTTTTCCTTCAAGAAATTGTTTTCTTCTTCAACTAAATTTAACCTCTCGACAATAGGGTTGGTTGGAATTTCCGGTTCAACAACCTCCTAGATAAATAAAATCTATGTCACGTTATCGGCATAATTTTCATAAACAATAAATGAACCAATAGTTATGAAAAGATAATATATACCACATCCGAATCATAGACAGGACGAGGGCCGACGGGGCGGATACCAAAACCATCGCACTATATAAGATGCAATAATAAAAGTAAGAAAATAATACAAGTATCTATCTAAACAAACAAGTAATAATATTTTTCCTTTCAGAAAGAAGATAAGAACAAGAGGCTCACCACGGTGGTGCCGGCGATGAGGTCGGCGCGGGTGATCGACGACGATGAAGACGGGGACGGGGCGTGACGGACCGCTAAACCTAGATAAATATTGAAGAAAATGGAGCTTGGCGGTCGAGCTTGGAGAGGAGAAACCTTAAGTAGTGTGGCTCGGGCATTCCATCGAACACCTTGTGTGCATAGGAGGTGAGCTAGAGCACCACCAAGCCCTCTCCCCCTCGGCCAGAAAAACAGAGCAGTGTGCTCGCTTCTGCGCCGAGGGGCTATATATAGGCAGCACCATTAGCCCCGGTTGGTGGCATGAGCCGACTAAAGGGAAGCCTTTGGTCCCGGTTCATGCCACCAACCGACCAATAGTGGTGGGCCAGAGCCAGACCATTGGTCCCGGTTCGTCCCACCAACCGGGACCAAAAGGTCCGGACGAACCGGGACCAATGGCCCACGTGGCTGCCGCCCCCTGGGCTCATTTAATCGGGCAAATAGCTCCATTGGTCCCGGTTCTGGATTGAACCGGGACTAATGGGCTAAACTGGCCTGGACGAAAGCCCTGTTTTCTACTAGTGTTTACATCCAAGCGGGCGTGCCTTGTGGATGTCAAGGCTTCTCCACGGTTCTCACCGTCGGAATTAGCTGGAGAGGGTTGAGGGGCTGCAGGCTCAGGGTAGCAATGATGACCATCTCGGGGGTTGTTGGCCACAACTCCGTTGGAGTGTGCTCCCAAGAGGCGAGGAAGCACTTCTGGAGTCATCAAAGCGCCTTGGTTGCTGGCCGGGGCGGACCTCAAGGTCTTGATTGGGTGTCCGAACAGCACGACTGGGTTGTCGGCGTCGGGCTCGTTCTCTTCTCTTGCCGGGGCTTGACGAACCAACTCTCCATGAGCTGCGATCAGATCAATGGTGATTTGATTGAACAGTTCCTCTACTGCACCTACATAGCGCACTAGGTGCAACAACGCAGGATCCGTCTCGTGATCTCCGTTGGCAACTTGGGGTGGTCTACCATACCCTTCTTGTCTGGGGTAGTATTGGAACGAGCGACAGTTAACTCTGGGCGACAGGTGCCGGAGATGAATTATAGCTTCTCGAGCAGCTAGTTGGATGGCTTGTGGCTCAAAGGAAGTTGTTCTTCCGGTGAACTCAGAAAGGCGCCGGGCGCTAGACCCCTACCGTAAATGTGTACAAGGCCCGGTGACGGCTCTCACCGCTCATGGGTCCTTGGTACACAACATATTCAGGAGGCTCTTCTAACGTATAGGCACGACGGGTGAGGTTTATGCGAGTATGGTCACAAAGCCTCCAAGGTTGGTTGTGTGGTCTCGTTGGCAGTACGACGGGCCGTGCATTATGGCTCGGTTTGGGGTAGCGGCTGTGTTATGCTGGGTTGGGGCTAGCGTGCCCTTTTATAGTAAAAGGAGACGGAGTCTTCCTTCGCACGCTTGCGAATAAGACATCTTGGGTGCTGGTCACTGGTGCGCGATAGACAGGCTAGGTTGATAGGTTGGGCACCGACTGCCAAAAAGTGTCGGAGTCACTGTGTGGCTATCTTGCACGAGAAGCTTGGCTGGGGTTCGGCTATGGTCTGGTGGGTTGGTTTACCTAAATTTTTCGACCTGGCTAAGATAGGATTAGCCAATGGTCAGCCTAGCTCTGATACAAAGTCTGTGGCGACCGGTTTTCCGGATAATAAATTCCAGAAAAAGGCCGTTGTACTCACCAGCCCCAGGGTTACTGTTAGCTGATGAGGCACCAATTTGATACAGAAATTCCAAGAAAAATACAAAATATGTGGTACAAGACCCTTCTGGTCTGAGAGTACAATAAATGGTTTCTAGTGGTTGATGGCGGAAGCGGTTTGTGGATCATCAGTGTCTATTGGACTCCATTTCCCACAGGAACAGCTGACCAGGTTAACTCCTATCTTTGCGAGGCTGCTATCACCGTTGCGTAGGTTCCGGGGCTGTCATCACGGTTGCTCCTTTCTCACAAGAAGAAATCTGGCCAAGACAATAGCCAGGGACGAGCCAGTGAGTACTTTGAATGTACTCGCAAACATTATGAACACGGGTACAATATAAATGATAATCACGTACTGAAATACTCTATGATCACATCGTCAGTCATAAAATAAAATCTCTGATGCATGCAAGTAGATTATTAATATGTAACAATGAATATGTAATGACGGAGCAGGAATAAAATGCACCATTCGGATGTCTGAAGCGATGTCTCGAATTGATGGTAAATAACAAGCATGCCTCAGTCGGGCATCTGAGCGACACCACATAAAGGGCTCATAAAGTAAAATAAATATCAAGCATGGCACAAGGCGCCTCAAATGACACCACATAAAGGGCTTATAAATAAAATAAATAACAAGCATGCCACGATCAAGGCCCTCAGGACACCACATAAAGGGCTTATAAATAAAATAAATAACAAGCATGCCCCAATTGGGCGTCTCAGCGACACCACATAAAGGGCTTATAAATAAATAAAAATAACAGGCAATGCCACAGTCGGGTGTCTCAGCGACACCACATAAAGGGCTTATAAAATAAATAATCACAATGAATATCCAGGGGGTAGAACCTTCCCAGGGATACTCGATAATATAATGGGTTAGTCCGTAATAATAATAATAATCATAATCATCATGATCAGCACAAGTCACAGGTCACAATCCAAGTTATGTTTTAGCAATTTCTCCTCCGAAGACCGACACTATGACTAATACTTGACCCATCCCAGACTGTAGTCCTTAACCATGGACACGGCTATTCGAATAGGTTTAAACTCTGCAGAGGGTGTACTCTTTAACCACGAGCAACGGATTCCTTTAGTCCATCGGAACTAATTCCGTCTACGGCCTTTTAGTTGAAAACACAACTAACTTGCACACACCAACTTAACTTACCGGTGTCTGGAATCACCCACGACACTTGTTAAGCAAAACTCTAAGTGGGGAGGCTACAACCTCGCGTGGCATGGGATCAAATTTATATCGCGCGCTCTAAGGGGTGGCCTCCCCTCTCGGTTCCAACCGGAAACACCCATGCCCCCGGACTAGGTGGCCTGCCTACCGGCTGCAACCGGTATCTTCCACCATGGCCTCTGTGTACGGTGTGTGCTTGAAATGGGTTGACGACTTACTGAACCGTACCCTACCTGCGGCAGGGACAAGTGGTAGTACGAGGCAAGGTTGGGGTTACTGGAACAAGACTCGATCTACGGTCGACTCGGGAGGTTATAAATTTCCTGTATGACATGCATCACAAAAATATTTCAACCAACAAAATCAACACTCATTATACCTTACTATGCCATACCAGACATACCCGTTCCGACGGAGACGGCGACAAACTCATGCCTACCCAAGGCAAAGGTTTTCCCGGATTCCTTTCCGGCATGTATGCAAGGCACATGGGGATGATTACCATCACAAGTATATTCCTTTCCAACAGCAAGGAAATCACTAATATGCGTCCATGCAATTGATCATATCACATGAAATAACAAGTTCTCCGAAATAAGGTGGTGTTATAAACGTGTTGACTAACACACCAAAAATATTATGCCAGGGTTCAGAATGCTTGCCTTCAAGTTGTGGAGGGGTGAGGTGCTCTCCAAAACTTTTGAAAGTTTTCTCTTCTCCCTCCAAAATCCTATTAAAAATATTTTTGAATCAATAAATAGTTTCAAAACAGAACCAAAAAGTTGTCTGAAGATTTGTGAAATAAATCTTAAAATAAACTAGACAATATTTGAGAGAGGTAGGAAAAAGAATCAACTCATTTGGAGTTGTAATTAAAAAGATATAGACAGTCAAAGTTCTGGTCAAAAATCTGGTTTTAAAATAAAATGTAAGAAAGAAAAACGTTTAATCTGACCACGTCAAGGCGTATTCTGGAAAATACGTATCCACTTATCCAGCGTGGACCTTATGCGGAGTCACCGACAAGGTCCAGGTGGCCCACTACTCAGTTTGACCGGGTCTTCCCTCCTCCTCTTTCTCTCCGCCTGAAGGGCGGGGCTCAGCGAGGCTCGGGCCGAATGGCGGCACCGTTCGGGAAACCGAGGCCACCCGCGGTCTCAGGGGATCGAGGCGGTCCTACCGATGGTCGCTTTGGTCTCTGGGGTGGAGGGAGCTGCAGGTGGCGAGCTCCGTAGCGGGCGGTGGCCTTCGGGCAAAGTGAGTTTTTGGCTCCGGCGGTCCCTGACCAAAATCGAGCAGGGGGATGGACTCACGAGGGGGAGAGGGGGCTCCTGGTGAAGAAAGTGGAGAGGGGGAGGCCCTGGTGGCGCCGGAATGGCTGGGGCAGTGGCGGCGGATGCGGTTGCCGAAGATGGGGAAGGAGACCTCCCCGGGTCGATTGGCTGCCAATGGGGGTCCTTGGGAGATGGCTTGAGACTGCCTGCGTGCGGGGACGAGCTCGGGGCTTCCTTAAATAGACGAGTCAAGGCGGTTCCGCGGCGGCCGAGGATAAGGTCGCCGGCGACCGTCTTTCTGTAGCTAGGGCGACGTGGCGGCGACGAGTGCTAGAGGACGAGGCTGCGGATGAGCTTGAGCCGCTCCAGGAGGCAGCTGACGAGCGCTGGTGGCCTCGGCGGCACCGACCGTGGCAGAGACGCGCTGCGGACGCCGGCGTGCCGCGAAGGGCTCTGACGGCGGTGTTGTAGGGCACCAGAGCTGCTTGGCGTGATGCAGTGAGAAGGGGAGTGCGTGGCGCGGCTCTGCAGGGCGGGCAACACCAGGGACGCGACGCGTCGGCTCGGGCGCGGCACGTGCAAAACGCGTGCTCTGCTCGCGCCCAGAGCACGCACGGAACATGCTCGACAAAATGTCGGGGCAGGCTAGAGGTCTCGGGTGAGGTTAGCAAGCCACCGGACTAGGTTAGTGATAGAGGGGAGATCAAGGGACAAGGTGGTTTGATCAGGAGACCAAGTTCATAGTGCAAACAAAAACTCATGCCAAATCTGTCCATGCTCTCAAGGTGTTTGACAAAATGCCACTGGCACCTAGGCATTTCTTGGAGTGGCCAAATTTTCTACATTGGGGTCTCTTTAGATGCATAAGGAGGTGGTGAAGTTAGTTTGTCCAAAGCACAAACTTGCTAGTGCAAGTTTTGCAAAACTTCAATTCTGGACAGGATGTAAATGGCATCATTACATGGACCGAAAATGATCCAAAGGGTGCATGCTCCTGGACTTAGGGGTTTAGCAGGGAGGACTACAAGTAGGAAAAGGAATCACGGATAGAGGAGCAACTAAAATTGTGGTTGCTGTACAAATCCTCAAGTTGGACCAGAATGGAAAAGAGGTTGATCCACTCAAAATTTTCAAAGAACAAAGCTGGGTTTTTGCATAAAGTTGAATCATATGCTGCTACTAACATCCCATAATTTTGGTGGAAGCTTTAAAGAAATATTTAAATAGGTTGTAGTGCAAATCTGTCCACTGGACCAGATTTGAAAAACTGGTGTAGAGCTCAAATTTACCATAGGACAGAAGGTATTTTTGCATAAAGGTGGCTTAAAAACATCATATGACATCTCCAAATTTGGTATGATTTTTTAAAGGATTTATAAAAGGCTTGCAGTTCAAAAAGGGCCATAAAACCATGGGAAACCCTTTTTCAAGAAAATGAAGATTATGGAGATTATTACATAATTAATTCCTCTGATGAAAAGAAAAGATTTTCTTGAGAGGATAAACAAGTCCAATAACATTTTTGAAAAGTTTCCACTGAAGGAAATAACTTCATGATAAAAAAGGAAGGAAATGTTTTCAAAAAAAATCAAAAGGGAGCCCAGAAAATAAAAGTTTTAATTTCCTGGCAAAATTTTAATCAGCAAAACAAGGTTAAAATTTTTGGGGTGTTACAACAGCATGGTATTTGCTATGGTTACAAAGTTGGTCCTAGAATGATGAGCATCCAAGTTGGGTATAGTAAAAACTATCATAGAAAAAGAATTGGATGCTATGATCAATTTGATGCTTGATAATTGTTTTGAGATATGGAGCTAGTGATATTAAAGTCATGCTAGTTGAGGTGATTATGAAAAATACTTGTGTTAAGGGTTTTGATTCCCGTAGCATGCACGTATGGTGAACCGCTTTGTGATGAAGTTGGAGCACAATTTTATTTATTGATTGTCTTCCTTAGAGTGGCGTCCGGGGACGAGCGATGGTCTTTTCCTACCAATCTATCCCCCTAGGAGCATGTGCGTAGTGCTTTGGTTTTTGATGACTTCTAGATTTTTGCAACAAGTACATGAGTTCTTTTGACTAATGTTGAGTCCATGGATTATACGCACCTCACCCTTCCACCATTGCTAGCCTCTCTTGTGCCGCGCAACTTTCACCGGTACCATACACCCACCATATACCTTCCTCAAAACAGCCACCATACCTACCTATTATGGCATTTCCATAGCCATTCCGAGATATATTGCCATGCAACTTTCCACCATTCCGTTCATATGACACACATTACTTTCGTCATATTGCTTTTTGCATGATCATGTAGTTGACATCGTATTTGTGGCAAGGCCACCTTCATAATTTTCATAGATGTCGCTTTTTGTATTCATTGCATATCCCGGTACACCGTCGGAGGCATTCATATAGAGTCATATCTTGTTCTAGCTTTGAGTTGTAAATCCATAAAAGTGTGATGATCTTCATTATTAGAGCATTGTCCTCGTGAGGAAAGGATGATGAATACTACGATTCCCCCACAAGTCGGGATGAGACTTCGGACTTTACAAAAAGAAAAAAAAAGAGAGAAAAAAAGAGAAAGGCCAAAAAGGGAGAAAAAAAGGAAGGCCAAAGAAAAAAAAGAAAAAAAATATAAAAAATAAAATGAGAGAAAAAGAGAGAAGGTACAATCCTACTATCTCTTTTTCCACACTTGTGCTTCAAAGTAGCACCATGATCTTCATGATAGAGAGTCTCATATGTTGTAACTTTCATATATTAGTGGGAATTTTTTATTATATAACTTGGCTTGTATATTCCAATGATGGGCTTCCGCAAAATGCCCTAGGTCTTCGTGAGCAAGCGAGTTGGATGCACACCTACTTAGTTTCTTTTGTTGAGCTTTCATATATTTACAGCTCTAGTGCATCCGTTGCATGGCAATCCCTACTCACTCACATTGATATCTATTAATGGGCATCTCCATAGCCCGTTGATACGCCTAGTTGATGTGAGACTATCTTCTCCTTTTTGTCTTCTCCACAACCACCATTCTATTCCACATATAGTGTTATGTCCATGGCTCACGCTCATGTATTGCGTGAAAGTTGAAAGAGTTTGAGATTATTAAAGTATGAAACAATTTCTTGGCTTGTCATCAGGGTTGTGCATGATTAAATACTTTGTGTGATGAAGATAGAGCAACAACCAGACTATATGATTTTGTAGGAATAACTTTCTTTGGCCATGTTATTTTGAGAAGCCATGATTACTTCGATTAGTATGCTTGAAGTATCACCATTTTCATGTTAGTTTGAACTTTTATTTTGTCTCATTTGGATCTGAACATTCATGCCACAATAAAGAAAATTACATTGAGAATTATGCTAGGTAGCATTCCACATAAAAAATTCCTTTTTTATCATTTACCTACTCGAGGACGAGCAGGAATTAAGCTTGGGGATGCTTGATATGTCTCCAACGTATCTATAATTTTTGATTGCTCCATGCTATTATATTACCCCTTTTGGATGTTTATGGGCTTTATTTTACACATTTATATCATTTTTGGGACTAACTACTAACCGGAGGCCCAGCCCGTATTGCTGTTTTTTGCCTATTTCAGTATTTCGAAGAAAAGGAATATCAACCGGAGTCCAAACGGAATGAACCCTTCGGGAGCGTGATTTTTGGAACGAACGTGATCCAGAGGACTTGGAGTGCAAGTCATGAAGCAGCCGAGGCTGCCACGAGAGGGTAGGCCCCCCCCCTATAGGGCTCGCCCCTGTCTCGTGGGCCCCTCGGGCGGCCACCGACGTACTTCTTCCTCCTATATAAGCCTACGTACCCCGAAAACATCCAGGGAGCCAACGAAACACAATTTCCACCGCCGTAACCTTCTCAGAATCATGCGAGATCCCATCTTGGAGCCTTTCAAGGCGCTCACGGAGGGGAATCAACCACGGAGGGCTTCTACATCAACACCATAGCCCCTCCGATGAGTTCTGAGTAGTTTACCACAGACCATCAGGTCCATAGTTATTAGCTAGATGGCTTTTTCTCTCTCAATACAATGGTCTCCCCCTCTCTTGTGGAGATCTATTCGATGTAAACTCTTTTTGCGGTGTGTTTGTCGAGATCCGATGAATTATGGGTTTATGATCAAGTTTATCTATGAGAAATATTTGAATATCCTCTGAATTCTTTTATGTATGATTGAGTTATCTTTGCAAGTCTCTTCGAATTATCAGTTTGGTTTGGCCTACTAAATTGATCTTTCTTGCCATGGGAGAAGTGCTTAGCTTTGGGTTCAATCTTGCGGTGTCCTTACCCAAAGGATGTTAGGGTTGCAAGGCACGTATTGTATTGTTGCCATCGAGGATAAAAATATGGGGTTTATATCATATTGCATGAGTTTATCCCTCTACATCATGTCATCTTGCTTACAGGCGTTACTGTTCTTATGAACTTAATACTCTAGATGCAGGCAGGAGTCGGTCGTTGTGTGGAGTAATAGTAGTAGATGCAGGCAGGAGTCGGTATACTTGTTGCGGACGTGATGCCTATATACATGATCATGCCTAGATAATCTCATAACTATTCGCTTTTCTATCAATTGCTCGATAGTAATTTGTTCACCCACCATAATACTTATGCTATTTTGAGAGAAGCCTCTAGTGAAACCTATGGCCCCCGGGTCTATCTCTTATCATATTTGCTTCCAATATACTTTTATTTGCATCTTTACTTTTTTTATCTATATTATAAAATAATAAAAATATATTTATCTTATCATATTATCTCTATTAGATCTCACTTTTGCAAGTGGCCGTGAAGGCATTGACAACCCCTTTATTGCGTTGGTTGCGAGTTCTTTGTTTGTTTGTGTAGGCGTGTGGGACTTTTGAGAAGCCTCCTACTGGATTGATACCTTGGTTCTCAAAAACTGAGGGAAATACTTACGCTACTATTGCTGCATCACCCTTTCTCTTCAAGGAAAACCAACGCAAGCTCAAGACGTAGCACAATGCCGCAAAAAGGATTCATTCCATAGGTGGGGCCAGGTGGCTACGCGGTGGCAATGCTTGAGTGGGATAAGTCTGAGCAAGAGATGTAGGCTGAGGTCACTCCAATTACATTGGGCTGGCCCCCCAGGTGCAGAACTTGGTTCTATGCGCATGGGGGACATTGGACCCGAACACAGGCCAGGTTTCAAAGAAGGCATGTCTTAAAGGAGCTGAAGTTAAGTTCGAAAGGGATTGTTCACGCCCAACAGAGAGAACGACGAGCTTACGCGCGCCTTGGGAAATCCCGAACACCTGGGAAGAACACGAGGCAAGGGCGTTGTTCCGTGGTATGAGGGCTTTTCAGACTGGAACGCCGACTGCAAAAGCCGTGCGAGAAAGAAGATGGGGGAGGAGAAGAAGAGGAAGTTGGAGGAGGAGCAGAGGAAGCAGGAAGCAGAACGCCTTCAAGGCCTAGAATCAGCACACACGGACTTGGCACTCTAATTCCAGCGGCAGCAGCAGCAGATCGATTCAATTAGCCAGGAAATGGGGTCTCAGCAGCGGCAGCAGCTAGTGGATGATCCAGCATTGGATAGCACCGTCCCATCCATGCCGACAAGCAGTGTGGGTCCCGCCCCAGGCGAAGCACTGCTAGATAGATACCCTGTGGATGACATCATGGAGAACACTAACTGTGAGCTACACTTCAAAATAAAGAGCATATCTATGAAGGTGGCGGACGTCATTGCTTATACAAATCCCCCCGAAGCAACCTTCCATTGCAGCCTGTTCTAGCCGGCTATGCTCGTGTCATGGTTGATGAGGTGGTGGACCAATATTCGGGGCTACAACTTGACATTCCTGGAGGTGACGATGAGCACACACTAGGAGAGGTCATACATCGTATCATCCTATGGAGAAAGGATTGCATCATCTTTCGAAGGCCACCGACACCGCGTCAGCTAGAGCTTGACATTCCAGGAGGTGACGAGGTGCAGACAACTCCCGCTCCTCCAAGTCCGGCACAGCTTCAGGCCACTCGTCCTGCTTCAACTCAGCCAACGCGTGAGGCCACTCCTCCTCCTCCAAGTCCACCAACGTGTGCCACTCCTCCTCCAAGTCCGACACCGCGTCAGCCATCCCTGCTGCCTCAGCAATCGCGGAAGAGATCCGCCACAGCTATGGTGCGTAGCGCTACAAGTTGATGTAGTACAGGAGGTACACGCGGAGGCAAGCGATTTCAATATGGTCCAAGCCTCAGGACTCCTCCGCAGAGGCCTTACGACATGACCTAGGCGCAAAACAAAGCCATAGTGAAGGCCCAAGTGGACGCCCATTTTGGACCGCAACCGCCGCCGCCGCCAAGGGAGAAAGTGCCTGAGGAGAAGATTGACCACTTTATTCGTATGGCTAAAGCACTAGCTCCCAAGCCTGTTGACTCCGACTCTGAGCGCCAAATCAGGAAGGCACATCGAGCATGACAAAAGGAGTCGAGCTCAAGCTCGAGCCAAGCAGCCGGCCAAAAATGCGGGAAGACCGTTCCTCAGCTGGGAGAACAGGTGGTGCAATCGATCCCCACCGCTTGTTGTACCAACACATGAGAGTACCGGCGTCCGTCAGCTGGTAATAACCGACGAGCATAGAAGGCAGGCTGAAATGCTTAGTATCACTGTTGGACAACTCCTCGAGATTGAGCCCATGTCTCCGCTTAGAGAGGAGGACATAAAACTGAAATATGTCCGCGGCCAACCTTTGGTCAAGCCTGAGAAGGTCAAGAACCTCCCAACGAGAATGTATGAATTGCATGATTGGTACATGAAATTACCAAGAGTTCCAATTGAGAGTCCCTCATGGTGAAAGTCAAGGAAGAGCATTACTTCCATAAGCTAGCTCTGATCGTTGAGTATTCAAAACTATGGCAGTTATTCAATCAAGAAGCACTCGACAAAGCTCTCGTCAGTTGCTATTGTCTGTAAGTGATTTCTTTCTATAATTTAAGTCTCAATCTAGCTGTAGTGCTCATTGATTGATCATTAACTGTAATTATCCTCAGTATATTCTTTTCTATGGTATTATGCAGGATGAAGATGTATGAAATGAAAAAGGTGGACGCTATGGCATTGGGTTCATTGACCCAAATACCATTAATGAAGAAACATGGACATATGCATGGTATAAGAACAATGTAGATAAAACATGCTAGAGTTCTTGAAGCGCCTCAATACCAATGAAGATATACTACTTCCTTACAACTTCTGGTGAGTCACACTGTCTTGCACTTCAAATTCTGTTTTTGCTTACTAGCTAGCTAGATGTTAAAAAACATGTCCGCTTAATTAAGGCCTGCTAACGTGTGCGCATGCAGTTATCATTGGACCTTGTTACTCATTAAAGTTGATGAAAGAACAATTGAAGTACTGGACTCACTACTTAAAAAACAAAGTGGCTACTCAATCTTAAAGGGGATAGTCGACAGATAATTTCAATCATTATTAACTATATGTCGGCCTCTTTAGTTCATCATTTTCTGATATCAACTATTTAATAACTCGTTTATTCATTTTCTTTGACAGCGGGTAGAGCTTGGGCAAAGTTCAGGAGAGAGGTTCCAGGTCCATGGAAAGAGAAGTTGTATTGGTTTCGACCCAAGGTATAATTAATTAAGTAGTACTAGCTAGCTACCACATCTCTTTAATTCTAGTTTCAATGCCATTAATTGTCATGCTTGATTAATTATTATCTGATTAAATTATATTCTCGTAAAGTCCCTGAAGTAGGCGCCGGGGACTGAAGTGTGTGCATACTACGTTTGCAAGAACATTCGCATGATGGCGTTCGAAAGGACGAAATCTGCTAAACATCTATGGGTAGTTTGACAGAACAATATTCACAATTTTTACATCATTATCGATATCTTGTCAAAGAACTAATACACATGCATATTGATCTCCTTCTTAACAGTTCAATGAGGTGCGGGAGATGCTCCTACCAAAGGAGCACATACGAGCACTTCAAGAGGAAATAGCGGGATTTTTGCTCGACCAGGTCATAGATCCCCAAGGGGAATACCATTACCCGCTACCGCCCCATGAACCACTCCCAATTGTCATCATGCTCCGAAGGCACCAAGGCAAATGCCACTGGCTCTGAAGGCAACATGTAGGAGAAATTGTCCTACTACCGGGTGTAGTTACTCCCACTTTTGTTTCATACGTTCTAGGTAGTATCTATCATATCGGAGAGTATGTATGCGTAGTATGTAGTATGTAAGAATGTTTAGGTAGTATACATACTACTTTTTATGTAGTATATAGTATATTTTGAAAATACTCCTTTTTACGTATAAATATGTACGTATTTCACAAATATTATAAAAATATGGGCTCACATGCAATTTTTTCACATAATTCGCTTTAGAGTATCTTAGATATAGTATATGAGCATACTAAAAGTAATAAAGTAAAGTATATACTACCACATGGTAGTATATGAGAAATGGGTGTAACTACACCGGATAGTAGGATGCATTTTCCCAATATATATATATATATATATATATATATATATATATATATATATATATGATTGGTTCTACCAGAAATTCAATTTATATATATGCATAACGTGTACAATATGTAGTATCGTAAAATACCAGCAAAGGAAAAAGAATTAAATGAGAAACACAAAATTAAAGGAAAAAGAAATCATGAACCCAGAACCCCCAAAACCTTTTGGTACCGGTTGGTGTTACCAACCGGTACTAAAGGGCTCCCCGCCCCCGGCGCTGGCACGTGCCACGTGGTGGCCCTTTAGCGGTGGTTCGTGCAGAAACGGTACTAAAGGGGGGGGGGCTTTAGTCCCCACTCTTTAGTGTCGTTTACAGAACCGGCACTAAAGGGCCTTACGAACCGGTGCTATAGTCTGGTTCTGCACTAGTGGATGGAGTTTATCCACGGCTGCCCGTGCCCTTCGGGCGCCTTTGTCGCCCTTATGCCGGAAGTACCCGGTCGAAGGCGCAGTACTGATCGAGCCGGATCTGCTCGTCGCCGGAGCTGTCCTCACCGTCACTGTCAACCTTCTCCTCCTTCGATGGTCGTGCGGCCATGGCACGGACCACCCGATTCTTCTATCAAGCGAGGGCACGCGTGTTCCTTCGCTGCCGTTTCCGCACAATATGGGCGCAGATGGCTTCCTCCTTTGTGGCCGCCCGCGAGCCGCATCAGCCGCTGCCATTAGCGTTCCGATACCGTCTGTCGGCCGGGCGTTGTCCTCCCCGGAGCGGCGGAGTGCAATGCGGACTGCTATTGACTCCTCCAACCCGCACGGGATGACACCCCAGTCGACGGATCTAGACTGGTCGAAGTCGGATCCGCTGCTTGCCATGTCGGAGAAGGCCGGAAACCGCCGGAAGTGAGCTCGGGTGGCGAAGGGGAGTGGAGGGGGAGTGGATTGAAGTGGCTAGGGTTTGCTCCGACGAGCGGAAGGGACAAATATATTTGGGGTTGGGTGGGCCAGCATGGGCCGGGTTCGACGTGGCGGGCCTGTCAGGGTGCGCCCCATATCCGCTCCATATTTGGGCCGGATATGAGGGGTGCCGATCAGCCCGGGCGTTTAAGGCCTATTTGAGACGTCCATCTGGGTAGAAAATCATGACCGATCAATGCCAGAGGACCGCGCGAGTGTTTATGGAGGGTAAGGGGTGCCCGGCTGTAAATGCTTTGCGCGATACGTGACAGAGCTGATGGTTTTGCAATGGTCTCTGGTTGCCATGTGTGGTGCGGTTCGGGCTGAATTCAAAGCAACTTTACTCAGGCAACTCGTTAAATGCGTGCCGAGGGTAGACTGAACCTGAATTAATTCAAGGCGATTTCAACATAATTTGTCATGCTCATGAGAAAACTACACTAGCTTATCACGTTTGATGGTCCTTTCTGTTTGTTGCAGTATTGACACCAGATTTTGACTTGGCAAAAATCACATGGCTACAAATGCAAACGTTTTCAAGGTGAAAGGTCTTCTTATCGTTGAGACGAAAGCCACGTCGATTTTTGGGTCATCTCCATCTAGTGCAGTATGACCTTCGGAAGCCAAAACTATGCACTACTGCAGCAGCACCTAGAGATGGCTCGACCGTTCGTTCAATTCGTGCAGACTATCCATTGAGTATCAGATTATTAGGAAGTATAGGTTAGAATTTATTTTTATCCTATTTTATACTTTAAATTGATCATGTACTCATATATATAGGTCCACGAGGCTTAAGCAATATATCAATCAATATCATCATTTCCCTATCTATTCATTCTACAAAGTATCAGTCTAAACCCCAATCCTCAACCTGAGCCGCCGCTTCCACCCACGCCGCCTCTAGGCCGGTTGATCTCCATGATCGCCATGGGGGGCCGTGCCACCCGTACCTAGGGTTCGTCTGCCGATCCAGTTGATCGGCTGCCTTAAAGAGTGTTTTTCCTGATCACTTGATTCTGATTTTTCTCTTTCTACCGGTCGCATTGATCGGCGTTTCTCTTTGGTCTTCCGATCGAAGATCGGCTTGCGTCACCCGCTGCCACCGTTGACCCCGCGCGCACCTACTCGAACCCCTACGTGACAACCCGATCTCTTCTCCAACTCAGCGGCCTCGCGCCATGCAACGACCCGTCAATGCCGGCCGTCGCTTCGCGCCGGCCATCGCCGCCTTGTCCTTGAGTATAGTGCACCCCTCTATCGATCGAGCAACGGGCTGCCGAGCGTCGCCTCGTCGGGCCCAGCGCCGACGCCCATGGTTCTCCACGTGGATGCACCAACCCGCCGCCACGGCATCGCCCTTCGGCCGTGGCGTCGCGGCACGTGCTCCATGCTGCCGTCCCGAGGCCGTTCCTGCGGTTGCACTGACCTGCGCGCTGCTGCTGCATCGCTCCTTCGAACCATAGTGTCACGGCCCACGGTCCACAGCCGCCCCGAGGTCATCCCTATGGTTGCACCAACCCACACGCTGCCGCCGCGTCACCTCTTCGGGCTGTAGCGTCGCGGTCCACGCTGCCACTCCAGGACGTCCCTACGGCTACACCAAGCGTCGCGCTGCCACCGCGTCTCCCCTTCGGGACCTAATGAGTGTGGCACGTGGGCCCTGCCGCCGCCCTGAGGTTTTCCCCAATGTCGCCCCGACCCGCACGATGCCGTTTTGTCGGCCCTTCGGGTCGTAGCCCCACGGCATGCGATCCACTTTGCCGTCCATGCACGTCAAATTCCTAAGCCCGGGAACGCGACCGTCTGTGCCGGTCTTCATCACCCTGTCGGGTTTTTTCTCGCCTACTTCGAGCGCCGCCGCCACGCTCCTAACCTAGCCGCCGCTCCTCTTCCTCGACACCACTGCACCCATGACTAACACGGCGCCTCTTTGTGTCGGCGGCTCCATGGCGAGTACCTTGACACCGGCCACCCTGATTCAACATCGACCACGACGTCCCTCACGCGGCTATAGCACCCTACGCTCTGGGCTCATCAACATCAGCACAAAGCGCTACCGCATTTCTTGAGAAACCTCGTCGATTTTCACTCCAGCCACAACTTCTGCAATGCACTGACCGTTACGACTGTCGGGGGGGGGGGGGGTCCAGCCACACTGTTTGTGTCGCTATAGTTGTCACTATGGGGTTACGTTGAGTATTATGATTATAGGAAGTATAGGATAGAGTAGGATTTAAATGTACCTTATATTGCACTCCAAGGTTGATCATGTATCATTCCGCAAAAGGTGGACAGTTTGGGAACTGTCCGGCCACAGTTTAATGGTTTCTCGGCTGCATCAGTTGAAAAAGACGAGTCTCTTACCATTCCGACTCCCCAGCCTCCTGCTTTGTCTCCCATGTTACTCGTGTCCTAATCTTTATGAATATTGTACTACTACATAGCAGTTCATGGTATGTCCTACTCTTTGTGAACATATTGTACGCGTTTCGTGAATATCTCCGGTAGACGAAGAAGACTGCCATGTGCTATTCTCTTTAAAGATAAACACTGATTACAATCTGCGGGTGAGCGTTCACACACGTCCACACACAAAGAGTCTATTTAAGACCAGAGTCAAGTTAAAAAAAAAACTGGAGTCGTGGAGCCTATGAAGTCAATGAAGTAGCCACCAACTGTTCATGATCTACCCATACATCAACTACCATTTTGATATCACGTTGTTGCAATATGCCCTCATCAGTTGAGTATTCAAAACTATGGCAGTTATTCAATCAAGAAGCACTCGACAAAGCTCTCGTCAGTTGCTATTGTCTGTAAGTGATTTCTTTCTATAATTTAAGTCTCAATCTAGCTGTAGTGCTCATTGATTGATCATTAACTGTAATTATCCTCAGTATATTCTTTTCTATGGTATTATGCAGGATGAAGATGTATGAAATGAAAAAAGGTGGACGCTATGGCATTGGGTTCATTGACCCAAATACCATTAATGAAGAAACATGGACATATGCATGGTATAAGAACAATGTAGATAAAAACATGCTAGAGTTCTTGAAGCGCCTCAATACCAATGAAGATATACTACTTCCTTACAACTTCTGGTGAGTCACACTGTCTTGCACTTCAAATTCTGTTTTTGCTTACTAGCTAGCTAGATGTTAAAAAACATGTCCGCTTAATTAAGGCCTGCTAACGTGTGCGCATGCAGTTATCATTGGACCTTGTTACTCATTAAAGTTGATGAAAGAACAATTGAAGTACTGGACTCACTACTTAAAAAACAAAGTGGCTACTCAATCTTAAAGGGGATAGTCGACAGATAATTTCAATCATTATTAACTATATGTCGGCCTCTTTAGTTCATCATTTTCTGATATCAACTATTTAATAACTCGTTTATTCATTTTCTTTGACAGCGGGTAGAGCTTGGGCAAAGTTCAGGAGAGAGGTTCCAGGTCCATGGAAAGAGAAGTTGTATTGGTTTCGACCCAAGGTATAATTAATTAAGTAGTACTAGCTAGCTACCACATCTCTTTAATTCTAGTTTCAATGCCATTAATTGTCATGCTTGATTAATTATTATCTGATTAAATTATATTCTCGTAAAGTCCCTGAAGTAGGCGCCGGGGACTGAAGTGTGTGCATACTACGTTTGCAAGAACATTCGCATGATGGCGTTCGAAAGGGACGAAATCTGCTAAACATCTATGGGTAGTTTGACAGAACAATATTCACAATTTTACATCATTATCGATATCTTGTCAAAGAACTAATACACATGCATATTGATCTCCTTCTTAACAGTTCAATGAGGTGTGGGAGCAGCTCCTACCAACAGAGCGCATACGACCACTTCAAGAGGAAATAGCAGGATTTTTTCTCGACCAGGTCATAGATCCCAAAGGAGAATACCATTACCCGCTACCGCCCCCATGAACCACTCCCAATTGTCATCATGCTCCGAAGGCACCAAGGCAAATGCCACTGGCTCTGAAGGCAACATGTAGGAGAAATTGTCCTACTACCGGGTGTAGTTACTCCCACTTTTGTTTCATACGTTCTAGGTAGTATCTATCATATCGGAGAGTATGTATGCGTAGTATGTAGTATGTAAGAATGTTTAGGTAGTATACATACTACTTTTTATGTAGTATATAGTATATTTTGAAAATACTCCTTTTTACGTATAAATATGTACGTATTTCACAAATATTATAAAAACATGGGCTCACATGCAATTTTTTCACATAATTCGCTTTGGAGTATCTTAGATATAGTATATGAGCATACTAAAAATAATAAAGTAAAGTATATACTACCACATGGTAGTATATGAGAAATGGGTGTAACTACACCGGGTAGTAGGATGCATTTTCCCAATATATATATATATATATATATATATATATATATATATATATATATATATATATATATATATATATATATATGATTGGTTCTACCAGAAATTCAATTTATATATATGCATAACGTGTACAATATGTAGTATCGTAAAATACCAGCAAAGGAAAAAGAATTAAATGAGAAACACAAAATTAAAGAAAAAAGAAATCATGAACTCAGAACCCCCAAAACCTTTTGGTACCGGTTGGTGTTACCAACCGGTACTAAAGGGCTCCCCGCCCCCGGCGCTGGCACGTGCCACGTGGTGGCCCTTTAGCGGTGGTTCGTGCAGAAACGGTACTAAAGGGGGGGGGGGGGCTTTAGTCCCCACTCTTTAGTGTCGTTTACAGAACCGGCACTAAAGGGCCTTACGAACCGGTGCTATAGTCTGGTTCTGCACTAGTGGATGGAGTTTATCCACGGCTGCCCTTGCCCTTCTGGGCGCCCTTGTCGTCCTTATGCCGGAAGTACCAGTCGAAGGCGCAGTACTGATCGAGCCGGATCTGCTCGTCGCCGGAGCTGTCCTCACCGTCACTGTCAACCTTCTCCTCCTTCGATGGTCGTGCGGCCATGGCACGGACCACCCGATTCTTCTATCAAGCGAGGGCACGCGTGTTCCTTCGCTGCCGTTTCCGCACAATATGGGCGCAGATGGCTTCCTCCTTTGTGGCCGCCCGCGAGCCGCATCAGCCGCTGCCATTAGCGTTCCGATACCGTCTGTCGGCCGGGCGTTGTCCTCCCCGGAGCGGCGGAGTGCAATGCGGACTGCTATTGACTCCTCCAACCCGCACGGGATGACACCCCGGTCGACGGATCTAGACTGGTCGAAGTCGGATCCGCTGCTTGCCATGTCGGAGAAGGCCGGAAACCGCCGGAAGTGAGCTCGGGTGGCGAAGGGGAGTGGAGGGGGAGTGGATTGAAGTGGCTAGGGTTTGCTCCGACGAGCGGAAGGGACAAATATATTTGGGGTTGGGTGGGCCAGCATGGGCCGGGTTCGACGTGGCGGGCCTGTCAGGGTGCGCCCCATATCCGCTCCATATTTGGGCCGGATATGAGGGGTGCCGATCAGCCCGGGCGTTTAAGGCCTATTTGAGACGTCCATCTGGGTAGAAAAATCATGACCGATCAATGCCAGAGGACCGCGCGAGTGTTTATGGAGGGTAAGGGGTGCCCGGCTGTAAATGCTTTGCGCGATACGTGACAGAGCTGATGGTTTTGCAATGGTCTCTGGTTGCCATGTGTGGTGCGGTTCGGGCTGAATTCAAAGCAACTTTACTCAGGCAACTCGTTAAATGCGTGCCGAGGGTAGACTGAACCTGAATTAATTCAAGGCGATTTCAACATAATTTGTCATGCTCATGAGAAAACTACACTAGCTTATCACGTTTGATGGTCCTTTCTGTTTGTTGCAGTATTGACACCAGATTTTGACTTGGCAAAATCACATGGCTACAAATGCAAACGTTTTCAAGGTGAAAGGTCTTCTTATCGTTGAGACGAAAGCCACGTCGATTTTTGGGTCATCTCCATCTAGTGCAGTATGACCTTCGGAAGCCAAAACTATGCACTACTGCAGCAGCACCTAGAGATGGCTCGACCGTTCGTTCAATTCGTGCAGACTATCCATTGAGTATCAGATTATTAGGAAGTATAGGTTAGAATTTATTTTTATCCTGTTTTATACTTTAAATTGATCATGTACTCATATATAGGTCCACGAGGCTTAAGCAATATATCAATCAATATCATCATTTCCCTATCTATTCATTCTACAAAGTATCAGTCTAAACCCCAATCCTCAACCTGAGCCGCCGCTTCCACCCACGCCTCTAGGCGGTTGATCTCCATGATCGCCATGGGGGCCGTGCCACCCGTACCTAGGGTTCGTCTGCCGATCCAGTTGATCGGCTGCCTTAAAGAGTGTTTTTCCTGATCACTTGATTCTGATTTTCTCTTTCTACCGGTCGCATTGATCGGCGTTTCTCTTTGGTCTTCCGATCGAAGATCGGCTTATGCCACCCGCTGCCACCGCTGACCTCGCCACACCTACTCGAACCCCTACGTGACAACCCGATCTCTTCTCCAACTCAGCGGCCTCGCGCCATGCAACGACCCGTCAATGCCGGCCGTCGCTTCGCGCCGGCCATCGCCGCCTTGTCCTTGAGTATAGTGCACCCCTCTATCGATCGAGCAACGGGCTGCCGAGCGTCGCCTCGTCGGGCCCAGCGCCGACGCCCCATGGTTCTCCACGTGGATGCACCAACCCGCGCCGCCACGGCATCGCCCTTTCGGGCCGTAGCGTCGCGGCACGTGCTCCATGCTGCCGTCCCGAGGCCGTTCCTGCGGTTGCACTGACCTGCGCGCTGCTGCTGCATCGCTCCTTCGAACCATAGTGTCACGGCCCACGGTCCACAGCCGCCCCGAGGTCATCCCTATGGTTGCACCAACCCACACGCTGCCGCCGCGTCACCTCTTCGGGCTGTAGCGTCGCGGTCCACGCTGCCACTCCAGGACGTCCCTACGGCTACACCAAGCGTCGCGCTGCCACCGCGTCTCCCCTTCGGGACCTAATGAGTGTGGCACGTGGGCCCTGCCGCCGCCCTGAGGTTTTCCCCAATGTCGCCCCGACCCGCACGATGCCGTTTTGTCGGCCCTTCGGGTCGTAGCCCCACGGCATGCGATCCACTTTGCCGTCCATGCACGTCAAATTCCTAAGCCCGGGAACGCGACCGTCTGTGCCGGTCTTCATCACCCTGTCGGGTTTTTTCTCGCCTACTTCGAGCGCCGCCGCCACGCTCCTAACCTAACGCCGCTCCTCTTCCTCGACACCACTGCACCCATGACTAACACGGCGCCTCTTTGTGTCGGCGGCTCCATGGCGAGTACCTTGACACCGGCCACCCTGATTCAACATCGACCACGACGTCCCTCACGCGGCTATAGCACCCTACGCTCTGGGCTCATCAACATCAGCACAAAGCGCTACCGCATTTCTTGAGAAACCTCGTCGATTTTCACTCCAGCCACAACTTCTGCAATGCACTGACCGTTACGACTGTCGAGGGGTCCAGCCTCACTGTTTGTGTCGCTATAGTTGTCACTATGGGGTTACGTTGAGTATTATGATTATAGGAAGTATAGGATAGAGTAGGATTTATCTGTACCTTATCTTGCACTCCAAGGTTGATCATGTATCATTCCGCAAAAAGGTGGACAGTTTGGGAACTGTCCGGCCACAGTTTAATGGTTTCTCGGCTGCATCAGTTGAAAAAGACGAGTCTCTTACCATTCCGACTCCCCAGCCTCCTGCTTTGTCTCCCATGTTACTCGTGTCCTAATCTTTATGAATATTGTACTACTACATAGCAGTTCATGGTATGTCCTACTCTTTGTGAACATATTGTACGCGTTTCGTGAATATCTCCGGTAGACGAAGAAGACTGCCATGTGCTATTCTCTTTAAAGATAAACACTGATTACAATCTGCGGGTGAGCGTTCACACACGTCCACACACAAAGAGTCTATTTAAGACCAGAGTCAAGTTAAAAAAAAAAAACTGGAGTCGTGGAGCCTATGAAGTCAATGAAGTAGCCACCAACTGTTCATGATCTACCCATACATCAACTACCATTTTGATATCACGTTGTTGCAATATGCCCTCATAAGCTTTGATCCTTAGCAAAATAATATGAGAAATCTGGTTATTGTTTTTGAAAAAGGAGGATATAATACCCCGACTGGGTCAAATCTGGTCTTGGTGGCTCTTATCCACCAACTCCAAGCGTGTCCCAGTGCGCTCTAAATTTCCACTTGATTGCTAATCATTATATTGACGCCATTCGAAGCTTCGCAGCTCCTTAAGCGCTAGAAGTGTTGTTTCCGCGTTATTTGCTTAAGCATTTCGTTTAAGTATGCCCCTGTGTTGAAGGCTACAACCCACGGGCAGCTTCATAGCTCCGTTCTGTTTTCAGTGAAGGGAAGGAACAGTTAAGCTCCACTTACCTTTGTTAAGCAAAAGAGATACTACTACGTACGTTTATCTTGGTCCCTCTTCTCGTTTGTACTGTAATTTTTTTTTCCTTTGTGATTTTCGAGTTTACGATCATGGATGAATAGAATTTTAGAAAGTGAAATATGATATGTTTGTTCGTTGTACAGGAACTTCACCAAGCTGTCTAGGGGGCGTAAACTTCACCAAGTTATCTCTGATCGATTCTCGGGTTTTTGTTGAGATGGTAAGCAGTCTAGCTCTCTCTATTTATATACCCCTTTAACAGAATGCATGTATGCGCAAAAAGAAAGACAGACCATGCGGCAGACTGTCCCCCTTGTGTCGTTATCGTTTCTTCTCAGTTAACTCTTCAGTCTTGATATTCCTAACTTTGAGAATAATGTTAAGTGATCTCTAAAGTTAAATGTTAATTTCTCTGCTGAACGAAATTTAATTAAGTATCTAAGCATGCATAATTACACAATCATTGATCATTCTTTTAAGAAAAATCTAACGGCCGACTTTCCTTTAAAGCCATGACCCAATGTTCTCACTTATCTTTATTTTATTTATTTATAGGCCGATGAACTGAAGAAGCGTTCCGGTGGCTTTGCCGAAGGAATGGTGGTTATGGCATGCCCAGTGCTTGTAGCAATTGCTCTCGGCAAGGTCGACCTCAAAGTGTATGGACACCACGCTTTGTTTGCCATGCTTGCCATGGCAGGTATCACTTTGATAATCGGTATCTGCCCCTTCCTAGTCTGCTGGTTCTCTGGGATATTCCCGGGCGTCCACCCTGTCCCGCTAACTGCAATCCTGGCAACCATTTCCTCTTGTTCCCTCCTCATCCTCGCCTGCTTCATCGCTCAGTTCGTTGTCTCCAAAAAGGTTATAATCGCCGTGGGCATCGTATCTGGATTCCTCGCCCTGTTTAAAGCGGTCTTCTACTACCATTACCATCAAGAGGAATCTGAACCGTATCCAAGGGCGATGGACAAGATACTCAATCAATCACATGAGTTCTTGACTGGTGTCACTGGAGTACTATTTCTGGGGCTGGAAGGTTTGGCACTGGAAGGTCATGACGATCCGATGTTTCAAAAGGACGGGGCTGTGGCCCTGGCCAGCTTCATAGTTTGCGCTGCTGGCGTATGGATGATGTATCTCGAGATGACACCACCTACACATTTCACACAAGAGGGACAGATTGTGCATTTGACTCTGTGGCTAGACAACTTCATGGCTGTTTGTACCTTGGCGCTATTGACGGCCGTTGTGCATCACAGCTTGGGACTTGTAGCCCTGATGCTCCTCGCACCCCCGTTTCTAATATTCCTCGTACTTGTATGCCGAGTGGCCATCGATTGGGGGAATCAAGGCAATGACGTCGAAAACCCCTCACCTGTCCAAGCTGCCCAAGTGTCTGCACCGGCTGTCCCAATGTCCGCACCGGCTGTTCAAGATGTCCAATTGCCCGCACCGGCGGTCCCGGTGTCTGCACCGGCTGTTCAAGATGTCCAATTACCCGCACCGGATGTCCAATTGCCCGCGCCAGGGGTCTCAGTATCCGCACCGGCTGTTCAAGATGACCAATTGTCCGCACCGGCTGTTCAAGATGTCCAATTGCCCGCACCGGCGGTCCCAACGTCAGCATCGGCTGTTCCAGATTTCCAATTGCCGGCACCGGCGGTCCCAGATGTCCAATTGCCCGCACCGGCTTCGCTGGAACTGACAAGAGTCACCTTCGCAGGGTTCTTGGCTGTGTCAATAACAGTCATCAGCAACACTTCGCCGAGCAAGGTTACCGGCCTCTTCCTACTATTCGCGGCAGCAGCTATTGTCTTCGGTCTCTCATGGAGGCTTCTGTCACAGACCCACGTAAGGAGCTCTCTGGCCAGTGTTTCACCTGATCATTTTGATTCTTCTGCCAGTCTGGCTTCCTTGGGGACACACGTCTGTATTGTAATCGCTACGGTTCTATTACTAGTAATGGCCTGGATAGCGACAGAAAACCATGGCAAGTAGTGAAACAATGTACATGATATTCTTTTTCTACACAAAATTTTAATTGCACCTGCACTCAGATGTTTAGCAGGTTTTGTACTGCATCTATAATTAATTCAATTCTTCTTTCGGATTCATGCACTGATAAACTGAAATCTACTATCGAAAGATCGAGGATGTCGCCTAGAGGAGGGGGGGGGGGTGAATAGGCGCTTTAAAATAATTACGGTTTAGGCTTGAACAAATGCGGAATAAACCTAGCGATTAATTTGTCAAGAATAAAACCTAAAGCAACTAGGCTCACCTATGTGCACCAACAACTTATGCTAAGCAAGATAATTAACTATGTGATAGCAAGATATATGACAAAGAACAAAATGGCTATCACAAAGTAAAGTGCATAATTAAAGGGCTCGGGTAAGAGATAACCGAGGCACGCGGAGACGACGATGTATCCCGAAGTTCACACCCTTGCGGGTGCTAATCTCCGTTTGGAGCGGTGTGGAGGCACAATGCTCCCAAGAAGCCACTAGGGCCACGAAATCTCCTCACGCCTCGCACAATGCAAGATGCCGTGATTCCACTAAGGACCCTTGAGGCGGTCACCGAACCCGTACAAATGGCAACCCTTGGGGCGGTCACCGAACCCGTACACTTTGGCAACCCTTGGGGCGGTCACGGTACCGTCAAATTGCTCAAGCGATCTCCACAACCAAATTGGAGACCCCGACGCTTTCCCGGAGCTTTACACCACAATGATTGTGCTCCGAACACCACCAACCGTCTAGCACCCAAGAGGAACAAGCTCAAGGGCACCAAGCACCCAAGAGTAATAAGCTTCTCAACTTGTAACTTCCACGTATCATCGTGGACAACTCAAACCGATGCACCAAATGCAATGGCAAGGGCACACGGAGTGCCCAAGTCCTTCTCTCCCAAATCCCACCAAAGCAACTAATGCTAGGGAGGAAAATGAGAGGAAGAACGAAAGAAGAACACGAAGAACTCCAAGATCTAGATCCAAGGGGTTCCCCACACTAAGAGGAGAAACTGATTGGTGGAAACGTGGATCTAGATCTCCTCTCTCTTTTCCCTCAAGAACGAGCAAGAATCATTGGAGGGATTGAGAGATAGCAAGCTCGAAGAAGGTCAACAATGGTGAAAGAACACGAGCTCCAAGGATTAAGTCTTAAGGGGGAAGAAGACCCCCTTTTATAGGTGGGGAGAAAAACCAACCGTTATCCCCTCACTCAGCCTGCACGACACGGTACTACCGCACGGAGCTGCGGTACTACCGCGGTCGTCTGCGGTACTACCGCTGCAGGTCGCGGTACTACCGCAAGTGCAGCACTGACCAGATGAAGGCCTGTTGCACAGGGTAATGAACGGTAGAACCGCCGGAGCGGTACTACCGCGCGCCCCTACGGTACTACCGTAAGGCAGGCAACACTAGTCGCAGAGAAAGCACGGAAGTAAAAAATTACTTCCGTACCTACTTCCGCCGAGGGAGGACCTGCGCAAAAATCTGGCACGGTCCTACCGCACCACGAAGAGCGGTACTATCAGCGTGAAACGCGGATGTAAAAAATTACATCCGCCCCTACTTCCGCTCATGCTGCTAAGCCTGGCCAGAGCCCACGGTACTACCGCGCCCGCGGCACGGTACTACCGCGTAGGGCGCGGATGTAAAAAATTACATCCGCCCCTACTACCGCTCGAGCAGCTGCGCCTGGCCTGAGGCCACGGTACTACCGCTCCCACAGAGCAGTACTACCGTGAGCACCTGCAGTACTACCGCGGTGGACTGCGGTACTACCGCAAGGGCCTGCGGTACTACCGCTCCGGAGAGCAGTACTACCGCATGCCCCAGATTAGCAACACTAGGAGTCCTTCATTTTGCAGAGAAGACAACAGAGGGAAACAATAAAACCAGAACTGCCATAACTTCTACAAATGAGCTCCGAATTGATTAAACTCAAGCTTGTTGGAAACAAGACAACGAGTAGCATCAAAACAACGGAGGAGGTATGCCTAACAACACAAAGGAGTGAAACCTCCAACAGAGAAGAAACGACATATCCTCCAACATCGAAAACATCATAGAAGATGCATGTGAACTCCGTTTTCGATGAGCTCGAGCTTGTCATAAAAATGACCATAAGCTCCAAATCTCACAAGGAGAAGAACCAAACAAGAACCAAAAAAGATGATGCAAGGATGCAATGGTTTGAGCTCTCTACGAATGATACGATCAAGCTACTCATCGAGAGCCCCCTTGATAGTACGGCAATCGATCCTATAACCCGGTCTCCCAACTACCATCATGAGACCGGTCAAATAGAAAACCTCTCAAGGGCAAACCTTTGCCTTGCACAAGGTCCACTTGAGCTAGACGATGGCGATCTTGACTCCTCAAGTTGGACCACCTTTCTTGATTGCGTTGGCTCGATTAAGACTAGTTGATTGCTCCCCCATACTCCACTATGGGTGAGCCACTCTTCCGCTTATCTTCACAAGTCCATTGTCACCACAATGGACGGCAAGCTTCAAGCACTTGATCTCTTCGTGATGCATCACTTGAACTTGCACACCGCAACCTAACCCCACAAAGAACTCTCACGAAGACCATGGGTTAGTACACAAAGCGTAATGGACAATGCTTACCATACCATGGGATCACTTGATCCCTCTGTACATCTTGTACGCCTTGTGTGTTGATCAACTTGATTCACTCTTGACTTAGTCTTGATCAACCTTGATTCTTTCCAACTCTCTTCATTTGGATGATGTCTTGAAGGTAAACATGAATGATCACACAATCTTTGGATAATTCCTTAATAGCACCTTGGTCCAACACATAAACTCCTTGAAACCAACACATGGGCTTCAAGAAATGCCTATGGACAAATCCTTCAAATATAATTCAATGCAACCATTAGTCCATAGAGATAGTCATCAATTACCAAAACCAAACATGGGGGCACCGCATGTTCTTTCAACTATGCGTTTTCCCTCAAAAAGTAAATCCACTATTGTCTTTATCAATTAACTAGATCATTGATGGCGCGCGATTGCTGCGCCCATCTATTTGTACAATGAAATGGTAGGGATTTTCATAAACATATGACCACATGAAGCATATTATATTAAATTTGCCTAAACATAATCATACATTACTCGGTAATTAAATGCAATCTCATATAAATACTCGGTAAAGGAAAGATTCACATATACAAATTGGCTTGGATAACAACATACACAAAAATTTAGATAGTAAACAAATAATCAGTACATATAATAGGCAACAAGAAATAGATTGTATACATGGAGCATAAATGAAAATCTTCACATGCCTCTACCAAAGGGCCAACATGTTTGGAAACAAAAAATTATGTTAGCCTAATGCACCTGGCTATTTCTTGTGAGGGCATCACATTCATAGGACATGAGTCCTCACAAGGATTAAATTAGTTGGAATATCAAATAATGATATACTAAATACTACTCTCACTGTAAATTAATATCATACGTTTTTTGACAGTCATGGACTCTAAAAATGTCTTATAAAAATTTACAGAGTGGGGTACCATACACGCAGCAAGTGGGATATGTGGTAATCATATTTTTCTTTTTTGTTTGCTTGTTTTGTTAAATGCACGTGGTTAAGTACTAAATGTTTCCAGCCTTGAGACCCCAGAATCATTGCGCTAGAACTGAGTTGTTGCTCCATTGTTATCTTAGCATACATATGAAACTCGATAGATGTTACACATATAAGTCGTTCGATTTATAACATCGAAGGAATTGTTGAATTAGAAATGAGAATTACATAAAGTGATCTATTACCTTGAGATTAGAATAATAATATATATAACAACTGATTGCATTCAGGTTTAGAACATCAAAATATTTGCATGTAACAGATTTGTTATCTCTTAGGTAGATGATTCAGAAGTTCTCTCCATGCTCTCTTAGGCCTCCTACTCTAAAAGTAGATAAGTCAAAATACAGTTACAGGCACACCTATTAGCTCATCCACATGCATGCAAGTAAAGGGAAGTAGTTAAGAATGTAGCAAAACTACATGGTAATATTTTCGGCCATAAGATCTAGCGATACAATGATACAACAAGGCATGGCATTGTTGAAGTAACAACAATGGAACTTGAATTCATTTCAAGCCTAATTGGATGGGACGAAAAGGAACAAACACATAGAACACTAAGAATTCTACAAACACGTGTATATATATATATATATATATATATATATATATATATATATATATATATATATATATGTATAAACCTTTCCTTGATGTATATTTAATCATAATAAAATATAACCATATGAATGAAACTGGAAGGAATCACATAGCATAAACAATGGAATCATCGTAGAAGTGGGCATAGATAGAAATATCATTTGGGTTGAAGGGATTTGAAATACCCGAACAGAGTAAAATGCTCGGCTGACTGATTTGTGCAATCCTGCAATAGCAACCAATACTGGCTAGCAATAACACTATCTTCCACTTGGAGGAAAGATTCAAGTCTGCTTCATAATATAAAACTCAGAGCAGGCAACTTTTTGTACGCACCGCTAAATATGATCACTAAGGCACTATTCCTGGCTTTGTCTAGTTGGTTGTTTCCGTGCAAGTAAACTGAAAAGAACATAACCAAACACAAGACCAAAACATAGCTATGAGGGTGATGGCATGATGTTTACTAAAACTGAACAGACCATCATTATACTTTTAACATCCAATTAACTATATTAATAAAAATGACACCATTGCAAAAGTGTGAGAAAGATCTACCAATACCTGAACATTAGTTTCCTCCATAAATATTCCCTTCACCTCATATCACAACGTTTTGACTTGCAACTGGCACTATCAGTTCAAGAGAAAATTCATCGATTCAACGTACGGGGGTGAGTGGAAGACTGAGAGAAATAAAGCTTGCAAAGCTGTATGAAGAGGATTTTCTAGTTCCCTTGGAGGAGGGGGTTTGATTGACATCAACGTCCAGAGGAGAAGAGAATCTATTGCACAATCTGAATATGATTTTCAGCTACGAATAAGCATTGCTGAAGATTTCTTCGTAGATATTGTGACTGTGCAACACAACATTCAGAAATGTAATCGACAGTACTGTACCTTTCACAGAGTCCACTCACAGAGTCCACTGGTTTCCCACTATGGCCTTCAGCCTAGCAAATCCCACAAACATGTCACCATTGTCTCTCTTAGCAGGTGCACATTATTTTACAGGTTACAATACATCCTCCACTTACAGATTTCAATCTATGATTATCATTGCTCTGGACGGCGACGGCGTCCTCGAGCTGTAGTATCTCAGACTCGATGGTCCTCGCCTGCTCCAGGACCTCCGGCATCCTCACGAAACAGACGAACCTGCAAACAATAAGCAGCCATGCAAAATGAATTTAAACGGCCGTCGGCATGGGCAACCGGTAAAGAGACACGAGACGGCTGACAAGTAGACGACGAACCTCTCAATGGTGCCCTTGGTGAACCAGGGTGTGCTGGCCTCTGGATCCGGCTAGAGAAGGATGGTGTCGCCTCCAGTGGGAATCCAATCCTGGGCGGCCGTGCCTCAGGGTGGACACGGTCCGGGCCGGTCCGGTCTTTCACCGAGCTGCCATTTGGACCGGCGGCCGGCGGTCCGGACCGGACCGGACCGACCAGCCTCGCGGTCCTGTTTCCAGGGACCGGACCGGCGGCAGAGAAGCTCGGGCCGGACCGAGTGGACCGACCAACCATCACCGGCGGCGACTTGCGCGGGTGCAGAGACGAGGTGGGCGACGTGCGCGGGTGCTATGGCGAGGTGGCAGACGTGCGCGAGAGCCTGCGGCGAGAGGTAGACGACGTGCCATTGGAAGTGCTGTTAGCCATGAACGTGCGTATGTTTATCTCTTAGCAGTTTTCTCTGTTGCATGCAAGCAATCTATCGCGTGCATGTGCCCACGATTATGCATGTCTGGCCTTGCCGTGGATGAGTAGATAAAATTGGACGTGGAGTTAATTGCGGGATGGCGCCATAATTATCTAGCTGTTTCTCCCGTTAGTTGCGAATAAAAGGAAACAGGAGCATGGGGTAAGTCGAGGGATTGACACGACCGTGCTAGCCTGCTAGGGTAACTACTCTTACGGAAGGAGTACGTGGAAATAAGGGGAGAATGGATTAAAGAATCCTGGGTAGTTATTCCCATATAGGTATAGCAACAAATTATCGTGTGATTGCTCCGTGATTATTGGATCACCCCTTTTCTCTTGGTCTCCTTCGGTCCGAGCGAGCGGACCGGGCTTTAACCGGACCGGACCGACGAATTTTCAGTTCATATTTCATGGACCAGACCGGCTATTTTTTGGAGCGGGCCAGGACCGAGCTAGGCAGGACCGAGCGGGCCACGAGCGGGCCAAAAAGCCCGCTCGTGTCGTCCACCCTGAGCCGTGCCACACGAAGGGGTTCGGCCGTTCAGCAGTCTGGAGGCGATCTTCTCCCCCCCATTCTCTACCACAACCAAATCACACCTACAATACAAAAAAGGGGGAGAAACATAAGCATTCGTTCTAATGTGCTGTTGTTGCTGCCGACACACAAACGCACAAAAAGGGTTGCAGACTGCAATAGGCTTTAGTAATCAACAGGAAAAAAATTCAGCAATAATTATGAATGGTGGCTCCGCACCCTGGCTAGGCGGCCGCACAATCCTCTCATCGGTCCCTCTGTCTCATCCGCTTCCACGCCGCTACGTTCTCATCGCGCCTCCCTATTCTGCTCCTCTGTTATTGTCGAAGGTGAGTGGAAGATTGGGAGGATGAGCACCTGAGTGTTGGAGGACGAACAAAATGAAGGTTTGCCAGTTTGCAGTTTCTTCCTCGTCACGCAAGCATTCCCCGCCTGACCTGCTGCTCGATCTGGGAGAGAAGGTGAGGGAGGGGGAGGGGGTGGGGGTGGGGGCGGCTGCGGTGGGGAAAGGGCCGAGTCCGGGAGCGAGGTCGCCGGTATGTGGGGACGACGGCGTCGGCGGCGGCGATCGATGTGGGAGTGGGACTTGGGAGACGAGGGATTCAGAGGAGAAGAAGAGAGAGAGCGGGGTTGGGTTGGGTGTTTCGGTGGTGGGTTCTTCTTCCGAGCAGACAGACTATCCCCTGGTTCCGAGCACACAGACAAGCTAAATTACCAGTGGGCTTTGTGTGGTGCGACGGCCCAAATTAACGAGAAGCCACCGATTTTGCTACGAGGGAGTAGCGAGAGCTCCTATGTGACGCATTCTGCGTCAACTAGGTGCGGCTTCGCACAGGAGCAGCTGATTGGCAGGCTTTGTGGGCCGCGAGGCACGCGTTTCCCTGTGTTTGAACCGTTTCTACCGTTTCGTTGTTCCTGCTTCGCGATGCTGTTCCACTGTTTCGCTGTACCTGCTGTTTCGTTGTTTTAAAAAGCTGTTGCACTATTTCGTTGTACCTGCTGTATTCCTTGTATAAACTAAACAGCTCTTTCTACTGTTTCCCAAAGAAATCGGTTCCTATTTCTGAACCCAGGTGCTGTTTCTACTATTTCCCAAAGAAATCGGTTTCTATTTGTGAACCCAGGTGCTGTTCCTATTGATTCAACTAGTTTTTAATAATTATAAAAAAAACATGAAATTTCATTTTACATTTGTTACAAAGTGGTTCTTCTAAAACTGTCATAAAAGTGGTAAGCTTACAGCTTGATGAAATTGAGTGATGATAGTATCACCAAGGCGTCATGAAAGACAAAAAAATGTACATGTCTTACTGCTCGTTTACAGAACTGTTTCAGCTGTTTTTGGACATTGTTTACAACTGAAGGTCTTGGAAGAAACTATCACTAGACCAGAAAGTGAAAAAAGATAACTCTATAGGTAAGGAAACATTTTTCCCATGGAAGTATTCCTTTGAGTTGAATCTTGCAGTGCAACTTCCCTTGAAGGTGACAGTATTAATGAGACCCTTGAGAATAGAAAGAAGAAATATGTTAATTGGAAATACAGGTCCAGAATATTTTGTTAGGGCCAAGTGATGAAACTCAGCTCACGAACTCACACAAAAAGAGATGCACACGAGGATTTTGCGCAGCGCACAACAACTGCTGCTTTTCGTTTTTCCTTTGCTTATTTGTAGCTGCTTACAAGCTAACAGAAACCATAAAACCAGGACATGACTAAGCCTACTGACCGTGCCATCCCACGATCGCCGAGCCACTCCCTCGATGATGCCGTGCTTCGTGCGTTATCTCCGCGCCATCCCACGGACACACGATCAACAGCCTACACGCTAACTAGATCAGCTCGACGACTAACTCAACAAGCTGACTGATTATTCTGCTGAAGCAAAACTAATCCTAACCAGCTAACTGACAGAGATCTTGCCGTTGTCGACAACAGCCTGAAATGCTACAGTTAACTGATGATGCCGCCACGTACTCTGCCTCGCAAGACGAGAGTGTGACGATCTTCTGCTTCTGGGACGCCCACGTGACAGCACTTGAGCCGAGGAAGAACACCATGCCAGTGGTGCTCTTGCGATCGTCCTTGTCGCCGGCGTGGTCGCTGTCGCTGAAGCCGATTAGCGTCGGTGCTCCTGCACCTCGCTTGTACCAGCATCTGTATCCCGCCGTCCCCGAGATGTAACGGAGGATGTGCTTCACGGCCGCCCAGTGCGGTGGTCCCGGCGCCTCCAGTTACCTGCTCACCATGCCGGCAGCAAATGTGATGTCGGGACGCATGTTGCAGAGGTAGCGGAGACTGCCCACTATGCTTCGATAGAGTGTTGCATCGATGACTCCCCCTGAGTCCCGCTTGCGCAGTGGCAGCCTGCTCTCCATAGGCGTGTGCATCGTGTTGCAGCCGACCATGCCGGCAATAGCGAGGATCTTGCCGACGTATGCGCTCTGGCAGAGAGTGATCGCATCACCTCTCTGAGCCACGTCGATGCCGAGGTAGTAAGACAGAAGTCCAAGATCACTCATGGCGAACTTGCACTTCATCTCCTCCTTGAACTTGCCGATGTCGCCCTTGTCAGACTCGGTGATCACCAGATCATCTACTTACACACCGACGACGAGAGTCGAGGCACAGGTGTTTCTCCTATACACAACGTGCTCGAGTGGGCTGCGCTCGAACCCAAGCGAGGTGAGCATCGAGTCCAGCTTGGCGTTCCAGGCACGTGGTGCCTGCCGAAGGCCGTACAGCGCCTTGCGCAGCCGCAGCACACCGTGCCGGTTCTTGTCGTCGACGTACCCTGGAGGCTGATGAACGTACACCTCCTCCTGCAGATCGCCGTTCAGGAACACGCTCTTGACGTCCATGTGGTGCACCGCCCAGCCATGGTGCGCGGCGAGCGCCAGGAGCAGACGCACGGTCTCCATGCGGGCCACCGGCGCGAACACCTCGTCGTAGTCCACGCCTTGCCGTTGCGCGTAGCCTTTCGCCACAAGTCGCGCTTTGTGCTTCACAATGTGACCTGCAGGATCCTTCTTTACCTTGAACACCCATTTGAGCCCGATGGCTTTGTGTCCGGGTGGGAGCGCTGCCATCTCCCAGGTGCCGTTGTCGTGGATCGCGGCAAGTTCAGCGTCCATGGCCTCCTTCCAGCACTCCTCGGATAGCCCCTCGTCGACGCCATCTGGTTCCTCCGCCGCAATGAGGCAGAGCTGCACGAGCTCCCCCCGATCTTCATCGAGCTGCCTGAGCACATTCCGCATCTTGCGATACTTCTGTGGTGAGTGATCGAGGTCATGGCGCTCGTAGTCATCGTCAGGAGGTGTGGCCCAACCGTCCTCTGTGGACGTAGGTGACGGCGATCGTGGTGCGATGACCTCCCGCTCCACACCGCCGTGACACGACGTCTCCGAGTTTGTTTCCGATGACCTGGTCGTCGTGGCTGTGGCCCTGCTGGCCACGGATGTGTCTCTGCTCGGTGCGGCTCTGCTTGACAATGATCTAGCTTCAGGGCTGGGCGGAGGAGGTGCAGGATTGGTGGTCATGGGGTCATCTGGGTAGATGACCACGAACTGTTCGTCTAGAGGCCGCGCAGCGGCGCTCGCTGCACCCGCCCAGTCCCACTTGCGTTGTTCCTCAAATTTGGCGTCGCGAGTCACGCGCACCTTCTTCGTGGCAGGGTCATAAACCCTGTAGGCTTTGGAGCCCTCGTCGTAGCCGACGAAGATCATCGGAGTGGCTCTGTCGGTGAGCTTGTCGATCCCTGGTCCAAGACGCTTGACATGGACGACGCACCCGAAAGTGCGAAGGTGCTGTACTGCTGGCTTCCGGCCATGCCACGCTTCGTATGGCGTCATGCCGTCCATGCTGTGCGTGGGTGCCCTGTTCAGCAGGTACACGACCGTCTTCACCGCCTCTCCCCAGAGTGTCGCGGGCACGCTCATGCTTTTCAGCAGACAGCGCGCCATCTCGACAGCCGTCTGCTTCCTCGTTCGATGACGCCATTTTGCTGCGGCGTGTACGGAGCGGTGGTGAAGTGTTTAATGCCGCCCTCGTCGCAGAACTGGCGGAACGCAGTCGAGTTGAACTCGCCACCGCGATCCGAACGAAATCCAAGCAAGCGATGCCCGGACTCAGCTTCTGCTCGTGCCTTGACCTTGCGGAAGCGCTCGAATGCCTCGTTCTTGGTCTTGATCACTTCCAGCCACATGTACCGTGATCGATCATCGATGATGAGGAGGAAGTAGTTGTTCCCCCCCCCCCCCTCTGTCGCCGGCGTGATCGGACCACATAGGTCCGTATGCACCAGCTCCAGGTTCTTGGTGGCGCGGTATGATGTGGCTTGTGGGAAGGGATGCCGATGTTGCTTTCCCATGGCGCAGCCATCGCACACCTGATCCAGTCGATCGAGCAGGGGCATACCCCTCGCCATGTCCTTGCGCCCCAGCTAACGCAGGGCGCGAAAGTTGAGGTGGTGGTAGCGTGCGTGCCACAGCCAGGCAGGGTCCATGCCGCTCGCGAGGAGGCACACCGGCCGTGCCGATGTGAGATGCAGAACGTACAGGCGCCCCTTGTTCCTCTTCACGCACGCGATCAGACGATCGTCGACGTCGCGAAGGCGAAGCCAGCCATGGCGGATGTGCGTGTCGCAGCCGATGTCGTCCATCTGCCCTAGGTTGAGGATGTTGCTGCGAAGACGAGGTATATAGTACACCTGATTCAGAGTCATGTGCTCACTGTTGCGGATCTCGAAGACGATGGTGCCCTTTCCCTCGATCTGCACCTCCGATCCATCGCCAAGTTTCACGTCCCCAGTCGTGCCGATGTCTAGCTCGGAGAAGATCTCCCGCCGCCCCGACATGTGGTTCGAAGCCCCAGTATCCAGGTACCAGGACGTGTCACAGCGACCCCCTTGCTCGACAGCACGGGCTTGTGACTTTTCTTCGTTGAGCAGGACGTGCTCGACGTGGTTTTGGGGCTCGGTGGTGACCACGGACAGCTCGGCGAGAAACACAGCTTTTTCTTCCCCGCCATCAGCGTCACGGGCAAGATTCGCCTTCTCCTTGCGCTCCTTGCGAGGCTCGGTGCAGTCGTGCGAGTAGTGACCGTTCTTGTTATAGTTGTAACATTTCACGGTCGACATGTCGCGTTCTCCGGTCGACGTGCGGCCGCCGCCGTCGCCGCGAGGCTTGCCCTTCTTTTTGCCCTTCCGACCTTTGCCGTCGCCACCAGAGCTCCCCGAGCCCTGGCCCTGCTCCTTGCAGCGGGCCCTCCACTGCTCCTCCATGAGCAGGAGTTGCCCGTCGTTCCCGCCGCTGCTCTGACTGAGGCTATAGCGATCCTCGGCCGAGCGCAGGCGTCCGATCAGCTCCTCTACCGTGAGGAGCCTGGTGTCGAGCAGTGTCTCGATGGAGATGGCGATCTGGGTGAACCCTGAGGGGACAACTTGCAGGAATTTCTCAACCACAGTTACCTCTTCCACGACGTCGCAGAGGACACGCAAGCTGTTTGCGAGCGTGTTGATGCACATCCCGAACGCCTCCAGTCCCTCGCTGCTCTTGAACTGGATCTGAGCGAACTCCTTCCGCAGGCGTTGTGCAGTGGCCTGCTTGACGCGAGCGACGCCAAGACGCATGGTCTTGACTGTCTCCCACGCCTCCTTCGAGGTTTTCTTCGCCGCGAGCGTGCCCACCATTTCTGGGGGCACTGATCGCAGGATCGCTCCGAGCGCCGCCTTGTCGTTCGGCCCGCTCATCGGGAAGCCTTCGACGGCCTCCCAGAGGAAACTTGCCTCCATGTTGATCTGCATGACCAACGCCCACTCCATGTATTTGGTTTGGGTGAGCATGGGCCAGACAACGGAGCCGCTCGGAGCGGCGCGCTCATGCACCGTCCGCTCGTGGACGATGATCTCGCTGCCGTCGCTCCTCCGCGCAGGGTCCCGTCCGCGGCTCCGCGCCGATCGTGACGGTGTCCGTGACTTCCTGCGCTCCGCATCCACCGTCGCCGCCGCATCCTCCTTCTCCTTCCGCAGCCTCTCCTTCGTCGCCGGAGAGGCGCTTGACATGGTCACCGGGATCGTAACCGCTCTGATGCCAAATGTTAGGGCCAAGTGATGAAACTCAGCTCACGAACTCACACAGAAAGAGATAAACACGAGGATTTTGCGCAGCGCACAACAATTGCTGCTTTTCGTTTTTTCTTTGCTTATTTGTAGCTGCTTACAAGCTAACTGAAACCATAAAACCAGGACATGACTAAGCCTACTGACCGTGCCATCCCACGATCGCCGAGCCACTCCCTCGATGATGCCGTGCTTCATGCGTTATCTCCGCGCCACCCCACGGACACACGATCAACAGCCTACACGCTAACTAGATCAGCTCGACAACTAACTCAACGAGCTGACCGATTATTCTGCTGAAGCAAAACTAATCCTAACCAGCTAACTGATAGAGATCTTGCCGTTGTCGACAACAGCCTGAAATGCTACAGTTAACTGACGAAACTGTCGTCAGGCTTAAGCTTCAACACATTTCATCATTCAGATTCTTTTGGGTGAACCCTGTTACACTAACTAATAGGAATAATGATACCCTTGAGAATAGAAAGAAGAAACATGTTAATTGGGAATACAGGTGCAAAACATTTGATCAATGGGTTTCTTAGGGTGAACCTTGTTACACTAACTAACAGGAACTGCTGATTTCAGAAGTTACCTAAGGTGACTACATATGCAGAATGAGTAAAGATTGGCACTCAAAGATTCACTTGAATATGCGGAAACCCTGTTGAAACATATACAGGATTAGAAGAAATTATTTTCACTGTTCTGTATGAAAGTGCAGGCTCTAAGAAAATAACATCTCTTTTCTGTCCTGGGAGACAAATAAATAGAGAACTTACATGTCTCTGCAGGAAAGAAGTTACTACCGGCAGCTGAATTTCATTGTCCTTGCAAGTTACAATCTCAAAAAGAAATTTTTGGCGTAGAGCTTGTAAATCATCTACAGTATATTAGAAAAAGTGCACTTTAATTCCTGATATGTTCCAATTAATGACGAAAAAGGAAAATTGTGTCTATCGCTTACATTAGATAACCCCTCCAATCCGACGCCTTTGTACTTGCTAAAAAAATAAACATTTAACTGGGGAACATTATTTGGGGGGGGGGGGGGGGGTGGGCCAAATATTGCTCTGATGATAATTGAATAATGTTCCTTGGGGTGAACAATTTTTTTTGAAAAAAATTCACCACATTTTGAATAAAAAATGTTCATTGAACAAAAAAATGTTCACCACATTTTGAATAAAAAATGTTCATTGAATATTGTTCCCTCGGTAATGTTCATAGTAAAAATAAAAAAATTGTTTTTCAGAATTAAATAATTTTCTCTGGAGTAAAAAATGTTTTTCAAGGCAAATAATGTTTCCTCGGTATCAACAATTAAATCGGATTTGGGGGTAGACCCATACCCAAAAAAAATATTAATGGTAGCAAGAATAATTATGCAAGAAGCAGCCATGCAACATTCGTATCAGGAAAGGTCCTCATTCAAGACGAGACCCTTCATCCAAGTTGCATGAAGACAATATTCAACCGTGCATGGATAACTCATAGCACGGTGAATGCAAGAACAAGAGATGCAATGAAGACAAGAGCTTCAGTCTAGACAAAATCATCTGTCAAGACAAATTTCTCAGTCAAGACAAATATTCCAGTCTGGACAAAATTCTTAGTCTGGACAAAGTTCTCGGTCTAGACAAAATTACCAGTATAGCATCGGAGTCACGCAAGGTTAATTGTGCAAACTTTGAGGCACTTTGGCAATGCATAGGGCGTGTCAAGCCACGAGATACTCCGGCCTCCAGCTATGACGCAGAAGAATAAAGAAGGGAGCATCCAGCATCCCTCGCGCATTATAAAAGGAGGAGGACTGAGCGCGCACACACACAACAACAGTCTACACAACACGAGTCTTCAGAGCATCGCAAGCACCAGAGCACCACTTCCCTCACTCTCCTTAGTAGTAGTAGTAGTAGTAGTAGCCATCTCCAGTTTGTAATAAGCCTTTGAGGCATTGTATCGTCCAGTGGTGGAGGTAGGCCGAAGGTAGTCCTCTTTTTCTCTTTGTAATCTCTTCGGGGTCTCCCGAAAGGGAAATCCGTATGAAAATTATGTTGTCGAAGTGAAGTAGTTTCGGGTTTTACTTGGTTTTTATATTACGAATTTATGAAATGAGTTCTTATGCTAGGGATCCTATAGGAGAAAACCTCTGCCGGTAGTTCTCTGTTTAGCCGATGTGTGGCGTTTGAATGAGAACCTTGTGGCCGTAGAGAAGTGTTCCCTTCGGGTGGAACTGCCTGGGAAGACGGTAGGAATTCATCAAATAAATTTGTAATATAACATCAAGTGAAAGAACTTAGCTGCTTCTGAAGCAATATAGTGATGAATACGGAGAGTACCGAGTAGGATTAACACAACTGCTGCATACCCGTAGGCTGTCTTGTTGGTTTCGCCAACCCGTAAAAGATCCTGCATTTTAATTTAGAATTAGTTAATTAAATAATTTCACAAAATTTAAATTACGTAAGAATTTAATAAAAACTTTAAATTTTAATTTATTATATTTTGTGTGTTGGTATCTCACCCAGAGTTTTAATCATTGAAAGACTAAAGTATTTGAATTTAGAAATTAGTATAGGTAGACTGATCTCTACCAAAGAAAATATTAGCATACGGTGCAGAATAAATCTTTCTGAAGATCATACGTGGCATACTACTCATAGGCAACTAAATTTAATTGTCGACCTCATTCATAACTTTTATATAACTTGGGGAAAAAGGAAAGATAATTTAGACCAAAAATTTGAAAGTCTGTTAAAATAACACAATAAGTTAGTAGAAAAATACGCAGGCTTGAATAATAAAATCCATCTAGTTCTACAGAAATTAGAAGAATCGAAAGGTGGAAACCTAATAATTTGTAAGAACAACGACTATATTAAAGAAGAAGTTTTATCCATAGGTAAGAATCTAAGTGGTGTCGTAAATAAGAATAAAGATTCATTATCAGGTGCTGAAATAAGACGCGATATACTTGAAGTTAAAAGGTTAATACAAGAAGTAAAGACTCTAGTCGTATCATAACTTGAATGAGTGAATATTGCCAAGCATTAAAAGAAGTAGATAAATACTTAACACCTTCTGTTGGATTTTCAGATCACGATTCGCCAAAAGAAGATTCCAGAATAATTATAAGGCAGAATAACGCAATTCTACAATTACTAGTCCAGATTTTGGAAAAGCTAAATACTAAACGAGGTAACAACGAGTTGATATTATCTTCATCCAGAATAGTCTCATCCTCTAAAAATATTAATTCTGAAAAATGAACTATCTAAAAGCCTCTCTAGAAGAGTCAAGACCATCCAGTTAATAACGCAAGATTCTAGGCCGCTAACCATGATGAATAGGATATCATGCAGAAGTGACGACATAGATAATTTAGAAGAGGTTATAGACATGGAACGCGAATTAGAAAGATATCAGAGAGACACATTAAGAAAAATAAGACCGCAACTGGTATATCACATGGGCATATTTGAAAGTAAAAGCAGATTATACAGAATATCTAGAGAAGTAGAATTAAGTGTGTTAACGCATCCGGTTGATTAAAGAATTGTTAGCAAACATATTGAGAATGAACTTAAATATTCAGGTTACAAATATAATCACCAAGGGATGTACATTATAGGAGTAAAAGGAATGACAAGAAAGAAATTAGGAACGAAGGTATTAATTACATTACTTTATAAAAGATGGGAGTCGGTAGACAAAGCATCATTAGGCTTTATGGAAGGAGATATGAATGAAAATAGATTAATAACATATATAGCTCCAGACTTAACGATGCCTGTAAAAGAATTTATTGAGAAAATGAGCTTTGGGTTTCAAACCAAAGGATATGAAGATTTCAAAGGAACAAATTTGTTAGTAAGCATTGAATTCATAGGAAGACTCACGAATAAAAGCAGCTCTAGATACAAAGTAAACGTAAATGACGTAATAGAGAGCATGCAATCTAAAGGCATAAAATTTATGAGCCCTCTTAAAATTGGTTCTGAAGAGAGAGCAGGAGAGGAATGGAATATAAGCGAATTAATAGAAAAGAAAGAGTTGAAGCAGCCAGAAAATTATATAAGCTACCAAAATAGCGAAGGAAGTAGTAGCATTAGATTCTTGAACTATAAATCCGCAGCCGTAGACGAAATAGAACCTCTTTTGTCAGAAGCAGAGAGTAGTGATAGTAGGAATAAAGGAGTAAAAGAATGCATGGAAAAGGCAGACTTAGAAGATGAATTAAAACATTGGGAAGAAAAATTAAAACGCATAAACTGGGAATATAATAATTCAATGACATCAGATTGGCCTAAAATAAGAGAAAGAGAATTATTCTTTATTAGAGAAATTTTGAGAATAAAAGTATTAATAAAGGATAAAAAACCAGTCATTAGTAACCCAGTGGTGCCAAAGAATAATATTAAACGCGAAGAAAATACCGATATTAAGAATAAAGCCGAAAGTCATAAAGAGAAAGCCATAAGTGAAGAAGATCAATTGGATATCAATAATAAGCTATTATTAGAAAGTTATGAAGAAGAAGAAAAACCATGGGATCAATATGAAGATCAAAATTATATTGATTCCGAGCAAAATGCTGATTTTATAAACTCGTTAGATGACGAAAGTCTGCATAATTTAGAAAATGCGATGAAAGCCATGGAAGTAGATTTAGGTGGTCATAAAAGAAGAAGAGGTTATGGTGAGTCATCTGTAAAGAGAGAAGGAGAAAGAGAGAGACCTACTCGATCAGCTGGAAAATAGCCTCCTGAAAAAGAAGATTATCAACCTACATATATCCCTGGACAATATACATTTATGGGTTCTAAAAGAAGAGGTTTTGAAAAGGTAGTGCAGTTCCAAAACTCTAGGAATGATGGTGCAATTCTGAATTTAGCAGCCCATGACCCTGTAGATTGGCCGAATATAATTAGTGTGTGGAAAGGATTAATAGTCCAAAAATATATACAAAATCAATATAATATAGGGAATAAGGTGGAAGATATGATAACATATCTTGAAGCATTTTTGGGAGAATCAGTAAAAATATTATGGGAACAATGGGTAGAGACATATCCAGACCAATACGAAGAACTAAAAAGAGCTGGGAGTAATCCTAATAACTTTGCCAATGTCATATCAAATATGGTCATAGCAGAAGATCCAGAATTGGGTCATACCACATTGAAAATGAAAGGTTGAGAGAAATAGAAAAATTAACTTTAACAAGTTGGAAAGGTATAAAGGAATTTTCTCAACATTATTTATACAATGCTACCACAGCTAAGCAAGGCTACAATAAAGGTGTGGTTGAAAGGGATTTTAATAAGTTACCAGATCCATTAGGATCAATAATATTTGAAGAATATAAGAAAGATACTGCGGGCATAGACATAAATATATCTCAAGGTATAACCTTCGTATTTAAACATCTTAGAAAGGTATGTACAAGTATACAGGCCCAGAGGTCTATGAAGAAATCCGATTATAATTTCTGCAACAAAATCGTCCAAATACCACTATCATATGGCGAAGAAAGACACAAGAGTAAGAAATATTATAAGCCACAAAGAGATAATAGAAATTTTAGAACAACGAAAAGATATTTCTTACGAAGATCGGATAATAGAGCCCCATTCTTGCATAAAAGAAATGTTAGAAGATATAATCCTAGAAAATCATATGATAAAACATGTAGATGTTTCATATGCAATTCACCTGATCATTTAAGCAAAACTTGCCCTAATAAAGATCAGAAAAGGTACTCTAGTAAATATGAAGAGCAAGAGAGAGTATTAATTATAGATAGTGTAAATGAGAATATATTAGTATGTGATGATGAAATAAAAGATGACGAGACAATATACACTAGTAGAAAAAGGGGCAAATCTGAGACACATTAGTGCCGGTTTGATTTTGAGTCGGCACTAATGTGTCCATTAGTGCCGGTTCCAACGGCTAGCCGGCCGTTCTCATTAGTACCGATTCGTGGCTAAGCTTTAGCACCGGTTAGTGCCACGAACCGGTACTAAAGAGAGTGGTGGCAGGGTGTTGTCAGTCTGGGGCCCGTCTAGCACCTTTAGCACCGGTTCGTGGCACGAACCGGTACTAAAGGTCGACGTACATAAACCCTTCGTCCACTCGAGCCATTCTGTTCATCACCTTGCCCCTCACTTCCTCTGTTCTTCCCCTCTCTTCCTCAAGCTCCTCACAAATTTTGCCCAAAATTTGTCAAGATTTGAAGGCCCCCATCCATTCAAATGATCACAAAGGTTAGCAGCTTTGTCCTTTCAACTCTCATTGCTAGATTAGCTCTTCCAATGCTTTGTATAGTGATTAATTTGGGAGGAATTATAATTTGCTAGTATTTGATTTATATGCAATTTGAGGTCAAAAGTAACACTTAGTTTGCATATGTAGGTGTGGTTTACTTAGTGCCTTCTAAATCTCCGTCAGAATTCACCGTCGATCGCTCAAGACTGTCTGTCGCCGGCACCACCTTGTGGTGAGGCTCTTGTTCATGAATGTTTTACATTACCAAATTGATGTTTATGTGATTTGGATATATAGTTACTCGTATAATTATCTTACCCGTACGTTGTTTGTTATACATAGTGCCATGGTTTTGATATTTGTCCCCGTCGGTCCTCGTCCTTGTTATGATTCGGATGTGGTATATTCTCTTTTAAAACTAGTTGTTGCATTTCGTGTTTATGACAAATTATGCCCATCAAGTTGACATAGATATTTTTATCTAGGAGGTATGTGAACTGAAATTCCAACCGACCCTATTGTCGTGAGGTTAAATTTAGTTGAAAGAGAAAATGAGTATTTGAAAGAAAAATTGAAAAGAATTGAGGGGAGAAGATGGAATTGGAGTTGCATGTTGCCGATGTAAATGCGATGATCACAAGATCAAGATGGAGAAAATGAGGTTGAAGATTAGAAAGATTAGAAAATATGCCATTGATAGTGTGGCTTGGTATCATTATGCTGTTGGATCAATTGTTACCTTAGTTACGATATTGGTCGCATTTGTTGTTGCATTGAAATTCTTTAGCTAGAGAGTTATTTGTATGTTGCATTTAATTAAGTGCTGTATATGAACTTTATGTATGAACTTGTATTAATTTGGTCTATTCGGTGTTGTGTAATGAAGATGAGCCGACAATGGATGTATGATGACCGATGCTCTTCCGAGTTCATTAATGGCGTGCATACTTTTCTGCTTGCCGCTGAGGCAAACAAGCGGGCGGATGGTTTTATGCCTTGTCCATGTGCTGGCTGTAAGAATGGTCACAATTACTCTACGTGAAGAACCGTTCACGTCCACCTATTTGAGTCCGGTTTCATGCCCCACTATAATGTTTGGACCAAGCCCGGAGAAAGAGGGGTTATGATGGAAGACAATGAAGAAGAAGAGGACGACGACGGCTATCCTGGCCATGGGTTCCCTGAATACGATGATACAACAATGGGGGAAGAAGCTGAGCCGGCAATGCGGGAAGAAGCTGAAGAAAAGGCATTAGATTTGCCCGCTGATGATCTAGGAAGGGCCATTGCCGATGCAAAGAGAAACTGCGCAAGTGATCTGGAAAGGATGAAGTTGCAGCGCATGTTAGAGGATCACAAGAAATTGTTGTACCCGAATTCATGGAAGCTGACAAAAAGTTGGGCACCACACTTGAATTGCTGCAATGGAAGGAAGAGAATGGTGTATCTGACAAGGGATTTGGAAAGTTGCTGGTAATGATAAAGAATATGCTTCCAAAGGACAACGAATTGCCCGAGAGTACGTATGAAGCAAAGAAGGTTGTCTGCCTTTAATGACTGCATCCTCTACCGCGGTGAGTACAAGGATTTGAACGCTTGCCCGGTATGCGGTGCATTGCGTTATAAGATCAGTCGCGATGACCCTGGTGATGTCGAGGGTGAGCGCCCCAGGAAGAAGATTCCTGCCAAGGTGATGTGGTATGCTCCTATAATACCATGGTTGAAACGTTTGTTCCAAAACAAAGAGCATGCAAAGGCGATGCGGTGGCACGCAGAAGACCGTAAGAAAGACGGAAAGTTGAGAGTACCCGCTGACGGTTCGCATTGGAGAAAAATCGAGAGAAAGTATCGAGGAGTTTGCAGGTGACCCAAGGAACGTATGGTTTGGTCTAAGCGCAGATGGCATTATTCCTTTTGGGGAGCAGAGCAGCAACCATAGCACGTGGCCTGTGACTCTATGTTTGTATAACCTTCCTCCTTGGTTGTGCATGAAGCGGAAGTTCATTATGATGCCGGTGCTCATCCAAGGCCCTAAGCAACCCGGCAACGACATTGATGTGTACCTAAGGCCATTAGTTGAAGAACTATTACAGCTGTTGAATGGAACAGGTGTACGTGCGTGGGATGAGCATAGACAGGAAGAATTTGAACTAAAGGCGTTGCTGTTCGTGACCATCAATGATTGGCCTACTCTCAGTAACCTTTCAGGACAGACAAACAAGGGATACCGCGGATGCACGCACTGTTTGGATGATACCGACAAGATATATTTGGATAGTTGTAGGAAGAATGTGTACATGGGACATCGCCGATTTCTTCCGACAAGGCATCCCGTAAGAAAGAAAGGCAAGCATTTCAAAGGTGAGGCAGATCATCGATGAAGCCTCGCCACCGTGCATCGGTGCTGATGTACATGATATGGTCAAGGATTTGAAGGTAATCTTTGGAAAGGGTCCTGGCGGACAACCTGTTCCGAAGGACGCTGACGGACGCACACCCATGTGGAAGAAGAAATCTATATTTTGGGACCTGCCATATTGGAAAGACCTAGAGGTCTGCTCCACAATCGACGTGATGCACGTGACGAAGAATCTTTGCATGACCCTGCTGTCTGGCTTCTCGTCGAATATAAAGGGAATAATAAATATGGCAGAGAAAAAGTTCCAGAACCTAAAGTCTCATGACTGCCACGTGATTATGACGCAACTCCTTCCGGTTGCATTGAGGGGGCTTCTACCGAAAAACGTTCGATTAGCCATTGTGAAGCTATGTGCATTCCTCAATGCAATCTCTCAGAAGGTAATCGATCCAGAAATCATACCAAGGTTACAAAATGATTTGGTGCAATGTATTGTCGGGCTTCGAGTTGGTGTTCCCACCATCCTTCTTCAACATCATGACGCACGTCCTAGTTCACCTTTGCAAAGAGATTAACGTTTTGGGTCCAGTATTTGTACACAATATGTTCCCCTTTGAGAGGTTCATGGGAGTCTTGAAGAAATATGTTCATAACCGTGCTAGGCCAGAAGGAAGCATCTCGAAGGGCCATGAAAATGCGGAGGTCATTGAGTTTTGTATTGACTTTATTCCCGACCTTAAGTCGATTGGTGTTCCTGAATCGCGGCATAAGGGCAGACAGGATGGAAAAGGCACGCTAGGAGGGGATCAAATAATATGTATGGACGGGCATTCTCTCACTGAAGCACACTACACAGTTCTACAGAATTCCGCCTTGGTGGCTCCGTACATGGAGGATCACAAGAATTTTCTACAATCCAAACACCCGGATAAGTCTGACGATCGGATTAGACGTGAACAAACGAGGACTTTCGCCGGTTGGTTGTAGAAACGTGCCATACATGATGGAGATATTCAAGATGACCTGTACTCGTTGTCCCAGTTACCATCTTCGAATATAATGACTTTCAAAGGGTACCAGATAAATGGGAATACATTTTACACGATCGCCCAAGATAAGAAGAGCACCAACCAAAACAGTGGTGTCCGCTTTGATGCAACAACCAACACGGGAAATGAAACATATTATGGTTACATAGTGGACATATGGGAACTTAACTATGGAGGTGATTTGGAGGTCCCTTTGTTTCGGTGCAAATGGGTCAATATCACACGAGGCGGGGTAACGAAAGACCCGCAGTACGGAATGACAACAGTGGATCTCAACAATCTTGCGTATGCAGACGAACCATTCGTCCTAGCCAATGATGTGGCGCAGGTTTTTTATGTGAAAGACATGTCTACCAGGCCGAGAAAAGAAAAGATAAGGAAGCGAATGGATCATACGAAGAGCCAAAGCGCCACATAGTTCTTTCAGGAAAAAGAAACATCGTGGGAGTGGATGACAAGACAGACATGTCAGAAGATTATGAAAAGTTTGATGAAATTCCTCCATTCACAGTGAATATTGACCCGAGCATCCAGTTAAATGATGAAGATTTTCCATGGCTACAGCGCAAAGGGACACACGCGAAGAAAAAGTTTCACACCCAAAGATCTGGGATGTGATCGGCTTCACTATCATCACTTTCTTCTGTGTTTCACACCCAGGAGGGAATCTCTGTAATAGTTAGGGTAAGTTATGTGTTTTGGCATTTGAAACGCGAACAAATTTTATGTGCAAACAAAAGTAAAGAGGGTTACGGCAAAAACTGGATGCACTTCGTGTACAAAATGGACAATCTCTTTCGAAGTATCAGAGTTTCCGACGAAAACTCAACTGTTACAAAGGCATTTCATTTTTTAAATAACCTAGGCATTACCAAATTGAACATAATGATAAAACACACTAATATTAAACATAAGAAAAAAGAATCACTGAAAAATCTTTTTTCAAAGTTAAGTTATTCACAAACTAGAGATTCACACAAATTTCAAATAATTCAAAATTTAAACTATTCAAATTTGAAAACTACCGGCACTAACAGAAAGTTTGTAATTTTTTGTACCTAAAGAAAAAATATTCACAAAAAACTCTAAATACAGCAAAAAAACAACTCAAAAATAAATAAAACAAAATAAATAAAGCGAAAAAAGTTAAGAAAATAAAAAAGCCCACCTACTGGGCCAAAGGGGCCTGCAGACGACTAGGAACCCAACCTTTTGTTGGGCCAGGATGCAAGCCCGCAAAGGCCCAGTAGGCCCACTAGGCAGAAGAGAACAGGTAGGCCCAGTAGGCCTGCTTAGGAGAGGAGCTCGAGAGAGCTACCGCACTGGGGCTTATAAACCAGTGCGGTAGCCCCTCGGCTAGCGAGGTGGGACTAAACTTGTCAAGATCAAGATCAAGGCCATAAGACGCCCTTTCGTACCGGGTCGTGGCCCCACCCGGTACTAATGGGTGGGACTTTAGTCCAAGTTGGTGCCACGACCCGGTACTAAAGGTGGGTGCTTCCCGCCGCTTGGGCTGGCCAAAACAGACCTTTAGTACCGTTGGTGCCACCAACCGTTCTAAAGGTCCATCAGATATATACAACACTTGAAAAAATTTCATTTTCCTCTGTTTCTTCCCTCCGTCGCGCCCGCCCTGCCCGATCGCCGTCCCGTCGACGTCCCCCCGCCCTCGTCGCCGACCCGGCCGTGCCGCCCTCGTCGCCGCCCGTCGGCGTCGCTGCCCCCCGTCCCCGTCCCCGTCGTCCCCTTCGTCCCGTCGCCCGCCGCCCGTCGTCGCCGCCCCGTCCCGTCGCCCCGTCGTCGCCTCGCCGGTGAGCTCGCCCCGGCCGCCATGTCGTTGTCCACACACACACACACACACACACACTACACACACACACACACTATACACACACAACACACATGATATAAATATTAGAAATGTTATAAATGTTTTCTGTTTTTTAGTTATAGAAATGTTAGCGTTTTTTAGTAATATAAATATTAGAAATGTTAGTTATGTAGAAATGTTATAAATGTTTTCTGTTTTTTAGTTATAGAAATATTTATAGAAATGTTAGCAATTTTTCTGTTTTTTAGTAATATAAATATTAGAATTGTTAGTTATATAGAAATGTTATAAATTTTTCTGTTTTTTAGTTATAGAAATATTTATAGAAATGTTAGCAATTTTTCTGTTTTTTAGTTATATAAATATTAGAATTGTTAGTTATATAGAAATGTTATAAATGTTAGTTATATAATCAGGAAATTTTAGAATTAGTTTTAGTTAGATGAATTAGATTAATGTCAAATTGTTAGAATTTGCATATATATATAGAATTTTAGTTATCACAATCAAATCATTTAAAAAATGTTACTTTTTGCGGGCATATAGTATTTGTTCTCGACGATATGCCCGGCCCGCATCGTCGCCGTCGATTCGCTCATGACGACGCCCTGCTTCAGAGGACCCATGTCCGGACTGGCTCCACCGGCTGGCACCGAGAGGTGCTACTCGGAGGGCGCTGGCCGTGAGGAACCCGACCTCGGGTCCCGTCGTCGACCCTGATCTTCTTTGGTGGCGTTCGCGTGGGCCACATTCGGTGCAGAGGCAGCCGGCCCCGCCGGAGGTGGTGCGTCACCATGTCAGGGAGGAAGATGAGCACGTCCATCGCTACATGGCTGCTATGGACGACCTCAGGTTCTCCACTACTTGGCGGGTTCTTTGGGCAGATGACCGGAGATATGATCCTGTGATGATTCCTTCTCTTTGGGTGTGCACCGCCCACGCCCCAGGAACCGCGAGTGGTGACCTAGCCAGTGATGTATTCGATATATAATATTCGAGACGATGTATTTGAGATTATATATATTAAGACGATGATGTATTCGGCATTATATATATTAAGACGATGTATTCGAGATTCAGTTTTTCCTTATTGATTGCATCCATGCATTGTAATTTTAATACTAATTAAATTGTTTTATATTTCTTCTGTATTAGTTAAGTAAAAGCTATGGCGGACAATACCGGCAGAGAGAGAAGAGGAATTGTTCGACATCATACGCAGCCCTCACAGGCTAGATGATCTGAATGAAGCAGATGACGGCTCCCAATATCTGAACAATACCGGAGAGGGTGATGAAAAGATATTCAATCTCGACGACCGAGCTGATGAAGTCATGAACTATGATTATGATTATGATGACACATACAATGTTTGTGATGACACGGATAATGCTGATCTTCAAATAACAAAGACTACCGGCGAGGTATATTTATATAAGCAGGCATCATGGTGATCATCACATGTTTTTTTATTGAAGATATATTAACGAATCGATCATTCTTCTTTCAGCTCTCTGGATCGAGCAAATCTGCTTCTAGAAAGGATGGTCACACCGGTTACTAGGAACTGCCCCCCCCCCCCAGGTGCAGAACTTGGTTCTATGCACATGGGGGCGCGTTGACCAAGACAAAGAAGTTTCGTGGAAGGCAAGTCTAAAAGGAGCCGAACAAAAAATAATTGACGCAATAGAAGAAGCTTGAAAGAGGGTGTTCACGCCCAACAGAGAGAACGACGAGCTTACGCGCGCCCTGGGAAATCCTGAACACCCGGGAAGAACACGAGGCAAGGGCGTTATTCCCTGGTATGAGGGCTTTTCAGAATGGAACGAGGACTACAGGACCCGTGCAAGAAGGAAGATTGAGGAGGAGAACAAAAGGAAGCTGGAGGAGGAGCAGAGGAAGCAGGACGCAGAACGCCTTCAAGGCCTAGAAGCAAGGCACGCAGACCTGGCACTCAAATTCCAGCAGCAGCAGATCGACTCACTTAGCCAGGAAAGGGGGTCTCAGCAGCGGCAGCAGCAAGCGGATGATAGTGAAGCATTGGATAGCACCGTCCCATCCATGCCGAGAAGCAGCATTGGTTCTGCCCCGGGCGACACACTGCTGGATACATACCCTGTGGATGACATCATAGAGAACACTAATTGTGAGCTACACTCCAAAATGAAGAACATATCCATGAAGGTGGCAGACGGTGTTGCTTTTCCAGTTACCCTGGAAGCAACCTTCCATTGCATCCCGATTCAAGAGGGCTATGCTCGTGTCATGGTTGATGAAGTGGTGGACCCATATTCGGGGCTACAGCTTGACATTCCTGGAGGTGAACACGAGCGCACACTGGGAGAGGCCATACATCGTATCATCCTATGGAGAAAGGATTGCATCATCTTTCGAAGTCCACCGACACCGCGTCGTCTGCCGACTCCGCCACCGAGTCAGCAGACTCCCGCTCCTCCAAGTCCACGAACGCGTGAGCCGACTCCTCCTCGAAGTCCGCCACCTCCTCCAAGTCCCCGAACGCGTGAGCTGACTCCTCCGGTTTCAAGTACGGCACAGCGTCATGCCACTTCTCCGGTTTCAAGTCCGGCACCGTGTCAGGCCACACCTCCTGCTTCAAGTCCGGCACATCGTCAGGCCACTTCTCCTGGTCCAACTCAGCCACGTCATCCGTCTCCGCCGTCTCAGCAATCGCAGAAGAGACATGCCGCAGCTATGGTGCGTAGCGGAACGAGTTGAGGTAGTTCAGGAAGTACAGGCGGAGACAAGCGATATAAATATGGTCCAAGCTGGCTCCTCTTCCTCAGAGGCCTTACGACAGGACTAAGGAGCAAAACGCAGCCATAGTGCAGGCCCAAGTGGACGCCCATTTTGGACCGAAACCGGCATCGCCGCCAAAGGAGAAAGTGCCTGAGAAAGTAATTGACCACTTCATTCATATGGCTTGAGAACCAGCTCCCAAGCCTGTTGACTCGGACTATGAGCGCCAAATCAGGAAACTACATCGAGAACGGCTAAAGAAGGAAGCGAGCTCGAGCTCGAGCCAACAAGCAGCGGGCAAAAAATGCGGGAAAACCGTTCCCCAGCTGGGAGAACAGGCGGCGCAATCGATCACCCCGCTTGTTGTGCCAACAACAACACATGAGAGGAGGCCGCGCGCCCAATATTATTGTGGGCAAACCGTTAAAGTTCCCCAGCTAGGCGATGTGGTAATAACGAAGGAGCATATAATGCAGGCTGAAATGCTCAAGATCTCTGTTGGACAACTCCTCTAAATTGAGCCCATGTCTCCGCTTAGAGAGGAGGAAATAAAATGGAAATATGCCCGGGGCAAACCTTTGGTCCATCCAGACAAGGTCAAGAACCTCCCAACGAGAATGTATGAATTGCATCAATGGTACATGAACATTACCAAGATTTCCAATCGAGGGTCCCTCATGGTGAATGTCAAGAAGGAGCATTACTACCATGAGAAAGCTCTGTGCGTTGAGTATTCAGAACTATATCAGTTATACAATCAAGACGCACTCAACAAATCTCTCATCAGTTGCTATTGTTTGTAAGTGATTTCTTTCTGTAATTTTGTATCAATCATTACATGTAATTATCCTCACTATATATTCTTTTTTGTGGTATTATATGCAGGATGAAGATGTATGAAATGAAAAAATCTGGACGCTATGGCATTGGGTTCATTGACCCAAATACCATTAATGAGTACACATAGAATCTTGCAACTTCTAAATCAGGTGTAGAGGAAAGCATGCTAGAGTTCTTGAAGTGCCTCAATACCAATGAAGATATACTACTTCCTTACAACTTCACGTGAGTTAATACAAATTCTATTTTTGCTTACTAGCTAGCTAGATGTTAATAACTAAGTGTATACGGTTTATTTATATATAGTTGATTAATTTTATGCACATGCCTGCTTAATTAAGACATGCAAACGCAGCGCATGCAGTTTCCAATCGGATCTTGTTAGTCATTAAAGTTGACAAAGCAACAGTCAAGTACTCGACTCGCTACTTAAAGAAGATAAAGACTACACCATCATGAAGGGATAATCAACAGGTAATTTCAATCATTATTAACTATATCTCGCCTATTATTAGTTCGTCATTTCCTGATATGAACTATTTAATAACCCCTTTATTGATTTTCTTTGCGTGGTAGGGCTTGGGCAAAGTTCATCAAGGTGACTCCAGGCAATTGGCCAAAAAAGTTGTTTTGGCATCGACCAAGGTTAAGTAATTAAGTAGTACTAGCTAGCTAGCCATCTCTTTAATTCTTGTTTCAATACCATTAATTAATTATCATGCTTGATTAATCATTATCTGATTCGATTCCATTCTCGTAAAGGCCCTGAAGCAGGCGCCGGGGAATGATCTGTGTGCATTCTACGTTTGCGAGAACATTCGCATGATGGCGTCCGAAAGGAGCAGATCTCAAAGACAGGAATGGGTACGTTGTCAGAACTCTATTCACACCATTATCGATATCTTGTAACACAACTAATACACATGCATATTGATCTCCTTCTTAACAGTTCAGAGAGGTGCGGGATAAGCTCCTACCCGAGGAGCGCATACTAGTACTTCAAGAGGAAATAGCCGGATTTTTGCTCGACCAGGTCATAGATCCCAAGGGAGAATACTATTACCCGCTACCGCCCCCATGAACCACTTGTCATCGTGCATGCTCCGAAGGCACCAAGGCAACATATAGGAGAAATTGTATATGTATATAGATGTGTATGTGTGAATAGTTAATGGTGTTGGCTGTGAGACATTCGATGATATTATATATATATATATATATATATATATATATATATATATATATATATATATATGCGGTTCTACGACGAGAAAATCTATTTATATATATGCATAACGTGTACAATTTGTAGTATCGTGAAATATCAGCAAATAAAAAAGAATTAAATGGAAAATAAAGCCAAATTGAAAACACAAAATTAAAGAAAAAATAAAAAAACAACCAAACATTTAGTACCTGTTGGTGTTACCAACCGGTACTAAAGACCTACACGCACACGGGCCTGGCTCGTGCCACGTGTTTGCACTTTAGCGCCGGTTCGTGACGAACCGGTAGTAAAGGGGGGGGGACCTTTAGTCCCCACTCTTTAGTGCCGGTTGGCGAACGGGCACTAAAGGCCGTCAGAAACCGGCACTAAAGGCCGGTTTTGCACTAGTGATACTCCATCATAAAAACAGATGAAATAGAAAATGAAGAGCTAGAAGAAGAATCTAGTGAAGATGAAATAGATTTAATAGATGATCTATCAGGATTAAAAGTAGAGATAATGAACCAGGTAGATTGTGAACATGATTGGATTAGGGCAAAAGGTGATTATAATATAAAATGCGCCTTTTGCATATATTACCCCAGCCAAGAGAATAGGTATACATGTAGTTTTTGCTTAAGACAAGCTTGTAACTCATGCCTAAAATCTACGAATCAAAGGTGGAGACAAGAAATAGAATATGAACCTGAAGATAGAATATTATCTAATAGAGTTAGAAATCTAGAAAATAGACTAAATAAGTTAGATGCAGAACTCGAAGATCTAAAATCTAACTTAGAAAATAAAGCAAATACAGAAGAAGAGAACATTATAGTTGAAGGCACGGAAATAGAGGAGCAAATAATAACAGAAAGAGATCAAATATTAGAACAAAATAAATAGCAAGATAGGTTCTACCAGAACATGGAAGACAGCATAACAGAGAATAGATATAAAGTCATACATGATCATATTAAAGGCAAATAAATTAATTTACCTAACTTATTTCTCTGATCATCATTTCTACAGGAATGAAGAGAAGCACACTTGTAGGAGGAAGTGAAAGCTACATATCTGGAAATAACACCAGAATAAGGATATTGCCGCCAAATACATTCAATTTCAAAACAAAAGATCATATCCATGTTTATGATATGGAAAGATGCTTATTGGAGATTAAGGACATAATCAGAAGACAAGAAAAAGGTTATATGCAATCTAATATCAATAACCCTGCAGTATATTTTACACCAATACCAACATATATTATGTTCGATGGAATACCTATGACATTGGAAGAGATACAAATAAGGCGTGATGAAATCAAGTATGCCGCAAATTGGGCCAAGATAATGAAAGGTTGTTATTTCGAGTATCGCGAACTGATAGAAAGAATATAAATGAAGTAAATTCTTCAAAATATAAATCATACACAGAATGCCTTATCAAAGGAGTTAATCCTTTGGACGGAGAGTACATAGAATTGAAGATATATGAAAAACTTAAAGAAGTTGCAAAGACAATGAAGGCAGAATTAAAGGAAGAAATTTTAAAAGAATTACGATCAGAAATGAACGAAAATTTTGAAGAGCTAAAGAAAGAATATGATCAAAAATACGATTTCACCATTTCTGAGACAGACCATATGGACATTGCCGGGCACGGGCAACCAATTGAATAAAGAGGGAAAACAATAATCAAATATACTCGAATGTGAATTGATATGCATATCAATTATTCGGGCACGGAGGACCTATACCCGAACATTGAAAGAACTCGAAATATTGATAAAGTGTTATCAATAATATGGGCGGGGTGGACCCATACCCAAAAAAATATATTAATGGTAGCAAGAATAATCAAGAAGCAGCCATGCAACATCCGTATTAGGAAAGGTCCTCATTCAAGACGAGACCCTTCATCCAAGTTGCATGAAGACAATATTCATCCGTGCATGGATAACTCATAGCATGGTGCATGCAAGAACAAGAGCTGCAATGAAGACAAGAGCTTCAGTCTAGACAAAATCATCAGTCAAGACAAATTTCTCAGTCAAGACAAATATTCCAGTCTGGACAAAATTCTTAGTCTGGACCAAGTTCTCAGTCTAGCATCGGAGTCACGCAAGGTTGATTGTGCAAACTTTGAGGCACTTTGGCAATGCATAGGGCGTGTCAAGCCACGAGATACTCCGGCCTCCAGCTATGACGCAGAAGTATAAAGAAGGGAGCATCAAGCATCCCTCGAGCACTATAAAAGGAGGAGGACTGAGCGCGCACACACACAACAGCAGTCTACACAACACTAGTCTCCAGAGCATCGCAAGCACCAGAGCACCACTTCCCTCACCCTCCTTAGTAGTAGTAGTAGTAGTAACCATCTCCAGTTTGTAATAAGCCTTTGAGGCATTGTATCATCCAGTGGTGGATGTAGGCAGAAGGTAGTCCTCTTTTTCTCTTTGTAATCCCTTCGGGGTCTCCCGAAAGGGAAATCCGTATGAAAATTATGTTGTCGAAGTGAAGTAGTTTCAGGTTTTACTTGGTTTTTATATTATGAATTTATGAAATGAGTTCTTACGCTAGGGATCCTATAGGAGAAACCTCTGCCGGTAGTTCTCTGTTTAGCCGATGTGTGGCGTTTGAATGAGAACCTTGTGGTCGTAGAGAAGTGTTCCCTTCGGGTGGAACTGCCTGGGAAGACGGTAGGAATTCATCCAATAAATTTGTAATATAACATCAAGTGAAAGAACTTAGCTGCTTCTGAAGCAACATAGTGATGAATACGGAGAGTACCAAGTAGGATTAACACAACTGCTGCATACCCGTAGGCTGTCTCGTTGGTTTCGCCAACCGGTAGTAAAGGGGATAGTCTTCTGCATTTTTTTTCTGGATTTTGCCTTGTCCAAGTGAAAACGCCCGTCCGTCACCAAGGAAGTAGACAAATCTGCAACTACCTCTTTTGCGGCAGCTACCGCTGTTGCGACATTCTGAGATGATTTCTTCTCAACCGCAATCTCAACCTTCTTGTCGATGTTTTCTTCAGTTAACCTCCGTCTTTCCTTTCTCTCCTTCGTGGTCTCACGGTAGTACTTCTTCCACGTGGCGCCGTGTCCGACACCGTGCACGCGTCCATACGACGGTCGAGTATCCACCGGTTGTCGTTTCAGTATGTTCAACGCCCGGTTGAATGGAGTGTCCCACTTGGGCCTCGCCAATGCCTCAGACGGCGAGTCACTTTCGGCCGCAATCCGATGCTGCTCTCTCTGCAAAAGGCACAAGGATCGTTTACAAATATGACTAACGTGTGCAGTCGAATTGATCAGAAACTAAAATTACCAGCAGTCTCATGAACTCCATAATGACCGGTGTTGTCTCGTAAACCTTCTTCACTGGGTCCCAATGGTGCCGGGCCCTCAAGACGTCACGCTCCTGCGGGACGATGAAATCCGCCAAGGGGTCTGGGATGCCCAGACTCGCGGCTTCCGCGTCCTCCTTGGCCCATTTGGACCTCTTTCCGCCGTAACCACGGCTTCCGACGTGGTGGCTCCCAATGTTCCTCACTAGAAGCCCCTTCATGTAGTTAGACATTTTTTTGGCAGCTTCGGCCTCGCAAGCCTCCTTGAATATTTGAAACTGCTCTTCCGTGATTGTCGGATTATCCTTTACAATCTCGGAGTAGGGTTCCTTCTTGTCGATGATCCTTGCTTTCACTCGAGTTTTCCAGGCGGCCAACGCGTCGCTAAACTTGGTCATGGCGTGTTTGTTTATCTTCTTCATTGCCGGGTCCTCGTCTGGATCTTCATAATCCTTCTCATTCCGGCCCGGGAACAAGAATATCAGGTGAAACTTCTTTAGGAGGGAGCTCCTCATTTTTTCTATCTTTTGTAGTTTCTCATCGTTGATGGTGGCGGTTGTCCGTACGATGCAGCCTATTTGATTGTCGTAGCATCGACGCGCTTCCTTGGGTGCCTTTGGCTCAAAAATGCCGTCGTCCACCTCCGTGACCACCAGTCTAGTAGTCCGGAGTTTGTTAGGAAGTCGCTGCCTCTTTGCTTTCGGTTCTACAGTACAGACTCCGCTCCCCGAGGCAGCACCGGTCTCAGTATCTGCGCCGGTCTCGATGTCGGTCTGAGTCTCAGCGCCGGTCTCAGTCTCAGCACCGTTCTGTGTGTCGGTCTCAGTCCCCGATGCCACCGGTGGGTCCAGCAACAACATCGGTTGATCATCGGTAAGCCTAAAAATTAAATACGCCGCCCGGTGACGTCGTCAATCACCAGAACCCTGTCCTTCATCGTTGCTAGCCATGTTTCCTATGATTAAATCTAGTCAATTAATTCTAGACCTAATAAAATGAATAATGACATCAAAAAGGCCTATTGTTTTCCCTCTTTATTCAATTGGTTGCCCGTGCCCGGCAATGTCCATATGGTCTGTCTTAGAAATGGTGAAATCGTATTTTTGATCATATTCTTTCTTTAGCTCTTCAAAATTTTCGTTCATTTCTGATCGTAATTCTTTTAAAATTTCTTCCTTCAATTCTTCCTTCATTGTCTTTGCAACTTCTTTAAGTTTTTCATCTATCTTCAATTCTATGTATTCTCCATCCAAAGGATCAACTCCTTTGGTAAGGCATTCTTTGTATGTCTCGTATTTAAGGGATTCTTCTTCTTTAGCCTTCTGGGAGCTTGATGCTTCTCCCTTTGTATATTTACACTACTAGGGAAAAGGCTAGCAGCAGCGTGGGTTTTAGGTGTATCAGTAGCGCGGGGAGTGGCGCTACTAATAAGGCGCTACAGCTAACACATAGCAGTAGCGCGTGCTCACCAGCACTACTGCTACACAAGTGTAGCAGCAGCGCGCTTAGTGGAAGCTCGCTACTGCTAATAGCTCTAGCGCTCTGGCTGGACGCTTCATCGCTATCGCGCGCTTGCTGCTAACTTTCATACACTCGCTACTGCTAATTTTAGTAGTTTTTTGGTTTTTTTCGGCATATTTGTTTTGTATTTGAATAGGCTTTATAAAAGAATCTTTAGCACATACAAATGTCATCATGATACACATACAAATGCCTGCGAGACCACAAATGCAATCATAGCATATAGATACAAATAGTCTCATCATAATCATCATCCAACACAAAGTGGTCTCTCGTCATCATCTCGAAAATAGCGATACAAGTCTCGATTATTTGCAAATACATCGTAATCCATCTAAACAATGATATACGCGAGAAGAGCTATCACTTTGAGTACATGAGTTCGTATCCCTCTCTCGCATTAGGGTGAACCTAAAATAACTACTGCATGTCGCTCGGAAACCGGAAACCAGTACACCTGGGCCTGACACTCCGGCCACTTGTCGTATATATACTCCTGGCGTAGCACTTATTCACCATCGATGATCTATGCACCTGCATCATCACATGAGTCGATGATATGCAACATATATATATAGTTGAGCAACAGAAAGAGACTGACTTGGCAAAAATAGAAACAACATATCATAAGCATAAATAACAAAGTTCATCGTACCCCAAAATGCCCTAACTAGAGTGATTTTCGCTAGTCGAGGAGGAGGACGGTTTAATTACATCATAAATAAAGTTTCACCGTGCATAACTCAAAGTTTTGTCATACAGGACACATTGTCATATATCGACAATAACTCCAACATGTTGTTCCATCCATCCATGTCGGGGAGATAGTCCCCGAGCCTAGTGAAAGGCTTCAGGTCGAGACGCTGAGCGGCTACCCATGTACGGACGTCTTCCTGCGACATTTGTCCTTCTTCGTAGAACATCCCTGTTTTTCCGACGACCTCCTTCATGATGATTTGGGCAAGTTCGCGCTGGATGTGATAGAACTCGGCTCAAGTCGATGATCCTCGATATCTCCCACGTTCTTTGCCCATTGTAGAATATGGGCATCGCCGGATGTAGGTGACATGCGAAGGTTCCGTGATCCCGTCAGACTCCAAAGATGTGGTGTAGGACATAGAATCCATCATTAAGAGAATCGTTCGGTTGCTGGATGCAGCAGAAGTCAGTCTTATGGACGAAGGCAAGCCTGCCGCCCCTTCTATTCGCGCTCCACGCTGTCGCCCCAAGGCCGTTCCCGCGGTTGCACTGCCCTGCGCACACTACAAGAAATATGTCAACTAGTGACCTTCTGTCAGTGACCCTGGAAGAATTAGACATAGATCGATGACCATTTGAGACCAATTGGTCAAAAGCTATTCGGGGGGCTCCAAACCCTAAAATATAACAACCATTTTGGTCAGAAAGGTCGTAATTTTCTTACACAAAATGGTCATAAAGCAGATAGCACTGGTCCGCTGCCTTATTTCTAGCTAATCATGACCAATATAGATGGTTATAACCTTGTAAATTGTGGTGGGTTTCTATGACTAGGCGCCACCTCATCAGTTTTGCCTATGTGTCATGTCCATGTGTCAGTTTTTGCCCTAGGTTGTGAAGCAACCTATATTTCTGTCATTCCCAAAATACCCAAAAAAATCTCATAAATTCTTTGGGTCATATCTTCATCAAATATGTAAAAAACCTTCCTTGCCTAGTTCAAAAATAATTCAACAATATTCATTTTCCTATTCTGTTCAGAACAACACTTTGTGAAGGAAGTGCTATTTAGATATTCTTGATTGCCCTCAAAATGTTTGGGCACTATTTTCTATCCAAATCATTGCCTCATGACAAAATTCAGCTCCATTTGCCCAGTAAATCTTCCTCGGCAAATTTGCAAAGTTTTTTGCCACCTAGAACCTTTGTGAAAGAAGTACTAGCTATGCATATCCTAATGAGTTGAATTTTTGCCACATATTCTATATGCCTATGTAACTTACCTACACCAAATTTGAGCTCAGTTCATTTAGCCAATTTCTTTCATTAATTTTCCGAAGTTTCTGTCCAGAGAAGAGCATTGTGAAGGAAGTGCTATTTATATATTCTTGTTTGCCCTCGAAACTTTTGGGCACTCTTTCCTATACAAATCATTATCTCATGACAAAATTCAGCTCCATTTGCCCAGTAAATCTTCCTCGGCAAATTTTCAAAGTTTTTGTCCACCTAGAACCTTTGTGAAAGATGTACTAGCTATGCATATCCTAATGAGTTGAATTTTTTCCACATATTCTATATGCCTATATAACTTACCTACACCAAATTTGAGCTCATTTCATTTAGCCAATTTCTCTCACTAATTTTCCGAAGTTTCTGTCCAGAGAAGAGCGTTGTGAAGGAAGTGCCACTTTGGCATGTCCAAATGGTATCCATTTTTTACAGTGATTTTCTATGCCCAAATAACCATCCTCCACCAAATTTCAGCTCAATCCATTCATTATTTTGAGCCCAGCTTCAACATTCGTGTTTATGTCTAGTGTGGTACTTTGCAAAGCAAGTACCACCTAGGATCCTCCTTTTGAGATTAAAATTGTGAAGACATTCTTCTTAGTAAATGATCATCCTCAGCCAAAACTCGCGCCCATTGGCCATGTGAATGTCCCGTACCGCTAATCAAACACTTGGCTGCTAATTCATCTTTGAGCATAGTTCGGTCTCCTCATGAGAATCTTATGTTGCAATTTTCTTCCTAGCACCTACCTGGGGAGTGCCCAGCCCACTAGACATGCCTAGGCCGCCCAGAACGCATGGCAACGCCACGGTCACGCGATGACCACGCGGCGGGCATGCGAGCTGATGCGCTCTAGAGTTGGGGCCCTCGGCCACCGTCCAAACCTCGATGTCTCGCCACCAAACCATGTATTTCTGATTAAATAGATACTTCTGTACCTAGAAATTATTTTTGTAAAAAAATAAAGACCAAACTATGAGGCAGCTGCAGTTCAAATTTGACCCGCTGACTCCTGAATCGGTGGGAATTTGTCTTTTCCACCAGAGGTGGATCAAAACTTTTGACACCCAACCATTTTGTCATTTGTGCATTAAGTATGGCCTAGTATTTTATAGAATTGATTAGGTCCAATTTTGAAACAAATATATGGTAGGTCCTTCACAAAAAACTCATTCCGGGCACTCGAAAAATGCAAAAATATATTTTCCGTGAAAAGAAAATGAAAAATCCCTTAGGCAACATCGTTTGGAATTTCAAGATGCACCCTTGTGCACAATATGAGATCATTTGAACAAACTATGCCATGAATATGGCCATAAGATTGATCATTTGGCTTGAAAGTCATGAATCTTCATGCATGATAGCTCATTTCTGAGAACACTTTTCTAAAATATTTTCCAGATTACAAGTTTATTATTTTCCTGAAAACTTGGTCACATATAATGACACAATGTGAAGGTTTTCCAATTTTTTGATTTTTTTTAATTTTTTATGCCTCTTTTAAAATGCGGTCAAAACGGCGGGCTTGACTGTTCCTAGCTAGTGGTTGAATCTTGGAAAACTTTTAATGTTTTCTGATTAAATAGATACTTAGGTACCTAGAAATGATTTTTGGAAAAAAAATAAAGAGCAAACTACAAGGCAGCTACATTCAAATTTGACCAGCTTCCAGCTGAATTGGCGAATTTTTTTCTTTTTTACGAGAGGTGGATCAAAACTTTTTACACCCAACCATTTGGTCAATTGTGCATTAAATATGGCCTATTATTTTATAAAAATGATTTGGTCCAATTTTGCAACAATTATTTGGTAGGTTCTTCACAAAAAACCTCATTTTGGGCACTCGGAAAATGGAAAATGGTTTTTTCATCCAAAGAAAATGAAAACTTCCTTAGGCAACACTGTTTGCCATTATAATATGCACCCTTGTGCAAAATATGAGATCATTTGAATAAACTATGCCATGAATGTGGCCATAAGATTGATCATTTGGGTTGAAAGCCATGAATCTTCACACATGATAGCTCATTTCTGAGAACACTTTTTTAAAAGAATGTCCGTATTAAAAGTTTATTATTTTTCCTGGTAACTTGGTCACATATAATTACACAATGCGAAGGTTTTCCAATTTTCTGATTTTTTTTTAATTTTTATGCCCGTTTCGAAATGCGGTCAAAACAGCGGGCATGACCGTTCCTAGCTAGTGGTTGAATCTTGGAAAACTTTTGATGTTTCTCTGATTAAATAGATACTTATGTACCTAGAACTGATTTTTGGAAAAAATAAAGAGCAAACTACAAGGCAGCTACAGTTCAAGTTTGACCCGCTTCCACCTGAATCGGTGGAAATTTGTCTTTTTCACGAGAGGTGGATCAAAACTTTTTACACCCAACCATTTGGTCAATTGTGCATTAAATATGGCCTAGTATTTTAGAAAATTCATTTGGTTCAATTTTTCAACAAATATACGGTAGGTCCTTCACAAAAAAACTCATTTTGGGCCCTCAAAAAATGGAAAATTGATTTTTCGTCCAAAGAAAATGAAAACTCTCCATATCAACATTGTTTGTCATCACAAGATACACACATGTGCACAATATTCATTCATTTTAACAAACTATACGTGGTTAATATGTTGAATGTTTACCCTAAATAAGAGGATAAAAACTATAAGAGAAACATAAGCTGAATTCTGATTGGTGGAATCTGTTGTGGCATCGATCGATGACGTGGCAAACATCCGTCCATCCATACATCCATCCATCCGTCCATCCAACCCACTACAGCCTCTCTCTCTCTCTCTCTCAAACACACGCACGTGAACCTTAGTCGATCCCCGCCCCCACTCCTCTCCCCCGATCCAGATCCCTCTGCCGCCGCCCCGTCCTCCCCTTCCTTCCGCCGCCCACCTCTCCCCTCGCCTCCGCCACACACCTCTCCCCTCACCACCGGTCTGCAGCCGTCTGCACCCTCCCCTCCCCTCCACTCATCACAAGACAAGAGAAGAAGAAAGGGAGGGAGCTCTATCGACTGCGGCCATGGCACGCCTCTTCCCCGTCCCAGATCAGATCCAGCAGGCCCCAAACCGCATCCACAACCCACGCCGCCGCGGCTCCCAATCCCTCCCACGCAGCCGCCGCCGATGCCTCCTGGACCGCCACCTCAGAGAGACGGAGACGGCGACTAGGACGTCTTCCTCCCCCAGCGACGGCGACGTTATTCGCCACCACCGTGGTCGGACTGCGGCGACCAGCAGAGGAACTCCTGCGGCAGAGGGGGAGTCCTCCCTTGCTTCCTTGTCCACCACGAAGCACACACAGGCAGGGGAGGAGCCACGGCGTCCAACCTCCACCGCCGCCCGAAGCCGGCAAATCAGCTGACGCGTGAGTGCCTTCTCTCCTTCTTCCTCCTCTGCTTCTTCCTTCTTCCCCCAAACTGATGTGTGCTATGCACGCAGAGGCAGTTGAAGGGGCTAGGCCATGGACATGCCGGAGAGGAGGACGTTCTTGGCCGATGTAGAAGCTGCGGGAGAGGAGGGCTCTGACCTTGACGGATGCCATGCAATGGAAGGTAGATCGATCTCTCTCTCTCTCTCTCTCCCCCCTCCTCTTCCTCTTTGTGCAAGTCAGCAACCCCAAAGATCGATCTACCCAGTTGGATTACATCTGTAACCTACCATTTACTACTTCTAAAGAATAGCAGGAATGCATGATTCGTCTCACGCTTACAATATATCTCATTTTGTTTGATATTCGGTTTTTCATGTGGTGTTTATGAAACATTTATGCTGATAATGCAAATGCTAACTAGTTGCCATCCGGTTGATTGCTTATTTTATTCAGGTCGGCAAGGCAGCCAGTGGGACGGAGGCGACGAACTCTGCTGCAGCCACGGCCGGCTGTGCTTCTGCCTTCGTGGTGGCCTAGGACTTGTGATTGTGGTGTTGTGCTTTGACCAGTGGCATGATTTACACACTATGGCAATTTTAGGTTTAGGGAAATATGTATTGTTGCTCCTGATTGAACCAGTTGACCAGTATCACTTGTCTAAGATCTGATCTAGAATTGAATTTCTCCCCGGTTTTGCTGTGGGGGTATGCTCCCTGGTCAATGATTGCATGTTGTATACATATTAAAACCAAAAATAGGAGCAGTTTCAGTCATGCAGACTAGAAATGAATTCTGCTCTGCTTTGTTGTAGGTGTATGCTCTTATTGCTGAATAGTTTGGTGGTATTGTGATGTCAAATTACACCTGGCATAACGTGACACAGAGATCATGAACAGTGTAATCTTAGTTCTTAGTTTGTGTTATTTCAATATAAGTAATCTTCTGTTCAGTCAAAACGGATGCACGTACTACTACCAGTAGTGTTTGTGATTTTGTTTTCCTCTACCAACTGTCAATTAATTCCCTGGTTCCTACTATGTAGGGGATGTTACTTTTTAAGTTTCTATACTACTATTTATGCTGATGATGTTCTGTCAGTGTTATGCATATAGGCATGGGAGATGCTATCCTAGAATTATGCACTGCTTGAGCTCATATACACTAATGGAATTTGCTAATTTGTCGTCTGCCAACTCGTTGCCGTTAGCTGGCGGACGGCAAAGAGAGGCTTTGCCATCAGCCACCAAAAAACGGACGCCAAAGAGGCACCAGACGGCAACGGAGGGCTTTGCCATCCGCCAGCCGACGGCAAAGAAGCTTTACCGTCCAGGGACGACCTAACGGCCGTTTTCTTTGCCGTCTCCTGGCTGACGGCAAAACTTCATTGCCATCAGCCAGCAGAAGGCAAAGAGAACGGCTGTTAGGTCGTCCGTTTTCCCCCGGCCCCACCCCACTAGGTACGTTCTTTGTCGTCTGCTAGTGCATGGCAAACAACTGACCTACTATAGAAAGGGCGGCGCCTCGCGCCCTCTCTCTCTCTCTCTCTCGATCTCCTCTTCACCACCCGTGCCGCCGCCCTCGACCACCGCTCCGCCCTTCTTTGCCGTCTCCTGGCTGACGGCAAAACTTCATTGCCATCAGCCAGCAGAAGGCAAAGAGAACGGCTGTTAGGTCGTCCGTTTCCCCCCCGGCTCCACCCCACTAGGTACGTTCTTTGCCGTCTGCTAGTGCATGGCAAACAACTGACCTACTATAGAAAAGGGGCCGCGCCTGCGGCCCCTCCCCTCTCTCTCTCTCTCGATCTCCTCTTCACCACCCGTGCCGCCGCCCTCGACCACCGCTCCGCCCCGCCACCCCGTCCCATCGCCCCACCGCCCCACCACCACATCGCCCCGGCCCGGCTGGCCTCGCCGCCCTAACCCGCACCACCACCGCCGCGGCGCCCGGCTCGCCGCCCAGCCCCGGACAACCCTTCCATGCTCCCGACCCACCTGCTCGCCGCCCGCCCAAGACCACCCTCGCCTGCGGCGGCGCCCACTCCCTCCGCCCAAGGCCACCGCCTCCACCACCGCCGAGCCGCCCAAGGTGGATTTTTACTGTTTTTGTGTTTAGGTTTAGGTTTTAGTGGCAGGATTAGGTTATCGCTAGATTTAGGTTTAGATAATTAGAAGAAGAAAATAATTGAAAAAAGAAAAATAAGTATAAGAAGAGGAAAAAGGGAAAAAGGAAGAGGGTTGCCGAGGGGATAGATGGTGGAGCCAGTGAGTCCCGCCGGTCCCGAGGCCCATGCCGAGAACCCCCAGTCCGAAAGTGCTGACCCGTCGACTGCAGTGTCGCCATACCTAAGGAAAAAAGAGAAAGAAGAAGAAGAAGAAGAAGAAACAGACACCCCGACACACACCCCGTACACCCCGACACTACATCCACGTCCCACTAGTGACGCTGACGTCCGGCATCCCAAAGCAACTGTTCTCGGCGTCGATGGCGGTCGAACACCATTGCGAATTAGGGGGTTAATTAGGGGGTTCCTCGGTGTCGATGCTACCCTAAATAGTAAGTATCGTCAGTGCGAGGTACATGTGGCCGTCGGTGTCGAATACTACATCCATGTCCCACAAGTGACACATGGGTCCTGCGTCCAGCAGTAACAGTTCTCGGCGTCGATGGCGGTCGAACACCATTGCAAATTTGTCTGGCAGCCTCAGAGATGACGATTGAAAGCTAAGTGTTGAAACTTGAAACACCCAAACTAACTCAAGTCGGTTTGGTTGTTTGAAAAATATAAAACTTGGATTTAATCCTCATCGCAGAGGCTGCCAGACAAATTCACCAAGGTGTTCGACCGTCATCGGCCACCAGAACTATTGTTGCGGGACGCCGGCGCCGACTTCACTTGTGGGATGTGGATCTAGTGTTCAACTCCGACCGCCTCATGTACCTTGCACCGATGGTAGTTGCTATTTAGTTTACCCGGGGACGAGCGGGTTAGAGGGTTGCTCGGTGTCGATGGTACCATAAATAGCAAGTATCGTCAGTGCGAGGTACATGTGGTCGTCGGTGTCGAATACTTGCTATGTTAATCATATTTCGATTTAAATATGCAGTTATTTCGTCATTGCGAGGGTCTAGTGTTCGACGAGCTCCGCCCCTCCGTTCGTTGGTGAGCACAAATGACATCTCCTCCTCCCCCCTTTATTTTCTCTGTTTCGGTCTTCATGCCGATGAAACTTGCTACCTATAGGTGTCAATCATCAGTATGCATAACCACTATGCGTCTCCTGTTCGAAAGGGTTACATCTATAAATATGCATGCATTTGCGTGATTCTTTTGAATTGTCCAACGTTATCCATGGACAGCCCGAGTATGTGTAGATTGGGTTCGTTTTCCCATATGCCCAGCTCCGGATCCGATGCAGAATTTCGTCAGTGCCTCCCTGTTGTTCTCCGGGTAAACATCCTCTCTGCTTATTGCCGAGACGTGTATCAGGAGAACTGCGGGGAGGTGCTGCCGAAATTTTGCGTCGGATCCTGAGTAGAGCATGGGAAAACGAACCCGATCTACACATACTCAGGTGGGATTAGGACCTATCCTTACCTATTAGCGTGTAGGTTGCATGTACGTAATAAAACTAACAAACTCCATTAACTAATGGATATGGTTTGCTTAATTATGTATATATTTCTTGCATGTCCAGAGGGAAGTCAATATGAGTGATCGTGCATGGATGTACACCGGTTACACTAGTCAGTATGTTTGGACCGAGGAATGGTTAACAAAAACTAAGGGGTTTGTTAGAGCCGCATTTGCAAATGGCCAGAAATTTAGCTGGTGCCCCTGTGTCCGGTGCGACAACTATAATCAGAGGGACGAGCTTGAAATGAGTAAACACCTGCAGAAGTTTGGTTTTACGCCTGGTTACACGGTCTGGACATTACATGGTGAGTCTGCCCAACGTGCCAGAGCCGAGGTGGTTCGTCGTCGCACCGACGAGCATGGTACCGGGACCGCAGACATGGTGCAAGACTTTGACGATGCTCGGGACTCGAACGAGGAGATGGACTAATCTGCAAAGGCCTTCACTGAAATGTTGGAGTCCTCAAAACATCCTCTCCACGAGTACACTAGCTTGTACTCGAAAAAGAAGCTAGGATCCCTCTGTTTCCTACTGGCCATGATGCCTATGGCTGTGGCAGCATCACCTTTTGAAAGCAGCTTTCTCTTCTCCCTGGCGCAAAGGTTGTATATTTCATGCCCGTAAAAACAACACCGCCATACCATACATGCCTGCTGATGAAGGAATCCATCATGTCGTGAATTCTAATCCCTGCAGCTACGATGGACATTATCTCATGCTTCCGTACTCTTTGATTTTTCTGTGGGACTAAAGAAAAGGTACCTCATCCGGTCCTGCCAACATATGGCTATGCTTGTCCTCAAAACTTTCAACATACCAAACCCCACGCTTTTGGTCAAGCTTGACGACCAGGTGTGCTTCGCAAAAGCAGCGTGTCTCGGCTCTGAGCCTACGGCTGTGTCCTTCCTCGGTTAGCAACTTGTTGTCACGTTTCCCTTGTCTGGAACAAACAAACCGCCTATAACGCATATGATGTGACTCGGTTTTGCTATACATGACCTTATTCTTTCTAGTGTTGAAACCATTAACTCTAGCATAGCTGTTGCAGAAATCATACGCGGCATCGTGAGACATAAAAGTCATATCTATTATGTGCATGAACATATCCCTCTTATCATCTGCACTGGCAGTATCTTGGACATTCTTTGCCCCATCATCTTCTGTCACCTACACAATCAAAACATAGCCATGAAAACAGTTTTCTATGGTTTAACATTACTTCCATAGAACATTGATTAGACAAATACCTCACTCATGATGACAGACGATCATAATCCTCGTAATCAGGTGCATCTAATGATTCATCGTTAAGGCATGTCTCCCCGACGGATTCACCATAATAGACGGACGCATTATGACATTCTGAAATGAATTGAAAAATACAACACAAAAACATAATTACTTATCATATAATATTTCAGAATGAATTCAATTTGCATGCCAATAAAATTTTTCGTACCTGACTAATGTAATCTTCATTTGAGAGCTCTGAATTGTTTTCCTGACCATCATCATGCTCATCCATCTACAAATTTTCAACACAAAAATATAATGTTGTCGGATGGCACCAAAAATTACAACATGATAATGCCACTCACATTAAAATCTTCCCATTCGCTCCCATTCTCGACTGATCTCCAAGATCTGAATTTTCATCATCTGACCAATCTTCTATCCAGTCTTTCATCAGTTCTCCAAACTCCATGTCTACCATCATATCAGTTAACTCCTCGTCCGCCATTTCCTACAACAAATAATATGTATCAACACTTGTGAAAACATTATCAATGAGAAATATCAACACATAGCACACGATCATGAATGTTATGTAAACAACCCCAACCGAGGCCGTTCAGATCTGCCAAACCAAGCCAGGAAGATGGCCACGGCACCCCTCGTGATCACTTTCAATCGCGAGGAGCAGCACTATAAAACCTAGCTAGATCTGTGATTACCTCTGCCGCCAGATACCTAGGTTAGCCGCCACATCAAATAATGATAGTCCTGGTGGACACAGCCGACCGCAATGCACGCCACGTGAACCCTACAATCAAGAAACCCAGATCACGATGAGCAGCACTACCGAACAAGATCCACGATCGCATGCACCGCCGGTAGGTAGGTTACCAGCCCCGCTAGGTTAACCACTACCTCTGACGGCGGCAATTCGTTCGATGTTGCCGCGAGCGAGACTAGAGGGGTGCAGGGGGATGCGAGATGCGGTACCTGTGAGCGCTGGAGATTCACGACATTGCCGCGCCCGCTATCCGACGAGATAGCCGCGCGCCGCTGGAGATCTACTGCGTGAATTATGGAGCTGCGTGAATGCTCGGGAGATTGATGGAGCTGCTTGAATGATTGGATCCAGCAGGTCCTACGTGGTCGTGGGGTTGTGTGATGTTTTTTTTTCGAACCAGGGTACTGTACGTATATGGTCTGGGTTGTATAGGGCTAGACAGGGCTTGACAGGGCTTGGATCTGTGCTACGGCGTGCCAGGAAAAAACCAAACTCGCGGGGATAGAAATGCCTATCGGAAATTAGGTTAGGGGGGGAGCACCGAAGCAGGGCTCCAGGGAAGATACCAGAAAGATAGACATTGGCCAGGTTTCTGAATATGGCAGTCAGATGCTTCGGCTGCTCCGGCTGAACCCAAATCTATAACATGGACACAAGATACACAGCTGAACTTGGTAAAGAAGAAGAGCAGATGATATGTAAATGGACAGAATTAAATTTACCGTTTGGCAAAAAAATTGAGTTTCAGTTTCGACAGATTCCCGGAACTCCTTGGAAGGCAGTCGCTCAACATGAGTGGCGCGTGCCACGCATTGGCATAATAACCGAGGTTCACTCGGCGAAGCTTGGGAACATCGCCGAAGTGCACCAGAGGGTTCTCGTAGCGCCGAGAACGGCACACCACTGTCGTGAGCTTGGGGACGGAGATGAGTTCGAGCCAGTCCGCAACGATGACGGATGAAGTCGAGCTTCCCAAGCCCTGAGCACGGGGTATCAATCTTGAGTGCCGACTGCTCATCAACCAGTCTGCAGGAACTCAGGGTGAGGTGCTTGAGCTCATCGCAAGCGCTAATGAGGTCGGTGACATCGGAATGTCCAAACACAAGGTTCTTGAGTGTAAGCCTCGTGAGACACTGGAAGGCAACCGGTAGGCACGGGAGAAGGACATGAACTGCTTTCCGAACTCAGCAAGCAGTGGGGCGAGCAGCAGGGATGGCGGCGGGGATATGCAAAACTCAAGGCATTCGGTATCGCCGTAGCTCAGAAGGTCCTCGATGGTGCGGCCTATGGAGCTCAGGTGAGGAGATGACACGTAGAAGGTGAGGATGAGGGTCTTGAGGGCGTCACTTTCGCAGTCGCACTCGTCCAAAGAACCACAGACAACAGCGTCGGCGCAGCGCTCGTGAACGCGTCCATGACCTTGGACGGCGTGGCGCCTTGGAAGTGGCCAACGTCGAGGTGCAGGCTGTGGAAATTGTAAGATGATAATATTGTGTTGTTGTTGTATTGATTTGACCCAGGCGTGGGATATATATAGAGTACAATATGTGAGAGAGACTTGGAATAGGGGACAGGTCGTACATGGTTTAAACCAATCCTATATCTAACTCCTAATCTCTAACTTAAACATAATTATATTTCCAACATTTCCCCTCAGTCGTAGCGGGAGTGAAGCGGACGATGACGACTGAATTTGAACTCTTATGCTTTAGTCGTCTTCTCCGCCACGCCATCATCAACTGCGTCTCTGATGGGTCGGCACCTAGGGCGGTGACTGCGTCCCCTTCTGGTGCCTTCCTGCCTTCTCCTCTATTCCCCCCCGCAGTCATAGTGGGAGTGGCGTGGACGCTAGTGACGACGCGGACGCTGTTGTCTGAAGTTGTTGCCGATGAGTTACTGTAGACGTAGCCATTAATGTCAATGTTGAGGTAGCCGATCATGTGATGTAGCCGTGGTCGAGATAGTCGTGGATGATGAAGCCGCACAAAGCCGGAGGCGCAAAAATTGCGCCGATGTTGTAGATGACGGAGCTGCAGTCGTGGACAATGCACGCTATGGATGTTAGAGGGTGCCGTCGGCGATGAGTCCACCGGTTTTGCCAAGACCGAAGAAACCCATCGAGCACACATTGGTTTTGCCAGAACCGTTTGGTCAGTAGGGTCGTCACTATAGTGACGCTATGTCGATGCAGTTGTGCCGTCGTGGATGACGCGGTCGATGCCATCGTCGTGACGCGGTCATTGCCGTCGTCGAAGTCGCGTCTTGCAGAAAAGTCTGTCAGAGGACGTTAGGTGTCCATCTTGTGAACGAGGCGGCAGCGGTGTATTGACGAAGATGTTGGTGAAGACGATGTTGATGAAGACCTTGGCGATGAAGTGTCGGCGATGACGTTGCAGCGGCATGTCAACGATGATGCGTCGTTCGAAGACGTCCCTCTGCGGCGACGAAGTGTCGATGCCGAGCCGTGCTGAAGAAGTATGTTGGCCCATAGCCCGGCGTAGTCGTACAGGTCGGTGCAGTGATTCGGCTCGACCAAGAATATTTGGTGCAGATTGGTGGCTTGATGCAGGTTCGCTGCGTCGGCTCGGTGTGCGTGGTGCGAAACTCAGTGCAGGTTGCCGGCTCGGTGCAGATCGTTGGTTCGCTCGTTGGAGGCCTCGGGTGCTCGATGAAGCTTGCTCGGACGGCTCGTGACCGATGTTGGTTCCCTGATACTGATATGGAGTATCGATCTTGCATGATGCCGGCCGCATGTATGAAGCTTCCTCGTAGAAGCGGCTTGCGCATGGATGCCTTGAATCGGTCCAGCGGCGAGGCGTACGGCGCGGCTACAGCCGTACGCGTGCGTACGTTCGCCTGAAGATGCTGCTGGTTCGAGGCGTTGATGTGTGTTGCTTGGCGTCGAGGCCGTGAGGGCGGGCACGTAGAGCTCTGCTGCTGTCGATGTCCGTGGCGCCCGGGGAGCAGGTCAGATGCTGGTGTCGTGTTGCCCGTGAAGTTGATGATTTGAACTCGGTGATGTGTCATCCGTCGAGGTCGGACGCGGTGGAGATCCTCGAAGCGCTGCTGGCTCCGGCTACCAGCGTCTCAGGCGAGATCTATATGCGCGGCCGCTGATCCCGCACGTAGCCGCCAGAGAGTCGATGGAGAGTGCTCGATGCCCCTGCTGGGATTTCTGCACCGATTTCACCGGATTTTGAGCACCGTGGGATTTATTTGTGGCTAAAGAAAAATCAATCTACTTCAGTTTCGAAATTTGAAGTTGACCTAATCTAAGGAATCAACCTAATGATGATGAACTCGAAAATTGGATCTAAAACTACGAGACCGATCAAATCTTTGACTGATCGGTGCCGCTACTCGAGGAGAGAAGATTAATCTTCCCGGGCGGCGCGCCATGAAGTGGTAGAGGAACCTAGGATCGGCGTCGTGAGACTAACCGCTCTAATACCATATGAAAATTGTAGAATGATAATATTGTGTTATTGTTGTATTGATATGACCCAGGCGTGGGATATATATAGAGTATAATATGTGAGAGAGACTTAGAATAGGGGACAAGTCGTACATGATTTAAACCAATCCTATCTCTAACTCCTAATCTCTAACTTAAACATAATTATATTCTGACACAGGCGGGAGAGCCGGTAGGGGAGGTGATGCCACCGCGCCGAGACTGCGCCGGTGCGGACCGCCTCGGGCAGGTCAAGGCGCTCAATGATTTCGAGGAGGAGTTCGTCAGGGAGCGCGCTGATTCTGTCCTCGTCTCGGTCGATGTTGAGCTTGCGCGGCAGCGACTCCATGGCCGGAATCCAGAGCCCGATTGATTAATTAACTGATTGAAACCCTAGAATCCTGAGATGCGACCTTGGCGCCCTGCTCGGAGGACGCGGCTGCTAGTAGCTGAGATTGCGTGGTTAGCTTCGATTTGGTGCTGGATTGTATCGTTGAACTATTGGATTGGATTGGATCTCTCCACGGTGGGAACGAGTAGTAAGGAGAAGAATGGGATAATTGACGATAACTCCCTAGTTCGCAAATCCTTGATCATATACCCCCCACTGCTGTCTCTGACACGTGGGGTTTAAGTGGCCTGGGGGGTTATCATCAAATCTCCCGGAGAAAAATAAGCCTCGTGCCGTGATGTCACTTTCCGCCAGGAGATTTTTTTTCTTTGCCAAGACTTAGAGATTTTTTTTTGCCGGGACTTCATTCTTATTGGATTTTTTTTGCAAATACTGTACAGCCACTACAACTACCTGACAAAACCCACTGGTACAAATATTTTACGGTAATACTAACGGGCGGATGGTCACAGAGAAGAAATTCCAAGACACAGGGTGTGACGTCCCCGATTCAATCGTACACTAATCATGCACGCAAATGTGTACGATCAAGATCGAGACTCACGAAAGATATCACAACACAACTCTAAAACATAAATAAGTCATACAAGCATCATAATACAAGCCAGGGGCCTCGAGGGCTCGAATACAAGTGCTCGATCATAGACGAGTCAGCGGAAGCAACAATATTTGAGTACAGACATAAGTTAAACAAGTTGCCATAAGATGGCTAGCACAAACTGGGATACAGATCGAAAGAGGCGCAGGCCTCCTGCCTGGGATCCTCCTAACTACTCCTGGTCGTCGTCAGCGGGCTGCACGTAGTAGTAGGCACCTCCAGTGTAGTAGTCGTCATCGTCGGTGGCGTCTGGCTCCTGGGCTCTATCGTCTGGTCGCAGCAATCGAGTAAAGAAAGGGGGAAAAGGGGGAACAAGGCAACCGTGAGTACTCATCCAAAGTACTCGCAAGCAAGGAGCTACACTACATATGCAAGGATATATGTCTAAAGGGCCATATCAGTGGACTGAACTGCAGAATGCCAGAATAAGAGGGGATAACTAATCCTGTCGAAGACTACGCTTCTGGCAGCCTCCGTCTTGCAACATGTAGAAGAGAGTAGACTGAAGTCCTCCAAGTAGCATCGCATAGCAATAATCCTACCCGGCGATCCCCTCCTCGTAACCCTGAGAGAGAGCGACCACCGGGTTGTATCTGGCACTTGGAAGGGTGTGTTTTATTAAGTATCCGGTTCTAGTTGTCATAAGGTCAAGGTACAACTCCAAGTCGTCCTGTTACCGAAGATCACGGCTATTCGAATAGATTAACTTCCCTGCAGGGGTGCACCACATAACCCAACACGCTTGATCCCATTTGGCCGGACACACTTTTTTGGGTCATGCCCTGCCGCGGGAGATCAACACGTCGCAGCCCCACCTAGGCACAACAGAGAGGCCAGCACGCCGGTCTAAACCTAAGCGCACAGGGGTCTGGGCCCATCGCCCAATGCACACCTGCACGTTGCGTGGGCGGCCGGAAGCAGAACTAGCCCCCTTAATACAAGAGCAGGCCTACGTTCCAATCCGGCGCGCGCCCGCCGCCGACGCCACGGCGTCACGAAGTGCCGGCTGATACCACGACGCCGGGATACCCATAACTACTCCCGCCAGATGGTTAGTGCGTATAGACCAAATGGCCAGACTCAGATCAAATACCCTGATCTCGTTAAACATGTTAAGTATCCGCGAACGCCGACCAGGGCCAGGCCCACCTCTCTCCTAGGTGGTCTCAACCTGCCCTGCCGCTCTGCCACAAAGTAACAAATGGGGCCGGGAACCTAGCCCACCTCTACCGGGATGGAGCCACCTGTCCTTTCAGCCCCCATCTCCGAACAGTATCACAGGTAATGTAATAGTGTAAAGTATATAGTATATGCCCGTGATCACCTCCTGAAGTGATCACAGCCCAGTAGTATAGCATGGCAGACGGACAAGAGTGTAGGGCCACTGATGGAACACTAGCATCCTATACTAAGCAGTAGGATAGCAGGTAAAGGTAACAACAGTAGTAGCAAGGACAGGCTATGCAGCAGTATAGGATTAACTGAAAGCAGTAACATGCTACACTACTCTAATGCAAGCAGTATAGAGAAGAGTAGGCGATATCTGGTGATCAAAGGGGGGGCTTGCCTGATTGCTCTGGCAAGGAGAGGGGTCGTCAACTCCGTAGTCGTCCTGGGCAGCAGAAGGTTTGGTCTCGTAGTCTACCAGAGAGAAGAGGGGGAAGAAACAATGAATACCATGCAAACAGATGCATATCAACACAACAAGCAGAGCTAGACGTGTTCTAACGCGGTATGAGGTGATACCGGTGAAGGGGGAAAACATCCGGGAAAGTATCCCCGGTGTTTCACGTTTTCTGGCAAATGAACCGGAGGGGGAAAGTTGCGAGTTTGATATGTTAGGGATGTGTGGCGGACGAACATGCTGTGTATCCGGTTCGCCTCGCTGCTCGAGCAACTTTCATTTGAAAATAATTAAATTCGAGTTACGGATTAAAAGATATGATTTTCTAAAGATTTTATTAGTTTCTGGAATTTATTAATTATTTAATTTAATTCGAAATTGGATTTATGACATCAGCATGATGTCATGCTGATGTCAGCAGTCAACAGTGGTTGACTAGGTCAAACTGACGCGTGGGTCCAGTGGGACCCATCTGTCATACTCTGTTTAGGTTAATTAGAGTTTAGTTAAACTAATTACTGTTTTAATTAAACTAACAGGTTAATTAGATTAATTAATTAGGATTAATTAACTTAATTGATTCACTGATTAATTAATAATTAGTTTTATTAATTCATTTTATTATTATTTATTTACTATTATTATTATTTTAACCATTTTCTTTTTATCCATTTTCGTTCTCAGGGGCGTGGGCCCCGTTTGTCATTGGCCCAGAGTGGCCTATCGGGTTCAGGCGTGGTTGTTGGGGCGGAGCCCCATGAGTGTGCGGGCGGTTACGGGCGCCCGATGAGGCGGACCCAGGCGCCGACGGTAACCAAGGGCCAAGGGAGCGGCCTGGGGCCAAGCGGCACCGGGCGAGCCCTTCTGCGCGTGTTGGCGCAGTCAGGAGCAGGGGGTGTGTCGCGCGCGGAGCACGGGCTGGGGACCCCCGGGGCACGCACGGGATGGCTGGTGGGTGGGCACGGACGCGGCTATGGAGGGGTGAGCGCAGCACGGGCGGTGGGGCGGCCTACGGCGACCGGAGCAAAGGGGAACGGAGCGAGAGCGGACGAGGCCTCACCGGGGCCCTGTAGTTGTGCTTAAGTCGGCTCGGGGAGGGGCCGGGGAGGCGGTCGGCGATGGCGGGGACGAGGCGACGACGATGGAGTCCGGCGAGGAGGATGGGGACGTCACGCGGTGGGGAGGAGATGAGGTCGAGGCGGATCATCCCGGCGGAGAGGCGGTCCGGTGGTGACGGGCAGCGCCGATGACGGGCGCTGGGGAGAGGCGGCGAGGAGACGGGCGATGGCTTTGGACGCCGAGACGGTGCAAGGCCGGCCGAGCGGGCGGGTCGGGCGACGGGCGGCGGTATTGGCGATGGGGACGGCGAGGCGTCGGTGGCCTCCTCTCGATCCCGATCCAGATCGGGAGAGAGGAGGGGAGGAGATATTTATGGAGAGGAGTGGGGGGTGTCGGTGGCGATGGGGGAGTGGGGGAGGTTAAGGCGGCGGGATGGGCCGGCCTGGCTGCCCGGTGGTTTGCGGCCTGGTGGGCCGAAGCCCAAAGGGCAGGGGGGTTTCTCCCTTCTTTTCTTTTTTTTAGTGTTAGTTTTTGTTTTTTTTCTTTTTTGTATTTTCATTTCTTTTATTTCTTTTCCTTTTCAGTTTTTACTTATTTTAAATTACTTAGGCATTTTATAAAATTGTGTCTATTACACCATATTGACTTATGTAAAATATGGCATCTCCCAAACATTTTTGTTTTAAATTTTGAAAAACTTTTATTGTTTGACTTTATTTCAATTTTGAATTTTGAACGGGATTTGAACGGTGTTTATGAAACATTTATGCTGATAATGCAAATGCTAACTAGTTGCCATCCGGTTGATTGCTTATTTTATTCAGGTCGGCAAGGCAGCTAGTGGGAAGGAGGCGACGAACTCGGCTGCAGCCACGGCCGGCTGTGCTTCTGCCTTCGTGGTGGCCTTGGACTTGTGATTGTGGTGTTGTGCTTTGACCAGTGGCATGATTTACACACTATGGCAATTTTAGGTTTAGGGAAATATGTATTCTTGCTCCTGATTGAACCAGTTGACCAGTATCACTTGTCTAAGATCTGATCCAGAATTGAATTTCTCCCCGGTTTTGCTGTGGGGGTATGCTCCCTGGTCAATGATTGCATGTTGTATACATATTAAAACCAAAAATAGGAGCAGTTTCAGTCATGCAGACTAGAAATGAATTCTGCTCTGCTTTGTTGTAGGTGTATGCTCTTATTGCTGAATAGTTTGGTGGTATTGTGATGTCAAATTACACCTGGCATAACGTGACACAGAGATCATGAACAGTGTAATCTTAGTTCTTAGTTTGTGTTATTTCAATATAAGTAATCTTCTGTTCAGTCAAAAACGGATGCACGTACTACTACCAGTAGTGTTTGTGATTTTGTTTTCCTCTACCAACTGTCAATTAATTCCCTGGTTCCTACTATGTAGGGGATGTTACTTTTTAAGTTTCTATACTACTATTTATGCTGATGATGTTCTGTCAGTGTTATGCATATAGGCATGGGAGATGCTATCCTAGAATTATGCACTGCTTGAGCTCATATACACTAATGGAATTTGCTAATTTGTCGTCTGCCAACTCGTTGCCGTTAGCTGGCGGACGGCAAAGAGAGGCTTTGCCATCAGCCACCAAAAAACGGACGCCAAAGAGGCACCAGACGGCAACGGAGGGCTTTGCCATCCGCCAGCCGACGGCAAAGAAGCTTTACCGTCAGGGACGACCTAACGGCCGTTTTCTTTGCCGTCTCCTGGCTGACGGCAAAACTTCTTTGCCATCAGCCAGCAGAAGGCAAAGAGAACGGCTGTTAGGTCGTCCGTTTCCCCCCCGGCTCCACCCCACTAGGTACGTTCTTTGCCGTCTGCTAGTGCATGGCAAACAACTGACCTACTATAGAAAAGGGGCCGCGCCTGCGGCCCCTCCCCTCTCTCTCTCTCTCGATCTCCTCTTCACCACCCGTGCCGCCGCCCTCGACCACCGCTCCGCCCTTCTTTGCCGTCTCCTGGCTGACGGCAAAACTTCTTTGCCATCAGCCAGCAGAAGGCAAAGAGAACGGCTGTTAGGTCGTCCGTTTCCCCCCCGGCTCCACCCCACTAGGTAATGCGTTCTTTGCCGCTCGCTAGTGCATGGCAAACAACCGACCTACTATAGAAAAGGGCAGCGCTGCCCTCCTCTCTCTCTCTCTCGATCTCCTCTTCACCACCCGTGCCGCCGCCCGACCACCGCCTCCGCCCGCCACCCCGTCCCATCGCCCCACCGCCCCACCACCACATCGCCTACCCGGCTGGCCTCGCCGCCCTAACTCCGACCACCACTGGCACCGCCGCCTGCCACGCCCAGCCCCGGACAACCTCGCCATGCTCCCGACCCACCTCGGCTCGCCCGCCTCAAGACCACCTGCTCATGGGCGGCGCCCACTCCGCCGCCCGGCCACCGCCTCCTCCACCACCGCCGAGCCGCCCAAGGTGGATTTTTTTTACTGTTTTTTGTGTTTAGGTTTAGGTTTTAGTGGCAGGATTAGGTTACTGCTAGATTTAGGTTTAGATAATTAGAAGAAGAAAATAATTGAAAAAAGAAAAATAAGTATAAGAAGAGGAAAAAGGGAAAAAGGAAGAGGGTTGCCGAGGGGATAGATGGTGGAGCCAGTGAGTCCCGCCGGTCCCAAGGCCCATGCCGAGAACCCCCAGTCCGAGTGCTGACCCGTCGACCGTGTGTCGCCATACCTAAGGAAAAAAGAGAAAGAAGAAGAAGAAGAAGAAGAAACAGACACCCCGACACACACCCCGTACACCCCGACACTACATCCACGTCCCACTAGTGACGCTGACGTCCGCATCCCAAAGCAATCGTTTCTCGGCGTCGATGGCGGTCGAACACCATTGCGAATTAGGGGGTTAATTAGGGGGTTCCTCGGTGTCGATGCTACCCTAAATAGTAAGTATCGTCAGTGCGAGGTACATGTGGCCGTCGGTGTCGAATACTACATCCATGTCCCACAAGTGACACATGGGTCCCAAGGCGATAGAAGAATAGTTCTCGGCGTCGATGGTGGTCGAACACCATTGCAAATTTGTCTGGCAGCCTCAGAGATGACGATTGAAAGCTAAGTGTTGAAACTTGAAACACCCAAACTAACTCAAGTCGGTTTGGTTGTTTGAAAAATATAAAACTTGGATTTAATCCTCATCGCAGAGGCTGCCAGACAAATTCACCAAGGTGTTCACCGCCATCGGCCACCAGAACTATTGTTGCGGGACGCCGGCGCCGGCTTCACTTGTGGGATGTGGATCTAGTGTTCAACTCCGACCGCCTCATGTACCTTGCACCGATGGTAGTTGCTATTTAGTTTACCCGGGGACGAGCGGGTTAGAGGGTTGCTCGGTGTCGATGGTACCATAAATAGCAAGTATCGTCAGTGCGAGGTACATGTGGCCGTCGGTGTCGAATACTTGCTATGTTAATCATATTTCGATTTAAATATGCAGTTATTTCGTCATTGCGAGGGTCTAGTGTTCGACGAGCTCCGCCCCTCCGTTCGTTGGTGAGCACAAATGACATCTCCTCCTCCCCCCTTTATTTTCTCTCTGTTCGGTCTTCATGCCGATGAAACTTGCTACCTATAGGTGTCAATCATCAGTATGCATAACCACTATGCGTCTCCTGTTCGAAAGGGTTACATCTATAAATATGCATGCATTTGCGTGATTCTTTCGAATTGTCCAACGTTATCCATGGACAGCCGAGTATGTAGATTGGGTTCGTTTTCCCATATGCTCTGCTCCGGATCCGATGCAGAATTTCGTCAGTGCCTCCCTGTTGTTCTCCGGGTACACATCCTCTCTGCTTATTGCCGAGACATGTATCAGGAGAACAGCGGGGAGGTGCTGCCGAAATTTTGCGTCGGATCCAGAGCAGACCATGGGAAACGAACCCGATCTACACATACTCAGGTGGGATTAGGACCTATCCTTACCTATTAGCGTGTAGGTTGCATGTACGTAATAAAACTAACAAACTCCATTAACTAATGGATATGGTTTGCTTAATTATGTATATATTTCTTGCATGTCCAGTAGGAAGTCAATATGAGTGATCGTGCATGGATGTACACCGGTTACACTAGTCAGTATGTTTGGACTGAGGAATGGTTAGCAAAAATTAAGGGGTTTGTTAGAGCCGCATTTCAAATGGCCAGAAATTTAGCTGGTGCCCCTATGTTCGGTGCGACAACTATAATCAGAGGGACGAGCTTGAAATGAGTAAACACCTGCAGAAGTTTGGTTTTACGCCTAGTTACACGGTCTGGACATTACATGGTGAGTCTGCCCAATGTGCCAGAGCCGAGGTGGTTCGTCGTCGCACTGACGAGCATGGTACCGGATCGAAGACATGGTGCAAGACTTTGACAATGCTCGGGACTCTGACGAGGAGATGGAGGAATCTGCAAAGGCCTTCACTGAAATGTTGGAGTACTCAAAATGTCCTCTCCATGAGCACACTGAGCTTGTACTCGAAAAAGAAGCTAGGATCCCTCTGTTTCCTACTGGCCATGATGCCTATGGCTGTGGCAGCATCACCTTTTGAAAGCAGCTTTCTCTTCTCCCTGGCGCAAAGGTTGTATATTTCATGCCTGGTAAAAACAACACCGCCATACCATACATGCCTGCTGATGAAGGAATCCATCATGTCGTGAATTCTAATCCCTGCAGCTACGATGGACATTATCTCATGCTTCTGGTACTCTTTGATTTTTCTGTGGGACTAAAGAAAAGGTACCTCATCCGGTCCTGCCAACATATGGCTATGCTTGTCCTCAAAACTTGCAACATACCAAACCCCACGCTTTTGGTCAAGCTTGACGACCAGGTGTGCTTCGCAAAAGCAGCGTGTCTCGGCTCTGAGCCTACGGCTGTGTCCTTCCTCGGTTAGCAACTTGTTGTCACGTTTCCCTTGTCTGGAACAAACAAACCGCCTATAACGCATATGATGTGACTCGGTTTTGCTATACATGACCTTATTCTTTCTAGTGTTGAAACCATTAACTCTAGCATAGCTGTTGCAGAAATCATACGCTGACATCGTGAGACATAAAAGTCATATCTATTATGTGCATGAACATATCCCTCTTATCATCTGCACTGGCAGTATCTTGGACATTCTTTGCCCCATCATCTTCTGTCACCTACACAATCAAAACATAGCCATGAAAACAGTTTTCTATGGTTTAACATTACTTTCATAGAACATTGATTACACAAATACCTCACTCATGATGACAGACGACTGCGAATCCCCAGAATCAGGTGCATCTAATGATTCATCGTTAAGGCATGTCTCCCCATCGGATTCACCATAATAGTCGTACGCATTATGACATTCGGAAATGAATTGAAAAATACAACACAAATACATAATTACTTATCATATAATATTTCAGAATGAATTCAATTTGCATGCCAATAAAATTTTTCGTACCTGACTAATGTAATCTTCATTTGAGAGCTCTGAATTGTTTTCCTGACCATCATCATGCTCATCCATCTACAAATTTTCAACACAAAAATATAATGTTGTCGGATGGCACCAAAAAATTACAACATGATAATGCCACTCACATTAAAATCTTCCCATTCGTTCCCATTCTCTGACTGATCTCCAAGATCTGAATTTTCATCATCTGACCAATCTTCTATCCAGTCTTTCATCAGTTCTCCAAACTCCATGTCTACCATCATATCAGTTAACTCCTCGTCCGCCATTTCCTACAACAAATAATATGTATCAACACTTGTGAAAACATTATCAATGAGAAATATCAACACATAGCACACGATCATGAATGTTATGTAAACAACCCCAACCGAGGCCGTTCAGATCTGCCAAACCAAGCCAGGAAGATGGCCACGGCACCCCTCGTGATCACTTTCAATCGCGAGGAGCAGCACTATAAAACCTAGCTAGATCTGTGATTACCTCTGCCGCCAGATACCTAGGTTAGCCGCCACATCAAATAATGATAGTCCTGGTGGACACAGCCGACCGCAACAGACGCTACGTGAACCCTACACTGAAGAAACCCAGATCACGATGAGCAGCACTACCGGAACAAGATCCACGATCGCATGCACCGCCGGGTAGGTAGGTTACCAGCCCCGCTAGGTTAACCACTACCTCTGACGGCGGCAATTCGTTCGATGTTGCCGCGAGCGAGACTAGAGGGGTGCAGGGGGATGCGAGATGCGGTACCTGTGAGCGCTGGAGATTCACGACATTGCCGCGCCCGCTATCCGACGAGATCGCCGGCGACGAGATAGCCGCGCGCCGCTGGAGATCTACTGCGTGAATTATGGAGCTGCGTGAATGCTCGGGAGATTGATGGAGCTGCTTGAATGATTGGATCCAGCAGGTCCTACGTGGTCGTGGGGTTGTATGATGTTTTTTTTTCGAACCAGGGTACTGTACGTATATGGTCTGGGTTGTATAGGGCTAGACAGGGCTTGACAGGGCTTGGATCTGTGCTACGGCGTGCCAGGAAAAAACCAAACTCGCGGGGATAGAAATGCCTATCGGAAATTAGGTTAGGGGGGGAGCACCGAAGCAGGGCTCCAGGGAAGATACCAGAAAGATAGACATTGGCCAGGTTTCTGAATATGGCAGTCAGATGCTTCGGCTGCTCCGGCTGAACCCAAATCTATAACATGGACACAAGATACACAGCTGAACTTGGTAAAGAAGAAGAGCAGATGATATGTAAATGGACAGAATTAAATTTACCGTTTGGCAAAAAAAATTGAGTTTCAGTTTCGACAGATTCCCGGAACTCCTTGGAAGGCAGTCGCTCAACATGAGTGGCGCGTGCCACGCATTGGCATAATAACCGAGGTTCACTCGGCGAAGCTTGGGAACATCGCCGAAGTGCACCAGAGGGTTCTCGTAGCGCCGAGAACGGCACACCACTGTCGTGAGCTTGGGGACGGAGATGAGTTCGAGCCAGTCCGCAACGATGACGGATGAAGTCGAGCTTCCCAAGCCCTGAGCACGGGGTATCAATCTTGAGTGCCGACTGCTCATCAACCAGTCTGCAGGAACTCAGGGTGAGGTGCTTGAGCTCATCGCAAGCGCTAATGAGGTCGGTGACATCGGAATGTCCAAACACAAGGTTCTTGAGTGTAAGCCTCGTGAGACACTGGAAGGCAACCGGGTAGGCACGGGAGAAGGACATGAACTGCTTTCCGAACTCAGCAAGCAGTGGGGCGAGCAGCAGGGATGGCGGCGGGGATATGCAAAACTCAAGGCATTCGGTATCGCCGTAGCTCAGAAGGTCCTCGATGGTGCGGCCTATGGAGCTCAGGTGAGGAGATGACACGTAGAAGGTGAGGATGAGGGTCTTGAGGGCGTCACTTTCGCAGTCGCACTCGTCCAAAGAACCACAGACAACAGCGTCGGCGCAGCGCTCGTGAACGCGTCCATGACCTTGGACGGCGTGGCGCCTTGGAAGTGGCCAACGTCGAGGTGCAGGCTGTGGAAATTGTAAGATGATAATATTGTGTTGTTGTTGTATTGATTTGACCCAGGCGTGGGATATATATAGAGTACAATATGTGAGAGAGACTTGGAATAGGGGACAGGTCGTACATGGTTTAAACCAATCCTATATCTAACTCCTAATCTCTAACTTAAACATAATTATATTTCCAACATTTCCCTCAGTCGAAGCGGGAGTGAAGCGGACGATGACGACTGAATTTGAACTCTTATGCTTTAGTCGCCTTTCTCCGCCACGCCATCATCAACTTCGTCTCTGATGGGTCGGCACCTAGGGCGGTGACTGCGTCCCCTTCTGGTGCCTTCCTGCCTTCTCCTCTATTCCCCCCCGCAGTCATAGTGGGAGTGGCGTGGACGCTAGTGACGACGCGGACGCTGTTGTCTGAAGTTGTTGCCGATGAGTTACTGTAGACGTAGCCATTAATGTCAATGTTAAGGTAGCCGATCATGTGATGTAGCCGTGGTCGAGATAGTCGTGGATGATGAAGCCGCACAAAGCCGGAGGCGCAAAAAATTGCGCGATGTTGTAGATGACGGAGCTGCAGTCGTGGACAATGCACGTTGCGGATGTTAGAGGGTGCCGTCGGCGATGAGTCCACCGGTTTTGCCAAGACCGAAGGAAACCCATCGAGCACACATTGGTTTTGCCAGAACCGTTTGGCCGTGTAGGGGTTGTCACTATAGTGACGCTATGTCGATGCAGTTGTGCCGTCGTGGATGACGCGGTCGATGCCATCGTCGTGACGCGGTCATTGCCGTCGTCGAAGTCGCGTCTTGCAGAAAAGTCTGTCAGAGGACGTTAGGTGTCCATCTTGTGAACGAGGCGGCAGCGGTGTATTGACGAAGATGTTGGTGAAGACGATGTTGATGAAGACCTTGGCGATGAAGTGTCGGCGATGACGTTGCAGCGGCATGTCAACGATGATGCGTCGTTCGAAGACGTCCCTCTGCGGCGACGAAGTGTCGATGCCGAGCCGTGCTGAAGAAGTATGTTGGCCCATAGCCCGGCGTAGTCGTACAGGTCGGTGCAGTGATTCGGCTCGACGAAGAATATTTGGTGCAGATTGGTGGCTTGATGCAGGTTCGCTGCGTCGGCTCGGTGTGCGTGGTGCGAAACTCAGTGCAGGTTGCCGGCTCGGTGCAGATCGTTGGTTCGCTCGTTGGAGGCCTCGGGTGCTCGATGAAGCTTGCTCGGACGGCTCGTGACCGATGTTGGTTCCCTGATACTGATATGGAGTATCGATCTTGCATGATGCCGGCCGCATGTATGAAGCTTCCTCGTAGAAGCGGCTTGCGCATGGATGCCTTGAATCGGTCCAGCGGCGAGGCGTACGGCGCGGCTACAGCCGTACGCGTGCGTACGTTCGCCTGAAGATGCTGCTGGTTCGAGGCGTTGATGTGTGTTGCTTGGCGTCGAGGCCGTGAGGGCGGGCACGTAGAGCTCTGCTGCTGTCGATGTCCGTGGCGCCCGGGGAGCAGGTCAGATGCTGGTGTCGTGTTGCCCGTGAAGTTGATGATTTGAACTCGGTGATGTGTCATCCGTCGAGGTCGGACGCGGTGGAGATCCTCGAAGCGCTGCTGGCTCCGGCTACCAGCGTCTCAGGCGAGATCTATATGCGCGGCCGCTGATCCCGCACGTAGCCGCCAGAGAGTCGATGGAGAGTGCTCGATGCCCCTGCTGGGATTTCTGCACCGATTTCACCGGATTTTGAGCACCGTGGGATTTATTTGTGGCTAAAGAAAAATCAATCTACTTCAGTTTCGAAATTTGAAGTTGACCTAATCTAAGGAATCAACCTAATGATGATGAACTCGAAAATTGGATCTAAAACTACGAGACCGATCAAATCTTTGACTGATCGGGTGCCGCGCCCCCGAGGAGAGAAGATTAATCTTCCCGGGGGCGGCGCGCTGCGGAAGTGGTAGAGGAACCTAGGATCGGCGTCGTGAGACTAACCGCTCTAATACCATATGAAAATTGTAGAATGATAATATTGTGTTATTGTTGTATTGATATGACCCAGGCGTGGGATATATATAGAGTATAATATGTGAGAGAGACTTAGAATAGGGGACAAGTCGTACATGGTTTAAACCAATCCTATCTCTAACTCCTAATCTCTAACTTAAACATAATTATATTCTGACACAGGCGGGAGAGCCGGTAGGGGAGGTGATGCCACCGCGCCGAGACTGCGCCGGTCGCGGACCGCCTCGGCAGGTCAAGGCGCTCAATGATTTCGAGGAGGAGTTCGTCAGGGAGCGCGCTGATTCTGTCCTCGTCTCGGTCGATGTTGAGCTTGCGCGGCAGCGACTCCATGGCCGGAATCCAGAGCCCGATTGATTAATTAACTGATTGAAACCCTAGAATCCTGAGATGCGACCTTGGCGCCCTGCTCGGAGGACGCGGCTGCTAGTAGCTGAGATTGCGTGGTTAGCTTCGATTTGGTGCTGGATTGTATCGTTGAACTATTGGATTGGATTGGATCTCTCCACGGTGGGAACGAGTAGTAAGGAGAAGAATGGGATAATTGACGATAACTCCCTAGTTCGCAAATCCTTGATCATATACCCCCCACTGCTGTCTCTGACACGTGGGGTTTAAGTGGCCTGGGGGGTTATCATCAAATCTCCCGGAGAAAAATAAGCCTCGTGCCGTGATGTCACTTTCCGCCAGGAGATTTTTTTTTCTTTTGCCAAGACTTAGAGATTTTTTTTTGCCGGGACTTCATTCTTATTGGATTTTTTTTGCAAATACTGTACAGCCACTACAACTACCTGACAAAACCCACTGGTACAAATATTTTACGGTAATACTAACGGGCGGATGGTCACAGAGAAGAAATTCCAAGACACAGGGTGTGACGTCCCCGATTCAATCGTACACTAATCATGCACGCAAATGTGTACGATCAAGATCAGGGACTCACTGGAAGATATCACAACACAACTCTAAAACATAAATAAGTCATACAAGCATCATAATACAAGCCAGGGGCCTCGAGGGCTCGAATACAAGTGCTCGATCATAGACGAGTCAGCGGAAGCAACAATATCTGAGTACGTATAAGTTAAACAAGTTGCCATAAGATGGCTAGCACAAACTAGGACACAGATCGAAAGAGGCGCAGGCCTCCTGCATGGGATCCTCCTAACTACTCCTGGTCGTCGTCAGCGGGCTGCACGTAGTAGTAGGCACCTCCAGTGTAGTAGTCGTCATCGACGGTGGCGTCTGGCTCCTGGGCTCCATCGTCTGGTCGCAGCAATCGAGTAAAGAAAGGGGGAAAAGGGGGAACAAGGCAACCGTGAGTACTCATCCAAAGTACTCGCAAGCAAGGAGCTACACTACATATGCATGGATATATGTCTAAAGGGCCATATCAGTGGACTGAACTGCAGAATGCCAGAATAAGAGGGGGATAACTAATCCTGTCGAAGACTACGCTTCTGGCAGCTCCGTCTTGCAACATGTAGAAGAGAGTAGACTGAAGTCCTCCAAGTAGCATCGCATAGCAATAATCCTACCCGGCGATCCCCTCCTCGTAACCCTGAGAGAGAGCGACCACCGGGTTGTATCTGGCACTTGGAAGGGTGTGTTTTATTAAGTATCCGGTTCTAGTTGTCATAAGGTCAAGGTACAACTCCAAGTCGTCCTGTTACCAAAGATCACGGCTATTCGAATAGATTAATTTCCCTGCAGGGGTGCACCACATAACCCAACACGCTTGATCCCATTTGGCCGGACACACTTTTCTGGGTCATGCCCGGCCGCGGGAGATCAACACGTCGCAGCCCCACCTAGGCACAACAGAGAGGCCAGCATGCCGGTCTAAACCTAAGCACCACAGTGCAGGCCCATCGCCCAATGCACACACCTGCACGTTGCGTGGGCGGCCGGAAGCAGAACTAGCCCCCTTAATACAAGAGCAGGCCTACGTTCCAATCCGGCGCGCGCCGCTCAGTCGCTGGCGTCACGAAGTGCTTCGGCTGATACCACGACGCCGGGATACCCATAACTACTCCCGCGTAGATGGTTAGTGCGTATAGACCAAATGGCGGACTCGGATCAAATACCCGGATCTCGTTAAACGTGTTAAGTATCCATGACGCCGACCAGGGCCAGGCCCACCTCTCTCCTAGGTGGTCTCAACCTGCCCTGTCGCTCCGCCATAAAGTAATGTGATCGGGGCCGTCGGGAACCCAGGCCCACCTCTCTGGGATGGAGCCACTGTCCTTTCAGCCCCATCTCCGAACAAGTATCACGAGGTAATGTAATGGTGTAAAGTATATAGTATATGCCCGTGATCACCTCCAAGTGATCACAGCCCAAAGAGTATAGCATGGCAGACGGACAAGAGTGTAGGGCCACCGATGGAACACTAGCATCCTATACTAAGCAAGAGGATAGCAGGTAAAGGTAACAACAAGAGTAGCAAGGACAAAGCTATGCAGCGATATAGGATTAACTGAAAGCAATAACATGCTACACTACTCTAATGCAAGCAGTATAGAGAAGAGTAGGCGATATCTGGTGATCAAAGGGGGGGCTTGCCTGATTGCTCTGGCAAGGAGAGGGGTCGTCAACTCCGTAGTCGTACTGGGCAGCAGCAGCGTCGGTCTCGTAGTCTACCAGAGAGAAGAGGGGGAAGAAACAATGAATACCATGCAAACAGATGCATATCAACACAACAAGCAGAGCTAGACGTGTTCTAACGCGGTATGAGGTGATACCGGTGAAGGGGGAAAACATCCGGGAAAGTATCCCCGGTGTTTCACGTTTTCTGGCAAATGAACCGGAGGGGGAAAGTTGCGAGTTTGATATGTTAGGGATGTGTGGCGGACGAACATGCTGTGTATCCGGGTTCGTCTCGTCGTTCTGAGCAACTTTCATTTGAAAATAATTAAATTCGAGTTACGGATTAAAAGATATGATTTTCTAAAGATTTTATTAGTTTCTGGAATTTATTAATTATTTAATTTAATTGAAATTGATTTATGACATCAGCATGATGTCATGTCGATGTCGATCAACAAGTGGTTGACTAGGTCAATCGACGCTGGGTCCAAAGTGGGACCCATCTGTCATACTACTGCTTAGGTTAATTAGAGTTTAGTTAAACTAATTACTGATTTAATTAAACTAACGAGGTTAATTAGATTAATTAATTAGGATTAATTAACTTAATTGATTCACCGATTAATTAATAATTAGTTTTATTAATTCATTTTTATTATTTATTTATTTACTATTATTATTATTTTAACCATTTTCTTTTATCCATTTTCGCTTCGTGGGCGTGGGCCCTGCTTGTCATTGGCCCGTGAGTGGCCTATCGGGTTCAAAGGCGTGGTTGTTGGGGCGGAGCCCCATGAGTGTCTTGGGTTACGGGCGCCCGATAGAAGCGGACCCAGCGCCGACGGGGGCACTGCGGGCGCCCGGGAGCGGCCTGAGGCTGCGGCACCCGAAGGGCGGCGCTGGCGGCGACCCTTCGCGTGTTAGGCGCAATGAGCAGGGGTGTGTCGCGAGCACGGGTCGGGGACCCCGGCACGACGGGATGGCCGGTGGGTGGGCACGGACACGGCTATGGAGGGGTGAGCGCAGCACGGGCGGTGGGGCGGCCTACGGCGACCGGAGCAAAGGGGAACGGAGCGAGGGCGGACGAGGCCTCACCGGGGCCCTGTAGTTGTGCTTAAGTCGGCTCGGGGAGGGGCCGGGGAGGCGGTCGGCGATGGCGGGGACGAGGCGACGACGGAGAGGACGACGACGATGGAGTCCGCGAGGAGGATGGGGACGCCACGGTGGGGAGGAGATGAGGTCGAGGCGGATCATCCCGGCGGAGAGGCGGTCCGGTAGGACGGGCAGCGCCGATGACGGGCGCTGGGGAGAGGCGGCGAGGAGACGGGCGATGGCTTCGGGACGCCGGAGACGGTGCGGCGTCGGCCGAGCGGCGGGGTCGGGGCGACGGGCGGCGGTATTGGCGATGGGGACGGCGAGGCGCGTCGGTGGCCTCCTCTCGATCCCGATCCAGATCGGGAGAGAGGAGGGGGAGGAGATATTTGCAGGAGAGGAGTGGGGGTGTCGGTGGCCGATGGGGGAGTGGGGGAGGTTAAGGCGGCGGGATGGGCCGGCCTGGCGGCCCGGTGGTTTGCGGCCTGGTGGGACGAAGCCCAAAGGGCAGGGGGTTTCTCCCTTCTTTTCTTTTTTTTAGTGTTAGTTTTTGTTTTTTTTCATTTTTGTATTTTCATTTCTTTTATTTCTTTTCCTTTTCAGTTTTTACTTATTTTAAATTACTTAGGCATTTTATAAAATTGTGTCTATTACACCATATTGACTTATGTAAAATATGGCATCTCCCAAACATTTTTGTTTTAAATTTTGAAAAACTTTTATTGTTTGACTTTATTTCAATTTTGAATTTTGAACGGGCTTTGAACCATCGCAAGACTATCAACATTAATCGTGGTGACGTGGCATCATTGGCGGAGGGTTACTGTAGTCTAATTATCCCAAGGCCACAATTCTCCTCCACTACAAGAAATCTCGTCCCGAATTTAAGAGGGGGACTAGGGGAAAGGTCTGGTTCAAATCCTAACGAATCTTCTCGTCTTTGGTTGCTCTTCTCGAAGAGGTCGATCCATTACATTGATGTCTTCAGTTCTCGCTTGGTCATCATGATGAAGTTGTCGTCCTTACTTGGGGATCTTCATCGTACTTACGGAAAGGATAAGGGGTAGCTTCAAAAGGACAGACCTCTACAAGGTTGACTATCTGGTCAATAAGATCAAGGAAGGTGGCGGAAGTTACTCTCGGATTGAATCTTAAGAACATATCGAGATCAATGTAAGGAGGTACCATGAGAATTTTCAAACGGATAGGCAAGCGTTCGATGCCTAATCAGAAGGTGAAAGGGGTTCAGCGCAACGAGAATAAGTATTGCGTCTGATACCAAAATAGATCACTTGGGACGGTGGTCCGTGAATTACATACGAGTCCACGCGCGAGGAATAACTTTGGGAACAGGGGGTGTACAGGAGAGTCAGGTTTCGATCCTGTGGAACTGTGGGTTATGGGCCCACCATATGGTTGAAAGTAGGAAGGGCGGTGACGTCTTGCACGACCATGTAAGCATGGCAAGTCAGAGGATAGTCTGTCGGTTATGTCAGGAACAACATCGGTACCAAGGGCGAGGGGCGAAGAGAACCATTTTCCGCCGTTGAACGAGGCGGACCAATAGGCAAAGTTCTCGTCCATCGGTGGCTACCGGATGTCATCAACAATGGTAATGTGGTCTTGCTGACAGAATTGTACACCGAGGTGTTTACATAAGCAGGAGAACATTACTGCTTAGATCATATAGATCACAAGAAACATTAAACCAACCAATGGAAAGGCAAATATGATTATCAGATTAAACAAAACAATGGAAAGGAAAATGTGTTTAAACACATATTTCAAGGGTATATCCTTCCCAAGGACAAGCAGAGCATGATATCCATGACAGGATATAATGTAGAAAACTCTTCAGGTAGGGGAGAGAAATTTCATGACATTACCCATACAACGGTGTTTGGATAATTGAGAAGGAAACATTTAGCATTGGGCTTCAAATGTTCTTGTTGAAAATCAGAGTACCACAGACATGCTTCGAGATAGCATTGACATGGTCTTCAAGCAAAGGTCGAACTTTGGATACACACAAAGGATCCATCAGGAACAACTTATAAAATAAGTCTTACAATTTCCTCATGGAAGAATGGTTAATCTTGCTAAAAAGGAAGCTATAACAATAGGGCCTCCGGCCAGGTGTGCTAGGGTACGACATCCCCTTACCGGGTCACATAAAGACCATTGTTATAACTCTTGGAAATATGTTCCAACCATCATATCTGACCGAGATTCAGATCTGATTGGTGTCAGGTATGGGAGCAAGTTCCGAAACAAGAGCTCATCATTAAATCAAGGAGAGGATGAGGGGGTAGCTGATGGAATCAGCGAAAATCCTCGAGATTTCCAAAAAGGTGGATTTCCACAGTTATGTGAACAAGGAGATAACATTTGTCGGATCAAGTGATAAAATGGTGTATGCTCACAGTTGAACATTGGATGAGAGGTGCACCCGAAATATGGGCTGGGTTGCACGGCCAACATCGGAATGATGATTCAATAATCAATATTCTAATAATGAACGGCCGACCATTAACTTCAAAGCAATAGGGTTGCTAGAAGGACAGAATCCAAACAACACCGTTCACTTGTTTGGTACCCCTGTTGGAATCAACACGAGCACCAAGAAAGAATGGTGATGGTGAGAAGCATCACTATACCAAGAATTCTTAAGAGGTGGAGCAATCCTCACAACATTCTTGATATAGAAGACAGTAATACTACAAGGTAGAACATAACCTGAGCTAGATAGTAAGGAAACCAGGGTTCAACACAAAACATGAACAAGTTTGTGTTGGGGGAAGGCAAGAATGTTGCCGATGATAACACAAATCATCGAGAGGCAAGGATGGTATTTCTCATCATGAATTCAATTGATATCCTGGAAGAACTCAGAATGCTGATGATGATTACAACAGGATTGTCGCGAGATTTCATGAAGGTGTAATCGATCGGCGATGACATCAAGTAAAAGGAATGATGAAGCGAAATGATCTTGGGACCATGAGTAGGATACAATATCAAATTCAAGCTTGTCGTTCAAGGTGGAACGATAAGATGAGGAAATCGACATAAGCTTAGCTATCGTCGCAAATTGGTGCTCCGAGTATAAGGACCAGGTAGCACAGTTAGAATCACACGACAATGATATAGCCAAACATGCTAGGAATGGCGTGATCGGGTACAAAATCGTACATATAGAAGCTTACTGAAGAGTTGTTGAACCGTAGTGCGGACTAGGTTCAGTTATCTGTGTCTTTGAGAGTATAATAACTTAGAGCCAGTGAAAATTGGAATCAGTGGGAAGGTAGCACTTGATGAAGAACTCATAAGAAGTTATGCAGTTCCATGATAATCTCGAGAGACCTGGGGGGTAATACTCGACACAAGATCAAAGTAAAGGTTGGACTGGTGTATTGATCCATAGAAGACAATTGTTTTAACTTGTCCGAGAAATGGAATCAAAGAAGAACAATCATGGTCGGAACCATGGTTGCAAGGGATCAATTCACGTATACCATATGTTAGTTATCAAGGAAATAGTTATTATTACAAGAAGCTTCCATGATAGGATATACATCGCGTCCATGGGCATGAACACAAAGTTCAAGGTCGACTCCCACTTCCTCAATGCATAATCTTCCATTCACCTCTCGTATTTCAAAGATGACATTAGTTGTTGAAAGTTTTACCTGGTGCAATACCAAATAAGTATGACTCGTGAAATCTTTCGGGTTCACAATCAAGAGGGAAGACGTTGGTTCAATCCCATCGGGGCTTCTTATGAACATATACCATAAGCTTCAAGAGTAAATATCACCAGCTCGAAAGCAGAGCATGGTTGACAAAAGGAAAGGATACAATTTACCAAAGGCATTATGTATCGAGAAAGAACTTACAAAGTGATTAAGTATGAAGGACACTGTCGGATAATAATCCAACAGTGGATATGGCGATCCACAATGGGACTGATATGAGTATCGATACCCAATCAGAGGAAGAAAGATTGCAAATGTATCGGTTTATAGAACATCTGAATAGTTCAACGCTTAATTAGCAAAGTAATTATGATTTTCAAATCAAGGGATCAGGAGCAAATGCTCTGATCAAGGATGGATAAGCTGAATAGACTTAGGGGTACAATCGACGGCAATTTGATTGGTCGATAGGCAGCTCATGTTTAAAATGACGTCTGAGCCGGAAGGATGAATTCTAGGATCTGTTTGAGGATTGCGAGCATTCGCAACAAATCGAATCAATGGACTCAAAATGATAATGACAATGGATGCCAACAAGATTACTAGACTTATGGGATTAACCATAATGCAAGTAATCAAGAATTTCGAGAGCAATAGGATGCTCAGGAATTTCGGAAGATCGAATGGTTTTTCGAGGATTGGTGACATACATGGATCAACTGGGATGAGCGGATATTCGGTAAGTGCGAGAAATTATCCGTAGGGGTATTCGTGTAGCAAAGAACTGCAAGGCAATAGGCGCAAAGTATTCTCGGAACATTAGAGGGAATTTCGGGGTATCTTGTAATAACAAGATTAACTGGGAATAAAAGTAAGAACGACAGGCGTAAGTATTTATCCATAGGGATGTTTCGGTGGTAGGGAATTACAAAAGCGACAGGCACAAGGTCTCGAGAGAATATCGGAGAGTATCTTCAAATTCTTCTGGTTCACGGAGCAATCACCTGTAGTGAGGGGTTCTCCGGGAGGAAGTAGTAACGAGATCCTAAAGTTAGATTTTAGTAAAAATCGTTTAACCCAAATAGAAGAGAGTTCAAAATCCAAGAGTAAAGATAGAGGAGTAAAAGATCCTAATACCACCCAATGGCGACGTGGGCCCATGGGCCGCACAACCATGTTAGTAAAAGCTTTCCAATGTCTAGACTCAACTTCGGCCAAGGAGTTGGAAAGGGGGATTCCTACAGGCAGTCGGCTTTGATACCAACTTGTGACGCCCTCGATTCAATCATACACTAATCATGCACGCAAATGTGTACGATCAAGATCAGGGACTCACGGGAAGATATCACAACACAACTCTAAAACATAAATAAGTCATACAAGCATCATAATACAAGCCAGGGGCCTCGAGGGCTCGAATACAAGTGCTCGATCATAGACGAGTCAGCAGAAGCAACAATATCTGAGTACAGACATAAGTTAAACAAGTTGCCATAAGATGGCTAGCACAAACTAGGACACAGATCGAAAGAGGCGCAGGCCTCCTGCCTGGGATCCTCCTAACTACTCCTGGTCGTCGTCAGCTGGCTGCACGTAGTAGTAGGCAACTCCAATGTAGTAGTCGTCATCGTCGGTGGCGTCTGGCTCCTGGGCTCCATCGTCCAGTCGCAGCAATCGAGTAAAGAAAGGGGAAAGGGGAACAAGGCAACCGTGAGTACTCATCCAAAGTACTTAAGCAAGGAGCTACACTACATATGCATGGATATATGTGTAAAGGGCCATATCAGTGGACTGAACTGCAGAATGCCAGAATAAAAGGGGGATAACTAATCCTGTCGAAGACTACGCTTCTGGCAGCTCCGTCTTGCAACATGTAGAAGAGAGTAGACTGAAGTCCTCCAAGTAGCATCGCATAGCAATAATCCTACCCGGCGATTCCCTCCTCGTAACCCTGAGAGAGAGCGACCACCGGGTTGTATCTGGCACTTGGAAGGGTGTGTTTTATTAAGTATCCGGTTCTAGTTGTCATAAGGTCAAGGTACAACTCCAAGTCTTCCTGCTACCGAAGATCACGGCTATGCGAAATAGATTAACTTCCCTGCAGGGGTGCACCACATAACCCAACACGCTCTATCCCATTTGGGCGGACACACTTTTCTGGGTCATGCCCGGCTGCGGAAGATCAACACGTCGCAGCCCCACCTAGGCACAACAGAGAGGCCAGCATGCCGGTTCAAACCTAAGCGCAATGATGCAGGCCCATCGCCCAATGCACACCTGCACGCGTTAATGGGCGGTCGGAAGCGTAACTAGCCCCTTAATACAAGAGCAGGCCTACGTTCCAATCCGGCCAGCGCCGCCGATCGTGACGTCACGAAGTGCCGGCTGATACCACGACGCCGGATACCCATAACTACTCCAGCGTAGATGGTTAGTGCGTATAGACCAAATGGCCGCACTCGGATCAAATACCCGGATCTCGTTAAGCGTGTTAAGTATCCATGAACGCTGACCAGGGCCAGGCCCACCTCTCTCCTAGGTGGTCTCAACCTGCCCTGTCGCTCCGCCACAAAGTAACAGTCGGGGGCCGTCGGGAACCCAGGCCCACCTCTACCGGGATGGAGCCACCTGTCCTTTCAGCCCCCATCTCCGAACAGTATCACAGGTAATGTAATGGTGTAAAGTATATAGTATATGCCCGTGATCACCTCCCGAAGTGATCACAGCCCAGTAGTATAGCATGGCAGACGGACAAGAGTGTAGGGCCACTGATGGAACACTAGCATCCTATACTAAGCGATGGGATAGCAGTAAAGGTAACAACGGTAGTAGCAAGGACAGGCTATGCAAGAAAGATAGGATTAATCGAAAGCAAGAACATGCTACACTACTCTAATGCAAGCAGTATAGAGAAGAGTAGGCGATATCTGGTGATCAAAGGGGGGGCTTGCCTGATTGCTCTGGCAAGGAGAGGGGTCGTCAACTCCGTAGTCGTACTGGGCAGCAGCAGCATCGGTCTCGTAGTCTACCAGAGAGAAGAGGGGGAAGAAACAATGAATACCATGCAAACAGATGCATATCAACACAACAAGCAGAGCTAGACGTGTTCTAACGCGGTATGAGGTGATACCGGTGAAGGGGGAAAACATCCGGGAAAGTATCCGGTGTTTCACGTTCCGCAAATGAACCGAGGGGAAAGTTGCGAGTTTGATATGTTAGGGATGTGTGGCGGACGAACATGCTGTGTATCCGGGTTCGTCTCGTCGTTCTGAGCAACTTTCATGTTGAAAATAATTTAATTCGAGTTACGGATTAAAAGATATGATTTTCTAAAGATTTTATTAGTTTCTGGAATTTATTAATTATTTAATTTAATTCGAAATTGGATTTATGACATCAGCATGATGTCATGCTGATGTCAGCAGTCAACAGTGGTTGACTAGGTCAAACTGATGCGTGGGTCCAGTGGGACCCATCTGTCATACTCTGTTTAGGTTAATTAGAGTTTAGTTAAACTAATTACTGTTTTAATTAAACTAACAGGTTAATTAGATTAATTAATTAGGATTAATTAACTTAATTGATTCACTGATTAATTAATAATTAGTTTTATTAATTCATTTTTATTATTTATTTATTTACTATTATTATTATTTTAACCATTTTCTTTTTATCCATTTTCGTTCTCAGGGGCGTGGGCCCCGTTTGTCATTGGCTCAGAGTGGCCTATCGGGTTCAGGCGTGGTTGTCGGGCGGAGCCCCATGAGTGTCTTGGCGATTCTGGGCGCCCGATAGAAGCCGGACCAGCGCCGACGTGGGAGCACCGCTGGGCGCCGGCGAAGGCTGACACAGCCAAGCGGCACCGGCGAAGCGAGGCTTGGCGGCGAAAGCCCTTCAGCGTGTTGGCGCGATCGGGGAGCGAGGTGTGTCGCCTTGAGCACGGGCTGGGGATCCCCGGGGCACGCACGGGATGGCCGGTGGGTGGGCACGGACACGGCTATGGAGGGGTGAGCGCAGCACGGGCGGTGGGGCGGCCTACGGCGACCGGAGCAAAGGGGAACGGAGCGAGGGCGGACGAGGCCTCACCGGCCTCAGAAGTTGTGCTTAAGTCGGCTCGGGAGGCCGGGGAGGCGGTCGGCGATGGCGGGGACGAGGCAACGACGGAGATGACGACGACGATGGAGTCCGGCGAGGAGGATGGGGACGTCACGCGGTGGGGAGGAGACGAGGTCGAGGCGGATCATCCCGGCGGAGAGGCGGTCCGGCAGGACCCGGCGCCGATAGGCCAAGTAGAGGCGGCGAGGAGACGGGCGATGGCTTCGGGACGCCGGAGACGGTCAAGGCTCGGCCGAGCGGCGGGTCGGGCGACGGGCGGCGGGCTTGGGGAAGGGGACGGCGAGGCGCGTCGGTGGCCTTCTCGATCCCGATCCAGATCGGGAGAGAGGAGGGGAGGAGATATTTATGGAGAGGTGTGGGGGTGTCGGTGGCCGATGGGGGAGTGGGGAGGTTAAGGCGGCGGGATGGGCGGCTGGCGTGATGGTTTTGCGGCCTTGTGGGCCAAGCCCAAAGGGCGGGGGTTTCTCCTTCTTTTCTTTTTTTAGTGTTAGTTTTGTTTTTTTCTTTTTGTATTTTCATTTCTTTTATTTCTTTTCCTTTTCAGTTTTTACTTATTTTAAATTACTTAGGCATTTTATAAAATTGTGTCTATTACACCATATTGACTTATGTAAAATATGGCATCTCCCGAACATTTTTGTTTTAAATTTTGAAAAACTTTTATTGTTTGACTTTATTTTAATTTTGAATTTTGAACGGGATTTGAACCATCGCAAGACTATCAACATTAATCGTGGTGACGTGGCATCATTGGCGGAGGGTTACGTAGTCTAATTATCCAAGGCGTCACAATTCTCCTCCACTACAAGAAATCTCGTCCCGAATTTAAGAGGGGACTAGGGGAAAGGTCTGGTTCAAATCCTATCGAATCTTCTCGTCTTTGGTTGCTCTTCTCGAAGAGGTCGATCCATTACATTGATGTCTTCAGTTCTCTGCTTCGGGTCATCATGATGAAGTTGTCGTCCTTACTTGGGGATCTTCATCGTACTTACGGAAAGGATAAGGGGTAGCTTCAAAAGGACAGACCTCTACAAGGTTGACTATCTGGTCAATAACATCAAGGAAGGCGGCGGAAGTTACTCTCGGATTGAATCTTAAGAAAATATCGAGATCAATGTAAGGAGGTACCATGAGAATTTTCAAACGGATAGGCAAGCGTTTGATGCCTAATCGAAGGTGAAAGGGGTTCAAGCATAGCGAGAATAAGTATTGCGTCGATACCAAAATAGATCACTTGGGACGGTGGTCTGTGAATTACATACGAGTCCACGCAGCGAGGAATAACTTTGGGAACATGGGGTGTACAGAGATTCAGGTTTCGATCCTGTGGAACTGTTGGTTATGGGCCCACCATGTGGTTGAAAGTAGGAAGGGCGGTGACGTCTTGCACGACCATGTAAGCATGGCAAGTCGAGGATAGTCATCGGTTATGTCAGAACAACATCGGTACCAAGGGCGAGGGACGAAGAGAACCATTTTCCCGCCGTTGAACGAGGCGGACCAATAGGCAAAGTTCTCGCCCATCGGTGGCTACCGGGATGTCATCAACAATGGTAACAGGGTCTTGCTGACAGAATTGTACACCGAGGTGTTTACATAAGCAGGAGAACATTACTGCTTAGATCATATAGATCACAAGAAACATTAAACCAACCAATGGAAAGGCAAATATGATTATCAGATTAAACAAAACAATGGAAAGGAAAATGTGTTTAAACACATATTTCAAGGGTATATCCTTCCCAAGGACAAGCAGAGCATGATATCCATGACAGGATATAATGTAGAAAACTCTTCAGGTAGGGGAGAGAAATTTCATGACATTACCCATACAACGGTGTTTGGATAATTGAGAAGGAAACATTTAGCATTGGGCTTCAAATGTTCTTGTTGAAAATCAAAGTACCACAGACATGCTTCGAGATAGCATTGACATGGTCTTCAAGCAAAGGTCGAACTTTGGATACACACAAAGGATCCATCAGGAACAACTTATAAAATAAGTCTTACAATTTCCTCATGGAAGAATGGTTAATCTTGCTAAAAGGGAAGCTATAACAATAGGGCCTCCGGCCAGGTGTGCTAGGCACGACATCCCCTTACCGGGTCACATAAAGACCATTGTTATAACTCTTGGAAATATGTTCCAATCATCATATCTGACCGAGATTCAGATCTGATTGGTGTCGTATGGGAGCAAGTTCTCAAACAAGAGCTCATCATTAAATTAAGGAGAGGATGAGGGGTAGCTGATGGAATCAGCGAAAATCCTCGAGATTTCCAAAAAGGTGGATTTCCACAGTTATGTGAACAAGGAGATAACATTTGTCGGATCAAGTGATAAAATGGTGTATGCTCGAGGAGAACATACATAGTTGAACATTGGATGAGAGGTGCACCCGAAATATGGGCTGGGTTGCACGGCCAACATCGGAATGATGATTCAATAATCAATATTCTAAGAATGAACGGCCGACCATTAACTTCAAAGCAATAGGGTTGCTAGAAGGACAGAATCCAAACAGCGCCGTTCACTTGTTTGGTACCCCTGTTGGAATCAACACGAGCACCAAGAAAGAATGGTGATGGTGAGAAGCATCACTATACCAAGAATTCTTAAGAGGTGGAGCAATCCTCACAACATTCTTGATATAGAAGACAGTAATACTACAAGGTAGAACATAACCTGAGCTAGATAGTAAGGAAACCAGGGTTCAACACAAAACATGAACAAGTTTGTGTTGGGGAAGGCAAGAATGTTGCCGATGATAACACAAATCATCGAGAGGCAAGGATGGTATTTCTCATCATGAATTCAATTGATATCCCGGAAGAACTCAGAATGCCGATGATGATTACAACAGGATTGTCGCGAGATTTCATGAAGGTGTAATCGATCGGCGATGACATCAAGTAAAAGGAATGATGAAGCGAAATGATCTTGGGACCATGAGTAGGATACAATATCAAATTCAAGCTTGTCGTTCAAGGTGGAACGATAAGACGAGGAAATCGACATAAGCTTAGCTATCGTCGCAAATTGGTGCTCCGAGTATAAGGACCAGGTAGCACAGTTAGAATCACACGACAATGATATAGCCAAACAGGCTAGGAATGGCGTGATCGGGTACAAACTTCGTACATATAGAAGCTTTCATCAAGAGTTGTTGAACCGTGAGCGGACTCGGTTCAGTTATCGGTGTCTTTGAGTGTATAATAACTTAGAGCCCGTGAAAAATTGGAATCAGTGGGAAGGTAGCACTTGATGAAGAACTCATAAGAAGTTATGCAGTTCCATGATAATCTCGAGATACCAGGGGGGTAATACTCGACACAAGATCAAAGTAAAGGTTGGACTGGTGTATTGATCCATAGAAGACAATTGTTTTAACTTGTCCGAGAAATGGAATCAAAGAAGAACAATCATGGTCGGAACCATGGTTGCAAGGGATCAATTCACAGATACCATATGTTAGTTATCAAGGAAATAGTTATTATTACAAGAAGCTTCCATGATAGGATATACATCGCGTCCATGGGCATGAACACAAAGTTCAAGGTCGACTCCCACTTCCTCAATGCATAATCTTCCATTCACCTCTCGTATTTCGAAGATGACATTAGTTGTTGAAAGTTTTACCTGGTGCAATACCAAATAAGTATGACTCGTGAAATCTTTCGGGTTCACACCGAAGAGGGAAGACGTTGGTTCAATCCCATCGGGGCTTCTTACGAACATATACCATAAGCTTCAAGAGTAAATATCACCAGCTCGAAAGCAGAGCATGGTTGACAAAAGGAAAGGATACAATTTACCAAAGGCATTATGTATCGAGAAAGAACTTACAAAGTGATCAATTATGAAGGACACTGTCGGATAATAATCCAACAGTGGATATGGCGATCCACAATGGGGCTGATATGAGTATCGATACCCAATCGTGAGGAAGAAAGATTGCAAATGCATCGGTTTATAGAACATCTGAATAGTTCAACGCTTAATTAGCAAAGTAATTATGATTTTCAAATCAAGGGATCAGGAGCAAATGCTCTGATCAAGGATGGATAAGCTGAATAGACTTAGGGGTACAATCGACGGCAATTTGATTGGTCGATAGCCAGCTCATGTTTAAAATGACGTCTGAGCCGGAAGGATGAATTCTAGGATCTGTTTGAGGATTGCGAGCATTCGCAACAAATCGAATCAATGGACTCAAAATGATAATGACAATGGATGCCAACAAGATTACTAGACTTATGGGATTAACCATAATGCAAGTAATCAAGAATTTCGAGAGCAATAGGATGCTCAGGATTTTCGGAAGATCGAATGGTTTTTCGAGGATTGGTGACATACATGGATCAACTGGGGATGAGCGGATATTCGGTAAGTGCGAGAAATTATCCGTAGGGGTATTCGTGTAGCAAAGAACTGCAAGGCAATAGGCGCAAAGTATTCTCGGAACATTAGAGGGAATTTCGGGGTATCTTGTAATAACAAGATTAACTCGAATAAAAGTAAGAACGACAGCGTAAGTATTTATCCATAGGGATGTTTCGTGGTAGGGAATTACAAAAGCGACAGGCACAAGGTCTCGAGAGAATATCGGAGAGTATCTTCAAATTCTTCAGTTCACGGAGCAATCACCGTAGTGAGGGGTTCTCCGGGAGGAAGTAGTAACGAGATCCTAAAGTTAGATTTTAGTAAAAATCGTTTAACCCAAATAGAAGAGAGTTCAAAATCCCAGAGTAAAGATCGAGGAGTAAAAGATCCTAATACCACCCAATGGCGACGTGGGCCCATGGGCCGCACAACCATGTTAGTAAAAGTTTTCCAATGTCTAGACTCAACTTCGGCCAAGGAGTTGGAAAGGGGGATTCCTACAGGCAGTCGGCTCTGATACCAACTTGTGACGCCCTCGATTCAATCGTACACTAATCATGCACGCAAATGTGTACGATCAAGATCAGGGACTCACGGGAAGATATCACAACACAACTCTAAAACATAAATAAGTCATACAAGCATCATAATACAAGCCAGGGGCCTCGAGGGCTCGAATACAAGTGCTCGATCATAGACGAGTCAGCAGAAGCAACAATATCTGAGTACAGACATAAGTTAAACAAGTTGCCATAAGATGGCTAGCACAAACTAGGATACAGATCGAAAGAGGCGCATGCCTCCTGCCTAGGATCCTCCTAAACTACTCACAGTCGTGCCACCGGGCTGCACGTAGTAGTAGTCAACTCCAATGTAGTAGTAGTCATCGTCGGTGGCGTCTGGCTCCTGGGCTCCATCGTCTGGTCGCAGCAATCGAGTAAAGAAAGGGGAGAAAGGGGGAACAAGGCAACCGTGAGTACTCATCCAAAGTACTCGCAAGCAAGGAGCTACACTACATATGCATGGATATATGTGTAAAGGGCCATATCAAGGACTGAATGCAGTAATGCCGTAATAAAAGGGGATAACTAATCTGTCAAGACTACGCTCGAAGCTCCGTCTTTGCAACATGTAGAAGAGAGTAGATCAAGTCCTCCAAGTAGCATCGCATAGCAATAATCCTACCCGGCGATTCCTCCTCGTAACCCCGAGAGAGAGCGACCACCGGGTTGTATCCGCACTTGGAAGGGTGTGTTTTATTAAGTATCCGGTTCTAGTTGTCATAAGGTCAAGGTACAACTCCAAGTCGCCCTGCTACCAAGATCACGGCTATTCAATAGATTAACTTCCTGCAGGGTGCACCACATAACCCAACACGCTTGATCCCATTTGGCCGGACACACTTTTCGGGTCATGCCCGCCGCTGGAGATCAACACGCCGCAGCCCCACCTAGGCACAACAGAGAGGCCAGCATGCCGGTCTAAACCTAAGCGCACAATGATGCGGGCCCATCGCCCAATGCACACCTGCACGCTATGGGCGGTCGGAAGCGTAACTAGCCCCTTAATACAAGAGCAGGCCTACGTTCCAATCCGGTAGCGCGCCCGCCGATTGGCCGACGTCACGAAGTGCCGGCTGATACCACGGCGGGATACCCATAACTACTCCCGCGTAGATGGTTAGTGCGAATAGACCAAATGGCCGGACTCGGATCAAATACCCAGATCTCGTTAAAGCGTGTTAAGTATCCGCTAACGCCCGACCAGGCCAGGCCCACCTCTCTCCTAGGTGGTCTCAACCTGCCACCTGTCGCTCCGCCATAAAGTAACAATCGGGGCCGTCGGGAACCCAGGCCCACCTCTACCGGGATGGAGCCACCGTCCTTTCAAATTTCCATCTCCTAACAAGATCACAGGTAATGTAATGGTGTAAAGTATATAGTATATGCCCGTGATCACCTCCGAAGTGATCACAGCCAAAGAGTATAGCATGGCGAGACGGACAAGAGTGTAGGGCCACCGATGGAACACTAGCATCCTATACTAAGCAAGAGGATAGCGAGTAAAGGTAACAACAATGAGTAGCAAGGACAAAGCTATGCAGATATAGGATTAATCGAAAGCGAGAACATGCTACACTACTCTAATGCAAGCGATAGAGAAGAGTAGGCGATATCTGGTGATCAAAGGGGGCTTGCCTGATTGCTCAGCAAGGAGAGGGGTCGTCAACTCCGTGGTCGTCGGGCAAAGCAGCAGCTTCGGTCTCGTAGTCTACCGTAGAGAAGAGGGGAAGAAACAATGAATACCATGCAAACAGATGCATATCAACACAACAAGCAGAGCTAGACGTGTTCTAACGCGGTATGAGGTGATACCGGTGAAGGGGGAAAACATCCGGGAAAGTATCCCGGTGTTTCACGTTTTCTGGCAAATGAACCGGAGGGGGAAAGTTGCGAGTTTGATATGTTAGGGATGTGTGGCATTTAACATGCCGTGTATCCGGGTTCGCCTCGCCGTTTCTCGAGCAACTTTCATGTTGAAAATAATTTAATTCGAGTTACGGATTAAAAGATATGATTTTCTAAAGATTTTATTAGTTTCGGAATTTATTAATTATTTAATTTAATTGAAATTGATTTATGACATCAGCATGATGTCATGTTGATGTCAGCAGTCAACAGTGGTTGACTAGGTCAAATCGACGCGTGGGTCCAAGTGGGACCCATCATCATACTACTGCTTAGGTTAATTAGAGTTTAGTTAAACTAATTACGATTTAATTAAACTAACAGTTAATTAGATTAATTAATTAGGATTAATTAACTTAATTGATTCACCGATTAATTAATAATTAGTTTTATTAATTCATTTTATTATTTATTTATTTACTATTATTATTATTTTAACCATTTTCTTTTTATCCATTTTCGTTCTCGGCGTGGGCCCGTTTGTCATTGGCTCAGAGTGGCCTATCGGATTCAAAGGCGTGGTTGTCGGGCGGAGCCCCATGAGTGTCTTGAGCGATTACGGGCGCCCGATGGGGCGGACCAGCGCCGACGATGGGGACACCTTGGGGCGCCGGCGAGCGGCGGCACAGGGGCCAAGCGGCACCGGCGAGCCGCTGCCAGCGGCGAGCCCTTCTCTGCGTTGGCGATCAGAGCAGGGGTGTGTCGCCTTGAGCACGGGCTGGGGATCCCAGAGGCACGCAGGATGGCAGTGCGTGGGCACGGACGCGGCTACGGAGGGGTGAGCGCAGCACGGGCGGTGGGGCGGCCTACGGCGACCGGAGCAAAGGGGAACGGAGCGAGGGCGGACGAGGCCTCACCGGGGCCCTGTAGTTGTGCTTAAGTCGGCTCGGGGAGGGGCCGGGGAGGCGGTCGGCGATGGCGGGGACGAGGCGACGACGGAGATGACGACGACGATGGAGTCCGGCGAGGAGGATGGGGACGTCACGCGGTGGGGAGGAGACGAGGTCGAGGCGGATCATCCCGGCGGAGAGGCGGTCCGGTGGTGACGGGCGGCGCCGATGACGGGCGCTGGGGAGAGGCGGCGAGGAGACGGGCGATGGCTTCGGGACGCCGGAGACGGTGCGGCGTCGGCCGAGCGGCGGGGTCGGGGCGACGGGCGGCGGTATTGGCGATGGGGACGGCGAGGCGCGTCGGTGGCCTCCTCTCGATCCCGATCCAGATCGGGAGAGAGGAGGGGGAGGAGATATTTGCGGGAGAGGTGTGGGGGGTGTCGGTGGCCAGTGGGGGGAGTGGGGGAGGTTAAGGCGGCGGGATGGGCCGGCCTGGCGGCCCGGTGGTTTGCGGCCTTGTGGGCCGAAGCCCAAAGGGCAGGGGGGTTTCTCCCTTCTTTTCTTTTTTTTAGTGTTAGTTTTTGTTTTTTTTCTTTTTTGTATTTTCATTTCTTTTATTTCTTTTCCTTTTCAGTGTTTACTTATTTTAAATTACTTAGGCATTTTATAAAATTGTGTCTATTACACCATGTTGACTTATGTAAAATATGGCATCTCCCGAACATTTTTGTTTTAAATTTTGAAAAACTTTTATTGTTTGACTTTATTTCAATTTTGAATTTTGAACGGGATTTGAACCATCGCAAGACTATCAACATTAATCGTGGTGACGTGGCATCATTGGCGGAGGGTTACTGTAGTCTAATTATCCGGGCGTCACAATTCTCCTCCACTACAAGAAATCTCGTCCCGAATTTAAGAGGGGGACTAGGGGGAAAGGTCTGGTTCCGAAATCCTAACGAATCTTCTCGTCTTTGGTTGCTCTTCTCGAAGAGGTCGATCCATTACATTGATGTCTTCAGTTCTCTGCTTCGGGTCATCATGATGAAGTTGTCGTCCTTACTTGGGGATCTTCATCGTACTTACGGAAAGGATAAGGGGTAGCTTCAAAAGGACAGACCTCTACAAGGTTGATTATCTGGTCAATAACATCAAGGAAGGCGGCGGAAGTTACTCTCGGATTGAATCTTAAGAAAATATCGAGATCAATGTAAGGAGGTACCATGAGAATTTTCAAACGGATAGGCAAGCGTTTGATGCCTAATCAGAAGGTGAAAGGGGTTCAGCGCAACGAGAATAAGTATTGCGTCTGATACCAAAATAGATCACTTGGGACGGTGGTCTGTGAATTACATACGAGTCCACGCGCGAGGAATAACTTTGGGAACATGGGGTGTACAGGAGATTCAGGTTTCGATCCTGTGGAACTGTTGGTTATGGGCCCACCATGTGGTTGAAAGTAGGAAGGGCGGTGACGTCTTGCACGACCATGTAAGCATGGCAAGTCAGAGGATAGTCTGTCGGTTATGTCAGGAACAACATCGGTACCAAGGGCGAGGGACGAAGAGAACCATTTTCCTGCTCGTTGAACGAGGCGGACCAATAGGCAAAGTTCTCGTCCATCGGTGGCTACCGGAATGTCATCAACAATGGTAACAGGGTCTTGCTGACAGAATTGTACACCGAGGTGTTTACATAAGCAGGAGAACATTACTGCTTAGATCATATAGATCACAAGAAACGTTAAACCAACCAATGGAAAGGCAAATATGATTATCAGATTAAACAGAACAATGGAAAGGAAAATGTGTTTAAACACATATTTCAAGGGTATATCCTTCCCAAGGACAAGCAGAGCATGATATCCATGACAGGATATAATGTAGAAAACTCTTCAGGTAGGAGAGAGAAATTTCATGACATTACCCATACAACGGTGTTTGGATAATTGAGAAGGAAACATTTAGCATTGGGCTTCAAATGTTCTTGTTGAAAATCAGAGTACCACAGACATGCTTCGAGATAGCATTGACATGGTCTTCAAGCAAAGGTCGAACTTTGGATACACACAAAGGATCCATCAGGAACAACTTATAAAATAAGTCTTACAATTTCCTCATGGAAGAATGGTTAATCTTGCTAAAAAGGAAGCTATAACAATAGGGCCTCCGGCCAGGTGTGCTAGGCACGACATCCCCTTACCGGGTCACATAAAGACCATTGTTATAACTCTTGGAAATATGTTCCAATCATCATATCTGACCGAGATTCAGATCTGATTGGTGTCAGGTATGGGAGCAAGTTCTGAAACAAGAGCTCATCATTAAATCAAGGAGAGGATGAGGGGGTAGCTGATGGAATCAGCGAAAATCCTCGAGATTTCCAAAAAGGTGGATTTCCACAGTTATGTGAACAAGGAGATAACATTTGTCGGATCAAGTGATAAAATGGTGTATGCTCGAGGAGAACATACATAGTTGAACATTGGATGAGAGGTGCACCAAATATGGGCTGGGTTGCACGGCCAACATCGGAATGATGATTCAATAATCAATATTCTAAGAATGAACGGCCGACCATTAACTTCAAAGCAATAGGGTTGCTAGAAGGACAGAATCCAAACAAGCGCCCGTTCACTTGTTTGGTACCCTGTTGGAATCAACACGAGCACCAAGAAAGAATGGTGATGGTGAGAAGCATCACTATACCAAGAATTCTTAAGAGGTGGAGCAATCCTCACAACATTCTTGATATAGAAGACAGTAATACTACAAGGTAGAACATAACCTGAGCTAGATAGTAAGGAAACCAGGGTTCAACACAAAACATGAACAAGTTTGTGTTGGGGGAAGGCAAGAATGTTGCCGATGATAACACAAATCATCGAGAGGCAAGGATGGTATTTCTCATCATGAATTCAATTGATATCCTGGAAGAACTCAGAATGCTGATGATGATTACATCAGGATTGTCGCGAGATTTCATGAAGGTGTAATCGATCGGCGATGACATCAAGTAAAAGGAATGATGAAGCGAAATGATCTTGGGACCATGAGTAGGATACAATATCAAATTCAAGCTTGTCGTTCAAGGTGGAACGATAAGACGAGGAAATCGACATAAGCTTAGCTATCGTCGCAAATTGGTGCTCCGAGTATAAGGACCAGGTAGCACAGTTAGAATCGTCACGACAATGATATAGCCAAACAGGCTAGGAATGGCGTGATCGGGTACAAACTCGTACATATAGAAGCTTACTGAAGAGTTGTTGAACCGTAGTGCGGACTTGGTTCAGTTATCGGTGTCTTTGAGTGTATAATAACTTAGAGCCCGTGAAAAATTGGAATCAGTGGGAAGGTAGCACTTGATGAAGAACTCATAAGAAGTTATGCAGTTCCATGATAATCTCGAGATACCAGGGGGGTAATACTCGACACAAGATCAAAGTAAAGGTTGGACTGGTGTATTGATCCATAGAAGACAATTGTTTTAACTTGTCCCGAGAAATGGAATCAAAGAAGAACAATCATGGTCGGAACCATGGTTGCAAGGATCAATTCACAGATACCATATGTTAGTTATCAAGGAAATAGTTATTATTACAAGAAGCTTCCATGATAGGATATACATCGCGTCCATGGGCATGAACACAAAGTTCAAGGTCGACTCCACTTCCTCAATGCATAATCTTCCATTCACCTCTCAGATTCGAAGATGACATTAGTTGTTGAAAGTTTTACCTGGTGCAATACCAAATAAGTATGACTCGTGAAATCTTTCGGGTTCACACCGAAGAGGGAAGACGTTGGTTCAATCCCATCGGGGCTTCTTACGAACATATACCATAAGCTTCAAGAGTAAATATCACCAGCTCGAAAGCAGAGCATGGTTGACAAAAGGAAAGGATACAATTTACCAAAGGCATTATGTATCGAGAAAGAACTTACAAAGTGATTAATTATGAAGGACACTGTCGGATAATAATCCAACAGTGGATATGGCGATCCACAATGGGGCTGATATGAGTATCGATACCCAATCAGAGGAAGAAAGATTGCAAATGCATCGGTTTATAGAACATCTGAATAGTTCAACGCTTAATTAGCAAAGTAATTATGATTTTCAAATCAAGGGATCAGGAGCAAATGCTCGATCAAGGATGGATAAGCTGAATAGACTTAGGGGTACAATCGACGGCAATTTGATTGGTCGATAGGCAGCTCATGTTTAAAATGACGTCTGAGCGGAAGGATGAATTCTAGGATCTGTTTGAGGATTGCGAGCATTCGCAACAAATCGAATCAATGGACTCAAAATGATAATGACAATGGATGCCAACAAGATTACTAGACTTATGGGATTAACCATAATGCAAGTAATCAAGAATTTCGAGAGCAATAGGATGCTCAGGATTTTCGGAAGATCGAATGGTTTTTCGAGGATTGGTGACATACATGGATCAACTGGGGATGAGCGGATATTCGGTAAGTGCGAGAAATTATCCGTAGGGGTATTCGTGTAGCAAAGAACTGCAAGGCAATAGGCGCAAAGTATTCTCGGAACATTAGAGGGAATTTCGGGGTATCTTGTAATAACAAGATTAACTGGGAATAAAAGTAAGAACGACAGGCGTAAGTATTTATCCATAGGGATGTTTCGGTGGTCGGGAATTACAAAAGCGACAGGCACAAGGTCTCGAGAGAATATCGGAGAGTATCTTCAAATTCTTCTGGTTCACGGAGCAATCACCTGTAGTGAGGGGTTCTCCGGGAGGAAGTAGTAACGAGATCCTAAAGTTAGATTTTAGTAAAAATCGTTTAACCCAAATAGAAGAGAGTTCAAAATCCCAGAGTAAAGATCGAGGAGTAAAAGATCCTAATACCACCCAATGGCGACGTGGGCCCATGGGCCGCACAACCATGTTAGTAAAAGCTTTCCAATGTCTAGACTCAACTTCGGCCAAGGAGTTGGAAAGGGGGATTCCTACAGGCAGTCGGCTTTGATACCAACTTATGACGCCCTCGATTCAATCGTACACTAATCATGCACCCAAATGTGAACGAACAAGATCAGTCACTCATGGGAAGATAACAAAACAAAACTCAAAAACATAAATAAGACATACAAGCAACATAATAAAACCCAGCGGCATCGAGGCCACGAATACAAGAGCTCGATCATAGGACGAGTCAGCAGAAGCAACAATATCTGAGTACGGACATAAGTTAAACAAGTTGCGATAAGATGGCTAGCACAAACTAGGACACAGATCGAAGAGGCGCAGGCCTCCTGCCTGGGATCCTCCTAACTACTCCTGGTCGTCGTCAGCTGGCTGCACGTAGTAGTAGTCAACTCCAATGTAGTAGTCGTCATCGTCGGTGGCGTCTGGCTCCTGGGCTCCATCGTCTGGTCGCAGCAATCGAGTAAAGAAAGGGGGGAAAGGGGGAACAAGGCAACCATGAGTACTCATCCAAAGTACTCGCAAGCAAGGAGCTACACTACATATGCATGGATATATGTGTAAAGGGCCATATCAGTGGACTGAACTGCAGAATGCCGTAATAAAAGGGGATAACTAATCACGTCGAAGACTACGCTTACAGCAGCTCCGTCTTGCAACATGTAGAAGAGAGTAGATCAAGTCCTCCAAGTAGCATCGCATAGCAATAATCCTACCCGGCGATCCCCTCCTCGTAACCCTGAGAGAGAGCGACCACCGGGTTGTATCTGGCACTTGGAAGGGTGTGTTTTATTAAGTATCCAGTTCTAGTTGTCATAAGGTCAAGGTACAACTCCAAGTCGTCCTGTTACCGAAGATCACGGCTATTCGAATAGATTAACTTCCCTGCAGGGGTGCACCACATAACCCAACACGCTTGATCCCATTTGGCCGGACACACTTTTCTGGGTCATGCCCGGCCGCGGGAGATCAACACGTCGCAGCCCCACCTAGGCACAACAGAGAGGCCAGCATGCCGGTCTAAACCTAAGCGCACAGCGGTCTGGGCCCATCGCCCAATGCACACCTGCACGTTGCGTGGGCGGTCGGAAGCAGAACTAGCCCCCTTAATACAAGAGCAGGCCTACGTTCCAATCCGGCGCGCGCCGCTCAGTCGTTGACGTCACGAAGTGCTTCGGCTGATACCACGACGCCGGGATACCCATAACTACTCCCGCGTAGATGGTTAGTGCGTATAGACCAAATGGCCAGACTCAGATCAAATACCCAGATCTCGTTAAACGTGTTAAGTATCCGCAAAACGCCGACCAGGGCCAGGCCCACCTCTCTCCTAGGTGGTCTCAACCTGCCCTGTCGCTCCGCCATAAAGTAACAGTCGGGGGCCGTCGGGAACCCAGGCCCACCTCTACCGGGATGGAGCCACCTGTCCTTTCAGCCCCCATCTCCGAACAGTATCACAGGTAATGTAATAGTGTAAAGTATATAGTATATGCCCGTGATCACCTCCCGAAGTGATCACAGCCCAGTAGTATAGCATGGCAGACGGACAAGAGTGTAGGGCCACTGATGGAACACTAGCATCCTATACTAAGCAGTAGGATAGCAGGTAAAGGTAACAACAGTAGTAGCAAGGACAGGCTATGCAGCAGTATAGGATTAACTGAAAGCAGTAACATGCTACACTACTCTAATGCAAGCAGTATAGAGAAGAGTAGGCGATATCTGGTGATCAAAGGGGGGCTCAAGCTTAGAGTCAGTTTATACGCTGACGATGCTGTCATTTTTGCAAATCCAATACAGCAGCAGATAGACGCGCTACTAGATATCCTTCGAAGCTTCGGCGAATCCACGGGCCTTCATATAAACCACGCTAAGTCATCAGCCCTGCCCATTAGATGTGACAACGTCGACCTCGAGGCCGTGCTTCAGAATTTTGGAGGTGCAATAGGCACTTTCTCAGCCACCTATCTAGGCCTCCCTATCACCACTTCTAGATTAAGGCTTGTGCACTTACAATTCATCATAGATAGGCTTAAGGCAAGACTAGCGGGATGGAAAGGAAGACTGCTACCTATAGCTAGCCGGAGGATTCTTGTTAGATGTGAGCTAAGTGCCATGCCAACCTTTGCATTCACAGTTCTGCGGATCCCCAAGAAGCTACTCGAAGATATTGATAAGTGTAGGAGGAAATTCTTGTGGAAGCAGGAGGAGATCACCGGAGCTAGTTGCAAGGTGAACTGGCCAACCGTGTGCACGCCGACCATGCATGGAGGCTTGGGAATCCCTGATCTAGAGCGTTTCAGTCGCGCCTTGAGACTGAGATGGCTCTGGATTGCTTGGACAGACCCTAGCTGCCCTTGGTTTGGCACCATGCAGCCATGCAACAGTGAGGACATGGCCCTGTTTGCGGCTGCAACAACAGTGACAATTGGTGATGGTTTGACGGCTCTGTTCTGGCACTCCCGGTGGCTTTGAGAGCCTGCACCCTTGCTGCGGCCTACCCGGGCCTCTACAACCACTCCAAGAGGAAGAAGCGGACCGTGCGCGAGGCGATCAGGGATGCTAACTAGATAAAGGACCTAAGGCACGGGGACACACTGCCATTGTTGCCGGAGTTCATTCGACTAAATCGCCAGATCACCACAGCTGCAACGGTGTTCAGCGATGGCACCCAGGATACCATCCGATGGAACCAGGATGCAAAGGGCCAATACACAGCAAGATCGGCCTACGCGATGCAATTTCAAGGCAGGCTACGATCAACCATGGATGATCTAGTCTGCAGGTCATGGGCACCAGGAAACATCAAATTTTTCGCCTGGCTGCTGATGATGGGTCGTCTCTGGACAAACGAACGCCTCCAGTGACGGGGTTGGCCAAACAACTATTTCTGTCAACTGTGTGTTCGCAGCCTTGACTCGGCACACCACCTCATATGGGGCTGCCCCGTCGCTCTTGCCGTCTGGCGAATGGTGGGGTGCAGGGGAGGATGCTCCAACCTCCTCCCGAGCGACTCATGGACGACCTCCAGCCCGATTCTGATTGTGCAGAAGATGGTTCAGGCAACGCCGACGGCTTCCAGAAAAGGGGCAAAAACCATCATCCTCCTAACTTGCTGGGAAATATGGAAAGAGCGAAACGACTGCATTTTCAAAGGCAAGCAACCAGAGCCAGGTGACATCTCAAGGGCCATCGACAACTCCGTTCAACTCTGGCGGCAGGCCGGAGCCATTGGCCTGCAGAGCCCCTTCTGGGATCCGCCGTGAGAAATAAGTTTGGCTCCTCTTTTCACGGCCGGAAAACTCCAGTCCGTTGCTGTATGATGTACACCATTCATGTATTTGGTCCTAGGACCTGAACCCCCTCATGTTTTCTCCCACTGCTTCCTGCTAATGCAATGAAAAGCCAGCAATTGCTAGATCTTTCAAAAAAAAATCTTGTGTTCTATGCAACACTCACTATGAAGAGAGAACTATGCGTCCATTTTGGGATTGCACCTTTGCCCTCCTCTGCCGGGATTCCATTATAGCCAACAGAAGACGAAGTACTTCTGTTATCACTGATATTCAACTTGTTGCTACTGCTTTGCCTCCAGAAATAGCTATTGAAATGGGCTGGTGGAATATTTGGATGCAGAGGAACAATCTGGTTTTTCATAATATAAGACCCAACCTTCTCACATGGAAGCTTTGTTGAAACAGGATCTCAGGATCATGAGGCATAGAGTAAGACAAGTTTTATTCCAATTATCTGGAGTTGGACTGAGGTCTATCTTCTAGTTTAGCATTTCCAGTTCCGGCAGTTTTTGATGTTTCCAAAGAAAGGAATTGGTCAAACCTGTAATTTTCTTTTTTGCTACCTTTGTAAATATTATCCTGTTTTTAATATATGAAAATACCATAGAACAATGGTTCTACGGTCAATACTTAAAAAAATTAAAGGAGGCAAGGATAGTGTGTTTTCTTCTTGCTATAATAAGTTACAAACTGCCAATTAATTGTATATGCAGTCTTCAAATATCACACAATGTATACATAACTAGCTTAGCAATCCAGGTAGCTAACTCCCTCTCTTTCTCTCCCTCTTTCCAACTATACTAGTCGCGCACATGCAACATGTACAAGTACTAGGTGGTGCTAGCAAGCAAACTCGCAACACTAGTACAGTACAGACTACACTAGCTAGTTAGATAAATTGCTCGTTCCTTCACAACTAACTAACTAGCTAATTGATGCGTGTGCACCCAAGACTCCAGTATTAACATGCAAACTGACACACATACATGCCGCCGTATATGTATGCACGTATGTACAGTGCACACACACATACAGCACCGCGTGTATTTTACAAACACAACACTACATTGGATATGGTACACAACAAGATCATTATACTAATTTGAGTAGTTAAAAACCAAAAAATTACTAACATATATAACCGTTGAATGCAGTGGTAGTTGCAGACCAAGCCGGGCAGAAACCAGACACTTGAGCAGGAGGGACGTAGCCGCGGCTATGAGTAAAACGTATGCCCATAATTTGAGCATACCGGAAGCCCCACCATCCTTGCCAGCAGCTGATACTTGTTGCTTCGGCCAGTGACTTAGCATGAACACAAGGTAGTAGGTCAGAATCCCTGAGACGCCACATGACACCTGGAATGTCGTAGACCAGCCGGAGAGCCCAACTTCATCCATGGAGTTGGCCAGGTAAGCAAAAGGAGGAGCTACCACCATTGCACCGAGGAAGATGAGCCTATTTCTGTATGGCTTCAACTTGTCGACGCTGATGATGGAGCTGCTGCCTGGTTTACGGTCGAGGTGGAGGCTGAACCAGAGAAGCACAGGGATGACCTCCGGCAAGCATAGCAGAACGGCATCCTCGCCCAGCCACTCTGCGGCCGCCGTGTGCGACGTCGCCAGCAAGAGGAGAAGCAGGGTCCTGTGGAGCATCTCCGACGCCAGTGCTATGCCGGGTGAGGCGCCAGCGGGCAGCTTCATCACCATGCGCGTCAGTGCCGCCACCGTGCAGCTTAGGAACAGGAGGAACTGTGAAATGGTGAACTGGGCAGCTGCATGGTCTGGAAGCTGGTCCATAAGCAGTAGCGCCCCCAGCGTCATCATCACAATGATCCCAACCTCCATAGTTTTCACTTTAGTCTCAGCGGCGTTAGAAGATCCTTGATTAACTTTACGACTGCTGCCCCCAGTACGCCGATTGAACTTGAGGTACAACGCTCGTATGAAAACAAGAGCTATGACTGGAAAGATGGCGAGCCAGACGAAGCTCAAGCTGATGTCCACTAATATCACGTAAGCTATGAGCACAAGAATGACTGCGTCTCTGAAAATCCAGACATTAGGACGGCATGTGATCCATGACTTCCGCACCCGCAGATTGGACAAGCACTCGTGCGATTTCACAACTATATATGGGACGGAGATGGCAACCTCCACTGTGCCAGTTACCAACTCACTATATTCTTTGTTGGTAAAACCATCGTCGCTTAATTGAGACACTTGGAAATTGACTAGACAGCTGGCCAGTGTGCACGTCACTGCTATGAGGCATATTCCATCCGATACCCCAAGATTTTCTGAAATAAAAAAAGAAGATGATCAGATCATATATATCAAAATATAAATGTATATACAAAGTAAGTTGTAGAATTACTATTATCTGTCTGTGTATCAATTGTGCCTGTTTTTAATAAAAACACCCCATTTACGATAAGCAGTACATATATAGATTTAAATTCACGGCATGCCACCCTGAATATTTACGTGAATTCTCGCTGGATTAGAAATATATTTTTGTATAAATTATACAGTGGGTCTCTGCTGGAGGCCCCTTGCTTGGGGAAAGAGGGGGCGGGGTGGGGTGGGTGGGGGGAGTTGCCTCTCTGTTGAGAAGCACGTGGGAGGGACAACGACATGGAGGTCCAGCCTCGCAATTTCTGGCCAAACGCCCAAACCCTAGGGACTGCAACACATAGATTAGGTAGCATCAGTTCACTGGGTCGAAGGCCTTGGATATGTCTACTATGAGGAAAAGACTCGATTGCAACTTTTTGTGCAAATCCCCGATTAAGTCCTGAACCCGAAGGAAATAATGATGGATGCATCGCTTCCGGGTGAAAACAATTTGACTCGCGGAGACAACTATCCACACCACCATATTTGCTTGCAGAATATCTTGGAAATAATATGGATTAGGCTGATAGGTCAAACTCAATGAATGAAAGCATAACAACAAGGAAGAACAACACACACAAAAACGTATTAGTAATTTGATCAAACTTTACATATGGTTGATTAACATATTGGTGGTCGTTGCAACCTCCCTGTCCAGCTCTTGTGGGTTGTAGGTTGAGCAAGGGCTCAGTGGCCCTCTCTATCTAGCTTGTTTTTCTTTTTCTACAAAAATGAAAATACATGCCTACATATAGATATATATACATAAATCTCGCAAGTATTAACAATTTGGACGTCAAAGAAACGCAATAGACTTACCGATAAATCCTGGTGGCACTAGAGGGTGTACATTGCGTGACTTGACTGTCTGCTGGCGCCCCATTGGTTGATTATTATCGACTTTGTGTGAAGAGGTTTTCGCAGCCCGCTGGCCAATGGATGGGCCAACTTGGTGCGGCTGTGTAGTCGATCTAACCTGGCAATGCAACGCAATGGTAGTAAACTCATCATTGATAGCCCTGCATTAATCACATCGTCGATCGAGCAAAAGATTCCTACATGATCCATGCATGTGAGTAGTAATTGTTGTAGTTTGGTCATTGTGGATCCGATTTCTTTGGTTTTTTTACTCGCATATGCATAGCTTTGGTCATATATGACTTTGCTATTTGCTGCCTTGGGGTGCATGTTTAGTCCCCATGCAAGAAATGGAGAGAAATTTCAAACATTAAGAATCTTGATTTTTAAATTTCAGTAAATTCAAAACTTAGTTGAAGTTCATGAAACTAAGTTTTGGACTTACTTGCATGGGGACCGTAAAGTCTCCACACGGCGTGTTCTTGTGTGTGCGTTGTTGTTGGTGGTATGCATCCTAGCTATGCAAAGACCAGATGTGCTCATTGTGTTTTGTATCCTCTTGATGCTCTATTTTGAGCCAATAAAATCACCTTTCGTCAAAAAAATTTATCATTCCAAATTTCAGATGAAAAATCCTTTGTATAACAAATAGGACCTCTGGTGCATCGCAGATAAAAACTCAATATTTTCAGAAAATAATAAGTAATATTTTCATGCTTAGCAAACCGCTTAGTAAACCTCTTAACAGTCTTATACTAAGCTACCTAATAAAACTTTCATCCAAAATGATAAAAGAACAAGCAATTTTGTGTCTGGTGCAAAAACGATAAAGTAGATAGTTTAGTTTTTATTTTGATTTCTAGATAGTTTAGTTACAATACTTATGACTTGTGATGATTTTTTAACAAATTCTAAATATTTTTACCTGTATAAAGTTTTCATTTTCAAGCTTGAAAAAAATGTGCTCTAGATCATAGACGGTTCTACATGAATTGCTTTGTAGTAACACCTGAACCAATTAAAATCACCAATTGAACCTGCAACCCATTTGTCATGAGTACATCTATACTGGTGGGTCCCCGGCCGTCTTTGATGAGGCACAGAAAACTCGCAATGAAGGCATGTGATATATCTTAGACGACTCTGAACGAGAGCCATCAATGACCTGAATATACCAACAGCAATTTTACTGGGAGCCTTCTATGAACATCCGACGACCTCATATTAACGTCCTGAAATTTTGAATCTCTTGCTTGAGACCCGTCCTGATGTTTGCCAATGACCATCATCATGTCGACTACCTCTGGTCTGGTTTTTCTTTTATTGTTTCAGAACTGCATATGCATGAATGAGAAGAAAAGGCTAGAGGTAATATATAGCCAGCTAGCTAGAATGAAACGAATGAAGGAGTAAGAAGTAAGAACATACCCTCTGTACAAGGGAAGAGGGCTCACGAACAAACAACATAGTGAGTACATAGCCAGACCTCACGTACCTAATATATCACATCGACGATGCTCTTGCGCGCTACAGAACGATGGATATGCTTGCTTATATAGATGTAGGGGCTTGAGAAACTCCACCCCTAGACTATCCGTTGATCTCAGCCCCGATGGCCGGCTCCTGCGCTTGTATAGATGGTTTTCTTCTGAGGGAGGCTGGACGGTCGAACCGATCGATGAATTGGCGTGCAGATTATGGGAGGTTGGAACACGAAGCAAGTTTGCTAGCTAGGTCCATATATAACAAGAGTAGTCCGAAGACAATTTCGGGGTTTCATATTTTATTGGAGTGTCATTGTAAATTTTTATATTGTTTTCTTTCTATAAACATAGTTAATCTTTATAAAGATTGATAGTATAAGATAAAACTAGTATATAGAGTAAATAAAAACGAAGGGACTAAGACGATTGCTACATGCACTCTCTTAATGGAGCAGTATAATCAGCACGCACCTATAAATGATATATATTCAGAGCTAGAATAACTACTTTTAAAAAACAGTACATACGCAGAAACTCATAAGATGCGCGCACACCCACCTCTATGAACACACGTACAAGCAACTTGCAGTAGAGGGTGTTTAGAAAATATGCAAACACTCGTGCCAAATCAACTTAAGACTTGAATCCGGATGAACGGGTTTCACCACAAGAAATCTATACATATAAGTTATGCTTAATTCGGATGCGAAAACAATATTGAGAGTCAGAAAGTTATTATGGTTGTTTGCTATGGCGCCAAGGGCGCTGCCCTGTTTTCCTAAGAAAACATATTCGGGGTCAGAAGATAGGAGGCGGCAGCAACTGATTGGCACGTTAACCAATAATGACTAATCCATATTGAAAGTCAGAATGTAGAGCCAATCGCCATCGTTTCTTCCCAAACCGTCCATGTCGCCACCCCATTAACTAAGGCTCTCGTCAACGCCTCGTTCGGGGCACGTATATGCTCGGCCTTATGCTGCTAGCTCATCCGTCTGCCAAATCTTCTACCCAAGACAAGGAAACCGGCGGAAATAGCGTGCAAGCCACCTCCGTCACGTGGGCTAGAATTCCTTGTCGACGGAAAGCATTACAAGCTAGCTAGGCAAGAGGCCAGCTGCCATGGTGGTGGGTCGAGATGTTCAAACTCTTGTTCGTTGGGTGGGAATAAACGAAGTCGTTATAAGACCCATTTTTAGCCATGGCCGAGGTGAGGTCCAACGGCCGGAAGCTCTACATTATGCAACTTGAACATACTGGCGTGTAGTGTTAAGAAATGTATTACATTATGGCACGGAGGAAGGAGGAGTCGTACGCGGTGCCAACTGCATGCAAGTGCCAACAACTAACACATACCCATTTTCTTTTCTTGAACAATTGCTTTCTCAAACCATCGGCGGCCGGTACTTCCTACAATATCGATATGTACAACCGGGGTTTAATAATAGATCGTGGTGGGGCTGAGTAATTTGACTTAGCCATATATATAATACAACTAGATAATGTACTATAGTATCAATTTAATATTGTTATCTTTTTTTAACACATTACAAATGCAAGCGCTCGTATAAACACGCATACATTCATTCCTATGAACGCATACACATCCCACTCCTATGAGCACCTGAGAGAGACTGAACCGACATATCATCTTGAAATGGACGGAGTCATCATAGGCGCCTTGTAGTCCAAAAAAACATCTACTCCCACCAAACATACATCGCCGAAAATCCTGAGACAAATTTAATATACTTATCAATCGTTGGCATAAGTGGTTCCATCGTGAATGCATGTGCAATGCAAAATTGTGCTGACTCTGGGTTGCGTGTCCCCCATGCGGGTTGCCCTCAATAAAGCAAAACGGGTGTTTGTTTGCTCGAGCCCAAGCATGAGGCGTTCTTTGGAAGCACTAAACATGATGAGGAAAAACCCAACAACATGACAAAAACCGTGCGTGAACGATGCCGTTCCTGTGTCTAGGGAGGTGGCGCGGCGCATACCACGTAGAAGTTGAATGTGCGACGGTGGAGTGAATACATCTAAAATGTATTGATTCCTTTTGATGTTTAATTCCTAAGTTGTTTTAAAGTAGACTAGCATACTAATAAAACGCAAGAAGGCATATTTTCCATTTTGAGGTGCTGTGATTTCGGGAAATTTGTTGAGCTCATAAAAAACTTGGAAAAACCATAGGACAACATTTCCTCGGATCACAAAGGCCTACAAAATGAGGGGTTGTAGGCCCTTGCCCATCCCAGACGTCTTAATGCTGGAGGCGGGTTGGACCCGTGAAGCACCACCACTGATGTCCTTTGACTGCAAACATTGTACTCCCTCCGTTTTATAATATAAGAACGTTTTTTATATTAGTGAAGTGTTAAAAATGTTCTTATATTTTGGACAGAGGGAGTATATGCCTATGTATTCAATTTGCCCACAAGTTCCAGAGATTTTATTTGCCGCCCCCACATAGAGATATTTGTTCCGGGCTGAACACTTCTAGATTGCTCCTCCGGTACATGGCTTGAGGGAAAATTTGCCGCATATCTTCACCATCATCACTGTCAACCGGTACTTCGCTTGAGGGAAAATTTGCCACATATCTTCATTGTCATCAATGTCAAATTGCTTCTCAATGAGTTGTGAGTACTCTACCCCCCCCCCCCCCCAAATATTTATTTTATGGTAGTAGATATGTAGTCATCTCTCTCTCCCCCCAATGTCTAGATATATGAGTTGTGCTACATGATTATAATCATTTATATGTGACAAACAAAGCACATTAAAATCTATTTTATATATGCTAAATTACAGAAAAGTCGTTGGCCATGCTTGCGCTTGGAAAAATGTGTGGGGTGATATTTCCATGCTTGGTTTGAGCCCAAGGGATGAGCAGGTACCCCAAATCATAAAATGTTCGGGACTCCAAAAAATCATTTTCTATGGTTTACAAGACAAGAGCCGGAAAAAATTTCCCCTCGGTCCACCGGCCGCTGCAGGTTCACTTGCCCTCCGTCACTTGCTACGAGAATAAGAGGGCGAGGGAATCCCAAGTATGTGTGTCGGGTCCGTTCTTGTAGAGTCCTCGAGCATTTGTCCACGACGGTGACGCCATGTGAAGGGGATGGTGTTGCGGTTTGTTTTTGTTCTGTAGTTCCTTCTCTGTTTGATGAATCTTAGCCAAATACAACTTTTTAGGGGGACTTGTGAGGTTTGTCCGTTTGTGTCCTGCTGATACGTCTCCAATGTATCTATAATTCTTGTTTGTTCCATGCTATTATATTATCAATCTTGGATGTTTTATATTCATTTACTACCAACATTATATCATTTTTTGGGACTAACCTATCAACATAGTGCCCAGTGTCAGTTGTTGTTTTCTACTTGTTTTTTACTTTGCAGAATATCAATCCAAACGAAGTCCAAATGACACGAAACTTTTTGGAGATTTTTTTCTGGACAGAAGACACCCAGGGAGCCAAAGAAGTGCACAGGAGAAGGCCCGTGGGGCCCACTAGGCACCAGGGCACGCCAGAAGGCCCAGGCGCGCCCTGGTGGGTAGTGGAGCCCACGAGAAGCTTCTCCACCGCCATACACCTCTATAAATACTCTAAATCCCAAAAACCCTAGGGGAGACGACGAAAAAAAATTCCAGCCACTGCAAGTTCCAGAACCACGAGATCCAATCTAGAGGCCTCTTCTGGCACTCTACCGGAGGGGTCAACGATCACGGAGGGGGTTCTTCATCATCACCCTTGCCCTCCCCCCCCCCCCCCCCCTTACGATGTGAGTAGTTTACCACAGACCTACGGGTTCGTAGGTAGTAGCTAGATGGCTTCTTCTCTCTTTTTGATCCTCAGTACAATATTCTCCTCGATGTTCTTGAAGATCTATTTGATGTAATGTCTTTTTCCTGTGTCTTTGTTGGGATCCGATGAATTGTGAGTTTATGATTAGATCTATCCATAAAAATTATTTGAGTCTTTGTTGAACTCTTTTATGCATGATTGCATCGTTGCCATTCAGGATAAAAAGATGGGGTTTATTCCTACATGAATAGATCTTGTCTACATCATGTCATCGTTCTTATTGCATTACTCTATTTTTCCATGAACTAGATGCATGCTGGATAGCGGTCGATGTGTGGAGTAATAGTAGTAGATGCAGGGAGGAGTCGGTCTACTAATCTTAGACGTGATGCCTATACACATGAGCATTGGCTTGGATATCGTCATAATTATTTGCTCTTCTGTCAATTGCCCAACAGTAGTTTGTTTACCCACTGTATGATATTTTCTCGAGAAAAGCCTCTACTGAAATCTACGACCCCCGGGTCTATTTCCTATCATATTAAAACCCCAAAATACCTTGCTGCATTTTTTCTTTATTTATTTTATTTTGTTTTTGCTAGATCTATTTATCAAATCGCAATTTAGTCTATCTCAATATCAAGGAGGGATTGACAACCTCTCTTACGTGTTGGGTTACAAGTATTTGTTGTATTTGTTGTTTGTTTGTAGGTGTTGTTTACATAGTGTTGCTTGGTTCTCCTACTGGATTGATAACCTTGGATTTATAACTGGCGGAAATACTTATCTTTGTCGTGCTGCATCATCCTCTCCTCTTCAGTGAAATACCAATGCAAATACAAGCAATCACCTGCTCCTCTGTATGTATGGAGTTGGGATTATCCTACGGCCCTTCTTAGTTCCAGTTTCTCTGGGATTATCCTCTGGCATATAGATGTTACTGAAAGTCTGACTATTGCATACCTTCTTCCCACAGTGGCGACACTACTGCAGAGATGGCTAGCAGTGGCGGGTGCAAGATGGCCATCAGTGGCGGGCTACGGGCCCAAGCAAGCCCCCCACTGACCTCCCGTCACTGGTAGAAGGCTAAAAGTGGTGGGGAGGCCACCCGCCACTGTTAATCAGTTAGCAGTGGTGGGCGCAAAAGCTTGCCCGCCACTAGTAACTCGAATACCACTGGCAGTTTTGCTTTATATCAGTGGCGTGCACCTAGTCATGCCCGCCAGCAATGGGGGTTCACCAATAAGCCCTTTTCCCAATAGTGCGAGGTGTCATTTCACACCATGTAACGTGGTGTCGAGCCCGAGGGTTCCCCTCTCCTATGTCTGCCTCCTTGGTGATGTGAGTGCTGAAGAATCCCGAGGCCCTCCGAGTCGGCTCCTGCTAGATAGGTCAGGGTTAGTGTCTTAGTGGTGAATAAGGTTGCATCGAGTCTGGTGGCAAAGGTAGCATTGGCTGGTGAGGTATGATTCTACAAGGTTTGTTTGCGAGGTGGAGGTAGTAGCATCCCTTTGTATTATGGTCCTCTAGCCTTGCCTCTATCACATCAGTACATCCTCCGGTGCCAGAGAGAGCCTTTGAGAAGTTTTTTAGCTTTGAGTCTTGGATATGCGACTCTTCAAACGTTCGCGGCTTTTCCTCCAGAGCCATGGTCTAGAAGGACTTGGCCTCTGAGAAATTTTGTAGGTTTGAGTCTTGGATATGCGACTCTTCAGGCGGCCGCGGCTTTTCCTCCAGGGCCATGGTCTACAAGGACTATGGCCGTGACGACATCATGCATGCCATCAATAATGGCATCATGGCTCCGGTTATCGGTTGGAATGCAACCTTGCGAGAGGAAGATAATGGTCTTCTACCAGGGACCTGTAATAATTTATGTACTTTTCAATGGTGTTTGTACTAATAGTTTGGTTAATAGATTGGAACTTAGTAAATCCCAAAAATTAAGATTTTAAGCATGGCAACCCAAACGATTTTCATGACAACTTTAGTTGACTCAAGGTGGCACGTTCAATTGGTCAACATGGCAATTTTGTCTCAGTTTGTTTTTTGTTAGAAAATTATCATGTTTACCAACTTGCCACCTCGCGTCAACTAAAATTGCCATGAAAAACGCTCGGGTTGCCATGCTTAAAATCTGAACGTTATCATTTCCTGATAGATTTGACTGCTTTTTTCATACCAAAAGAGACGAGCATACATAAAATTTTCTTTCAGCATTCTTACCCTCGACCTCCTCCTCTAGTTGTCAACTTCACGGTAACCATGGCAGAAGACCTAAATCAATGGATAAGTACTCAATACAATGATGTGGCGTCCCAGTGTTCGTTGTCCAAAAAATAAATGGGAATGGTGCATTTTTGTAGCAATGTTAATCTATCACTGGAAATTCTTGATGAAATGTCACATTCAGAAGAGAAAAATAATACACTATAATTTGCTCTTGCTACATCGACGCTAGCTTTAAAAAATGCCATAATTTAATTATTATTTTTAAAATAAAATGAACGCTCAGTCAAGATGTCCCAAGTTACTCTTGGCAGTACATGATTGCAGGCATAAATCTTAATAAATATTTCGCGGCAAGTCTTAAAAAGATTGTATGCATGTTGTCTCCATCTCTTGTAGACGAACAAGACTGTCATGTACTTTATTCACACGCGTGCAACACACAAAGGGTTTATTGAAGTACTAGAGTCGTGGAGCATATGGGATTAATGAAGTCGCCAACGAGCGCTTCCTTGCTGGCCTATATGTTGCCTATCATTAAATGATACCGTATTATTATGACCTGATAAGATTATCCTGGCTAAGCAAAAATAAAATGACAAATCTGGTTTTGATGGCTCTTCTCTACCGACTCCTAGGTAGGGTATCTCAGTGCGCTCTACATGCATGTCAACTTTGTTGCTAATCATTATATTGACCCCATTCGCATCTCCTTACTGGCAGTGTTGTTTCCGCGTGATTTGCTTTGGTATTTCGCTTAAGAATGCACCTGTGTTCAAGCCTGCTACCGGCGGGCAGGTTCATATATAGCTCCATTCCGCCTTCAGCGAAGACAAGGGCCAGATAAGCTCCGTTCACCATCGTCAAGCAAAGGGTAAGAGCTTCGTAGGTTTATCTTGGCTTCCTCTTCTCGTTCGTCCTTTTATTATTTCTTTTATGATTTTCGCTTTTTGTCGATAAAAAGGATGATCAATTATAATGGAGTTTGACAAAATGAAATGTGATCTGCTTCTACAGGAACTTAAGCAAGCTGTTTGCGGACCCAAACTTCACCAAGTTATCTCTGGTTGATTCTCGGTTTTTGTTCAGATGGTAAGCAGCCTAGCTCTCTCTATATATATCCGTTGAACAGGCGCATATACTTTTTCCTTCCCCACTATTCCCGTTGAGTGAAACTTAATCAAGTCTCCAGTTTAGAAATTCCAAGCTTTTTTGCATAAGTTAAATGGTCTTTTTACAATATGATAAAGTTACATGTTAATTTCTCTGATGAATGAAATTAATTAAGTCTCCAGTTTTGAAATTCCAAGCTTTTTTTAATAAAGTTATATATTCTTTCTCAATAGGATAAAGTTGAATGCTAATTTGTCCCTTGGGTGTTTATAAGTCTCTACGCGTACATAATTGCACAATCATTGATCATTCTTCAAAAAAGAATCTAGATGGCGACTTTCTGTTCAATGTTCTGACTTATTTATTTTATTTAGGCCGCTCAACTGATGAACCGTTCCCGTAGCTTGGCCGAAGGAGCTGTGGTCATGGTGTGCCCAGTGCTTCTAGCTCTGTCTCTTGACAAGGTCGACCTCAAAGTGTATGGGCGCCCTGCTTTCTTGGCCATGCTTGCCATGGCAGGTATCACTTTAATAACCGCTATCTGCCCCTTGCTCGTGTGCTGCGTCTCCAAGAGGTTCCCGAACATGGGTAACATCGAGCCTGCCCCGGTGACGGCGGGCCTGGCAACCCTCTCATCTTCTTGCCTCCTCATCCTCGCCTGCTGCATCGCGCAGCTCGTTGTCTCGAAACAAGTTTTAATCGCCGTGGGCGTCCTATGTGGAGCCTTCATCCTAGTTCGAGCGGTCTCGTACTGCCTCGGCGGAAATGGTGACCCGTATTCACCGGATCTGCACAAGGTACTGGATGAATCGCATGAGTTCTTGACGGGCGTCACTGGAATCCTCTTTCTGGGGCTTGAAGGTTTGGCACTAGAAGGTCATGAGAATCAGATGGTTCAGAAGGTCGGGCTTGTGGGCACCATCAGCTTCATAGTTTGCGCTCTTGGTGTGTGCCTGATGTACCTCGAGATGATCCCCCCTTTATACTTCAAGGAAAGGGGAGAGGGAGAGATTGTGTGTTTAACTCTGATGCTCGACAGCATCATGGCTGGTGGTACCTTCACGGTGTTGATGCTTGTCATGTTTAAGCTCATGGGTCCTCCAGCCCTGATGCTCTTCGCACCTCCAGTATTGATAATCGTCGAACTTGCGTATCAAATCGCCGTCGATCGGAGATCCCTTCTCGCCGACCAAGCACCCGGCGCTGTCCAAGCGTCCACAACGGCTTCGTTGGAACTGACAAGAGTCACCTTCACTGGATTCTTGGCTGTGTCGATAACAGCCATCCGCAACACTTCGCCCAGCATATTGACCAGTTGTTTCCTACTATTTGCGGCATCGGCTATTGTGTTTGGGCTCTCATGGAGGCTCCTGTCACAGACCCAGATAAGGAACCGTCTGGCCCATCGTGCTTTATCGGATCTTGTTGCTTCCTCTGCTGACCTGGCTTCCTTGTGCACACATTTCTGCATTGTAATCACTACGATTCTATTCCTAGCAATGGCCGGGACAGCCAGAGGAAAATGATGCCCAGTAGTGAAGCACTACGTGTGATATTTCCTCTTACAAAATTTGTTAGTTGCACCTGCGCTCATGTGTTATAAGTTCTAACATGTTTGTTCTATATCTATAATATCTGGTTCAGTTCTTCTTGTAAATACATACAATTAGTTGGCTATCATTTAATGGTCTTCCAATCTGTCACATTCGTGTCTGACTTACACTTCTCCAAATTTTTACATGCTTGTTCTTACACCTAGGGTTGCTATCTAATCCACGAATGTAAACTAATACATCCCTAAATGTAAGTCTTTTTTGGATGGCATGCAAGTCAAACTTTCTTTGATCAGGCCCCAATACAATTTACTTACAAAAAATAGGAGTATAAACATAATTTACATCCATGTTGCTAATAATGAATTTTGTTTTATTTAAAAAGGGGGTTGGAACTCCAGGCCTCTACATCATCGTCATGCACACATCTATATTTTATTATAGTTGATGTAAGGCAACGAGGCCAAAAACATCAACAAGCAGAGTACATATATAACATATTCAATCACATTCGAACCACTACAAGATACGATGCCAGCGATTAAGTCTGATTTCTTCTGCAACAACTCCAAGAAGGAATAAATGTCCTTGCCTCACCGTATCCACGTTCCGATATGACCTAGACAAGGGTTTTCATCCTAGTTGTCGATAGCAACCAGTGAACACCGACACAACAAGTACACAACAAGATACAACGCCAAGGATTAAGTCTAATTTCTTCCGCAACAACAACTCCAAGAAGGAATAAATGCCCTCGCCTCACCGTATCCATGTTTGGATATGACCTTGACAAGGATTTTCATCCTAGTTATCGATACCAACCAGTGAACACTAGCACAACATGTAGACAACAAGATACGACGCCAACTATTAAGTCTGATTTCTTCCACAACAACAACTCCAAGAAGGAATAAAGGCCCTCGCCTCACCGTATCCACGTTCGGATATGACCTGAAGGATTTTGCATCCTAGTTGTCGATACCAACCAGTGAACACCAGCACAACAAGTAGACAACGCATTCAACAAGAAGATGATACAAGTTCGTCATTCTTAAGCCCGATCAATAAATGCTAGGACAAGAGTTTTCACCCGGACATGAAACGGTGCTCCCGTCACCATCTTGATGATGGATCTTCCGATAGTCACACTAACCAGTACTCCATGCCGTGTCGGAAAAGGCACTAGTAGATTGGTGGGACGTCTTCCAACCTTAGAATAATGAATTTTGTGTTAAAAGATCCCAAAGCACTATTTACAAAAGCTAAAAGACCACAAAGGACTATTTGCAAAAGGTAAAGATCACAAAGATAGACAGAACAAAATATAGCTCATAACAAAGACCACTTAAATCCAAAAAAATACAGTTATGGCAAGGAACTGCTATGAGTACTCCCTTATGCGAGTTATTTACCCAAAACCACCACACTTGGGGCTAGGGTAACAACTTGGTACCAGATTTGTGCCAGGGCACAAAAAACCACCGAAATTGTGCCTAACATGTAACGCGGAGCACTGATGCTGGGATTTGGTCGCGAAAACAGCCAAACTGACAAGTAGGGCCCACCTGTCAGGCTGACGTGGCGAAGACCAAGCACATAAAAAAAGTGTTGACTAGGTGAGGTGGCAGATGAGATGCGGGTCCCACCTGTCATTGACTACGTGTTCATCTTTATTTCTTTGGAGCATTGCATCGAGCAGCTTGTGGGCACCAGAGCATCTCTACGCCATGCGCGCCGAGAGCTCCATAGCCATGGAAGCCGAGCCCCTGCTCAAGCTTGCTCCAGGCTGCCTCAGCCTCTTCCCTACACTTCACGAACACTCGAATCCCGCCGCCGCCCCCGCCGGCATGGACGGCCGAGCCGAGAGCTCCATGGCCACCATGGCCACGGCAGCCGAGCCCTGCTCGAGCAAGCCCAGGGCCACATCACGCTTGGCGCCGGCGTGCTGGCCTGCGGGCAGGGGCCAGCAAGGACGCAGCGCAGCTCCCGCGCTGCCTCCTGGGCAGGGCGACTGCGTCGAGCGGGCGCGACGGGCGGCCTCCATGGACGACGGCAGGCATGACCTGGCCTTCTTCTTCACGCAGGTGTGCTCATTCATGGCGTTGGCGTGTCCGAGCAGTCATACGTGCTCAAGGTGAGCCACTCGCCCCTTCCCCATGCAGCCACAACTTGGCTCGCCCGGCACCTTGTCCGCGCCGCTGTCGTATGACAGCTTCGGCAAGGTGGCCACCACCTTGGTAATTGGTAGGAGGATAGGAAGAGCTGCGTGAGCCTCACGGACGGGATGGAGAAGTCCGACTCGCCGTTCCTCTGGTCGCTGCTCCGGCGTGGCCATGGCGTATTGTGCCTTCTCCAATGGCTAGAGGATGAACGCAGACAAGGTGTTCGCTGGAATGCTCCATAGAAAAAATGTTGTGAAGAAGATGACTTTCTAGTCATTGATAGGTAGGGCCCGCGTCTCATTTGCCACATCAGTTGGTCAAACTTTTTGGTCTTCGCCACGTCAGCCCGACAGGCGGGCCCTACTTGTCGGTTTGGCTGTTTTCGCGACCAAATCCTAGCATCAGTGCTCCGTGTTACATGTTAGGCACAATTTCGGTGGTTTTTTTGCCCTGGCACAAATCTGATATCAAGTTGTTACCCTAGCCTCAAGTGTGGTGGTTTTGGGTAAATAACTCCCCTTATGCAGCTCCTTAAGTATAGGGACGTTCTAAATATTATGACACTGGGCAAGAGGAAAGAGCAGACGGTGTACAATAGATTTCCTCTTTGATGTACCGTCATAATAGCATCGTGCTAATATACCGTTCCAGACATCCATTCCAAGAATAATCGTTGGCTAGGGTGTAGGCAATTCTTTTAACAAGAGATGGGAGTTCGGCCTTTTATATTGATAAAGGAGTAAACAGCTCTGAGCAAATGCCATATAGGGTAGTTCCTCCATCGTCAGCCCTCCTCTGTCGTTATATTGCCTGCTACCTCCTCTACCAGCTTCGCCCATGGGGTGTGCAGCAAAGACCTGATCTACTGGTCGGGACTTCCAAGGTCTCTGCTAGTAGTTGGCATGCATGCACGATAGTACTTCCTCTGTAAACTAATATAAAAGCGCTTAGATAATTAAAATAGTGATCTAAACACTCTTATATTAGTTTACGGAGGGAATACTAGCTATCTATGATACTTTCATTACGAGCATCCTTATTACATTTTATTCTTTCCGAACCAGTTGTGTAGGCCATAATTCAGCTGCCTCCATGAATGTATCCATCTACATAGAAAAGCTTCTAAGCGTAGGGGATGATGCACTGGCGTTAGCTGCCCCCATGCCATGCATGATGGTTTTCCTTAATTTGCGTGTCTGCTCCAACCTCCCAAAGCACATGTCGTTGTCCCAATGTCTCCTGTGACTATACGAATGAGAATTGAGAGACAATCAACAGAAGGCAAGGTATTACTAAATTCAAAATGAAAAAAAAAACTGCACAAGACGCGGTTGCTTCTTCCTATCAATGTATGACCGGGTAGTATATATGCACTTGGACTACTGTGCACGAAATTAAGATGCAGACGCGCAAAATGGACCAAATCAAGGGGAGCACGCGCATTCCTACGGATTGAAAACTCATATACTGAAATTACGATGATGATTAATTCGACATAGATTAAAAAAGATCATATCGAGGACTTGTCATCCAACTTGCAAGCAAATAGCTGAAACTAGGAAATTTAATTTGTGTTTTCATGTTCCTATCATTCACCTTGTGTTCTCTTGGCTCAACAAAAACTATAAAGGAGGAAACGAAAGGACAGCTTGGGTTACCCAATCAACGCGGCTCTAGGGCCAACTCACATTTGTTGACTTGTGTTTTCTGGAATGCTACCACCATACTGATAACTCCAAGTGGACCACCATTTATATCAAAGACAACGGTTTTGAAATTAGAAGCAACGCAATCATCAGGTGCTAGATGAGTACGCCTGAGATGCCAACGATAGAGCTTCGCAGCATGCGTAAGCTTCAAGCGTAGCTGCGTCTGTTAAAAACAAGTGTAGATACATACCTGAATCATCACGACATATCGCACAAACTGAACCTGACTGGACAGAGCCCCGTCAACATTCAATTTGACAAACGCTTGAGGAGGCGGAATCCATGTCTTTTGTAAGAGTAGCGATGGAAGGCGTAGCTCTCGATCAAGATTACTCAATAGCAGTGGCTATTACAACCATTACAAGGATTCATGGAGTTCTTTTTTCCAACCGGGCTCACACCCCTTTCCATTAATTTTGCAATCAATGGAAATACACAGGTTCAGTTATCAGTATGTCTCTAGGAACCATATCCAAAATAAGACGACCACCAGAACCCAAAATAGGACTAAAAGGGGTAGAGCGAGCTGGAGCATCGCCAGGAAACCCACAACAGGAAGACCCTAAAACGGATCAACCGCCATGGAGCGAAAACCTGACGACACTAACAAGCTACTAACCTAGACAGCAAAGTACATAGAGGCAACTACGCAGCCACCCAGGGGGGCATAAGGCAACTGTAAATCAACTTCTGACAAACACCAGAACGGGCATCAAACCCCAGTGGGAATCAACGTAACTGGCGAGACGACCCAAGCTAGCCAATCTGAACTTCATCTCCATTCCTCAGCAGCATCCCCCCCTGAGCGTGTGACCTGTCTGCCAGAGCCGCTGCCGCAAACGCCAGTCTCTTCACCCCAGCCTGGAACCTCGTCCTATCTTCCTCTTTCAGCAATTCTGCCCAATACAACATAAAAGAACACGCACTGAAAACAGCCTCCAGCGGAGTACGAGCATTGTACTTATCAAAAGTAACTTTGTTTCGGAGGCACCAAATCCCCAGCAAATCGCAGCAATAATCATCATATAGAATTTCTTTTCGCCTGGAAAGAATTTATAAAGCCATGCCCAACATTGCCACAGCGATCGAGGGCAGCAGGAAGCCCCAACTGTTACACCCAAGACCCCCCACACAGTTCGAGCAAGTGAACATGCGAAAAATAGATGATTAGCATCTTCCATGTTATTGCAGAAGGAACAAGCAGGATTTCCAGGCCAGCCCCTTTTTCGCAAGTTATCTCGTGTAAGCACAGCATTTTGAAATAACTGCCACAGGAAAATTTTGATTTTTAAAGGTATACTAGCTTTCCAAATCCATTTGTTATTCGGACCAGCCAAATCCCTTTCCAGCCACTCATAAACTGATTTGGTGGAGAACCTCTTCATCTTATTAAGGCTCCATGAAACCACATCAGGGGAGGTGTTTAGAGAGTATTTTTTAGCCTCAGAGACCACCCAGTCCCATTGATCATTAATTTCTCCAAACAATCTCCGTCTGAACCCCAGTTTATAGTCCTTTGCCACAAATTCAGCAACAGTCCCATCCTGATCTTGACATATACTAAATAATACAGGCATCTTATCTCGCAAAGGTTTTTCATCCAGCCATGGGTCATGCCACACCCTAGCCAGATTACCACTATTGATCTGGACGACCCTTCCAGCCATATACGTCTCTTTTACCTTCATTATTGCCTTCCAGCAAGGAGAATCAGAAAATCGACTGCGTATATTAGCTACAGTCCTGTTTTTAAAGTATTTGCCACGAATAATACATTGCCACAGCCCATCACAAGTCTCCAGGTTCCACCACCATTTCGTTAAGAGGCTAATATTTTGTTTATGGAGATCTTTGAGTCCCAATCCCCCAATACTTTTGGATCGGCAAACCCTAGCCCATTTCACCATATGGTAAGCACGCTTTTTATTTTTTCTCCTCCAAAAAAATCTTCTACGGTGTTTGTCCATTTTGTCAATAAAAGTTTTGTTGAACAAAAACATTGACATAAGATAAGATGGGATTCCGTCCAAACTAGAGTTTAACAGAGTCAATCTAGCCCCAGATGATGCTGAATATGCAATCCAGGCATCAAGTTTTTTAATCATCTTAGCGTCCAAAAAGTCCAACTCTATATTCTTCAAAGTGGAATAAGTGACAGGGGTGAAGGAAATATGCCCTAGAGGCAATAATAAAGTTATTATTTATTTCCTTATTTCATGATAAATGTTTATTATTCATGCTAGAATTGTATTAACCGGAAACATAATACATGTGTGAATACATAGACAAACAGAGTGTCACTAGTATGCCTCTACTTGACTAGCTCGTTAATCAAAAGATGGTTATGTTTCCTAACCATGAACAAGGAGTTGTTATTTGATTAACGGGATCACATCATTGGTTGAATGATCTGATTGACATGACCCATTCCATTAGCATAGCACCTGATCGTATAGTTTGTTGCTAGTGCTTTTCTTCATGACTTATACATGTTCCTATGACTATGAGATTATGCAACTCCCGTTTGCCTGAGGAACACTTTGGGTGCTACCAAACGTCACAACGTAACTGGGTGATTATAAAGGTACATTACAGGTGTCTCCGAAGGTACATGTTGGGTTGGCATATTTCGAGATTAGGATTTGTCACTCCGATTGTCGGAGAGGTATCTCTGGGCCCTCTCGGTAATGCACATCACATAAGCCTTGCAAGCATTGCAACTAATGTGTTAGTTGTGAGATGATGTATTACGAAGCGAGTAAAGAGACTTGCGGTAACGAGATTGAACTAGGTATTGGATACCGGCGATCGAATCTCGGGCAAGTAACATACCGATGACAAAGGGAACAACATATGTTGTTATGCGGTCTGACCGATAAAGATCTTCGTAGAATATGTAGGAGCCAATATGGGCATCCAGGTCCCGCTATTGGTTATTGACCGGAGAGGTGTCTCGGTCATGTCTACATAGTTCTCGAACCCGTAGGGTCCGCACGCTTAACGTTTCGATGATGATTACTATGAGTTTTATGATGTTTCTGTACCAAGGTTGTTCGAGTCCCGGATGAGATCACGGACGTGACGAGGAGTCTCGAAATGGTCGAGACATAAAGATTCATATATTGGAAGTCTATGTTTGGACATCGGAAGTGTTCCGGGTGAAATTGGGAATTTTACCAAATGCACCGGAGGTTACGGAACCCCCGGAATACTAATGGGCCAACATGGGCCTTAGTGGAAAGGAGAAAAGGGGCCCAAGTGCTGGTCGCACCTTCCCCCTTCCCTAGTCCTATTAGGACTAGGAGAAGGCGCCTCTCTCTCCCTTCCCACTTTGGGAAACCTAGTTGGACTAGGATTGGGGGGGAATCCTACTCCTAGTAGGAGTAGGAAACCCTGGTGCGCCTCCTCTCCTTGGCCAGCCAGCCCCTCCCCTTCCCTCCTTTATATACAGGGCAGGGGCACCCCATGACACACAAGTTGATCATTGAGATCTTTCCTTAGCCGTGTGCGGTGCCCCCTTCCACCAAATTACACCTCGATTATACCGTTACGGAGCTTAGGCGAAGCTCTGCGTCGGTGGAATATCATCATCGTCACCACGCCGTCGTGCTGACGAAACTCTCCCTCAACACTCAGCTGGATCGGAGTTCGAGGGACGTCATCGAGCTGAACGTGTGCAGAACTCGGAGGTGCCGTCGTTCGGTACTTGGATCGGTTGGATCGTGAAGAAATGCGACTACTTCCTCTACGTTGCGTCAACGCTTCCGTTGCTGGTCTCACGAGGGTGCGTGAGACGACACTCTCATCTCGTTGCTATGCATCACCATGATCTTGCGTGATCGTAGGAAAATTTTTGAAATTACTACGTTTCCCAACAGTGGCATCCGAGCCTAGGTTTTTATGGTTTGATGATATGCACGAGTAGAACACAAGTGAGTTGTGGGACGATACAAGTCATACTGCCTACCAAAGCATGTCATACTTTGGTTCAGCGGTATTGTTGGGCCGAGACGATCCGGACCAACCTTACGCCAGACGCTTACGCGAGACCGGTTCCCTCGGCGTGCTTTGCACATAGATGGCTTGCGGAAGACTGTCTCTCCAACTTTAGTTGAACCGAGTGTATACGCCCGGTCCTTGAGAAGGTTAAAAGCGAGTCTATTTGACAAACTATCGTTGTGGTTTTGATGCGTAGGTAAGAACGGTTCTTGCTCAGCCCGTAGCAGCCACGTAAAACTTGCAACAACAAAGTAGAGGACGTCTAACTTGTTTTTGCAGGGCATGTTGTGATGTGATATGGTCAAGACGTGATGCTATATTTTATTGTATGAGATGATCATGTTTTGTAACCGAAGTTATCGGCAACTGGCAGGAGCCATATGGTTGTCGCTTTATTGTATGCAATGCAATCGCGATGTAATGCTTTACTTTATTACTAAGCGGTAGTGATAGTCGTGGAAGCATAAGATTGGCGAGGCGACAACGATGCTACGATGGAGATCAAGGTGTCGCGCGGTGGCGATGGTGATCATGACGGTGCTTGGCGATGGAGATCACAAGCACAAGATGATGATGACCATATCATATCACTTATATTGATTGCATGTGATGTTTATCCTTTATGCATCTTATCTTGCTTTGATTGTGGTAGCATTATAAGATGATCTCTCACTAAAAATAAACAAGAAGTGTTCACCCACAGTATTCACCGTTGAGAAAGTTCTTAGTGCTGATACACAACGTGATGATCGGTTGTGATAGTCTATACGTTCAAATAATTATGGTGCAAAACAGTTGCGCACGCTGAATACTCAGGTTAATCTTGACGAGCATAGCATATAACAGATATGGCCTCGGAACACGGAGACCGAAAGGTCGAGCGTGAATCATATAGTAGATATGATCAACATCGTGATGTTCACCATTGAAACTACTCCATCTCACGTGATGATCGGACATGGTTTAGTTGATTTGGATCACGTGATCACTTAGATGACTAGAGATGTCTATCTAAGTGGGAGTTCTTAAGTAATATGATTAATTGAACTTAAATTTATCATGAACTTAGTCCTGGTAGTATTTTGCAAATTATGTTGTAGATCAATAGCTCGCGTTGTTGCTTCCCTATGGTTTTATAAGTGTTCCTAGAGAAAATTGTATTGAAAAAGGTTAGTAGCAATGATGCGGATTGGATCCGTGATCTGAGGTTTATCCTCATTGCTGCACAGAAGAATTATGTCCTTGATGCACCGCTAGGTGACAGACCTATTGCAGGAGCAGATGCAGGCGTTATGAACGTTTGGCTAGCTCAATATGATGACTACTTGATAGTTTAGTGCACCATGCTTAACGGCTTAGAATCGGGACTTCAAAGACGTTTTGAACGTCATGGACCATATGAGATGTTCCAGGAGTTGAAGTTAATATTTCCAGCAAATACCGAGTTGAGAGATATGAAGTCTCCAACAAAGTTCTAAAGCTAAAAGATGGAGGAGAATCGCTCAACTAGTGAGCATGTGCTCAGATTGTTTGGGTACTTCAATCGCTTGAATCAAGTGGGAGTTAATCTTCCAGATAAGACAGTGATTGACAGAATTCTCTAGTCACCATCACTGAGTTACTAGAACTTCGTGATGAACTATAGTATGCAAGGGATGACGAAAACGATTCCCGAGCTCTTCGTGATGTTGAAATCGACGAAGGTAGAAATCAAGAAAAGCATCAAGTGTTGATGATTGACAAGACCACTAGTCTCAAGGAAAAGGGCAAAGGGAAGAAGGGGAACTTCAAGAAGAACGGCAAGCAAGTTGCTGCTCGAGTGAAGAAGCCCAAGTCTGGACCTAAGCCTGAGACTAAGTGCTTTCACTGCAATGGAACTGGTCACTGGAAGCGGAACTACCCCAAGTGATTGGTGGATAAGAAGGATGGCAAAATAAACATAAGTATATTTGATATACATGTTATTGATGTGTACTTTACTAGTGTTCATAGCAACCCCTCAGTATTTGGTACTAGTTCAGTTGCTAAGATTAGTAACTCGAAAAGGGAGTTGCAGAATGAACAGAGACTAGTTAAGGGTGAAGTGACGATGAGTGTTGGAAGTAGTTCCAAGATTGATATGATCATCATCGCACACTCCCTATACTTTCGGGATTAGTGTGGAACCTAAATAAGTGTTATTTGGTGTTGAACATAAATATGATTTGATCATGTTTATTGCAATACGGTTATTCATTTAAGTAAGAGAATAAATTGTTGTTCTGTTTACATGAATAAAAACTTGTTTGTTTACGCACCCAATGAAAACAGTTCATTGGATCTCGATCATAGTGATACACATATTCATAATATTGAAACCAAAAGATGCAAAGTTAATAATGATAGTGCAACTTATTTGTGGCACTGCCGTTTAGGTCATATTGGTGTAAAGCGCATGAAGAAACTCCATGCTGATGGATTTTTGGAATCACTTGATTATGAATCATTTGATGCTTGCGAACCGTGCCTTTTGGGCAAGATGACTAAAACTCCGTTCTCCGGAACAATGGAACAAGCTACTGACTAATTGGAAATAATACATACCGATGTATGCGATCCAATGAATGTTGATGCTCGTGGCAAGTATCGTTATTTTCTGACTTTCACAAGATGATTTGAGCAGATATAGGTATATCTACTTGATGAAACATAAGTCTGAAATAGTTGAAAGGTTCAAAGAATTTCAGAGTGAAGTGGAAAAATCATTGTAACAAGAAAATAAAGTTTCTGCGATCTGATCGCGAAGACGAATAATTGAGTTACGAGTTTGGTCTTCAATTAAAATAATGTGGAATAGTTTCACAGCTCACGCCACCTGGAACACCACAATGTTATGGTGTGTCCGAACGTCAGAATAACCGCACTTTATTGGATATGGTGCGATCTATGATGTCTCTTATCGGTTTACCACTATCATTTTGGGGTTATGCATTAGAGACAGCTGCATTCACGTTTAATTGGGCACCATCTAAATCCGTTGAGGTGACACCGTATGAACTATGGTTTAACAGTAAACCTAAGCTGTCGTTTCTTAAAAGTTTGGGTTTGTGATGCTTATGTGAAAAAGTTTTCACCTGATAAGCTCAAACCCAAATCGGAGAAGTGCGTCTTCATAGAATACCCAAAGGTAACTATTGGGTACACCTTATATCACAGATCCGAAGGCAAGTTTTTTCGTTGCTAAGATGGATCCTTTCTAGAGAAGAAGTTTCTCTCGAAAGAAGTGAGTGGGAGGAAAGTAGAAACTTGATGAGGTAATTGTACCTTCTCCCTTATTGGAAAGTAGTTCATCACAGAAATCAGTTCTAGTGATTTCTACACCAATTAGTGAGGAAGTTAATGATGATGATCATGAAACTTCAGATCAAGTTGCTACCAAACCTCGTAGGTCTTCCAGAGTAAGATCCGCACTGTGAGTGGTACGGTAATCATGTTCTGGAAGTCATGTTACTAGACCATGATGAACCTACGAACTATGAGGAAGCGATGATGAGCCCAGATTCCGCGAAATGGCTTGAGGCCATGAAATCTGAGATAGGATCCATGTATGAAAACAAAGTATGGACTTTGATTGACTTGCTCGATGATCAGCAAGCCATGTTAAATAAATGGATCTTCAAGAGGAATACGGACACTGATAGTAGTGTTACTATCTACAAAGCTCGACTTGTCACAAAAGGGTTTTCGACAAGTTCAAGGTGTTGACTACAATGAGATTTTCTCAACCGTAGCGATGCTTAAGTCTGTCCGAATCATGTTAGCAATTACCACATTTTATGAAATCTGGCAAATGGATGTCAAAACTACATTCTTTAATGGATTTATTAAAGAAGAGTTGTATATGATACAACCAGAAGGTTTTTTCAATCCTAAAGGAACTAACAAAATGTGCAAGCTCCAGCGATCCAACTATGGACTGGTGCAAGCATCTCAGAGTTGGAATAAACGCTTTGATAGTGTGATCAAAGCATATAGTTTTATACAGACTTTTGGAGAAGCCTGTATTTACAAGCAAGTGAGTGGGAGCACTACAGCATTTCTGATAAGTATATGTGTATGACATATTGTTGATCGGAAATAATGTAGAATTATTCTGCAAAGCATAAAGGAGTATTTGAAAGGAGTTTTTTCAAAGAAGGACCTCGGTGAAGCTACGTACAAATTGAGCATCAAGATCTATTAAGATAGATCAAAAACGCTTGATGAGTTTTTTCAATAAGAACATACCTTGTCAAGATTTTGAAGTAGTTCAAAATGGAACAGTCAAAGAAAAGTTCTTGCCTGTGTTGCAAAGGTGTGAAGTTGAGTAAGACTCAAATCCCGACCACAGCAGAAAATAGAAAAGAGAATGAAAGTCATTCCCTATGCCTCACCATAGGTTCTATAAAGTATGCTATGCTATGTACCGCACCTATTGTATACCTTGCTCTGAATTTTGCAAGGGAGTATAATAGTGATCTAGGAGTAGATCACTGGACATTGGTCAAGAACATCCTTAGTGGGAACTAAAGAAATATTTCTCGATTATGGAGGTGATAAAAGAGCCCGTCAGAAAGAGTTACATCGATGCAAGCTTTTTACACTGATCCGGATGACTCTAAGTCTCAATCTGGATACATATTATAAGTGGGAGCAATTAGCTAGAGTAGCCCCGTGCAGAGCATTGTAGACATAGAATATTTGCAAAATACATACGGCTCTGAATGTGACAGACCCGTTGACTAAGCTTCTCTCACACGAGCAAAACATGATCATCCCTTAGTACTCTTTGGGTGTTAATCACATAGCGATGTGAACTAGATTATTGACTCTAGTAAACCCTTTGGGTGTTGGTCACATGACGATGTGAACTATGGGTGTTAATCACATACAGATGTGAATATTAGTGTTGAATCACATGATGATGTGAACTAGATTATTGACTCTAGTGCAAGTGGGAGACTGAAGGAAATATGCCCTAGAGGCAATAATAAAGTTATTATTTATTTCCTTATTTCATGATAAATGTTTATTATTCATGCTAGAATTGTATTAACCGGAAACATAATACATGTGTGAATACATAGACAAACAGAGTGTCACTAGTATGCCTCTACTTGACTAGCTCGTTAATCAAAAGATGGTTATGTTTCCTAACCATGAACAAGGAGTTGTTATTTGATTAACGGGATCACATCATTGGTTGAATGATCTGATTGACATGACCCATTCCATTAGCATAGCACCTGATCGTATAGTTTGTTGCTAGTGCTTTTCTTCATGACTTATACATGTTCCTATGACTATGAGATTATGCAACTCCCGTTTGCACGAGGAACACTTTGGGTGCTACCAAACGTCCACAACGTAACTGGGTGATTATAAAGGTACATTACAGGTGTCTCCGAAGGTACATGTTGGGTTGGCATATTTCGAGATTAGGATTTGTCACTCCGATTGCTCGGAGAGGTATCTCTGGGCCCTCTCGGTAATGCACATCACATAAGCCTTGCAAGCATTGCAACTAATGTGTTAGTTGTGAGATGATGTATTACAAAAGCGAGTAAAGAGACTTGCCCGTAACGAGATTGAACTAGGTATTGGATACCGACGATCGAATCTCGGGCAAGTAACATACCGATGACAAAGGGAACAACATATGTTGTTATGCGGTCTGACCGATAAAGATCTTCGTAGAATATGTAGGAGCCAATATGGGCATCCAGGTCCCGCTATTGGTTATTGACCGGAGAGGTGTCTCGGTCATGTCTACATAGTTCTCGAACCCGTAGGGTCCGCACGCTTAACGTTTCGATGACAGTTACTATGAGTTTTTATGATGTTTCTGTACCGAAGGTTGTTCGGAGTCCCGGATGAGACCACGGACGTGACGAGGAGTCTCGAAATGGTCGAGACATAAAGATTCATATATTGGAAGTCTATGTTTGGACATCGAAAGTGTTCCGGGTGAAATTGGGAATTTTACCAAGTACCGGGAGGTTACCGGAACCCCGAATACTAATGGGCCAACATGGGCCTTAGTGGAAAGGAGAAAAGGGGCCCAAGTGCTGGTCGCACCTTCCCCTTCCCTAGTCCTATTAGGACTAGGAGAAGGGGCGCCTCTCTCCCTTCCCACTTTGGGAAACCTAGTTGGACTAGGATTGGGGGAATCCTACTCCCAGTAGGAGTAGGAAACCCTGGTGCGCCTCCTCTCCTTGGCCGGCCAGCCCCTCCCTTCCCTCCTTTATATACAGGGCAGGGCACCCCATGACACACAAGTTGATCATTGAGATCTTTCCTTAGCCGTGTGCGGTGCCCCTTCCACCAAATTACACCTCGATTATACCGTTCACGGAGCTTAGGCGGCTTCTGCGTCGGTGGAATATCATCATCGTCACCACGCCGTCAGGTCGACGAAACTCTCCTCAACACTCGGCTGGATCGGAGTTCGAGGGACGTCATCGAGCTGAACGTGTGCAGAACTCGGAGGTGCCGTAGTTCGGTACTTGGATCGGTTGGATCGTGAAGAAGTACGACTACTTCCTCTACGTTGCGTCAACGCTTCCGTTGCTGGTCTACGAGGGTACGTAGACAACACTCTCATCTCGTTGCTATGCATCACCATGATCTTGCGTGATCGTAGGAAAATTTTTGAAATTACTACGTTTCCCAACAAGGGGCACCCAGGTATCTCATAGGTAAATCCCCCACCTGACACCCAAACATATCAGCGTATATTGCATCAATCTCATTATCCCCACCTATAACAACAACCTCACTCTTATCAAAATTAATTTTCAGCCCCGACATTAGTTCAAAAAGATATAGAAGGAGTTTAACATTGACAGCCCTGTTAATGTCATGCTCGAAACAGATAACTGTATCATCCGCATATTGTAAGATACCCACACCATTCTCAATCAGATTAGAGGCCAACCCTTTGATGAGACCATTTTTTTGGGCAGAGGTCATCATCTTAGTCAAGCACTCTGCTGCAATATTAAAGAGGAAAGGAGAGTGTGGGTCCCTGTTGGAAATATGCCCTAGAGGCAATAATAAATTAGTTATTATTATTATATTTCCTTGTTCATGATAATCGTTTATTATCCATGCTATAATTGTATTGATAGGAAACTCAAATACATGTGTGGATGCATAGACAACACCATGTCCCTAGCAAGCCTCTATTGGCTAGCTCGTTGATCAATAGATGGTTACGGTTTCCTAACCATGGACATTGGATGTCATTGATAACGGGATCACATCATTAGGAGAATGATATGATGGACAAGACCCAATCCTAAGCCTAGCACAAAGATCGTAGTTCGTATGCTAAAGCTTTTCTAATGTCAAGTATCATTTCCTTAGACCATGAGATTGTGCAACTCCGGATACCGTAGGAATGCTTTGGGTGTACCAAACGTCACAACGTAACTGGGTGGCTATAAAGGTGCATTACAGGTATCTCCGAAAGTGTCTGCATTGGGTTGGCACGAATCGAGACTGGATTTGTCACTCCGTGTAAACGGAGAGGTATCTCTGGGCCCACTCGGTAGGACATCATCATAATGTGCACAATGTGACCAAGGGGTTGATCACGGGATGATGTGTTACGGAACGAGTAAAGAGACTTGCCGGAAACGAGATTGAACAAGGTATCGGGATACCGACGATCGAATCTCGGGCAAGTACAATACCGCTAGACAAAGGGAATTGTATACGGGATCGATTGAGTCCTTGACATCGTGGTTCATCCGATGAGATCATCGTGGAACATGTGGGAGCCAACATGGGTATCCAGATCCCGCTGTTGGTTATTGACCGGAGAACGTCTCGGTCATGTCTCGCATGGTTCCCGAACCCGTAGGGTCTACACACTTAAGGTTCGATGGCGCTAGGGTTATAAAGGAAGTTTGTATGTGGTTGCGAATGTTGTTGAGTCCGGATGAGATCCCGGACGTCACGAGGAGTTCGGAATGGTCCGGAGGTAAAGATTTATATATGGGAAGTCCTATTTTGGTCGCCGGAAAAGTTTCGCACTTTATCGGTATTGTACCGGGAGTGCCGAAAGGGGTCCGGGGGTCCACCTGCCCCGGGGGGCCACATGGGCTGTAGGGGGTGCGCCTTGGCCTATATGGGCCAAGGGCACCAGCCCCAAGAGGCCCATGCGCCAAGGAAACTTGGGGAGGGAAGAGTCCTCAAGGGGGAAGGCACCTCCGAGGTGCCTTGGGGAGGATGGACTCCTCCCCCCCTCTTGGCCGCACCCTTTCCTTGGAGGAAGGGGCAAGGCTGCGCCTCCCCCCTCTCCCTTGCCCCTATATATAGTGGAGGGGAGGGAGGGCATCCATACATGAGGCCCTGGCGCCTCCCTCCCTCCCGTGACACCTCCTCCTCTCCCGTAGGTGCTTGGCGAAGCCCTGCAGGATTGCCACGCTCCTCCACCACCACCACGCTGTTGTGCTGCTGTTGGATGGAGTCTTCCTCAACCTCTCCCTCTCTCCTTGCTGGATCAAGGCATGGGAGACGTCACCGGGCTGTACGTGTGTTGAACGCGGAGGTGCCGTCCGTTCGGCACTCGGATCTCCGGTGATTTGGATCACGACGAAATCTGACTCCTTCAACCCCGTTCTCTTGAACGCTTCCGCTTAGCGATCTACAAGGGTATGTAGATGCACTCTCCTTCCCTCGTTGCTAGTTTCTCCATAGATAGATCTTGGTGACACGTAGGAAAATTTTGAATTTATGCTACGTTCCCCAACAGTCCCCCTGCCTGACCCCTTTCGCACTTTGAATATAAGGACCCAACTCATCATTGATTTTAACACTAACCGTCCCATTCTTAAGAATTTGAGCTACCCAACTACACCATTTTTGGTTGAATCCACGTTTTTCATGGCATTCAAGCAGGAATTCCCAATTGACTTTGTCATAAGCTTTCTCAAAGTCAAGCTTAAGAACAACCCCAACCTGTTTTTTAATATGAGTACGATGCAAAACTTCATGCAAGGATAATATGCCATCTACTATATGCCTCCCCTTGATGAACGTGTTTTGCTGAATGCTGAAAAGCTTATAAGCATATTTACTGGCCCTAATGTCCATAACCTTGGTAATGAGCTTGTATGGACAACGAAGCAAACATATTGGCCTATATTGTTGGATCTTACTAGCGTCAGCAGATTTCGGCAAAAGAGTAATAATGCCATAATTCAGCCTCTGCACATCCAATCTCCCTTCATAAAACCATTCAAATAAGGCCAATATTTCCGGGGCTACAACATCCCAACAATGTTGATAGAATTCAACGGGTATATTATCCGGTCCAGGAGCACGGTTAGATTTCATATCAAAAAGGGCCTTTTTAATTTCATCAATAGAAAAAGGTCGAGTCAAGTCATCATTGTCTTCCGGAGTTATTTTTTCCTCTTGTGACCAAAGGTTTTCATCTATATGACATAGATTACCAGGGGCCGGTCCAAAGAGATCTTTATAGTATTCAGTAGCATGAGCTAAGAGATTTTTTGTCCCTTCTATAATAGTTGCTCCACACTTAAGTGAGACCATCGAATGTTTCCTACGTCTCCCATTGGCCACTTTATGGAAAAAACCAGTATTATTGTCTCCTTTCAACAGCCATCTCTCATTAGAGAATTGGTGCCAAAAAAGTTCTTCCTCCACATACATATCATTAAGTTCATTCAATATATCCAACTTTCTAGTATAAGCCTCACCACACAGCCCAACAGTTTCCTCAAGCTTTTAAAGGGTGGGGGTCTAACATTTTTGGGCACAACAAAATTTTTGGGCACACACCCGTTCATGGAGTTCTATCTTGCAGAAGGAGAAGGAGGAAGGTAGCAGCCGCCGCCGTGCCACTGGATGCCTCTCTCTCTCTAGCTTTTATCGTCTCGTTAGTTCCTGAACGGGCCAGGCCTGTTAGCTGGTCCAAGGGGCCAGCCCATGTACATGATGATAGGAGGGCTCGTAATATCTTTACGTGATGATAGGAGGGCTCTGAGGTTTAACTAGGTGTAAAACTTCCAAGTCTGACAAGAACCTAGTCTGATATTCTCCTTCATGTAATAACCAGCTTGCACTACTGGAATTTTTCTCTTTGCCGAGTGTTAGGCTCTTTGCCGAGTGCATTATATCGGACACTCGGCAATATTATCTTTGCCGAGTTCCTAACTCGGCAAAAACGCGAAACACGGCAAGCAGGCACTTTGCCGAGTGTTGTGGATAAAACACTTGGTAAACACAACAAAACACGGCAAACAGGGATTTACCGACTGTCACACTCAGCAGAAGGGGGTCTTTACCGAGTGTCACACTCGGCAAAGGGGGTCTTCGCTAAAGTGCATGGTTTTGGCTGTACAGGTTGCATACGACCTCGGATGAAGATGGTCCAAAGATCAAATTTGTTCATTTTGACGAGATGGATAGTTTTCATGTTGAAAACCTTTTCGTTTAAGCCATATTAATTACACTTTTTTGGCATGCTAAATATCAATATAGTCTCAAATGATCAAGGTGATGGCCATATTGAAAGATCGTGGATGACGCCTAGAGGGGGGGGTGAATAGGCGCTTTAAAATAATTACGGTTTAGGCTTGAACAAATGCGGAATAAACCTAGCGGTTAATTTGTCAAGCACAAAAGCTAAAACAACTAGGCTCACCTATGCACACCAACAACTTATGCTAAGCAAGATAATCAACTATGATAGCAAGATATATGACAAAGAACAATATGGCTATCACAAAGTAAAGTGCATAAGTAAAGGGCTCGGGTAAGAGATAACCGAGGCACGCTGACGACGATGTATCCCGAAGTTCACACCCTTGCGGATGCTAATCTCCGTTTGGAGCGGTGTGGAGGCACAATGCTCCCAAGAAGCCACTAGGGCCACCGTAATCTCCTCGCCCTACACAATGCAAGATGCCGTGATTCCACTAAGGGACCCTTGAGGGCGGTCACCGAACCCGTACAAATGGCAACCCTGGGGGGCGGTCACTGAACCCGTCAAATTGCTCGGGGCGATCTCCACAACCTAATTGGAGACCCCGACGCTTGCCCGGAGCTTTACACCACAATGATTGAGCTCCGAACACCACCAACCGTCTAGGGCGCCCAAGCACCCAAGAGGAACAAGCTCAAGGGCGTCAAGCACCCAAGAGTAATAAGCTTCTCAACTTGTAACTTCCACGAATCACCGTGGAGAACTCAAACCGATGCACCAAATGCAATGGCAAGGGTACACGGAGTGCCCAAGTCCTTCTCTCCCAAATCCCACCAAAGCAACTAATGCTAGGGAAGAAAATGAGAGGAAGAACGAAAGAAGAACACGAAGAACTCCAAGATCTAGATCCAAGGGGTTCCCCTCACTAAGAGGAGAAAGTGATTGGTGGAAACGTGGATCTAGATCTCCTCTCTCTTTCCCTCAAGAACTAGCACGAATCATTGGAGGGATTGAGAGTTAGCAAGCTCAAGAAGGTCAACAATGGGGGAAGAACACGAGCTCAAAGATTAGGTCTCAAGGGGAAGAAGACCCCTTTTATAGGTGGGGAGAAAACCAACCGTTATCCCTCACTCAGCCCGACGACGCGGTACTACCGCCGGAGCTGCGGTACTACATGATGTCGGCCGCGGTACTACCGCTGCAGGTTGCGGTACTACCGCAAGTGCAGCACTCGCCGATGAAGGCTCGCTTGCAGGGCAACGAACGGTAGAACCGCCGGAGCGGTACTACCGCGTGCCCCTACGGTACTACCGTAAGGCAGGCAACACTAGTCGCAGAGAAAGCACGGAAGTAAAAAATTACTTCCGTACCTACTTCCGCCGAGGGAGGACCTGCGCAAAAATCCGGCACGGTACTACCGCACACGAAGAGCGGTACTACCGCGTAGGGCGCGGATGTAACAATTACATCCGCCCCTACTTCCGCTCATGCTGCTAAGCCTGGCTGTGAGCCCACGGTACTACCGCTACCAAGGCATGCACGGTATTATCACAGAGGGCACGGATGTAAAAATTACATCCGCCCTACTACCGCTTCGAGTAGCTGCGCTGGCACGAGGCCGCGGTACTACCGCTCCCACAGAGCGGTACTACCTGAGCACCTGCAGTACTACCGCGGTGGACTGCGGTACTACTGCAAGGGCCTGCGGTACTACCGCTCCGGAGAACAGTACTACCGCATGCCCCAGATTAGCAACACTAGGAGTCCTTCATTTTGCAGAGAAGACAACAGAGGGAAACAATAAAATCAGAACTGCCATAACTTCTACAAATGAGCTCCGAATTGAGCAAACTCAAGCTTGTTGGAAACAAGACAACGAGTAGCATCGAAACAGCGACTGGATATAGTAAGAAGAGGCAGGGGAGGTATGCCTAACAAGCAAAAGAGTGAAACTCCAACAGAGAAGAACCGGCATATCCTCCAACATCGAAAACATCATAGAAGACGCATGTGAACTCCGTTTTCGATGAACTCGAGCTTGTCATAAAAATGACCATAAGCTCCAAAGCTCGCAAGGAGAAGAACAAAACAAGAACCAAAAAAGATGATGCAAGGATGCAATGGTTTGAGCTCTCTACGAATGATACGATCAAGCTACTCATCGAGAGCCCCCCTTGATAGAACGGCAATCGATCCTATAACCCGGTCTCCCAACTACCATCATGAGACCGGTAAAATAGAAAACCTATCAAGGGCAAACCTTTGCCTTGCACATGGTCCACTTGAGCTAGACGATGACGATCTTGACTCCCTCAAGTTGGACTACCTTTCTTGATTGCGTTGGCTCAAGAAGACTAGTTGATTGCTCCCCATACTCCACTATGGGTGAGCCACTCTTCCGCGACATCTTCACAAGTCCATTGTCACCACAATGGACGGCAAGCTTCAAGCATTTGATCTCTTCGTGATGCTTCACTTGAATTTGCACACCGCACCCTAACCCCACAGAGAACTCTCACGAAGACCATGGGTTAGTACACAAAGCGTAATGGGCAATGCTTATCATACCATGGGATCACTTGATCCCTCTGTACATCTTGTACGCTTTGTGTGTTGATCAACTTGATTCACTCTTGACTTAGTCTTGATCAACCTTGATTCTTTCCAACTCTCTTCATATGGATGATGTATGACCAATCTTTGGATAATTCCTTAATAGCACCTTGGTCAACACATAAACTCCTTGAAACCAACACATGGACTTCAAGAAAAGCCTATGGACAAATCCTTCAAATGTAACTCAATGCAACCATTAGTCCATAGAGAATGTCATCAATTACCAAAACCACACATGGGGGCACCGCATGTCCTTTCACATATTCATTGCATAATTTATTATAATGTTCCCAAATTAGACACATAGGTGCATATTAACATTACAAACAATGTTGCTAAATAGAGTTTCCTACTTTTTTATACAAAAAAATCAATTTTCATTTTCTAAGTGTCAAAACTGGGTGTTTTTTTGTGAAGCAACTACAAAAATCAGGGTGCAAAATGGCACCACCATAATTATCACAGTAAGTAGACCATATTTTATGCACAATTCCTAAGTTTCATGGATTTTCTAGTTTTCTAGCTACTTTCGCACATTACTGAAAAAGGCTTTCGTCCCACTTTATATATAAAGCAAAGATCCACAACAAACCTGGTACAACCGCACGCCAACACAACCCACACACCCAAGGCATGATACAAAGATGCTGAGCACAGCAACCCACCCCTAGCACTACAAGAGTAACCGGAGATCTAAGCCGTGAACACGCCACCGCGAAGAAGTGAAGCCGCATATGGCGAACCGAGGGCTCCAAGGCGGCGCCTTCAGGAACGGAACGACACCGTAGCGCCGCCACCGCCCGACACGGAGATCAGGGTTTCCCCTGGAGCAACCCGACGGGCAATGAAGGCCGCGACGACGCCTTCAAGAAGGTAACGATTCGTCGCCGCCGGTCCGCCCGAAGATAGAGCAGGTTTTCACCCCGGCCAACAATCACCACCACCTAACGCCACACCCCGGCATCCATGCCGCCCACACGGCCATGGTCACCAGGCAGCACCAAGCCACGAGCTTTGCCCATGAGCACCGCACTACCACCTCCAGGGCCGCCGCCCTGGCATCCAAGACCTTGACACCACCTCACCCGAGACCGGCACACTACTCCACCCAAAGGGACGAATGGAAAGGTCCCGGCTTTCGCATCCCTGGGTGACCCCCAGCGCCGAGAACTAAGAGGCCAGCCGAAATGGGCCTCCATCTCCTTGTCCTTCTGCACCGGGTGCGAGACGGACTCAGTCCTGCAGTCGGGCATGAGTCGAGGTCGGTCCTGCTGCCGGGCGCGAGACGAGCTCGGTCCTGCTGCCGGGCGCGAGACGTGATCAGTCCCGCAGCACCGGGCGTGAGACGGGTGATGGACCGCAGCTGGGAGAGGGGCAGCCTTTCGACGAAGGTAGCATCCGAACGACGAGGAGAGGAATCGAAGGCTAAAACAGGCCGCTTCCCGACGAGCCGACGCCGGAGATGTCCGGCCGCTGCCGTGAAACAACCCAAACCACCGCCATGAGCCACCACCACGCCGTGGCAGCCCACATCCGAGCAGCGACCCGACCGGCCGCTGCCAGCACCTCGGGCCGCCCCCCGGGGAGCAGAGCCAGATCCGGCCAAATCTGACCATGCCGCAACAAGCACCCACCAGCCACGCCCTCAAGCTCCACCTAGCCAACGAGCAGAGGAGGAAGAAGGAAGGCGCCCACCTCTGTCGCGCCGCGACCCCGTGCCGCCCACAGCTCCCAGCGCCAGATCGGGGCGCAGGAGCAGCAAGCACGCCCCTCCAGCCAGCAGCCGGACGCGCTGCGGAAGCCACCAGTCGTCGTTGTCCGGATGGCATCCACCGAGCCGCCGCGACCCACCAACCGCGGCGCCCTGGCCCATGGAAGCGGCCCGCACCGGCGCCACACGCGAGGGGACGAGAAGGCCCGCCGCCACCGGCGCCGGCCCGGCTTTGCCTGGGCGCGCCCTGTGGCGGCGGGGGAGGAAGGGGCGGAGGAGGGAGGAGACCGACGGCGGCTAGGGTTGCCTCCCCGTCGCCTGCGGGGGCGACGCGGGAGGGGTGGGTCGAATGGGTTACACTTTCGCACATTTAAAGGACTTTATGTCAATTTCTCAAAAGTAATTCAAAATTGAACTGCAAGTGTGTGATAGCTCAGTCATAAAAATTAGCAAAAGATATTTCTAGATACACAAGTAGTCATTATATGGGAGAACCGTCGATAACAGTAGTGTTGGTGAACCCCGCATGCGATAAATAATCCCTCATTGAGAATATCCAATCTTTGCATTGCATCAGTCGTTGTTAGCATGTGCCCTACATCGTGTCGCTGTACATTGAATTAGGGAATGCATCCATGAGTCAGCGGCTCCACAAATAGCACAATAGGAGGAGGAAACCATGTCCTTTTATTCAGGATATATATCAGCCGTGGGTAGTGGTGATGAAGGAACTAAATTTTTGTATCACTCATATCCGTTGTAGCTAGCCAAAATACTACGGCTAGTGGTTGTACGGCTGTCACACACACACGCGCGCGCCCTCGGAAGGCTAATATGGTCCCGCGCAATCTTGCAAGACATACTTTTGATTCGAACACTCCAGTAGTTTGGGATGGTAATCCCCCATCTTTTATCTTGCAGGATGTAATAAACGATGTAACCCTTATGAAGTTTAAATGAAGTGCGCCGTATGGCATCCCCTAAAAAAACCCAGATAGGTCGAACCAAGAACTGCAAATGACAGTAGTGAGGAGACACTGGTTGCCTCTCGAACTCTCCACAGAACGCCTCCTATGGCCGGCTTGGCCTCGGTAGGTGGGCCTGTAGATAGGTTCCAGGAGGCGTCATTGAGACGCCGGCGACGGCGCCGCGTCGGAATAAAGGCCCGGAGGTGAAGGAGCTTGGGGAGCACGGCCGACATGGCCATTGCCTCCGGCCGATGGAAAAGTTAGGATCAAATCCACTTCTTTGCATCTGGTGTCTACTGCGGCTCACCAACGCCAATGTGTAAGGGGTTTCTTCAGCTCTATGTGTGCCGCTCCTTCATGTTATTTCCGGCCTCCAGCGGTGGTGGTTGGCTTCGACGCGACGGAGCGGCATCGGCAGAGAAGACCAAGGATGGGGTTGCAAATTTTCTTTGTTTGCGATGTATGGCGGGGCCAGCTCTACGGCTTGTATCCTTCCTGTATTCTCGTATTTGTACGTTTGGTATCTATGTTGTATGTACTGTTTTCCGACTCATATAAATACAAGTAACGTATGCCTGCGGGTGTAAGGTTTCAAAAAGAAAATAAGAACTGCAAATGACCACATGGTAACCTGTGATCTACTGTACTCTACAATTTATTTAGGTCAGTGTAGCGAACCAAGTTATTTTTTTTTAAAGTACGTCTATGTTTCAATACTTTGGATAAAAAATGTGGGCCATGCCGTGGAGGTGCTTTTCGTGCCCGCAGAGTTGCTGACGAGAAGCATGCTCGAACATCCCTGTCATGGTCATACAAGGGGAGTGTCTCTGTGCAGTGGTGAAGACTGACGTCTGCTAATTGTCATCAATGGTTCACTGTCTCTGCAAATATTTCTTTGCAAGTTCTTTTTTCTTTCAAAAGAGGATAGAACCCCCAACCTGCATCATTGTGATATATATGTAGCACCACAATATTTCAGAACATGCGAGAAACGGAAACACGTAGACACAAAGGAAAAACCTTATTTTGAAAGGGGCAGCTCGTCTTACGTAGAGGCGCGCCGCCATCTGATTTGAACTTGCCATCTTGGATCGTTCCCTCATCTGATTTGAACTTGCCATCTTGGATCGTTCCCTCGACAGTGAAACTCAATGTCCTCCAAGATGTCTTCAGCTTCATAGAGAGCATTATTAAGATCGTTGAAGAGCAGCTCCACACAAGACCTATCGGGGAACTTCTCAAATAATTCCACACATGATCGTTGGGAAGATAATATACTAGTCAAGTGATCCCTTGCAAGACTCTTTGTAAGATTGTACAACGATTTGCGCATGCATCATAATACGACACGTATAAAAGCAATCATGGGAAATAATATATGACATGAATGGTGAAAACTCAGAGCTCCACCGACAAAGCTATTTCAACTAACAGTTGGTGTCAGTTACACGAAGAATAAGTCAATTCATGGATACATTGCATCCACATAATAACAGGAAAATACATAAAACAAGTACCAGTTGGCATGTTTGTCTCACAGACTCACACTGCAGGCTGTCTTGATAATCTCGATAATCATCCGCATCTGCAACTGTGCACGGCTGAGTCAAGACTCTGCGGTAAACTAACAGCTTAATCAGACACTGCTGGCCAAGATAAAAGCAAAAGAAAATGGTTCTTAAATAAATCTGGACAGATCCCGGTCCAATTTCTGAAAGAGGAATCAACCGGTTTATGCACAATTTGTTCCAGATAATGGAATAGGAAGACTAGGAAAAATATATTGCCGAGTTGGACCAGATTGTACATTTGTTTTAGTTTGCACAAGAATTTTGACTGGCGGCCGGATTGTACAAGACTAGGAAAACATATTGCCAAGTTGGACCAGATTTAAGATCTAACATATCAGGGTAACCTACCATGCTACATAACATGTGGCTGACTAATATGGCATATCTCTGATTGTCGACTAGAGTAAAAGAAAAACATGTCTAGTCTCAAAAGTTAATGACCAGACTTGCATAGTATGCAAATTTAGAAATAAAACTGAACTCAACCAAACTTTGGCGCTAAGATGGAACCTTACTTCTCTACTCTTAGCCATACAGATGTATCAGGTAAGTGTGCCCCTGTTATAAGAGGTGGATATCTGTACAACAAAGGCATTTTCATTATTTTTCTGCTGCTGCATACCTTGCTTCATTTTGGTCTCCATATTTCTAACACTATCTCTATCAGGTGATTTTCCAGTATTATTTGCGGCCACTTTCTACTATTTCAGGTTTCCCAAGTACAATTCTGGAAGAGAATGACTCGAGAATTTGAACACAACACTCCAAGAAGTGCCCAGACCAGCATGCAGTAGACAACTAGAAAAGCAGTGTTCAAATATATTACCCACACTGTAACGTAAAGTCCACACTAAATTCATGGATACATTGCATCCACATCTAATAACAAGAAAATACATAAACAAGTACCAGTCGGCATGCTTGTCTCACAGACCCATACTGCAGTCTGTCTTGATGATCTTTATAATCATCCGCATCGGCAGCTGTGCATGGCTCAGTCAAGACTCTAGTAAATTAACAGCTTAATCAGACACGGCCAGCCAAGATAAAAGCAAAATAAAAATGGTTCTTAAATAAATTTGGACAGATCCCAGTCCAATTTTGGAAAGAGGAATCAGCCAGTTTATGCACAATTTGTTCCAGATAATAGAATAGGAAGAGAGCAACTTTCCCAACCAGTTTATACTTAACATATTCTTTGATTAAATTCCAAATCTACAACACAAATGTGGAAACAACGATAGTTTGTTCTACCCTGCTGGAGTAAGAGTGCACATCGACAGAGAAGCGCAGAACTTCAGTTCAAACAGGGAATCACCTTCCGCCTCCAGACCGGAGTTTCAACGCCACTATTCATTCCTCGGCATCAGCAAGCTTCGACCGTCACTATAGGAGAACGAAAGCTTGTGGTTGCAACCTTGTTCAACTTTCCATATTGGTCAATTTGCCGCGCACAAATTTCCTTTTCTTTTTGACCCTCCTTTGGCCACGACCAAAAAACAAAAACTAGAAGGAAAATGGAACACCATTTCCCAGACACCAAATTAGCTATCATCAAACGACTGTTTGCTATGCAGAAGAGATGCTAAAAACATCATCTCTATCAGCGTATTTTACTGTTTTTTCACCTGGTACCATTTTCTACTATCCCGAAGTCACATTCTGAAAAGAGAATGCCTCACAAATTTGAATCAAACCCTCCAGGAGGTGCACAGATCAGCAATTTGAAAAGCAGTGCACAAATAATACTACACACGCTGTAATGTAAAGTCGACACCAATAAGTATTTTTTAAATCAATATCCATCATCGCTCTAGCAGAAGCCATGAGCACTTATTTTATGAGATTATTATCATTTCTTGACCATACGCATCAACAAATTATTATCTTCGCAGACGAGGAAGATTCAAGTGTGAGTCGCTCCTTAATCTGACGCCTGCTAGCTTCATCCACCTGGGATCTCCTCGGGTCAATGGCATTGCACTCCTTGCATGGGTCCTCACCATGAAGCTCAATTCTCTTCAACCTCACAACATGTGCCATGACTAACCTTATATAGTTTGTCACCTTAACCTCCTCCTCGAACCCTAACATCATCAGCAACTTCAAGTTCAGATGCTTCAGATCCTTCGATGGCTCCCACACCACATTCGTCTTTTCGGCAGTATCATAAAGCTTTTTGCCACATGTATGTCGAGTTCGAGATAACTTCATGCATGGACATAGAAAATAGATAACACATGTTAACTAAACTTGCCACCAACCAATGCAGGACAATGTAAACAACAAGTGCAATTAAATATTTTGACCACTTAAAAAGTTGCAAAGCACTCAATACTAATATTTAAATCTAGCCCCCTGTGGAGCTTTTGGATGAATTTGCATGAACTGAATCCTACGTAAAGTAAGATGCACAAATATGCTTCTGGGATTCCTATGAAACTACAGCTATATATTCCTCCTATGCTGCTCACCTGTTTATTTAACTTTCAACCAACATACTTTGTAATAAATAATTTTAATGAAAAGGGATATGTGCATCTTTCCTCCTTGCCTAAAAAAAACAAGGAGAGAATTTTGGACAACTCTAAAACGAGGTAATCCAGCAGGATTTTCTTTTGTATTGCACGGACATTGTGTTACTGCAAAATTAAAATGAGGACTGTACGCACTACTTTTAACATTCGTGGTAGATTAGAAAATCAGATCAATTTTACTGCTATGCTGTTAATGCTGAGTATTCCAGTAACATGCCATTCTAGAATGAGTCACATCCATACCTTGAAATTCTGTAGGGCAGGTGCAGCTTCTAGGATAAACAGGGTCCAGCTCAGATCACACTCAGGGAAGATACCAAAAAGATACACGTCGGTCAGGTTTCTGAATATAGCAGTGAGCCGCTTCGGCTGCTCCGGCTGAATCCAAATCTGCAACATGAAGAACACAAAATACACAGCTGAAATTGGTAAAGTAGAAGAGCAGATGATGTGTAAATGCCCAGAAATTAACTTTACCGTTTGGCTGAAGAAATTGAGATTCAGTTTCGACAGATTTCTGGAACTCCTTGAAAGGCACTCACTCAACATGAGTGGCGCTTGCGACGCCTTGGCAAGATAACCGAGGTTCACATGGCAAAGCTGGGGAACGTCGCCAAAGCGCACTGGAGGGTTCTCGTAGCGCCGAGAACAGCACAGTACTGTCCTGAGCTCGGGGACAGAGATGAGTTCGATCCGTTTACAACGAAAACGGATGCAGTCGAGCCTCCGAAGCCCCGAGCATGGGGTATCGATCTTGAGCGCCGACCGCTGATCAACCAGTCTGCAGGAACTCAGGGTGAGGTGCTTGAGCTTATCGCAAGCGTTGATGAGTTCGGTGACGTCGGAATGTCCAAACACAAGGTTCTTGAGTGTAAGCCTCGTGAGCCACCAGAAGGCGACCGGGTAGGCCTGGGAGAAGGACATGAACTGCTGCCCGAATTCAGCAAGCAGGCTGCCGTTGCTCCCTCGCGGCGGGGATATGGAGAACTCAAGGCATTCGGTCTTGCCGTAGCTCACAGCATCCTCGACGGTGCGGCCTATGGCGCTCAGGTGAGGGGATGACATGTAAAAGCTGAGGACGAGGGATTTGATGGGAATGATGGCAGCACTGCCGCCCTCGCCCTCGGCCAGAGGAACCGGCACAGAGAGCAACCTCTGTGCCGCGCCCGTGAAGGCGTCCATGACCTCGAGCGGCGTGGCGCCTTGGCCTTGGAAGTGACCGACATCGAGGTGCAGACGCGATAGCCGGTAGGGGAGGTGACGCCACCGCGTCGAGAGCGCGCCGGCGCGGACCGCCTGGCGCAGGTCAAGGCGCTCGAGGATTCCGACGAGGAGGTCGTCGGTGAGCGCGCTGATTCGGTCCTCATCTCGGCCGGCGTTGAGCTTGTGCGGCGGGGACTCCATGGCCGGGATTAGGAGGCCGATTTGTTGGTTGAAACCCTAGATAGAAGTAGAAGCGAGCGCTGAGATGCGGCCCAGGCCCAGGCGGCGGCGCCCTGCTCCGAGGACGCGGCTCCTCATCCCACCTCCCGCGGGTGGTGGTGGTGGATCTGGATCCGCCGCGCGATGGATCCGGCGGCTCCTGCCTCCTCCTCGATCCCCTCCGCCTCCGGCGTGCTGCTGCTAGCCGATGAGATGCATGGTTAGCTTCGATTTGGAGGCTGATTGGATGGTGGATGTGTGGGATTGGAGTGGATTTGTGAGTGGATTGGAGCTCTCGAGAGTGGGGATCGACGGAGACGGAGGAGAAGAAGAAGCCTCGTGATGTGCCGTGCTGTGTTAGAGAAACAAGGCAAGTCACCTTCCAAATATAGTTTGGACTACTCACACTCGGGTGCTAGTGCTGTCACTTTCCAGTAGGTGAATTTTCACTCCCACCCAAATACTCCTATATAAAGTTGTAGGTTCATCTTAGATCAAATTAACATTAAAACTCGATGTCGCACACGTACAACAAAGAAACCCTAACCTCGCTACCTCAAGGAGACGGCGGGAATCCACGCCAGAGCTTCGTCGAATACGTCCCAATCGACAAACTCGAGGAGGATCGGAGAGCCCAGAAAACAAACTTGAAGATGAAGCGTCGCCAACTGCCCCAGCGCCACAGCTACGAGGACTAAAAAAACCGTAACCTAAACTTCTAGCCCGAGTGAAGGCACTGGGATTTCCCTCCCCGCTACCGGCCGCTGAAGCGACAGAGAGAGGGGGGCTACTCCATGAGCTCGTCGGCGAAGTCTGAAGGAGAAAGTTTACCCAAGCCGTCATGGGGAAGGGGAGAAAACTCTTGAAGATTGATCTGGAATCACGTACTGTCTAAAGAGCATCTTCAACTGGATTGACATGTCTTCCCTTTGGTGGGACCTCCAGTAAAATTGGAACAAAGCTGGATTGACGTGCCGACGAAAACCCCATTTGTCCTCGAACGCAACTACACCCTCCATTTGACCGCCCCACTTGTCCATAAAATTGCATATCATCGATAGGGATAGAGAGAGAGAGAGAGAGAGAGAGAGAGAGAGAGAGAGAGAGAAAGGAAAGAGAGAAAAACAGAAGAAGAAAGGGAAGTGATCCGGGATGGACCGGATCCAGTGAGAAAGGTTATGTAGACACGTCGAGACACCCCCCCCCCCCCCCACCCTCACATATATGGGTTGGGTTTGGGGATTTGCGAACAACCCGGGCATATGGATACAATTTGAAGGGTCCAGCTGTATGCATTTTTCTTTTTCTCTTTTGTTCGGGTTGTTCGTCCAGGCATATGAGGAAGAAATGAGAGGTCTTATTGAAGATGTTCTAAGTAACTCACATAGACTGGTACCCCATCCGTGAGACATAATATGACACCACGTGTGTTGAGTGCTAAATATTATTCGGATGAGAATATTTTGAAGGCTAGACCAAATAAGCTCCTTATACAAGTGTTGTCTCTGGAATTCAAACTTGTAATAGGGTTTGTATTATGGCGAGTGTGTACTGGTTCTAAAATCAATATTTTGAACGATTCTTGGATACCTTCCAGTCCAAACCGAATGGTAATCAGTCCAAGAGGGATTTTTATGATGTCTAAGGTGAGGAGTTGATTGATCCAATTCCTGGCTTATGGGATGGAGCTCTTATTCAGGATGTATTCTCACCAGTGGATCTTCAACGTATACTCCAAATGTCGTTTAATGTGCAAGTGATAGAAGATTTTTGTGGCCTCGAATTATACCCGCCCTGGTACATTTTCAATTTGGTATGCATACCACAAGGAACGAGAGCATCAATATGGGCACAAAATGAACATAACAGAAGGACAAGGTAGTGTGTCATTAAACCCAATTCGAAAATATATTTGGCATCCACATGCACCAGGGAAAGTTAATATTTTCGAGAAGGTGCTAAGCTTGAAGTGTTCCATGCAACAGACATTCTATGTGGAAGTATCCTGGCCTCCCAATTGGTTAGGGTTTATCAATTTATGAAGTGGGTTTGAGCTCATTTCCTCGAATATCAAGAAAATGGTTAAGGGTTGGAGTGCCAAAATGCTTAGTGGGGCTGCCAGAGAGTCCTTAATTAAATGTGTATGGTTTGCATGCGGTCCAATTATACTATTTTAGATTTGTTTTCCTCATTCACACTTTTTAGTAGTTAACAAATTCCAGATTTGCTGTTGACAAGTTGCCTGAATGTGCAATTCCTGTCAGTCGATTTCTGGAGTGCAGCTCCAAAACGGACACAAGAGCATTGCACTGAGGCCTCGGCCACCACCGGTGGATAGACGCTGGGGTTGCTAGCGTCAGAGAAAAAGAGTGGTGGTAGCTTTAGAGGGATAGCCCGAGATGGCGATGGACATAAGGAGGTGGCGTATTGAGGAGGGGCTAAGGGCGGTGCAATGAGTCGTGCCTACAGCGCCTCCAACCATGGGTGCTCGAGGCAGGCGGCCAAGCATGCGTCGCAAAGTGGCAGGAGGAAGGACATGGCTGGTGGAAGGAGAAAAAACATCACCTGATGGATTAAAATCAGAACACCGCACAAAAAATCGATCGACAATTATATATAGGTTTGAATCTTCCAAGACCGTGGAATGAGTTTCAAATCAAGGTGTCCGACGAACTGATGGAGTTATTCAGAGCGGCTACTCACACCCATGTAGGAGATGAGCAGATAACCTCGTTTTGGGAAGATCGGTGGTTGCACGGCTTCTGGATTTAGGAGATTGCCCCACACATATATGAGAGGATTGGCTGGAGTATGAGGGTAACACTCATAGTGCAGCCTGTGATCGTTAATGGAGCTTGGGTTGGGCCAGTAGGGCGGGATCTAGACTTGAGATCACTCCATGAGTTCTTGCTGCAGACTCAGATTGAGAGGGTGCAACTTGACCCTATGAGAAGAGGGGGGTGTATCTTGTGCACCGGGGCAATTGGTGCTACTGGTGTACCCGTCCCCCCTTTCACATACAAAAATATTCAAAAAAATCCTGGAAAGTTTAGTGCATTGACACAATATCAATATATGCTGTCACAAAAATTGAAACCAAAATTTCAAAAATTGCTTGAGATACAATAATGACAAATTTAACGTTGAATAGTACATAACGCAAGTTGGGCTTTAGTTTTGGCCCATTAATACATTGATATCAAATTTGTCATTTTTGTATATCGACCAATATTTTGAATTATGGTTTGAATTTTTGTGACAACATCCATTGATGTTATGTCAAACCACTAAATTTTTCCTGTATTTTTTTAATAGTTTTTAATGTGTAACAGGGTCCGGTGCACCGGTAACACCAATTGCCCCAGTGCACCAGATACATTCCCATGAGAAGTGACACCATAGCTTGGTCTTGGGATGCCAATGGCGCATTCTCGGCTCATTCTTCTTATGCTGCAAAATTCTAGGGCCGTGAGGTTGCCCCAACAATGAAATTTACATGGAAAGGCACCATGGTAGTGCAAATTCGTTACCTCGCTAGCGCTCTGTCATACGTGTTGAACGTCTGACAGGTTGGCTAGGTGAGTTTTACCGCACTAGGACTCTTGCACTTTCTTTGTGCAACATGAGAAAATGATGGCTCTATATTTTACGTATTTTAGAGCTAATTGTTGCATGTTCTGTTCATATATTATGTCCCGTTGAACCAAACAGTTGTCATTATGCATTATGCATGATTATCGGTTTTTACACTTTTCCTTGTGAGCATTGCACATTTAGTATTTTATTTTGTTCTTATTAAATTTCTTTGTTTTCTTGTATCTGCAAGGGTTTTGGAGCAACCTAGGACCAAGCACGATGAAAGGGCTAAATATGGATGACTTGCAATACCGTACTTAGGCATTTTGGAAGGCGAAAAAGTTGATCTATTTTTCTTCACAAAGTGCTCCAAATCAAGACCTAAGACTAGAAATGGATCAGTGTCGCTCTCCTGAATCCAACTAGCTCAAGAACATCAAAATCGGTGTCTGTATGAATAAATGGCCGCCAAAACACGGGAGAGGGACATAATGAAAGATGAAGTACCATACGACCAATGACATGCAGATAGCTCTGAAAGTTGCCCTTCCAAACGAGATTCTTCATTGATTTCGTCCCGTTTGTTCCCATAAGATCCTTGGACAATATGGAAGGGTTTGGGAAAGGATAAGGTTCATCTAGAGCCCTTGGATGCATCCCATCAACGGAGAAGACCGAGGAGGCATCTTATCTATACACCTCCATACCCTAGCCGCCACCATCTCCCATAAGCCGCCGTCAATGTCGCTGCTCCATCCATCACCATAGAGGACAGGGGACAAGACCAAGGGGAAGAAGAGGAGGCTCTGCCACCATGAGCACCAGCCTTCAGGCCGGTGCCATCTCCGCCGCACCGGTGGCGCCATCTCCAGCACCATGGTCGGTCCCGCTGTCTCCATCACCACCACGCCTTCTCCCTTCGCCGGCTCAATGTTGGCTGGTAACTTGACCCTCTCCTTTATGTTTGAGTAGTTGTATTTGTTCTCAAGGATACGATAAACTCTTTTATGATTAGAATTATTATTCCCAAGCGAACCAATATGCTTTTGTTTATGATTAGTACATTTTTTATTTTTGGGTTTAAATAAAAACAGTAAGATAATAGCAACAAACAAATAATGCAGTGAAGTTACTCATCCTCTTGATTATAAAGTTACTGTGAAGTTGTAGCCACTAATCTTTCAGAGATCTCCACTTAGCTCGGTGCATCGGTACTCGCCCAAAAGTGAGTATGAATTTACCTATATGATGTTGATGCACCGTAAGCGAGTATGCCTCGGACCGAGCTCTACTATGAGGTGTTCCAAACACCACTTAGAGGTAGGTCTCACACTAGAGGGTTGGAATCCCTTGGGATCCGGGTGGATGACCTTGCGGAGCACGAAGCCTAGCTATATGGCTATAAAAAAAGCACTGCCAAGGAGGTAACCCGGAAGTCTGTAGGTGTCCTTCTTAGCTTTGTGTCGTGAGTCTAGTTGCATTGGCACTTTTTTTTTCTATTTTACTTAGTTGCTATTAGAGTTGGTTTAGTGATATTTTTGTTGGTAAAAAACTTAGCATGTCGGTAGTCAGTATTTTGTTGCATACCCCCTCCCCTATTTTTATTGCAAATACGCTATGTGCCTAACGTGAGGAGGAAACACAAAAAAGTTAATGCAGTTCTGTAGCTCCAGATGAAAAGACAGCGTAGCATCCGACCGCCACAGTCATACACGCAATCGTTTGCTCGTGGCCGCAAGCAAGCAATAGGAGGTCCAGATCAAAACATGGCTTACCATACGAACACTCGCGCTTGTATGCACGGTCGTATCAACTGGCGACCACAAAGGAGTATCTTCACAGAGCGAAAGATGGCGTACCGAACAAGCGCTTGCGCTCGTATGCCTTGTCCACCCCGACAAAAAGACCTCCAGAGGAAAAGACGGTGTGCGGTACAAGCGCTCGCTTTCGTACGCTCGCTCGTATGTGTTGTATAGTGTTGAATATATAGTTTGTGCATGTATATTGTCTAGCCCATTCACCTCCTAGTTATTGTATAGTTGAGGTTGTGGCCTATTTTGTATTTCATATATACGTGCGCTATGCACCGCTCAATACATCGTGAAGCATTGCCAAAACACTCGTTTCCAACATGGTATCGTACCTGCGATCCTAACCCTAACCCTTACCGCCGCTGCCGCCGCAACCCGCCGCCGCCCCCGTGTGCCGCCGCCGCCCACGCTTCCGCCCGCATCCCGCCGTGCCACCACCCCCTTGCCGCGCCGTCACCCCACGTGCTGCCGCAACCTCGTTCCCCTCTCGGACTCATGGCCTCCCCCGGTTCCTCCGGTACCACCCGCAGCCGCCGCACCAACCCGTTCGAAGGCCCCGACCCCGTCGTCATTCGCGATCTCAACATCCTCGCTCGGGTTCCTGTCGTCCTCGATCACCTCACCTTCACCTACTATGCCTGTAAGACGTACTTCTCCCTTGTGTTTCGTGTGTACAATCTCCGGGATCACATCGATGGCTCCGTGGACTCCCGCTTCATGGAGGACGATGAGGAGTGGACGTCCATCGACGCCACTCTCATCCGTTGGTTCTACACCACCATCTCGAAAGACCTCTTCCACACGGTGGTCTTCGCCGACGATGACGCTCACGCCATTTGGACTAAGCTCAACGGCCTGCTCCAACGCAAGGTTTTCTTGCACGGCGAGTTTTTTGGGTGCCAGAAGCTCGACTCGTCTGTCGACGATTATTGCATGCGCCTCAAGAAGCTTGTTGACGAGCTCCGTGACCTCGGTGAGAAGGTCTCCGATGAGATTCTTCTCAGCACTCTCATCGCCGGCCTGAACGACTACTTCGGGAACGCCGCCTCCAACATCCCTCTCATCACCAACCCGACCTTCGGGAACGCGTGCTTCTCTTGGGCCGCCTCCAGGCTTTGAGGGTGCCCCCCGCGCCACGGGTCAAGTTTCTCCCCGGCCGGCTGGCTGCCTTAGGGGCTGCACCCCTCCCAGCGACCGCGACGCCCTTGGCGTTCCCGGCCCCGACCGCGCCGTCGGCCTCCCCGGCGGCCGTGACGCCCTCCTCGGCATCCCCCGCGCCCTCGCCTGTAGCCTCGCCCACGGCGGCCTCGCCTGCGACCTCGTCCGCGGCGGCCTCGCCCGTGGCATCGGAGGTGGCGGGCTCTTCTTCGTCTTCGCCCGCCGCCAACCCGATCTCGCTGCCCCGCCCGATGACTCTCTCTTGGGCTGGCACTTTCCGCCCGTATACGCGGTACACCAGCGATGAGTATCTTCTCGCTGCTTCCGTCTCTGAGCCATCCCCTCTCCCATCGTCAGCTCGAGCCGCCCTTCGGGATCCTCATTGGGTTGCTGCGATGCAAGAAGAGTTCGACGCGCACCAACGGAACCGCACCTGGCAGCTTGTCCATCGGCCGCCTCGTGCCAACATCATCACGGGCAAGTGGGTCTTTCGGCACAAGACTCGTCCGTATGGCACTCTCGAGCGCTACAAAGCTCGCTGGCTGGTTTGGGGCTTTTGGCAACATGCGGGCGTGGACTTCACCGACACATTTGCCCCGGTTGTTAAACCGGGCACGATCCGCACCGTGCTTCAGCTCGCCGTCTCCCGAGCTTGGCCTGTGCATCAGTTGGACGTTTCCAACGCCTTCTTGCATGGCCACCTCGCTAAGCAGGTGTTCTGTGAGCAGCCTACCGGCTTCGTCGACGCCACGCATCCAGACCATGTGTGCTTGCTCTCCAGTTCCCTTTACGGGTTGAAGCAGGCGCCTCGGGCCTGGTACCAGTGCATCGCTGCATTCCTGCAGACGCTCGGATTTACATCGACTCGCTCCGATGCGTCCCTCTTCGTGTACCATCACGGGGTTGACACGGTCTACTTGCTGCTCTACGTCGACGACATCATCCTGACGGCATCCACTGTCGCGCTCCTCCAGCGGCTCACTGCTCGGCTTCGCGATGAGTTTGCCCTGAAGGACTTGGGGCCCCTGCACTACTTCCTTGGCATTGAGCTGGTTCGACGGCTAGATGGGTTCTTCCTGCACCAGCAGCGCTACGCCCATGAGCTTCTCGATCGAGCGGGCATGCTTAACTGCAAGCCCGCTCCCACGCATGTCGACACCAAGGCCAAGGTTTTCGCTCTGGAGGGTTCTCCCACATCCGATGCGGCCTTCTATCGCCCCACTGTGGGTGCTTTTGCAGTACCTGACCCTGACGCGCCCTGACTTGCAGTATGCTGTTCAGCAGGTCTATCTTCACATGCATGCTCCGCGTGACTCTCACTGGACCTTGGTGAAGCGTATCCTCCGTTACATACGTGGCACCCCGTCCATGGGACTTACACTGACGGCCTCCGCCTCCACCGACCTCGTCGCCTACTCTGATGCGGACTGGGCTGGCTGCCCGGATACACGGCGCTCCACTTCGGGGTACTGTGTCTACCTTGGGCCGTCTCTGATCTCTTGGTCCTCCAAGCGACAGCCCACCGTCTCCCGCTCGAGTGCCGAGGCAGAGTATCGGGCAGTGGCTAACGCCGTTGCCGAATGCTCTTGGCTTCGTCAGCTGCTCCAGGAGTTGCTTTGTGATGTCCACAAGGCCACGCTCGTCTACTGCGACAACGTCTCCGCCGTGTACCTCTCCGCCAACCCGGTCCACCATCGACGAACGAAGCATATTGAGCTCCACATACACTTCGTTCGTGAGCAGGTGGCTCTTGGGCGCATCCGGTTCCTCGCACCGATCAATACATCGTGAAGCATTGCCAAAACACTCGTTTCCAACATATAGGAGTGAATTTGTGGGTTGATCGGAGCTCTCGACAGTGGGAATTGGATGAGAGGCGAGGAGGAAGGAGACAGGCAGTGCTGCGCTAGAGAAGGAAGGGAAATTTTGGTGTAAATTTCACTTCGAGTGCAACTACCAGTGTTGTCTCTTTTTCATGGGCTGAATTTTAGTTTACTTATTTTTCCAATATTATTTGAGCTTGAAAATTGCATAATCATTTTACCTTTCCATGATGTCTCATGAAGCACATATGCAAATGTATTAAAAAATAACCATAAAACCGCATTTCGCATGAAAATTTAAATATATATATATTCTGCTATAAATTATGACCATCCAGGATAAATTTCAAAAAATAATATCAAAATGATAACAAATTTAATCTACTCCTCTATCCTATAACAATCAAACAACAAATATAGGTTCCTGTCATCAAATCCGATAATTGTGATTTTTTCAGGTCTAAAAAAGTCTTTTTGTATGCACGTCTCATTGTTGGACCTAATACAGAGTGTGATCTTTTTAAGAAAGAAGGTGCACGCCCGGCTTTAATAATGAAGCCCACAAGTCTACAAGTACAACACAGTGTCTCATACAAGTCCTTTTAGGTGAATCAACATTACTTTATCCGTCTCATTGTTAGCTTTGTTGTTCTAATCAGCCCACATTGGTTCAAATTCTAGACTTGACACGGATGTTCACATGTTTGCTGATTTTATTGCAGTCTTTTCAACATTTTTCTATCCGTGGTATGAAGTGCGTCTCGACTACAAGGTTCCAGTGGCGACTTTGACAAGCATGTGGGTAGCTTCTGTGTGTTGTGTTCATATGGATGAGTATGTACATATTGTAAGCATATGCAATTGTACGAGTGTTTTCTAGTTTTCTCACATTTCTTCTCCTTTTTATCCTTCTTTTTAATTTTTTATTTATTATTTCAAATTCATGAACTTACTATACAATTCAAGAACATTTTCTCAAATTCAACTTCACAAACATTTTAGAAATTTGTGAACATTTTTCTCAATTCCTGACAATATATTAAATTCACGAAAAAAATAATTAAACATATTTCTAAAATCTCTGAACATTTTTCCAAATAGGGGAACGTTTCTTTTAATTTGCCCAAAATTATATATTTCATGATTTTTTAAAATTCGTGGGCATTTTCACAAACATTTTTGAATTCAACCTTTTTCTAATTCATGCAAATTTTTCTTTTGCTAAAAAATTTCAATTCCATGATTTTTTAAATCGTGCTTTTTTTAATTCATGAATATGTCTTCAAATTCTTGATTTTTTTTGTATTCGAGAGGCTTTTTGAACTATGTAGATTTGTTTTCCATGTTTTTGAAACAGTACTTTAATCGGCAAATATTTTCACTTAATAAGTATTTTTTGATTATTTAATTCAAATAGTCGTAGTGAGAAAAAGGAAAAAATAGGTGAAAACCAAAAATATAGTGTGCTTGAACCTAGCAATGCCTAGTGTGCGCTAATTGGTCGGCAGCCCGCCACCCTAGCGACGAGGTGTGTAGGTAACCACATTGATATGTATCACAATCATCGTCCTATTCAAGAGAGCCCCCTATTGTGTCCAATCGGTGGTTTGATGCATGTTTCCAAGATGTAGAATCTATGTTGAAACACCACTTAGAACTCGAGGAAGAAACCCCGACTAACTTCGTTGCAGTAGTCGCGGTAAGACGGGGTATGCCACAACCTATCTCATGTTGTGAGTTATAAAGTACCCACCATGGAGTGGATCAGGAAAGACGCAGGCAATTGGGACCATGTACCTGCTGTATAGTAGTGACTTGGTTTCGTGTTGTCGATCGGGCTACTGTCGCGAGACGACAGGTGTTGTAGTATGTTTATGTCTGGTACAGTAGCACCTTTTTTGTTTTCATTCAGTTTTTCAAAAATTCAGGAAAACAATATATTTAAAAAGTGAATACTATTTGAGAATATGTTTTTCAAAGCAGTCATTTGTTTCAAAATCCTTTAAAAAATTTGAACATGTTCTCAAAACGCAAACAATATTCATAAATTTTTAAAACATTGTAAACACGATTGTTTTGGAAAAACCTGATTTTTTTTAAAATTGTGATTTTTGTAAATGAACATTTTTGAAATTTTGAACATTTGTTGAATATGCAAACATTGTTCAAAATTGTGAGCATTTTCTCAAAACATGTTTTTTAAACGAAAAGAACTTAATAGAGTTTTCAATCATTTTCTGAAAAACGTGAACATTTTAATTTTTTTTGAAAATGTGATTTTATTTATACAATTCCTATTTTTTAGAATGCAATCGATTTTCAAGTAATGAACATTTTCTTAATACATGAACATTCTTTGATATCTCAAAGAGTTTTTCAAACACAATTAATTTTCGAAAGGAGGAACATTATTTTATACTCCCTCCGTTCCTTTATCTAAGGTGCATTTTTTTTACAAAAATTTCACAATGTAAGGTGTATCTGTTGTAATCTCACTTAATACCTCTTTTACCCCTGCACCGCCACATACGTGGTAGCTATCCTCCTGATGCTAAAATCAAGCCAACCACTTAATGCGTTTGTAAGGAACATTGTCGTGGACCCCATCGTTTAGTTAGGAAATTGTATATCCTCCCGTCGCATGCAATCCCATTTTTTTATTGTTTCCTCCTTGAGAGCGTAGACAACATCTTTCTCTACCTGATCTAAGCCTTCTCCTGAGAACAGAAATTCTCAACGGACACCCTTTCTTTTCCACCAGGGATCCATTGCTAGAGGAAGATAGGTTCAACACATTGCTGCATGTTTTTAGCCAAGAGGATGATCCTGCTATAGAACTGTTCAGTCAGGTGGAAGAAACAGACAAGTATTAGGTTAACGACTATTAAATTTTCTAATTAAACTGGAAAAATATTAAAAAATTGTGAAAGAAACAACAATAAAAAGAACAAAATAGTCAGCAATCTAGAACTTTTACAAAACCGGCAAAAACCTATTTAAACCTTCTAGATTGTTCAAATATTGGAATGAGAACCCCTCTTCCTACAGTAAAATGGGTCGGCCCACTTTGCTTTCCTAGTGCACTCTTCATTGTGCGAATCGGTGACTAATCACCACAACGTGAGGATAACTGAATTTGCCCCCCCCCCCCCCCCATTTGGTTCCCGCTTCTCATCCACAACGCACACTCAGATGGTTATAGGGTTAGAAGTAGACACTAGGCTAGGCTGATATACAATTGGTACATCTCTCACTGTGATGGCCTATAGCGTGTATCCATTGGGTCGACCCAGTAGTGGGAGTAGGAGAAGCCGGCATTTGGATTTTAATTTCTTACACTTTTTTGTTATTTATTTTCTTTTTTAATTCATGAAAAAAATTAAAATTTGTGGAAGCTTTTCAATTTTTTGATTTTTGAAAATTCATGAATATTTTGTCAATATTTTTGAAAATTCACCAAGATTTATAAATTCATAAATATACTTTCAAATTCGTGAATATTTTCTAATTTCACGTATATATTTTTAATCCGTGGAAAGTTTTCATATTCATGAACATTTTGAATCAATGAACATTTCAAATCATGAATATTGTTTCATATTCTACAACAATATTTGTTTCCGCAAACACTTTCATATTCATGAAGATTATTCGAATTCATGAGCATCTATAAATTCATGAAAAACCAACCCAAATTTAAAAAGGGAAAAATTCTGTTGTGATTTTTTTGGGGAAAAATTGTGTCAGGAAAATTAGGTGAAGAGTTGTGTACGTTACTGAGCTAGCCCAACTGTATGCGTTGTAGGCGACCCATCTGTACCACTCCCCATGAGCGATACATAGGAGGGACCCCATTAAATGGGTCCTAATTTGAGCCCGTATATGCCAAATATTTAGCAAAAATGATAAGTTGATTTCTAAAGAATAAAAGAAGAATAAAAATATACCCGAGTTAGAATATGTTATTAATTTATCTAAAAATTGAGAATGTATTATTAATTGATTCCACATATAACAAGCACCATGGCTGCTATATAAAGGATCGCTCCTGGGCCTCCAAGTCATGTCCATTCATCCACAAGATAGGAAGTAATATTACCATTCGAAACACAACTCATATAAACAATTCCTACTACGGTCCACAAGTTCTTCTATCAAGGATGATGACTAACAAGGTGGTGCTCCTGGGCCTCTTCCTTTTGGTGCTTTGTTCAGGTATTTTGTAGGCATGGTTCTTATTTTCTAAGGGACATGTGTATGAAAAATTCTAATTATAGCGTTGAATTCATAGGTGTTATGTCAAAGGAGAGTATAGACGATGGATATTATTTCCCTCAGGGATGCGATGTACACGTTGTCTCCAAGTCATGTCCATCCAAAGAAGTATGCCTGACACAATGCAAACAAACATACCACTCAGGCAAGGTCTACGGTGAATGTGCTCCTGATGGATGCCATTGCATAGTCTGTGTCTTACCTGCGACGGGAAATTGAGGTTACTGGCATGCCTTGCAGGACGCACGCTGCTTGTTTTCTAAGATTTAGTATACTTGTAGCAATAATATTTACATGTTCATTTAAAATAAATCTTAAAGCATGTGGTAATTTGTGTTCGGAGAAACATGATTGAACTCTTCTGATATTTAATCGTGATATGTATTCTTGCATTCAATCTTAGGACAGTCCATAAGCTCGACCATTTTACTTGATCTCATGAAGGCAAACTAATGCAATGGAATGGCTAACCTCCATACCCATAACTATGAGAGTAACGGAAGATATCATTTTTTGAAGGAAATATGCCCTAGAGGCAATAATAAAGTTATTATTTATTTCCTTATTTCATGATAAACGTTTATTATTTATGCTAGAATTGTATTAACCGGAAACATGATACATGTGTAAATACATAGACAAACAGAGTGTCACTAGTATGCCTCTACTGGACTAGCTCGTTAACCAAAGATGGTTATGTTTCCTAGCCATAAACATGAGTTGTCATTTGATTAACGAGATCACATCATTAGGAGAATGATGTGATTGACTTGACCCATTCCGTTAGCTTAGCACTTGATCGTTTAGTATGTTGCTATTGTTTCTTCATGACTTATACATGTTCCTATGACTATGAGATTATGCAACTCCCATTTACCGGAGGAACACTTTGTGTGCTACCAAACGTCACAACGTAACTGGGTGATTATAAAGGTGCTCTACAGGTGTCTCTGAAGGTACTTGTTGGGTTGGTGTATTTCGATATTAGCATTTGTCACACCGAATTGTCAGAGAGGTATCTCTGGGCCCACTCGGTAATGCACATCACTATAAGTCTTGCAAGCATTGTAACTAATGAGTTAGTTGCGGGATGATGTATTACAGAACGAGTAAATAGACTTGCCGGTAACGAGATTGAACTAGGTATTGAGATACCGACGATCGAATCTCGGGCAAGTAACATACCGATGACAAAGGGAACAATGTATGTTGTTATGCGGTTTGACCGATAAAGATCTTCATAGAATATGTGGGAGCCAATATGAGAATCCAGGTTCCGCTATTAGTTATTAGCCGGAGATGTGTCTCGGTCATGTCTACATAGTTCTCGAACCCGTAGGGTCCGCACGCTTAAAGTTTCGGTGACAATTGTATTATGAGTTTATGTGATTTGATGTACCGAAGGTAGTTCGGAGTCCCAGATGAGACCGGGGACATGACGAGGAGTCTTGAAATGGTCGAGACGTAAAGATCAATATATTGTATGACTATATTTGGACATCAGAAAGGTTCTGAGTGATTCGGGTATTTTCGGGGGTACAGGGGTGTTACGGGAATACGAGGAAGAAGCAATGGGCCTCATGGGCCAAGTGGTGGAAGAGCGGAGGCAGGGCGCGCAGCCCCCCTAGCCAAAACCAAATTGGACTAGGGGGCCGGCCCCCCTTTCCTCCCTCTCCTTCCTTCTCCTTCTCCTTCCCTTCCTTCCCCTCTCCTACTTGGACTAGGAAAGAGGGGGGAATCCTACTTGGAATAGGATTGCCCCCCTTGGGCGCGCCTCCTCCCCTTGGCCGGCCCTCTCCTCCTCCCCCCTTTATATACGGAGGAGGGGGGCACCCCATAGACACAACAATTGATCATTGATCTTTTAGCCTTGTGCGGTGCCCCCCTCCACCATAGTCCACCTCGATAATATCGTAGCGGTGCTTAGGCGAAGCCCTGCGTTGGTAGAACATCATCATCGTCACCACGCCGTCGTGCTGACGAAACTCTCCCTCAACACTCGGCTGGATCAGAGTTCGAGGGACGTCATCGGGCTGAACGTGTGCTGAACTCGGAGGTGCCGTGTGTTCGGTACTTGATCGGTCGGATCGTGAAGACGTACGACTACATCAATCGCGTTGTGCTAACGCTTCCGCTTTCGGTCTATGAGAGTACGTGGACACACTCTCCCCTCTCGTTGCTATGCATCACCATGATGTTGCATGTGCGTAGGAATATTTTTGAAATTACTACGTTACCCAACAGTGGTATCCGAGCCAGGTTTTATGCGTAGATGTCATATGCACGAGTAGAACACAAGTGAGTTGTGGGCGATATAAGTCATACTTTGGTTCGGCGGTATTGTTGGATGAAGCGGCCCGGATCGACATTACGCGCGTGCTTACGCGAGACTGGTTCTACCAACGTGCTTTGCACACAGGTGGCTGGCGGGTGTCAGTTTCTCCAACTTTAGTTGAACCGAGTGTGGCTACGCCCGGTCCTTGCGAAGGTTAAAACAGCACCAACTTGACAAACTATCGTTGTGGTTTTGATGCGTAGGTAAGAATGGTTCTTGCTAAGCCCGTAGCAGCCACGTAAAATTTGCAACAACGAAGTAGAGGACATCTAACTTGTTTTTGCAGGGCATGTTATGATGTGATATGGTCAAGGCATGATGCTAAATTTTATTGTATAAGATGATCATGTTTTGTAACTGAGTTATCAGCAACTGGCAGGAGCCATATGGTTGTCGCTTTATTGTATGCAATGCAATCACCCTGTAATGCTTTACTTTATCACTAAGCGGTAGCGATAGTCGTAGAAGCATAAGATTGGCGAGACGATAACGATGCTACGATGGAGATCAAGGTGTCGCGCCGATGACGATGGTGATCATAACGGTGCTTTGGAGATGAAGATCACAAGCACAAGATGATGATGGCCTTATCATATCACTTGTATTGATTGCATGTGATGTTTATCTTTTATGCATCTTATCTTGCTTTGATTTACGGTAGCATTATAAGATGATCTCTCACTAAATTATCAAGGTATAAGTGTTCTCCCTGAGTATGCACCGTTGCGGAAGTTCTTCGTGTTGAGACACCACGTGATGATCGGGTGTGATAGGCTCTACGTTCAAATACTACGGGTGCAAAATAGTTGCACACGCGGAATACTCAGGTTAAACTTGACGAGCCTAGCATATAACAGATATGGCCTAGGAACACGGAGACCGAAAGGTCGAGCGTGAATCATATAGTAGATATGATCAACATAGTGATGTTCACCATTGAAACTACTCCATCTCACGCAATGATCGGACATGGTTTAGTTGATTTGGATCACGTGATCACTTAGAGGATTAGAGAGATGTCTATCTAAGTGAGAGTTCTTAAGTAATATGATTAATTGAACTTTAATTTATCATGAACTTAGTCCTGGTAGTATTAGCATATCTATGTTGTAGATCAATAGCTCGCGTTTAGCTCCCCTGTTTTATTTTGATATGTTCCTAGAGAAAACTAAGTTTAAAGATGTTAGTAGCAATGATGCGGATTGGATCCGTGATCTGAGGATGTAGGATCGAAAGTATGTCTAGAGAGGGGGTGATTAGACTACTTGACCAAATAAAAAACCTAGCCTTTTCTCAATTTTAATTCTTGGCAGATTTTAGCAACTTTGGACAAGTCAAGCAATCTTAACACAATTCAAGCAAGCATGCAAAGAGTATATGAGCAGCGGAAAGTAAAGCATACAACTTGCAAGAATGTAAAGGGAAGGGTTTGGAGGATTCAAACGCAATAGGAGACACGGATGTTTTTGTCGTGGTTCCGATAGGTGGTGCTATCATACATCCACGTTGATGGAGACTTCAACCCACGAAGGGTAACAGATTCTTGAGTCCACGGAGGGCTCCACCCACGAAGGGTCCACGAAGAAGCAACCTTGTCTATCCCACCATGGCCAACGCCCACGAAGGACTTGCCTCACTAGCGGTAGATCTTCACGAAGTAGGCGATCTCCTTGCCCTTACAAACTCCTTGGTTCAACTCCACAATCTTGTCGGAGGCTCCCAAGTGACACCTAGCCAATCTAGGAGACACCACTCTCCAAGAAGTAACAAATGGTGTGTTGATGATGAACTCCTTGCTCTTGTTCTTCAAATGATAGTCTCCCCAACACTCAACTCTCTCTCACAGGATTTGGATTTTGTGGAAAGAGAATTTGAGTGGAAAGCAACTTGGGGAATGCTAGAGATCAAGATTCATATGGTAGGAATGGAATATCTTGGCCTCAACACAAGTGTAGGTGGTTCTCTCTCAGAAAATGTAAGTTGGAAGTGTAGGTTCGTTCTGATGGCTCTCTCCACGAATGAAAAGGAGGTGGAGGGGTATATATAGCCTCCACACAAAATCTAACCATTACACGCAACTTGCCAAACTCGATGGGACCGAATTGATAAACTCGGTCGGACCGATTCAGCAAACCTAGTGACTGTTAGGATTTTCGGTGGACTGACATGCAACTCGGTAGGGCCGATATGGTTAGGGTTAGGGCATAACGTAATCTCGGTGAGACCGATTACACAAACTCGATGAGACCGATTTTGGTAATAAGCTAACCATAGAGTTGGTCAGGTAAACTCGGTGGGACCGATTCGCTCATTTTGGTGAGACCGAAATGTTACAAAAGGGAAATAGAGATTTACATTGCAATCTCGGTGGGACCGATCGCTCATCTCGGTGGGACCGAAACGTTACGAAGGGAAACAGAGAGATTACAATCCCATCTCGGTGAGACCGAGATCCCTATTGGTGAGACCGATTTGCCTAGGGTTTGTGGCAGTGGCTATGACATCTGAACTCGGTGGCGCCGGATAGAAAGAAACAGTGGGGCCGAGTTTGACTTTTGGTTTAGGTCATATGTGGATGTGAGAAAGTAGTTGAGGGCTTTGGAGCATATCACTAAGCATTTTGAGCAAGAGCCTCATTAAGCAACACCTCATCCCTCCTTGATAGTATTGGCTTTTCCTATAGACTCAATGTGATCTTGGATCACTAGAATAGAAAATGTAGAGTCTTGACTTTGAGCTTGAGCCAATCCTTTTGTCCTTAGCATTTTGAGGGGTCCAGTTTTCTCATCCATGCCATGCCAATCATTGAGCTTTCCTGAAATATTAATCTTGAAATAGCATTAACTCAATGAGCTATATGTTGTTAGGAATTACCAAAACCACCTAGGGATAGTTGCACTTTCAATCTCCCCCTTTTTGGTAATTGATGACAACATATAGATGAAAGCTTCGACAAATGATAATAAGAGTGAAAAAACATTATCGCTTTGAGAAGTATGTGAAAAGCAAGAGTTCCCCCTAAATTTGTGCATAGTTTAAGATTTGCTTTGGACTGCAAATGCACAATGAGTTAGGATCATGGGTTACTCTTCTATGTCACATACATCTTGGTGGAGCGCTTAAAATGATAATAATTATACATGCACTCATCACCAAGCAAAGTGAATGATCATATGGGGATATAAAAGGATAATGTCATCCAACAAGCATTAAGGTAGCATATGATCAAACACATGATCATCCAAGTATCACACAAAAGCATAAAGTATCTCAAACAAGCAAATAACAAAGTTCAACCACCAAAAACAAGAGAGGAATAAAGAGCAACACTCTCTCTCGAAGCCTATGATCTATACATTTTCTCCCCTTTGGCAACAAGTTACCAAAAAGTTCATAAAAATGCATAGTGCTAGATCGACTCTCAGGCTTGGTCTTCAGGTGGTGGTGTAGATAGAACTCCAAGGACGAAGGCATCAGTTGAAGTAGCTGGAGCTGGTGGAGTGGGTGCTGGAGCTGGTGGCACTGAAGCTGTAGCTGGTGCAGATGTAGTTGCCACGGTGTGCATGAATCGCATAGCAGCAGACCTCTGTCCTCTGGGCACTCTAGCAAAAGCATCAGTGGTAGTCTTGCCCTTCTTCTCCTGCACTTCATCCTGAAGTTGCTCAACAACAGACTATATCTCAGTGACCTTCACATCTAAATCATAGAACTTCTGCTCCATGATCCTCTCCAAGCTCTCCTGGTTTTGAGTCAGGGTGGCCAATTCCTTCTCAATCCTTAGAGTGGATGCAATCAAGTAGCCAAGCTGATCTTGCTTGCTCTTCAGAAGATACTGAGATGCCTCATCCATGGTTGGCATCTTTGCAGCCTTTTCAGTCCTTGCCTTCTCTCTCTTTGCTTGTGCTTGCATAGAAGATGGTTCATCTTCATCCATGACCACAGTGTTGTCCTCAAAGTCTGGGTAGATGGGCATATGTTCCTTGTCCAAGAGGTATGTGCCAGTGCCCATCTTGGAGTTGATCAGCTCCTGGATCTGTGGGGCATACCCACAACTTCTCTTCTGATCTGCAGCTGTTCTCTTAATGGTTTCCACAATTAGGCTCATGACTTTGAACTTCTGTGGGACATCAAATATGTGCAGCAAGTTGATGGAATGTCCTCTGATCATTCTGTGATCTCCTGACTTTGGCAATAGAGTGTGCCTGAGGATCCAGTTGATTGTAGGCAGGCCTGACAGCAAGTGTTTCACTGAACCAAATTGGCGAGTCTCAAGATCTGCATCAGGAATCTCCATGTACATGCTAGCCATGGAGTTGTGATCCTTCTTCTTCTTCTTGGCATAGACATCCAAGTCATCTTCTTGTTCTTCTGGGGCATGGATTGACTGAGCCCATTCTTCAACTGTTGACTGGTACCTAGTACCTTCAGACATCCAGACAATTCTTCCATCTGGGTAGAAATGAGCTGTGGAGTAGAACTGCATAATAAGCTCATCATTCCACTTTGTGAGCTTCTGAGTCACAAACTTATCAACTCCACATGCCTTGAAACTATCAGACTCCAGGATAGTGTTCTTCATTTTCCTTGATGTACTCCCAGTCAACCCACCTCATGTCAAACACTATGTGCTTCTTGTTAAGCAGCATTTGTTGGGGAACGTTGCAGAAAATTAAAACTTTTCCTACGGTTTCGCCAAGATCCATCTATGAGTTCATCTAAGCAACGAGTCATGGGAGAGTGATTGAATCTACATACCACTTGTAGATCACGTGCGGAAGCGTTCAATGGAACGGGGATGATGGAGTCGTACTCGCCGTGATTCAGATCACCGATGACCTAGTGCCAAACGGACAACACCTCCGCGTTCAACACACGTACGGAGCGGATGACGTCTCCTCTTTCTTGATCCAGCAAGGGGGAAGGAGAGGTTGATGATGATCCAGCAGCACGACGGCGTGGTGGTGGATGCAGCAGAACTCCGGCAGGGCTTCGCTAAGCAACTACGGGAGGAGGAGGAGGTGTAGCAGAGAGGGAGGCGCCAAGGGCTTCAGTGCGGCCACCTCCCTCCCTCCCTTTATATAGGTGCAAGAGAGGGGAGGCGCAGCCTTGCCCCTTCCTCCAAGGAAGGGGTGCGGCGAGGGGAGGAGTCCATCCTCCCCAAGGCACCTCGGAGGTGCCTTCCCCTTTAGGACTCTCCTCTCTCTTATCTCCAGCGCATGGGCCTCTTGGGGCTGGTGCCCTTGGCCCATATAGGCCAAGGCGCACCCCTACAGCCCATGTGCCCCAGGCAGGTGGACCCCGGTGGACCCCGGACCTTCGGCACTCCCGGTACAATACCGATAACGTGCGAAACTTTTCCGGCGACCAAAATAAGACTTCCTATATATAAAAATTTACCTCCGGACCATTCCGGAACTCCTCGTGACATCCGGGATCTCATCCGGGACTCCGGACAACATTCGGTTTGCTGCATACTCATATTCATACAACCCTAGCGTCACCGAACCTTAAGTGTGTAGACCCTACGGGTTTGGGAGACATGCTTGAACATGACCGAGACGGCTCTCGGGCAATAACCAACAGCGGGATCTGGATACCCATGTTGGCTCCCACATGCTCCTCGATAATCTCATCGGATGAACCACGATGTCGAGGATTCAATCAACCCCGTATACAATTCCCTTTGTCAATCGGTATTTTACTTGCCCGAGATTCGATCGTCGGTATCCCAATACCTTGTTCAATCTCGTTACCGGCAAGTCACTTTACTTGTACCGTAATGCATGATCCCGTGACCAAACACTTGGTCACTTTGAGCTCATTATGATGATGCACTACCGAGTGGGCCCAGTGATACCTCTCCGTCATACACGGAGTGACAAATCCCAGTCTCGATCCGTGCCAACCCAACAAACACTTTCGGAGATACCTGTAATGCACCTTTATAGTCACCCAGTTACGTTGTGACGTTTGGTACACCCAAAGCACTCTTACGGTATCCGGGAGTTACACGATCTCATGGTCAAAGGAAAAGATACTTGACATTGGAAAAGCTCTAGCAAAACGAACTACACGAGTGCTATGCTTAGGATTGGGTCTTGTCCATCACATCATTCTCCTAATGATGTGATCCCGTTATCAACGACATCCAATGTCCATAGTCAGGAAACCATGACTATCAGTTGATCAACGAGCTAGTCAACTAGAGGCTCACTAGGGACATATTGTGGTCTATATATTCACACGTGTATTACGATTTCCGGATAATAAAATTATAGTATGAATAAAAGACAATTATCATGAACAAGGAAATATAATAATAATCCTTTTATTATTGCCTCTAGGGCATATTTCCAACAGTCTCCCATTTGCACTAGAGTCAATAATCTAGTTACATTGTGATGAATCGCACACCCATAGAGTTACGGTGTTGATTATGTTTTGCCCGTGGAAGAGGTTTAGTCAATGGATCTGCGACATTCAGATCCGTATGCACTTTGCAAATTTCTATGTCTCCATCTTGAACATTTTCACGGATGGAGTTGAAGCGACGCTTGATGTGCCTGGTCTTCTTGTGAAACCTGGGCTCCTTGGCAAGTGCAATAGCTCCAGTGTTGTCACAGAAGAGTTTGATCGGCTCCGACGCATTGGGTATGACTCCTAGGTCGGTGATGAACTCCTTCACCCAAATTGCTTCATGTGCTGCCTCCGAGGCTGCCATATACTCCGCTTCACATGTAGATCCCGCCACGATGCTTCGCTTGCAATTCACCAGCCATCGCTCCACCATTCAACATATACACGTATCCAGTTTGTGACTTTGAGTCATCCAGATCTGTGTCGAAGCTAGCGTCGTCACCTCCATAAACGAGAAACATGTCCTTTGTCCTTTTCAGGTACTTCAGGATATTCTTGAACGATGTCCAGTGTTCCTTGCCGGGATTACTTTGGTACCTTCCTACCAAACTTACGGCAAGGTTTACATCAGGTCTGGTACACAGCATGGCATACCTAATAGATCCTATGGCTGAGGCATAGGGGATGACACTCATCTCTTCTTTATCTTTTTCCGTGGTCGGGCATTGAGCCGAGCTCAATTTCACACCTTGCAAAACGGGCAAGAACCCTTTCTTGGACTGATCCATTTTGAACTTCTTCAAAATCTTATCAAGGTATGTGCTTTGTGAAAGACCTATGAGGCGTCTCGATCTATCGCTATAGATTTTGATGCCTAATATGTAAGCAGCTTCTCCAAGGTCCTTCATTGAAAAACTCTTATTCAAGTAGGCCTTAATGCTGTCCAAGAGCTCTATATCATTTCCCATCAGAAGTATGTCATCTACATATAATATGAGAAATGCTACAGAACTCCCACTCACTTTCTTGTAAACGCAGGCTTCTCCATAAGTCTGCATAAACCCAAACGCTTCGATCATCTCATCAAAGTGAATGTTCCAACTCCGAGATGCTTGCACCAGCCCATAAATGGATCGCTGGAGCTTGCATACCTTGTTAGCATTCTTAGGATCGACAAAACCTTCCGGCTGCATCATATACAGCTCTTCCTTAAGGTAACCGTTAAGGAATGCCGTTTTGACGTCCATCTGCCATATCTCATAATCATAGTATGCGGCAATTGCTAACATGATTCGGACGGACTTAAGCTTCCCTACGAGAGAGAAAGTCTCATCGTAGTCAATCCCTTGAACTTAGCGACAAGTCGAGCTTTATAGATGGTAACATTACCATCCGTGTCCGTCTTCTTCTTAAAGATCCATTTGTTTTCTATCGCTCGCCGATCATCAGGCAAGTCTGTCAAAGTCCATACTTTGTTTTCATACATGGATCCTATCTCGGATTGCATGTCTTCAAGACATTTGTTGGAATCTGGGCCCGCCATCACTTCTTCATAGTTCGAAGGTTCACCGTTGTCTAACAACATGATTTCCAGGACAGGGTTGCCGTACCACTGCAGTGCGGAACGTGTCCTAGTGGACCTCTGAGTTCAGTAGTAACTTGATCCGAAGTACCTTGATCATCATCATTAATTTCCTCTCCAGTCGGTGCAGGCACCACAGGAACATTTTCCTGAGCTGCACTACTTTCCGGTTCAAGAGGTAGTACTTCATCGAGTTCTACTTTCCTCCCACTTACTCCTTCCGAGAGAAACTCTTTTTCCAGAAAGGATCCGTTCTTGGCAACAAAGATCTTGCCTTCGGATCTAAGGTAGAAGGTATACCCAATGGTTTCCTTAGGGTATCCTATGAAGACACATTTTTCCGACTTGGGTTCGAGCTTTTCAGGTTGAAGTTTCTTGACATAAGCATCGCATCCCCAAACTTTTAGAAACGACAGCTTAGGTTTCTTCCCAAACCATAATTCATACGATTGTCGTCTCAACGGATTTAGACGGTGCCCTATTTAAAGTGAATGTAGCTGTCTCTAGAGCGTATCCCCAAAATGATAGCGATAAATCAGTAAGAGACATCATAGATCACACCATATCCAATAGAGTGCGATTACGACGTTCGGACACACCGTTACGTTGAGGTGTTCCAGGCGGCGTGAGTTGTGAAATGATTCCACATTTCCTTAAGTGTGTACCAAATTCGTGACTTAAATATTCTCCTCCACGGTCTGATCGCAAGAATTTTATCTTTCGGTCATATTGATTCTCTACTTCATTCTGAAATTCCTTGAACTTTTCAAAGGTCTCAGACTTGTGTTTCATCAAGTAGACATACCCATATCTACTCAAGTCATCAGTGAGAGTGAGAACATAACGATATCCTCTGCGAGCCTCAACACTCATTGGACCGCACACATCGGTATGTATGATTTCCAATAAGTTGGTTGCTCGCTCCATTGTTCCGAGAACGGAGTCTTGGTCATCTTGCCCATGAGGCATGGTTCGCATATGTCAAATGATTCATAATCGAGAGACTCTAAAAGTCCATTAGCATGGAGCTTCTTCATGCGCTTGACACCAATGTGACCAAGGCGGCAGCGCCACAAGTATGTGGGACTATCGTTATCAACTTTACATCTTTTGGTATTCACACTATGAACATGTGTAACATTACGTTCGAGATTCATTAAGAATAAACCATTGACCATCGGAGCATGACCATAAAACATTTCTCTCATATAAATAGAACAACCATTATTCTCGGATTTAAATGAGTAGCCATCTCGTATTAAACGAGATCCTGATACAATGTTCATACTCAAACTTGGCACTAAATAACAATTATTGAGGTTTAAAACTAATCCCGTAGGTAAATGTAGAGGTAGCGTGCCGACGGCGATCACATCGAGCTTGGAACCATTCCCGACGCGCATCGTCACCTCGTCCTTCGCCAGTCTCCGTTTATTCCGCAGCTCCTGCTGTGAGTTACATATATGAGCAACGACATCGGTATCAAATACCTGTGAGTTACTACGAAATCTTGGTAAGGTACACATTAATTACATGTATATCAAATATACCTTTAGTGTTGCCGGCCTTCTTGACTGCTAAGTATTTGGGGCAGTTCTGCTTCCAGTGACCCTTCCCTTTGCAATAAAAGCACTCAGTCTCAGGCTTGGGTCCATTCTTTGATTTCTTCCCGGCAACTAGCTTACCGGGCGCGGCAACATCCTTGCCGTCCTTCTTGAAGTTCTTCTTTCCCTTGCCCTTCTTGAACTTAGTGGTTTTATTGACCATCAACACTTGATGCTCCTTCTTGATTTCTACCTCTGCTGACTTCAGCATTGAAAATACTTCAGGAATAGTTTTCACCATCCCCCTGCATATTGTAGTTCATCACAAAGCTCTTGTAGCTTGGTGGGAGCGATCAAGGATTCTGTCAATGACCGCCTCGTCCGGAGGTTAATGTCCAATCGGGACAAAGCGGTTGTGCAACCCAGACATTTTGAGTATGTGCTCACCGACAGAACTGTTTTCCTCCATCTTACAACTATAGAACTTGTCGGAGACTTCATATCTCTCGACCGGGCATGAGCTTGGAAAACCATTTTCAGCTCCTCGAACATCTCATATGCTCCGTGTTGCTCAAAACGCTTTTGGAGCCCGGTTCTAAGCTGTAAAGCATGCCGCACCGAACGAGGGAGTAATCATCGGCCGCGAGACTGCCAAGCATTCATAATGTCTTGGTTCTTCGATGGGTGCATCACCTAGCGGTGCTTCTAGGACATATTGTTTCTTGGCTGCTATGAGGATGATCCTCGTGTTCGGACCCAGTCCGAATAGCTGCTGCCATCGCCTTTCAGCTTGGTTTTCTCTAGGAACGTTGAAGTTCATGGTGACATGAGCGTTGGCCATTTGATCTACAAGACATTTTGCAAAGATTTTAGACTAATGTTCATGATAATTAAGTTCATCTAATCAAATTATTTAATGAACTCCCACTCAGATTTGACATCCCTCTAGTCATCTAAGTGATACATGATCCGAGTCGACTAGGCTGTGTCCGATCATCACGTGAGACGGACTAGTCATCGTCGGTGAACATCTCCATGTTGATCGTATCTTCCATACGACTCATGTTCGACCTTTCGGTCTCTTGTGTTCCGAGGCCATGTCTGTACATGCTAGGCTCGTCAAGTTAACCTAAGTGTATTGCATGTGTAAAACTGTCTTACACCCGTTGTATGTGAACGTAAGGATCTATCACACCCGATCATCACGTGGTGCTTGAAGCATTTAACTTTAGCAACGGTGCACAGTTAGGGAGAACACTTTCTTGAAATTGTTATGATGGATCATCTTATTTACTACCGTCGTTCTAAGTAAACAAGATGCATAAACATAATAAACATCACATGCAATTATATATAGTAGTGACATGATATGGCCAATATCACATAGCTCCTTTGATCTCCATCTTCGGGCTCCATGATCATCCTGTCACCGGCATGACACCATGATCTCCATCATCGCTTTCTTCATGAAGTTGTCACGCCAACGACTACTTCTACTTCTATGGCTAACGCGTTTAGCAATAAAGTAAAGTAATTTACATGGCGTTCTTCAATGACACGCAGGTCATACAAAAAATAAAGACAACTCCTATGGCTCCTGCCGGTTGTCATACTCATCAACATGCAAGTCGTGATTCCTATTACAAGAACATGATCTCATACATCACAATAGATATTCATCATTCATCACAACTTCTGGCCATATCACATCACATGACAATTGCTGCAAAAACAAGTTAGACGTCCTCTAATTGTTGTTGCAAGATTTACGTGGCTGCAATAGGGTTCTAGCAAGAACGTTTTCTTACCTACGTGAAAGCCACAACGTGATTTGTCAACTTCTATTTAACCTTCATAAGGACCCTTTTCATCGAATCCGCTCCAACTAAAGTGGGAGAGACAGACACCCGCTAGCCACCTTATGCAACTAGTGCATGTCAGTCGGTGGAACCAGTCGCACGTAAGCGTACATGTAAGGTCGGTCCGGGCCGCTTCATCCCACAATGCCGCTGAAGCAAGATAAGACTAGTAGCGGCAAGAAAGTTGACAACATCTACGCCCACAACAAATTGTGTTCTACTCGTGCAATAGAGAACTACGCATAGACCTAGCTCATGATGCCACTGTTGGGGAACGTTGCAGAAAATTAAAATTTTTCCTACGGTTTCACCAAGATCCATATATGAGTTCATCTAAGCAACGAGTCATGGGAGAGTGATTGCATCTGCATACCACTTGTAGATCGCGTGCGGAAGCGTTCAATGGAACGGGGATGATGGAGTCGTACTCGCCGTGATTCAGATCACCGATGACCAAGTGCCGAACGGACAGCACCTCCGCGTTCAAAACACGTACGGAGCGGATGACGTCTCCTCCTTCTTGATCCAGCAAGGGGGAAGGAGAGGTTGATGATGATCCAGCAGCACGACGGCGTGGTTGTGGATGCAGCAGAACTCCGGCAGGGCGTCGCTAAGCAACCACGGAGGAGGAGGAGGTGTAGCGAGAGGGAGGGGCCAAGGGCTTCAGTGCGGCCACCCTCCCTCCCCCTCCCTTTATATAGGTGCAAGAGAGGGGCGAGGGCGCAGCCTTGCCCCTTCCTCCAAGGAAGGGGTGCGGCCAAGAGGGAGGAGTCCATCCTCCCAAGGCACCCCTGAGGTGCCTTCCCCTTTAGGACTCTCCCTCTCTCTTATCTCCAGCGCATGGGCCTCTTGGGGCTGGTGCCCTTGGCCCATATAGGCCAAGGCGCACCCCTACAGCCCATGTGCCCCCAGGCAGGTGGACCCCCGGTGGACCCCGGACCCCTTCGGCACTCCGGTACAATACCAATAACGTCGCGAAACTTTTCCGGCGACCAAAATAAGACTTCCTATATATAAATCTTTACCTCCGGACCATTCCGGAACTCCTCGTGACGTCCGGGATCTCACTCCAAAGAACATTCGGTTTGCTGCATACTCATATTCATACAACCCTAGCGTCACCGAACCTTAAGTGTGTAGACCCTACGGGTTCGGGAGACATGCAGACATGACCGAGACGGCTCTCGGGCAATAACCAACAGCGGGATCTGGATACCCATGTTGGCTCCCACATGCTCCTCGATAATCTCATCGGATGAACCACGATTTCGAGGATTCAATCAACCCCACATACAATTCCCTTTGTCAATCGGTATTTTACTTGCCCGAGATTCGATCGTCGGTATCCCAATACCTCGTTCAATCTCGTTACAGGCAAGTCACTTTACTCGTACAGTAATGCATGATCCCGTGACCAAACACTTGGTCACTTTGAGCTCATTATGATGATGCACTATCGAGTGGGCCCAGTGACACCTCTCCGTCATACGGAGTGACAAATCCCAGTCTCGATCCGTGCCAACCCAACAAACACTTTCGGAGATACCTGTAATGCACCTTTATAGTCGGCCAGTTACGTTGTGACGTTTGGTACACCCAAAGCACTCTTACGGTATCCGGGAGTTACACGATCTCATGGTCAAAGGAAAAGATACTTGACATGGGAAAAGCTCTAGCAAAACGAACTACACGATCTTGTGCTATGCTTAGGATTGGGTCTTGTCCATCACATCATTCTCCTAATGATGTGATCCCGTTATCAACGACATCCAATGTCCATAGTCGAAACCATGACTATCAGTTGATCAACGAGCTAGTCAACTAGAGGCTCACTAGGGACATATTGTGGTCTATATATTCACACGTGTATTACGATTTCCGGATAATACAATTATAGCATGAATAAAAGACAATTATCATGAACAAGGAAATATAATAATAATCCTTTTATTATTGCCTCTAGGGCAGATTTCCAACAGCATTGTCTCATAGAAGTCCTGCTGTTCCTTGGTGTGAAATCTATAGTCCACAGCAGTCCTTCTCCTGGTAGCATATGGATCAGACTCTCTCCATAGTCTCAATCCTGAGTCCTTCCTGTTCTTCATATTCTCAGCTACTGGATAAGCATAATTGTGATCTGGAATTTTGGGCTTCAACTTCCTCAAGACATGTCACTCATCATCTTCTTCTATAACAGCTTCAAGCACTGGGGCCTTGTTCTTCTCTGCAGCTGGGATGTTTCTGGTACTCCTCTTGGGTGCAGTTTTGGGTTTTGGAGCAGCTTCTTTGGGAACTTCTTTGGGCTTAGATGGAGCAGCCCCCTGACCTTATAGCATCTCCCATGAGCTTCTGGGCTTTAGGTGCTGGTGTAGCAACCTCTTCCTCTTCCATCATTGAGGCCTTCCCAATTACTCTAACAATGGTCTTCTTGACCCTCTCTTTCCTCTTCTTCTCTACCACAACCTGTTCTTTGGGTGCAGATTCCAAAGTTTCTTGAGTGGATGTTCTGGCCTTTGACATAGGAACTCTCTTGGCAGGAACCTTTGTCTTTATTCCTGGCTTAGTTGCAGTAGATGTGCCATATTCCTTTTCCAGAACTTTCTTCTTTGAGGTGGCTTCTTCCTCATCAGCCACATAGTCCTTATCCTCAGAATCAGAAGTTCTCTTCTTCCTGGCCCTTGTGGCTGCCTTTGGCAAGTTGCTTGGAGTGCTCATGCTGCCTTCATCATAGTTGCTAGAGGGACTAGTGCCCTCACTCATTTGAACTTGCTCCTCAGACTTGTTCTGACTGTCACTCTGATCTGACATGATGCAAACACTGACAGCTGACTCTTTGAATAGATATAGATGAGATAGAATGGATGAGCATCACAAAGTACAAAGGTTTTTGCAAAAGAATGAGTCAAAAACTTAGTTTTAGTTTTCCACAGAAAGCATTTCGGATCTACCGATTTGAAATCTCGGTGATACCGAAGCAGCTTTTGGAACCTAAACTGGTGAACTCGGTCAGACCGAGTCACAGCTTTGCGGCACCGAGACTGCTAGGGTTTCACAAAGACTTGAACTCGGTCACACCGATTTGCAATTCGGTCGCATCGAGAATCACATGTGCAATGGCCTTAGCCAAATCGGTGGAACCGATTTCAACAACTCGGTTGGTCCGAGATGGTTTCGGCGGAAACCTAACCCTAAATTTTCAATCCATATCTAAACTATGGAGTGATTTCGTTGGATAGAGTGATCTCAATCGTGGCAAGATTCATGGCAAAACAATGTGCTAGGTATCAGAGTGAGAATAGCACAAAGATCAAGTCCATACCCTAGGTGCGGCGATGGACTTGCTACGGCGGCAACGGCAGAGACGATCTCTGTTGACGGCGGCGAAGACCAGTGGTGGGAGGCAGCTGGCGATGAGGAGGATGATCCGGAGACCCAGGGAGGCAGAGCAGACTGAGCGCAGGCGAAGGGGTTCGGAAATTTTTCCAAATTTTGGCCCGGGGATATATATAGCCTGACCCTGTCGGTGTGACCGAGTGGAACAACTCGGTGGCACCGAGATGCATAACTGGCAAGCATCGCAACTCGGTGTGACCGAAAAGTTCAAATCGGTTGCACCGAGATTGAAAACCTAGATCAACTTAGTGATCTCGATATGACCGAAATGGATGAATCGGTCAGACCGAAACACATAAAGAAGTTTTGGAAGTTTAAGTCTATGACGAATCGGGGACTCCGAGTGCTCCTCACACAGAGTGGTTCGAATCTGACTTGATCAAACTTTGTGATGTAGCATGAATAGAGTTTGAGACGAGAAAAGCATAGATAGCTAGAGAAGGTTCTTAGGCATTCTTGTCCATCCACTTGGCAAAAGAAAAGGACTCAAACAATCAAAACGACAAGTGGATGTCCTCGAATGAGTAAATTATGCAACCAACATGGTCACACAATAAAATGGCAAATTAAATATGTGGCAAAGCATGCACAACTAATTCTAGCATCTATCAAGCAATTGGCGATGACTAGGTCATCTATATATGAGTATATTGACTTAGGAGTCAAATGAGAACATTTGATCATAGGTCATACTCATCGCTTAAGCACAAGTGGGGTTACCACTTTTACATAAAGCATTGTTGTGTTCACACCATTAGAGTTGCTTTAGCTCAATTCTTAGAGTAAAGCTCCCCTAGATGTGAGATCCCCCTAAGAGGGATGAACTAACCTTGGGTTTTGTCGATGATAACTTCATGTAGGTGTTGAAGATGTGGATGCTCAATGTTGATGTAGATCATTTGGAGCAATCCTTTGGAGTGAGTTGCACTTTCAAAACCTACACAGGTTAGTCCCACAAGGAACAAACAAGGATATCCATAGACATAGAGTGATGCACACACAAGATGATGTCTATGAAAGCATTAGGTTACCTTGTCCCTTGTCTTACCAACAAGAGGGTTTGTGACTCCTTGAACTAGTGCAAGATGTGGAAGTTGTTTGCACTTGTTCTTGCCAAAATGATAAGAGTGAAGTATGTTGGCGGAGTCACCCTCAAGAACTCTCTAGTTCTTCTTCTTCTGGATCCACACCATCTTGATGGGAATCCTCGGAGTTGTAGTTGTACTTGATGAAGTAGAACTTGATGTAGTCTTGGGAACCCACTTGACCAAGGCCTTAGGTGCTTCTTCAAATGCATCAATTTCCTCTTGAAGCTTATCCTTGCCTTTTGTTTGTGGTCTTGTGGTGGAAGATCATCTTGAGCTTGTGTCCCTTTGAAGGAAGTAGGATCATACTTCTCTTGTTGAGGAACAAACTTCGTCTTGGGGTATTTATCTTCTTCCCACTCAACTCCATTGGCATTGAACTTCTGTTCAAAACCAAAACCTTGGTTCTTCCGGTGCCTTCCTTGCTTGCATGCAATTTGCTCGAATTGCTTACTCCCGGCAAGGCTCTTGTAAACACCTTTCTCTATAATTCCCTTCAATAAGCTATTTTCTTGCTCAAGTGTAACTTGGCTAAGAGAATCGTTAGTGGAATCAAGAGAACTACTAGAAGCAACAACATTGGATTTAGCATGATTATTGTTACTACTGGAGGAAGAATCTTTCTTGTTCTTGTTACTAGACTTGACTTGAGGCATGTAAGTGGATAAGAGTAAATGCTTGGCAATGTAAGAAGAACTTTTCTTGCGAAGATCATCATTGATTTCCTTTAAGAACTCATGCTCTTGCTCAAGATTGAGCTTCTCAAAACATAATTTCTCATGAGTCCTTAAAAGTTCTCGATGATCTCCTAAGATAGTTTCATGAGCTAACTTAAGAGTGTTTAGTTCTTTAGTTAGAGACTCAATCTTCTCCTTATCATTGTCATTCGTTTCATCTTGATTAGCATGATTAATTGACGTTTCATCATAGTATCCATCACTAGAGTTGTCAACAAGTAAATCATCATCACCTAACAAGTCATCTTCATCACTATTGAAATCAACATACTCGGGGTGTGATACCTTTGGGCCTTTAGCCATGAAGCATCTTCCAAGTCCTTCATTTGGTGAATCAAATATTTCGTAGGAGTTGGTTGACACAAGTGCTAGACCGGCAACACCTTCATCTTGAGTATGTTCGGAGTCGGAGTGATAGCTTCTCTTGGAGTGATTGTCGGAGTCGGAGCCGGATACCCATCCACTAACATGAGCTTGATGTCTTCGTTTTGTGTAGCTCTTTGATGACTTGTCCTTCCTTTCCGAATCCTTGCTTCTCCGGGATGTTCTTCGCTCAGAATAACGATCATCTCTACTCATTCTCTCTCTTGATGGTGATTCTTCTCTTCTACTTCTTCTTTTTGGAGAATCTTCTCTTCTCTTGTAGGGTGCCGTACACTCATTGGAGTAGTGTCCGGGTCTTCCACAATTGTTGCAATTTCTCTCTCGACTAGAAGATCTTTTGTCATTGTAGGACCTTGACTTGGAACTTCTTTCTTTGCTTCTATTCTTGTAGAACTTGTTGAAGTTCTTCACCATTAGGCTCAATTCTTCATTGAAGGTTTGTTTCTCACTTGATGATGTGGGAGCTTCACATGAGGCTTTGTAAGCACCACTTGACTTGTTATGGAGCTCCTCCTTATCCTTGAGTGACTGCCCAAAGGAGACAACATGAATCCCGACGGACAAACTAGACGAGGAACAAAGCTCAAATTAAAGATAAACTCGTAGAAAAGGGGTCCGTCGATAGATGTCCTAATTAACATAGCCGGCTTGACCTAGATGGCAGCCGAGTAGTCACTATTCGTGCATGTGCCCCCAATGACTAGCCCAACTCAGTTGTCGCTGTTTAACCCTCGCAGTGATCCGAAGCACATGGCACCTAATTTTGCGAGATGACAAGAAACCTTTTTTTTGATTTCTCACCACAACTACAGCCATGTACAACACAGCCTGCACGGTATGTAGACGATAGCCAATCCGGGCGTGTCTGCTGGAGTCTGGTCACATGCATGGACGAACTGACCTTCCGTGTCTTGCATGGATCGTCCAGGCACCAACGTAGTACTACAACACTTCTCTAGTACTATCGCCGTCTCCCTCTTCTATTAAGTCACCGGACTTGCGGGGCCGGGGAGTGTGCCTATGGTCGGTTCTCAATTGGCGTCCCACATGTGTGTGCGAACGCAATATGACGTGCGTTCCATTCGGAGAGCAGCGTGCCAGATCGCCCGACCGTCTGGGCTGCGACACGAACGCGACGGGCGTGTTGTATACTCCGTACATGTGTACCACCGTTTTCTAGACGCTTTGCTCCATGGCGCGGGCGCAATCCATGGATACAAAATTAGTATACTGTATACTATTTAAAAGTCGAGGGCGGGGCTTTTCCTGCGCGGTAGGCGGTAGGGCAGTTCCGCCTAGTCGGTTCGACAGAGACGCAAGAAGACGAGGGAGTAGGCTGCTGCAAACGTAGGGCTGTGTGATTTGACAGCGAGTTACTGCTGGACAGGTGGGGCCCCGTGATTTGACTTTCCATTATCATTTTAACTGCGGCGCTACGACCGGCGTGAGTCTCCCGATTCCTGACCACCTCCATACAAGTGCCTCTCCCAATGCTCCACCATGTAGTAGAGGCTGGCTCTTGCATGAGAGCCCACTTCTCCACTTTTTCCTTGCCTCTCTTTCCTCCACATATGCAAAAATGCCATGTAAAGTGCACTATTGTGCTTACTTGCTCCTACAGGTGCTTAAGCTTGCCACATAGGCATAAAGTCTGATGTGGCAAGTTAATCAAGAAGAGAGAGACTAGTTTGGTGACCCAAGGAAGAAATGGTGCTAAGCGCGTGTACCTAGGTGAAAAGACAATTTTGAGTCTATAGCTAATTAAATGAAGCAAACTTAGCAACACCATTTCATTGGAAGAGGTCACTCCTTGGCAAATGCAATAAATACTACTACTCCCTGTGTCCCATAATATAAGAACGTTTTTGGCACTACACTAGTGTCAAAAAACGTTCTTATATTATGGGACGGAGAGAGTACGAAGAAATAGATAGAGAGGAGTAAAAAAATACACTTATAGCCAACCTTATAGCTAACCTTGTTGTAGTATGAGTGACTAAGTGATGACTATGTATGACATGCCAACATCAGATAGCCTAACGCACCATGTTAAATCTCCAAGGGCGCGACCGCGCGTGCGATGCAACGGTCGCGGTAGGTGCGACCATGATATAGGGTGCTGGCAGCCCTTGGATCTGAGATCAAACGGTCGCATGCTAAGTTGCTGAAAATTAAAAGAATAACCCTCCCGCGGCAACCGGCAAATTTCCTCCCGCGGGCCGGAGTTAGATTCTCGGTTTGCATGCGGGTTTAATGGAGGCGAGGAGGCATATTCAGCCGGGCTTGCAGTGGACGGTGCAGTACTTTTCGATTTGACAACTACAACTAGTATATTATAAAAAACAAAGAAGAGTAGTAGAGATAGAGATAAGAATAGAGACTAGGGAGGAGCACCATCTACTGCTTCGTGGGCTACTCCTGCGCTCCATTCGGCGGCCGCAACGTCCCCTACAGCCACTCCCTCCTGCGCTCCATTCGGCGGGCGCTGTTGACATTTGGGGAGCGCACTCTCGCGACTGCTAGCAGCCACGACTTCACCGACGACGACTTCTTCCCCGACCTCGGCAACCTCTTCCTCAACGACATGGGCGACAACCTCAACGCCAATGGTGCTGCTCCCGTGCACCGTATGTGTTTCTGTCCTTCCTGTTCGAAATCATGGTAGAATTCATGTTTCTACTCTGTGTCCTAGACTCGATCTGTTCATCTACTGTGCTAGTCCGCATGATTAGTTTAATCTCTGTTGTAGCCGTCATGATTTATTTTGTAGTAAATCTCGTAGTAACTTGCTCATATATTCAATCGGGCGGAACGTCCCCTCTGCATACTCCCGTTTCATGGACGGCCTGGTCGATGCCTCCAAGGAGCCCTTCGTCTACTGCTATAAGTGCACGATGCCGTTTTGGGGCTCGCCGGCGGACATCGTGCATCACCTGACGCAGGCGTGCGGCGATCACTACTGGCCCTTGGCGAAGAACATCAAGTATGAGATGTGCTACCCGTTCACCGTGCCGGAGTCGCTGGAGGATCAGCGCCGCCTGCTAGTCTCGGAGGAGGACGGCAGCGTCTTCCTCTTGATCGTGGCCACCAGCGAGGCCCACGCAGGCCGCCGCCACATCTCTGTAGGGTGCATCAGGGGCGACGCCGCTGACGCTGACACTGACACGAGGCCGATGTACGGGTGCGTGCTCACTATTACTACCCCTCGGAGGTCCGTGGGCGGCGACACTAGCTACGTCAAGCTGATTTGGACTCTGCTGAGCTGGGACCTTCCCGCCGATGTGGACATGGAAGACGCATGGTATTATATGACCCCCAACAATGTGCATGGGGACTCCAAGGAGGTTCACCTGGACATATGCATTAATAAGTTAAATGTTGATCATTAGTCTTCGCTCAATGTAATCCGCTGTCTAAGCATGTGGAGACTTCCATGCATGATCTTGCTCTATTGGAGTATCGCGCATGAATAAAAGTGTATCCATTTATGGTTTAGTATAGAATCTTCTTCCATGTATAATTTTTACTACAGTACGGTGAAAGACTTATGATGAACCATATCCTGCAAAGCACAATAAGAGTTATTTCTTCACAAGTTTTGGATGCAGGTTGAACAGTTGAACGCTTTTGTTTATGAAAGATACTTTTTTATCTATTTCACCCGGATGTTTCTGAGCTCTAGAGATGAAATAATATCCGAAGAAACCTATCGATACCTGTTACACATGAGATGACCCCCACATCCTTTGTCAAAATAAACAACACCCCGATCAATGCATTTCACTCTTCCGTGCAACGGATGGGCACTACACTAGTGTGAGGGAGTCCTGGATTAGGGGGTGTCCGGATGGCCGGACTATAACCTTTGGCCGGACTCCTGGACTATGAAGATACAAGATTGAAGACTTCGTCCCGTGTCCGGACGGGACTTTCCTTGGCGTGGAAGGCAAGCTTGGCGATACGGATGTAGATCTCCTCCCATTTGTAACCGACTCTATGTAACCCTAACCCTCTCCGGTGTCTATATAAACCGGAGGGTTTTAGTCCGTAGGACGAACAACAATCATACCATAGGCTAGCTTCTAGGGTTTAGCCTCTCTGATCTCGTGGTAGATCTACTCTTGTACTACTCATATCATCAATATTAATCAAGCAGGAGTATGGTTTTACCTCCATCGAGAGGGCCCGAACCTGGGTAAAAACATCGTGTCCCTTGTCTCCTATTACCATCCGCCTAGACGCATAGTTCGGGACCCCCTACCCGAGATCCGCCGGTTTTGACACCGACATTGGTGCTTTCATTGAGAGTTCCTTTGTGTCGTCATCTTTAGGCCCGATGGCTCCTCCGATCATCAACAATGACGCGGTCCAGGGTGAGATTTTTCTCCCCGGACAGATCTTCGTATTCAGCTGCTTTGCACTGCGGGCCAATTCGCTTGGCCATCTGGAGCAGATCGAAAGCTACGCCCCTGGCCATCAGGTCAGATTTGGAAGTTTGAACTACACGGCTGACGTCCGCGGAGACTTGATCTTCGATGGATTCGAGCCACTGCCAAGCGCGCCGCACTGTCACGATGGGCATGATCTAGCTCTGCCGCCGAACAGTGCCCTAGAGGCCGCACCCGTGTCCGCTCCGACCCTCAGCTCGGAGCCGACTGCGCCAATCGAGGACGGGTGGCTGGACACCGCCTCGGGGGCTGCAATCTCTACGGCGATCGAGCCGAACACCAGCCTTGTCCTTTGCGAAGCTCGTGACTCCAAGGTGCCGGACTCCTCCCCGGACTCCGAAACTTCCGCGCCGCTGCCAATCGAATCCGATTGGGCGCCGATCATGGAGTTCGCCGCCGCGGACATCTTTCAGCACTCGCCCTTCGGCGACATTCTGAATTCACTAAAGTCTCTCTCTTTATCAGGAGAGCCCTGGCCGGACTATGGTCAGCAAGGTTGGGATGCGGACGACGAAGAAATTCAAAGCCCACCCACCACCCACTTCGTAGCCACTATCGATGATTTAACCGACATGCTCGACTTCGACTCCGATGACATCGACGGTATGGACGCCGATGCAGGAGACGACCAAGAACCAGCGCCTACAGGGCACTGGAAGGCCACCTCGTCGTATGACATATACATGGTGGACACCCCAAAAGAAGGGAACGGCGATGGAACAACGGAGGATGACCCCTCTAAGAAGAAGCCTACGCGCCGGCGCCAGCGGCGCCGCTCTAAATCCCGCCAAAGCAAAAATGGTGATTCCAGCACGGGAGAAAATAACACCCCGGACAGTGCTGAAGACAACCCCCTCCAGCAGGATTCAGCGCATGAGTATGGAGAAGCCAGCCCTCATGGGAGAGCGGCGGACAGAGAGGTAGAGGACGATAATTACATGCCTCCATCTGAAGACGAGGCAAGCCTCGACGACGACGAATTTGTCGTGCCTGAGGATCCCGTCGAACAGGAGCGTTTCAAACGCAGGCTTATGGCCACGGCGAGCAGCCTCAAGAAAAAGCAGCAACAACTTAGAGATGACCAAGACTTGCTAGCCGTCAGATGGACTGAAGTCCTTGCGGCCGAAGAGTACAAACCCGAACGCCCCTCCAAGAGCTATCCAAAACGCAGGCTGCTACCCCGATTAGAGGAGGAAGCACCTAGACCTACATCACCAGCGCATGATGCGGCCGATCGGCCACCTCGTGGCCACGACAGAGAGGCCTCTCGGCCCTCCACTTAAGCCGCACCCTGGCGTCGCTCAAAGAATACCAAGGCACGGGGAAATGCGCCAGACCTGCGAGATATATTGGAGGACAAGGCAAGGCAAACTAGATCGATCTATGGATCGCGTGGGCGCTCCACGACACGTGACGATAACCATCATGCCAGATATGGTAAATCCGGCTGGGCCGAACAAAGCAGACAAAGCTCGTTTGAGCTACGTCGTGATATAGCCCAGTACAGAGGCACCGCACACCCACTGTGCTTCACAGATGAAGTAATGGATCATCAAATCCCCGAGGGTTTCAAACCCGTAAAGATCGAATCATACAATGGCACAACAGATCATGCGGTATGGATCGAGGATTATCTCCTTCATATCCACATGGCCCGTGGTGATGATCTACACGCCATCAAATACCTCCCACTCAAGCTTAAAGGACCAGCTCGGCATTGGCTTAACAGCTTGCCAGCGGAATTAATTGGTTGTTGGGAGGACCTGGAAGCCGCATTCCTCGACAATTTCCAGGGCACCTATGTGCGACCACCAGACGCCGATGACCTAAGCCACATAATTCAGCAGCCAGAGGAATCGGCCAGACAATTCTGGACACGGTTCCTAACCAAGAAAAATCAAATAGTCGACTGTCCGGATGCAGAGGCCCTTGCAGCCTTCAAACATAACATCCGTGACGAGTGGCTTCCCCAGCACCTAGGACAGGAAAAGCCGAAATCCATGGCAGCCCTCACAACACTCATGACCCGCTTTTGCGTGGGAGAAGACAGCTGGCTAGCTCGTAGTAATAACATGACCAAGAGCCCTGGTAATTCGGATACCAAGGACAGCAATGGCAGGTCGCGTCGCAACAAGCACAAGCGCCGCATTAACGGCGACAATGCTGAGGATACGACAGTTAATGCCGGATTCAGAGGCTCTAAACCCGGTCAGCGGAAAATGCCATTTAAAAGAAATAGTCCGGGCCCGTCGAGTTTGGACCGAATACTCGATCGCTCGTGCCAGATACACGGCACCATCGAAAAACCAGCCAATCACACCAACAGGGATTGTTGGGTGTTCAAGCAGGCAGGCAAGTTAAGTGCCGAAAACAGAGACAAGGGGCTGCATTGTGATGACGAGGAGGAGCCCCGGCCGCAGAACAATAGGGGACAAAAGGGCTTCCCCCCACAAGTGCGGACGGTGAACATGATATACGCAACCCACATCCCCAAAAGGGAGCGGAAGCGTGCACTCAGGGACGTATATGCGTTGGAGCCAGTCGCCCCAAAGTTCAACCCATGGTCCTCCTGCCCGATCACTTTTGATCGAAGGACCACCCACTAGCATCCGCCATGGTGGATTCACCGCATTGGTTCTAGACCCAATCATTGACGGATTTCACCTCACTAGAGTCCTTATGGACGGCGGCAGCAGTCTGAACCTGCTTTATCAGGATACAGTGCAAAAAATGGGCATAGACCCCTCAAGGATTAAACCCACAAAGATGACCTTTAAAGGCGTCATACCAGGTGTAGAGGCCAACTGTACAGGCTCAGTTACACTTGAGGTGGTCTTCGGATCCCTGGATAATTTCTGAAGCGAGGAGTTAATCTTCGACATAGTCCCGTTCCGCAGTGGCTATCACGCACTGCTCGGACGAACCGCATTCGCAAAGTTCAATGCGGTGCCGCACTACGCATACCTCAAGCTCAAGATGCCAGGCCCTCGAGGAGTCATTACGGTCAATGGAAACACTGAACGCTCTCTCCGAACGGAGGAGCATACGGCGGCCCTCGCGGCGGAAGTACAAAGCAGCCTCTCAAGGCAATTCTCCAGTCCGGCTATTAAACGTCCAGACACCATCAAGCGCGCCCGGAGTAACCTACAACAAGACCGCCTGGCATGTTCCGAGAAAGCGTAGCAATGCGGCCCCAATCCCAGCCCTCGCGAAATTGCGAAACCAGTACTACGCGTACATAACTACGCTCTGGAAATACCATGGGCATAGGGGGAGGGGCACGACCACGGCATGCCCAAAATGCGGCTCAACCACACTAGGGGCTCCCAATTTTGTCATTCTTTTTCTTACTTTCAGGACTCCACTCTACGGAAGGCCTGTCCGGCAGTACAATTGGACAGCCAGGGAGGCAGGAAGCTACGTCGAGTGTCCAGGTGGTCTCTATAACAAGCAGTATACTTGTTTCACATATCATCCGCAGCTTCGCCCACGGAGAGGACATGTCAAATAGTCCCATCTCTTGCTTATCGCACTATTTGTATCGTCCTGCTTTTATCGCAGCGTTTTTGAATAAACAATACATAGCTTTCATCTATTATTGCATTCCTTTTTTATAAAAATATGTTCAGTTATGACATTATGCAACCGTACACTTTGGTACGACCAATACACCAGGGGCTTACGTACCCCATAATATGGTGTGAGAAGTCCGAACACTCTCATGAGTGCGGCACCCCGAACTTATAGCATTATATGCATCGGCTCCGAATCATGTCTTGGGTCAATAGTTGGGTTTGCCCGGCTCCCATGTTTCAGTACCTTACGTTCCGTTATATCGGCTAAGGTAGCGCTGGGAGAACCACTGCGATTGTGCCCCGGTTGAGCTGGGCTAAGCACCTCAGTGGAGAAAGCTAAAACTGACCATCATGATAGGGCGAGAGCTGGTCGCTGTTCGAGAGGTTTTCGAGTCCCTAAAGACTTATGCCTCTTAGAGCGAGGAGTCGGTTTTGTCCGGCCTAGGCGTGGATAGCGCCCCGAACTGGGTCTTCCGAATACTAGGGGCTTCGTCGAAATTTAAAATTATAGAATTCTATGGCTAAGTGAGAGTGTTCAAGCATTATGGTCCGATTGCCTTGTTCGTTGTGTTGAGCGCCTCCCTCGAAGGACCCAAGAATGGGAAAAAGAGCGCTCAAGTATATCCCAAACACCCCAGCACTCGTGGCATGGGGGCAGAAGCCGACGACTCGCCATCTCTCAAATTTAATAAACGGCCACACAGAAGGTAATATTTTAAATTCAAAAGCGTTGCTAAGCGCATATGAACAAGTTTTCAGCGTCTGAGTTCACAAATGCGAAGTTTACTAAAAATTTACATCTTTGGAGCATTCATCCGCTATAAGGCGGGCACCCTTCAGGACGCCCTCATAATACATCTCGGGCTTGCGATGCTCCTTGCCCGACGGTGGTCCATCCGTCACAAGCTTCTCAGCGTCCATCTTGCCCCAGTGCACTTTAGCACGGGCAAGGGCCCTACGGGCACCTTCGATGCATACAGAGCGCTTGATGACTTCAAGCCATGGACAGGCATCCACCAGCCGCCTCACCAGCCCGAAGTAGCTCCCAGGCATGGCTTCCCCAGGCCACAGCCGGACTATGAGACCCTTCATGGCCTGTTCGGCCACCTTATGAACCTCGACCAGCTGCTTCAGCTGGTCGCTCAAAACACCGGGTGTCCGGCCTCAAAGATCTTGAGACCAGAACACCTTCTCCGTCGAGCTCCCCTCTTCGGCTCGGTAGAATGCAGCAGCATCAGACACACTCCGGGGAAGATCTGCGAATGCTCCTGGAGAGCTCCGGACTCGGGTAAGTAACAAGTAATTCAATTTCATGTTCTTTCTTTGCATAAAGAATGCCTTACCCGCCGCTATCTTCTTCATCGCCTCAATTTCCTGGAGGGCTTTTTGGGCTTCGGCCTTGGCAGATTTGGCGCTCTCAAGGGCCGAGGCGAGCTCGGACTCTCGAGTCTTTGAGTCAAGCTCCAAACTCTCGTGTTTTCCACGAGAGCCTGGAGCTCTTGCTGCACCTCCGCCACCCGCGCCTCCTGCTTCTCTCGCTCGGTGTGCTCCACGGCCGCATTGTCTTCGGCCTTGGATAGCGCTTCCTTCAGGGTCGCCACCTCTGTTGTGGCCCCTGTAATACTCACGTTAGTCCTGTCATTTTTTGCAACCACATCTTTTTTATATATACTTAAATAAGGTATTACTTACCTTCCTTGTCCTCGAGCTGCGTCTTGGCAAGGCCGAGCTCGTTCTCGGACCGCTCGAGGCTCTGCTTCAATGCATCGACCTCCGCAGTCAGTGCGGCAGATGTTAGCAGCGTAGCCTGCATTCCCATATTGACATACTTATGTTAGACTCCTTCGTATATCTTTTTGATCCTCAGTTCGGCTTTTCTTTCTGAACACCAAACTGAGCATCAGGGGCTACTGTCTATGCGGTAATATTTTTAATATCTTAAATACATACCTCAAAGCCTGTTAGAAGGCTGGCATAGGCTTCAGTCAGCCCGCTCTTGGCGGACTGAACCTTCTGGATCACCACACTCATAATAGTGCGGTGCTCCTCGTCGATGGAGGCGCCGTTAAGCACCTCCAGCAGATTATCCGGTGCCTCCAGATGGACGGAGGTCACCGGGGCCGTAGGATAGCCCTTCTTACTAGGGGGCCGCCTGCCGGATTCCGGAACCGTTGAAGGTTCCGGTGCGGTGTCCGTCCTAGGGCCGGATCTGGAGCCCTTGGGGGTTTTGTCCCCTTTGCGCCTGGAGTCCGGGAGGTCGCCTTGCGGCGCCTCCAGGACCACCCCCTCCTGGCTTGGACCCTTTTGGGACTCCACCTCGGCATCGTCCATAGGACGAGCGGAGGTAGCAGTCGGAAGTGAAAGGCTATTCACATCCGACGAATCCGAGATCCGCTCGACGAAGCGTCGAGCTGGGCCGCGGGCGGACTGCATGATTATATTCGGCGTCAGAAGATACTGTGCAATAAAGGAACGCCATGAGTTATTCTGGTATCCGAATACTTACGATTCTGCCAGGGGCTTGGCCTTGGATGGCTACTCCTCTTCGCCGTCGTCGGCGTTGGTGGAGTAGTCCGGAGGAAGGGTCCTCCCCTTCTTGGACCCTCCAGCCCCCCCGGTTGGGGCGGCCTTCCTTTTCATCCCCCCCCACCCCCCGCTGGAGGGGGAGAGGCCTCTTCTTCCTCCTCGCCGTCTTCGAAGGAGGAGTGCGCCTCGGAGTCATCGGACGATGAATCCAACACCACCGGGCTCCGGGAACTCTTTCGAGTTTCCGTGGCCTTCTTCTTGGCCTTCTTCTCCAGCACCACGTAAGGTGCCGGAACCAGCAGCCCCGTCAAGCGGGCATCCGTTGGGTCTTCAGGCAAGGGAGCCGGACAGTCAATCTGTCCGGACGACTTCTGCCAATCCTGTCAATTGTAAGGGAGTTTAGATCCCGCATAGAATCAAACTATGGAAAACAAGTAACCCGTAAAGGGTAAAATAGCTTACCGCGTTGGCTTGATGTTGCGCGCTGAATCCGCGATCCTCGGTAGCGGATGCGGGGGCCTCGATGCCCTTGAACAGCACCTTCCAGGCGTCTTCATACGTAGTGTCGAAGAGCCTACTCAGGGTTCGGTGTTGTGCCGGATCAAACTCCCACAAATTGAAAGCCCGTTGATTGGCACGGGAGGATCCGGCGGATGAGGGTGACCTGGACTACGTTGACGAGTTTGAGCTTCTTGCTCACCAGGTTTTGGACGCAGGTTTGGAGTCCGGTCAGCTCCTCCGAATTACCCCACGACAAGCCCGTCTCTTTCCGGGAGGTGAGCGTGTAGGAAGCCAGATCGAATTGGGGGCCTTGCCCATTCAGGTCACGTGGCTCGGTGATGTAGAACCACCCGATTGCCACCTTTATGGTCTCCACGAAGGAGCCCTCGAGCCATGTAACGTTGGGCATCTTTCCCATCATGGCGCCTCCGCACTCCGGCTTAGCGGCCGCCCACTACCTTCGGTTTGACATTGAAGGTCTTTAGCCATAAGCGAAGTGGGGCTGGATGCGAGGAAGGCCTCGCATACCACGATGAACGCCGAGATATTGAGGATGAAGTTCGGGGCGGATCGTGGAAACCCAGGCCATAGTAGAACATGAGTCACCGGACAAATGGGTGAAGTGGGAAACCTAGTCCATGGAGGAAATGGGTGAGGAACACCACCCTCTCATGGGGCACTGGGGTGGGGTGAGCTGCCCCTTGTCGGGAGCCGGTGCGATGTTATTGGACAAGTATCTGGCTTTCCTCAGCTTCTTGATGTGTCCCTCCGTGACGGAGGAGACCATCCACTTGCCTCCTGCTCCGGACATGGCTGGAGAAGGTTGAGGTAAGATGTGCGAACTTGGGCGCTGGAGCTCGAGTGCGCGAAAATGGATAAGCAAAGGAGGAAGAAGGCGTAGATGGAAAATGTGGATCCTTATCCCATTATATGGGCGGACGAAACTATGTGCCCCCACCAGCCTGGTAAAACTCGCTTATCTCCCAAGCGCCGTAAATTAATGACACGGTTGGGTTATCCACGCCCGTATTGATGAGAATCCCGGAATAAGGGGACATGATCTCTGCTTCAACAAGACGTGCCAAGGAAACCGCCTCACTAAGTGCGCTGAGGTGGGACAGTAAAAACGATTCGAATAAAGGCTTGGCCGTGCTGTGATGTCACGCTGCGGAATACGTCGTGATTGGATTTGTGTAAATATTATTCTCTCTACGGTGGTATGTGGAACTTATTTTGCAGTCGGACACTATCCTTGTGTTCAAAATCTTCTATGAAGTATTCGAGGAGGAACCCGCCTTGCAATGCCGAAGACAATCTGCGCCGGACTCGTCGTCATTCAAGCCTGGTTCAGAGGCTACCGAGGAGTCTGGATTAGGGGGTGTCCGGATGGCCGGACTATAACCTTTGGCCGGACTCCTGGACTATGAAGATACAAGATTGATGACTTTGTCCCGTGTCCGGATGGGACTTTCCTTGGCATGGAAGGCAAGCTTGGCGATACGGATGTAGATCTCCTCCCATTTGTAACCGACTCTATGTAACCCTAACCCTCTCCGATGTCTATATAAACCGGAGGGTTTTAGTCCGTAGGACGAACAACAATCATACCATAGGCTAGCTTCTAGGGTTTAGCCTCTCTGATCTCGTGGTAGATCTACTCTTGTACTACCCATATCATCAATATTAATCAAGCAGAGTAGGGTTTTACCTCCATCGAGAGGGCCCGAACCTGGATAAAAACATCGTGTCCCTTGTCTCCTGTTACCATCCGCCTAAACGCACAGTTCGGGACCCCCTACCCGAGATCCGCCGGTTTTGACACCGACATAGTGTCAATAACGTTTTTATATTATGGGACGGAGTGAGTACGAAGAAATAGATAGAGATGAGTAAAAAAATACACTTATAGCCAACCTTGTTGTAGTATGAGTGACTAAGTGATGACTATGTATGACATGCCAACATCAGATAGCCTAACGCACCATGTTAAATCTCCAAGAGCGCGACCGCGCGAGCGACGCGACGGTCGTGGTAGGCGCGGCCATGATACGGGCTGCTGGCAGCCCTTGGATCTGAGATCAAGCCACTACCCTGCCGTTCGCACGCTGGCAGTTCGCTCCTACTCGTCCCCGCACGTCCTTTAATACTACGGCGGTTCGCTCCTAGTCGTCCCGTCCATTCACATTACGGCAGTTCCACTAATCATAACCCTCCTCCCAAATCCATGGTGTCCCAAATCTCCCCGATCAGCGGTGAGTACAAGGTCAGAACTATCACCGGCGATGAGTTCGACGTCATCTACACCCGTTCTTCTGCGATGGTGAAAGGATGCCTTTCTCTCTTCAAAGACTCAGATGATGAGTGGGTCGCTGGGCTAGATGTTGAGTACACCACAGTCCTGGGACGAGAGAAGGATCTAAAGGATGAAGAGAGGAAGAAGCCCGCCGTGATCCAGGTTTGTGTGCATGACTTATGCTTGGTCTACCACATATGCCATGCCGATGTTGAGTGCCAGGATTTTAAGGACTTCCTCGAGAGAAGCCTAGTCAAATTCATTACTGTAGACTTTGGTAACGACAAAGAAGTCCTGCGTCGGATAGGCCTCGTTGTAGGCAACACCTTCGACCTCCAAAAGAATCGGCTGGTGTCCTCTCGTCAGCCTTCAATGCTGACCCTGGAAGGAGCCATGATTCATCCTTCGTACGGTAAACTGGAGAAACCTCCATACACGTTTCATCGTCATGCATGGCAGCGGAATGTACTAGATATAGACCACATCCACTATGCTGCAATGGATGGCTACCTTTGTTTCAATATCTACAAGGGTTGGATGAAGAGCAACAACCAAGTTGGCGGTTCAAGCAAAGAAGTATCGGCCAAGAGGAAGGGGGACAAGGACGAAGTCGAGGACGTGGACGTGGACGAGGACTCCGAGTAAGGTGGTAGTGTCGTTGCTCCTGGTGGTTCTAATGCAGTGTCTACCGGGATAGTTGCAAAGTTTAATTTCAGGTGTGCTTAATTTAATTTGAGGGATGTGTTGTGCTGAGCCCCCAGCAGAACTATGTTATGTTTCTTCTTGTTACTTTAACTCTTCAGTACGTACATACTAGTATTTCTTACATTTCATCTTTTAGTTTGTATAGTACTACCACTCGTTTCTTCACATTATATACGTACAATATATATGGCCAACATCATATAGCCAGCAGTTTAGTTGTCAAAGAATTTCAGGGTGCTTAGTTTTGTCAAAGAATTCCAGGGTGCTTAGTTTTATTTGAGGGGTGGGTTGTGCTGGACACCATTATTGTGACTAGCCTTTTAATAGTATTATATGCATAATTTGGCGACGAGCGCTCTCTATATGTACCACCTTTTTTCTAATTTCAAGTTTTGCTCCATCGCGCAATCCATCGATACTACTGCTGTACAAAAATATACATTTTTTAAAAGGCTAGAGGGCGGGGCAGTCTAGCTTGGTCGGTTTCACGAGAGGCGAGGGCCTTTGTGATTTGACGGCTCATCACTACTGGAAGGCTGGGCCTTGTGATTTGACTGCTCGTATAAATGCGCCGACGACCCGATCGAGGAGGAGCAAAGAACCGTGCGGTATACTCAAGTTTTCCACTGGAGTAGTACTGCGATGGAGGAGCACGAAACACGGCAGCCCAGTGCCATATGGCGATAAAAATGATCTAATTTGCTAGTCATCTCATTGTTAGCATTGTTCTATTCATTCCCTCAAAAAAACCATTGTATTATTCATGCCTCGCAGAGAACGTGACACGTGCAGCGAAACACCCGAAGCAAAAGATGAAACACATCAGCAAAAGAAGAAGGAAGATTATAACCCCAAATGATCTAATTCGCCGCGGAGTCGTAACTACTTCTTCATCGCCTCCACGACCTCCATCTCCTTGCACGTCTCCTCCGCCATCTTCTTCATTCTGTCCATGACGCGGGATTTCTCGAAGCGAGCCTTCATCATCTGTTTCACGGCCGCATTACGTACCTTGACAGCAGCCGGGTGCTCGATGCGGAGCTTCGCCAACTCCTCCTTCTGTTCCATGACGAGGGCCTGCAGCATCTTCTCGAGGAACTACTATTCTCATGCAGCTTCTTCTAGCCGACGTTCTTCTCCTTCAACAGGTCGATCTCGTGGCAGAGCTTCGCCTTGTCCTCCTGAAGTCACAGAATTTCACCGGTCGCCTTCTTCTCCGAGGCAATGC